>CM060696.1:141660646-142860646 GCA_030686995.1 Artemisia argyi | reverse complement strand
AGAATTGAGCGTAAAACATGCTAGTTATTGAGTTAGGGTTTGGACAGAAAAGTAGTGCTATAAAGATGTGAGTGTACTTAACATATGGTGAGGAGTTAAGTCACTAATTTTAGGTCTAAATTGAAGTTTAATGAAAGATCTTTCCAAAAATTCCAGCCACAATTGATTTCAAGGTCGGGAAGTTGGTCTTTTGATTTTTCTTTGTTAAGGTGTCAAAGTTGTCAAACCGGGACAGAATTTGGGTAAAAGTTTGAGGGTGAGTTATGGTTGTAAAAGTGGTATTTTGACTAGCCCTTCTGGAATAGTTAATTATTAGGTTATATTAGACTACCACGAAAAGGATTCGCGATAAAAACTTGTGTAAGTATTTTATGTTAATTAAAACTTTTTGGTGTGCGTTCAGATCCGAATTTGAGTAGTTGACAAGTTTGATTTTCTTTTGAGTACTTGTGTGTGTTATTGGTCCATGGCCTTCTGGGATTAGCTTGTATGCTTATGAGAGACCATGGTAAATTTTTTGTGTGAGTTGTTGAGCTTTATTTGTCATGATTTCATGTGGGCGAATGTACCCAAAAATTCGGCGTTTTCTGATTTTAAAAGTGCAAGGGATTTAGTGAGTGTTAGGTTATGGTAATGGTTAGTATGGTGTCTCAGAGATCCATGGTGGGTCATATGAGTCTTAGACATCCATCATATGAGTATTACATGGGTTGTAGCTTTTAGCTTGACCCTGTTTAACGTGGACTTATTTGTGTTGTTTAAATTTGTGATTTGTTTTGTGGAAGCTGCAAGGTTTGAGGTGAGTTCATAGTCCCATATTTTTACTTTGTTTTAAACTTGGGATGGGAATGATGCTTGTCTTAAATTGTTTAAGTTACTGTGATTATGTGTGTGTCAAAAGAGCTTGGACTTATAATGTTATCGTATGCATGCTATGTGTGAATATTTGCTTGTGTGGTCCAATTGGGGGGGAGTATTCAATTGGAGAGTAATACTCCTACTCGTTACAAGTCTGTGTGGTCCAATTAGGAGGGTGCTTACCATGTTGCTCGTGCATACGACCTAATTGGATAGTAGCATCCCTACTCACTTTTATTCTGTGTGGTCCGATCGGAGGGTATTAATTTACCCATTTTTTTGGAGTGGGGGTCACGTTTCGGCCCGGTATGTTGTGAATTTAGATCGGTGGGCACGTTCCGCCAGATGGTGGCCTTATGTGTGTTGTTGCCTTGCGAATACATGTAGCTTATATTATAACTATAATTATTTGTCCAGCTATATTTTATAATCACAGTGATTTTGGTTGCCTAGTGTGTATGAGTCTTAAACCTATGAATTTCACCAACATTATGTTGACATTTTAAGCATCATTTTCAGGTAAGCATTCTAAGGCTATGATAGAAGGAAGTGATTAGACGAGACCTTAGTTGTATTGGAAGTGGTTTATCTGTGCATTTGGAGTTTATCATGTTGTTTCCTTTCGGGTATTGTTAAGACACTTTGTATCTATACTTTGCCATTTTATTGCATGTAGTTATTCTCTATATAGACACCATGTGTTGTGATGATATTCATGAAGTTACACCCTCGCGTTTCCGCCTTGGCGAGGTGTGACACATATGGACAATTATCAAGCTCGATCACACATATTGTGACCAAAAAATTCTTAAGCTCGAAGAGGCCTTATTTCATCCAGTAAGGGGATGTTGCACAATGGAACCAACCAATGCAGTAGGATTGCCATCACAACAAATGCACCAGGCGAGAGTTGCAATTTTCTAAAAATACATTTTCATTGAGCACTTTCTATGTAGCAGGGATGCTTCTCACAACAAGCTTAACCTTTCTTTACAGTGATAATGGTTGCACTGTCGTGCCACTGTGCCAGTAATAATAAATAGGGATAATTCCAAAAATGCCCCGGTTGCTCAAGGCGTGAGACCATCTAGACGAAATCTTTTGTGTTTGCTTTTCTAGACGAGGGCAACTGGTACTTTTTGGGCAACTAAATTATGCAAGTGACAAGTGTGACTTTACGGATTACAAGATAGGGCAACTTGTGTACTTTTTGGCAATTGGTGTACTTTTAGGGCAACGGCCTTCATGTCGGACAAATGGCGGCACATGGTTGGCTAAATTCAAGTTGCCAAGGCGTCTAGAAAAGCAAACACAAAAGATTCCGTCTAAATAGTCTCACGCCTTCGGCAACCGGGGCATTTTTAAAATTATCTCTAATAAAATACGACCTTACAAATTAGTACCAATAATCACAAGAATAAATACCATCTTTAAAAGTATGAGACCATTTGAATCCCTAACAATAAACTCCCTCTCGGTAATCTTATAAATAAGGTTAGTAGCAGTATGACAATTTCCACATACCCACAAGTTCTTGATTATTCTAATAAGAGTCTATGGGAGGAGTATTTATAATTCCATATTAGATAGTTCATTATCGTATGTTTATGTAACAAGAGTAGCCCATTATTAGATAGCTTATTCTTCAAGCTATGAAACTTTTGTATAATGTATTGCTTTGCTAATGAATTAATGAGATATGGAAAAATCATATTTTAATAAATATATATGTGTTCATTAAACACTTACTATGTAGCAGAAGTACCTCAATACATACAACAAGAAGACATGTATTGTATAAACTTGAAGATATACATTATACTATATATATAAACCCCTGGCACTCAACGAGAGGCCGCCACGTGGCCGTTACTGTAGCATATGAACAGTACCCGACCACTGTTCATGCTACAGTAAGAGCTACAGTATTTTTTTTAACGCATCGCTACAGTACTCGCTGCAATTTTTTTTTTTTTTTTTTTTTTTTACATAAATTTCCATATGAAAATTTGTTTTTAAAAAAAAAATTAATAACAAAAAATAAAAATAAAAAAATACGAAAAATAATACACTTACAAAAAATTCTTATACAAATTTGTTTCTTTTAAAATACCCAAACAACAAAAAAAAATTTCAACCGCAACGCAAAAAAAAAAAAAAAACGTAAACATAAACAAATTATGCTTCCAAGTAAACATATGCATATTTCAAATAACAAAATTATTAATTACACCGTACAACCGACAAAATACAAAACATAAAACGCACCCGCCGCAACGCGCGGGTAACCCCACTAGTTATATATATACTAAACCCCAAGAGGTACTGTAGCAAGCACTGTGCTTGCTACAGAACTTGCTACAGTAACTTTTTTTTTTTTTTTTTTTTTTTTTTTTTTTTTTTTTTTTTTTTAATTTTTTAAGTATTAACGGTCGTTAGTTATTTAACGGCTGTTAACTAACGACTGTTATCTTTAACATTTTTTCAAAAAATGCTTTTAACGCAATTACCATAACCCAAAGCCGTTAAATATTTGCAACCACAAACAAAACTTAACCGACACCCAATAACTACTTAAAAAAATATATAAACTATTTCTCTTTTTTTTTTTACAACCAACGCATAACACCAAACTACTATTTAAAAAACCCGCCGCAACGCGCGGGTTACTAAATTCGTTACCAATAATCATCACTAAGCAAAACATTGTCCTTTAATATTTTGAAAATAGTTAGGGTGCATTTAGTTAGAAAAGAATTATCTTGTTTTCTATTTCTAGTTTTGTAAAAATTTGGAAGGGAAATTGATATCTACAAAACACTTGAAAATATAGAAAATGCTTTTAGTTAATGTTTGTATTTTCTATTTTGAAGAAGAGGAAGTAGTGTTGTGGGTTACAAAGGAAACCAACTAAAATTTATTTTGTAGTTTTCCTTGTTAGGTTGGGAAATAAGGGATTTTGTGTTTTGTAAAATATTTTGTTGGAAAATAATGATGTTTTCCCACAACTAAACGCATCCTTTCGAAGTCATCTGGGTACTCTTAGTAATCGAGCTCGTTATCTTGTTTTGCTACTCACGGCATTAAGTTAAAAGTTGTGGATGACGAAGCCAAACCAAAAACACAGAAGACTAAAAGAAGGCCTTCAAATTGATTCAAATGCCTCAAAGAGGCCCGTGTGGTGCACCAGCCGGGAATCGTACCCGGGTCTGTACCGTGGCAGGGTGTTATTCTACCACTAGACCACCGGTGCTTTTGTGATATATGCTAGCACGGACACTTAGATAACCTTTATATGTATATGAATATTATTTAATCATGTAAATGTTCTATACGAGGTGCAATAGCCCGCCACGTTGCGACGGGGGCGTTTGCTATAATTTTTTTGTTGTTTCAAGTGGTAAAATCTGCAATGGCGGATGGAGCACATGTAGGAAACTCAGCCTTAATTTTTTCAAATGTCGAAGGGTAAAATAGTCATTTTAGATGGCAGAACAGTCACAAAATACACACAATTATCGAAATTTGAAAGTTCAATACACACAATAAGAAAAAAAATAGTTGGCTACACACAATCACAAAAAGTGTTAAGTTCGATGCATTTTTTTATCATTTGCCTTTTCATTTACTATATATACTATAGTTAAGAATCGAACCACGAAAAAAAAACCTAAGCAGTAACTAATATGGAGCAAAAGTAACAGCAACTACTTTAAGGCGATGATTATATGAACAAAACAACACAGATTAGCAAACTTTCAAATCTATAAACAAACAATGACAGACAAAAGGGAAAAAAAATAAAAATAAAAAAAATAAAAAAAGGACCCATGCAAAACTACTCGGTACGCACAACTTTAGATCAAAGACGCATGGACATATTAAGCCCTCCATACCATAGAGACTCATACCTTAACAAATGGAAGATTCGTATTACATTTCTGGATCACCATTCACCCACAACGTGAATCCAGCAACCCTTGGGCCACATTGACTGCTACTAAAAAGCCCAACTCCATAAACTATAAGGATTTCGGAATACTTTAAATGGGAATGTTTGAATATTCTCCCGAGAAATGTATTATTTATATAACAACGAGGAAGGCTGCGAGCCGCCGCGTTGCGGCGGGGCGGTGAGAATTCATTTTTATGTGTTCTTTTGATCTTGTGTTCGTGTTTTTATTCATATAGTTTTAGCGTTGTTGCAAAACTTTTTAAGGTACTCTCATTAGTTATATGGGTTTTGTTTCACGCCACCTTGTTAGTATATATTAATGACTCAGAGCACCAATTTAAGCAGACGGTCATGTTTGTGGATTAATCGTCGTAACACCATTAACGTACCTTATGGTCAAACTTGCCCTCATTATTTAGATATTTAACGTACCTTCAGGCCCAAACTCATAAACTATAAAAATGGGCTAACGCACTGGAAGAGATTTGGATGACGCAAAATTGTCACTATTGATGCTCTATTACATGGTTGTCAGGATCGAGATCCTGATCTTAGGATCTTACGATCTTACGATTTTACGATACTGCAAAGCAAAAACGATCCGGATCTTACATAGGATCTTTGAAAGCTTAAGATCTTATAGGATCTCGATCTTGACCATAGGATCTTAAGATCTAATCCGATCCGATCCTACTTTTGTCGCATAACAAACTAAAAAACTGCAAATTTCTGTATTATTTTTTTGTAGAATTAAAAAACAACATGTTAATCTTATTAAATATTTCATAATCATAATTTAGGACAACTATTCAATGGAACATTCATATAATTTGTAAATTTGTATAATATTACAAAACTATTAAGAAAATAACATTATAGTAGAATCTTAATATCCCGATCCGATCTTACGATCACGATCTTGCAAAAACGAAAACGATCCTGGGTGGGATCCCGATCTTGAAAACCTTGCTCTATTATATATAGTATAATGGTAGGAGTAATATAATATCATATTTTTACAATAATTAGAGAAAAACTCGTAATCAAACTAAATAACATTATAACAATATAATTTAGACACCAATGATCATATTCTGCTCCATAAATCATTTACAAGCATATATGTTTATACTAACAGAAGCGCAGTCAATATACATGAGATAAATATTGAATATATTGAGTAGCATTCTTATTTTTACATATTGAGAAAACAGGCTCGGGTTGATGCTTTCCACTCCAAGCCACGCTCGATGCTTTCAATCTGAGCTCTGCACATGTCATAGTTTACTTGACAATCCCTGATTACATAAGCTCCAGAGTCATTGTTTTTTGTTACGCACATGCCACCACAATCCCTATGACAAATTCGTCAACTATTGGTACATTTCGTTTTGTTTGCAAGGCATCAAAACATTGGCTTTTGATAAAGTTAAGAGGCCATTGACGCATTAGTACAATTCTGCTAGCTGAGGATACAATTTGAAAACGCGTTAGTACAATCTTTTAGTTTATCAAGCAAATAACTAAAACATTCTGATAGCAACAGATAGAATCATAGAACAGTTTCATTTTGGTAGTAACCGATAGAAGATTAGTTTATTTTTATGAGAAGTAATAAAATCACAGCAAACTTTTGACATACAGAGTTAATTTATAAGAACTTTGTTGATGTTTGTCTGATATTTAAAGCTTACAAAAATCCCATGAACAAGAGTAAACAATGAACTAAACAATATCTTGATAAACCAACAAAATTAATCAGTAAATGCATTAAAAAAAACATAATCCAAGTGCAACTCACCAAACCCGTTTTAGAAAAACAATGTTGTAAATGTGAGCTTATGTTACCTTATGATGACGAGAAAGTACTATGCTGAATTTTTCATGACAATTTATCCTTATTATACGCGGTGCATATAGGAACAGATGATTAAGGATTGTTAATATAATTCTAGCCAAATGTCCAATACAATCAAGTAAATTGTTTAATCAAATTGACCCTGAATAAATTGCACAAAACCACATCTTTTAATGAAAGAACATCAAATAATTTACTTGCAGAGTCTACATCGCCCAATTTTGCATACATGTCAACCATTGTGTTCCAGATTATATTATCTTTTTCAAACTAGTATCTTCTTAAAACAAAACCATGAACACAATAACTACTATTAGAATCCCCAAGCTATTCATTTGCATATGACTAAAAAAGTCAACTGCACGGTCGTGATTATGATTCTGCTCATAAGCTGCAATAATCGAATTCCATGATACCAAATTTTTCTTCAGCAAATTATCATAGTTGACAAATGCAGTACATACCGACGAATAAATCAGAGTTTAACCCATGTTTTATAACATACAAATGAAGCAAGCTTTCAGACACACTTTTATAACATACGAATGTTGTTGCTTACATATATGGATATCATGGAATTCCAAGTGTAAACGTCTTTTGTTTGGATTGATCAAAAGTTTGTTGGCATAAACGGATCATGATGTTACCGAGAGTGACGTCAATGTTAACGAGCCTTGTGGAAATGAACAAACTTTGGACCTTCCCGTGAACAATTAGTGCGTAAAGGCATTTGGCGAGGTGTAGTTTTGTACATGAGTAAAATAAATTTCATTATTGCCAATGTGGAAGCCAAATAAAAAAGACAATAGGTGAAAGAAGATTTTAAACAATACGATTTAAAGACCCCTGACAACTCTCACAAATTTTGCTTGTGCACCAGCCGGGAATCGAACCCGGGTCTTCACCGTGGCAGGGTACTATTCTACCACTAGACCAATGGTGCTTTTATGCTATATCTTTGCATCCATGGATAATATAATATCTTTTACTTTTTATATACATTTGAATAATTTATTTTCATCACGTAACTGTTTTTTTTTTTATCATTACATCCATGGTAGGGCTGTAGCCTGTAGGAGTAGTAAGATATGAGATATATTTACAATAATTAGAAGAAAAAAAAAATCGAAATCAAACTAAATAATTATCACCACAAAAACCAGATCCATACTTTCAGCAGGTAGATAAAGAGATTTAGAATTTAACTTGACGACGGAGTATGATCCCTATAATATATGACCATTGTATAAATATATTACAAACTGGACTTACTCTCTGTGTTTACGGCCTGTGGTGTTTGCTGCTGCTTTTTTCTCAATCTTATGAAGAGACAAATGGAAGTGATTATTATCATGGCACTGACTATCACAATAACTATTACTATTATCACAATTCGTGTCCTGTTTTTATTTTTACCTGCAAAAATATATATCTTATGAAATAGTAGTCTTAATTAAATATTTGAATGCACTGATATTAGAACATTCATGCAGGTTTTTAGGTATGAAATGAAATGAATAATTAAATAATACTCTAATAAGTGATGTTAACAGAGAAGATATATATGTTAAAACTAAGATCAATCTGTTTAGAAATGTGAGAAATAAATAAAAATATATGTCATGATTAAATGCATCAGATTATTCATCCAAGACAGTAGAAAAAAAGGCATAACCCGATCTATTTTTCTCAAAATATATTGGCTTAGGTTAGCATTATTAGAATTTGCATGCAGTAACTTAATTCAAGTGTCTTGCCTGTGTACGTAAATCTGTTATCTCAACCAATATACTACATACAATATTTAAATTTTAAATTTTCGACAAGTCAACAGTTTTTTCATTATGCAAGCGTCTCTTGTAATCATTTTACCATATATAGATCTAGCTAATTAAATTATTAAAAAAATGATCTCAATATATAATTTTGCAACAATAAAAACCCCACTCAAGCCACATTTGGGTAATCTGTCAGGTAAATCTCGGAATCCATAAACTACCTCGTAAAACCAAAAAAAAGTCTGACTAATTACTAGCTTCGCACGATTCTAGATTGTATGGCTAGGACACAGTTAAAAAACTAGTTCATTTTCCTCACTTTTATTTTTACCATTTTAAAAAATAAGATGATTTGCACATTTCATAAAATTATTGGGACACTCTAATTTAGTGTGTTTGGACATTTATACCCTCATAGTTATTTTTACATTTTCACTTATATGAGGGTATAAATGTCCAAACACAATTAATTAGAGTGCCTCAATCAATTGAGGTTATTTGTAACACTCAAATTCTCCACATTTTGAGGAAGTGCGGAGAATTTGAGTCTTTACACTTTGAGGAAGTGTTGAGAATTTGGGTTCACAAAGTGTGGACATTTCTTAAATTTCTCTGCACTTAAAAGTGAGAACTATTTTTTTACACAAATATAAGTGTGGCAAATTAATTGTTTTACCAATTTTTTCCACACTTATTAATGTAATCATTTTTTACCCACTATTAAGTGTTAAAAAAAATTACACACTTTTTAAAAGTGTGGAGATTGAACCAATTTCTTGTAATTTACGGCTAGCTAACTCTCATATAATAGTATGATAATAGTATATGATGATCTTATTTCCTAACCTTATTGACCAAGTCTACAAGACAGACCGGATAACCCTCTTGACCCACACATTCAATTGTGTTGAGCAAATGCCACACATTCTTCTTTTATGGCTGAAGAATTAATTGGGCAAACAAGCTCTATCAGCAACTAGCCTTCAGGGACGTTGAAAACCATCTAAAGATATACACTTTACCTCGATAATGCGGTATCAACGAGTAAAGTACCCGAGCTGAAAACAACACTCGCTGATTCTTATCAGTGAGTAAATTTAACTTATGCTATTTTATGTTTAAATATTGTCATAGACAATTGGGCAAACTTTTGGCCGGCCTATCAGAATGAAGACAAGTTCTCCATAACAATTGCAATATGATCCTGACATGTCACTTATTTTGTTGAAAAGAACTGAAAAGAAATATAACTTATGTTATTAACACGAACGTGTAAACAGCAATAAGTTTGGATATGTAGCCTTTAAGGGTTAATTTCTTTTAATGTCAGATAAAATATCATTCAAAACTAACCAGAAACAAAGGATTACAGGCGGTAATACAATAAACCATCACGAATACACCTAACCTAAATTACCAAAAAAAAAAAAAAAAAAAAAATCTTACGACCTCGTAAACACCTAGGGTCTAGGGAAATAGCATAACCAGTTATGTCCCCATTTTTTCTAATTTACTGATGTGCAAAAACATAAAATTTGTCCACACTTTAAAAAGTTAAGGATCAGTTTGATAAACTTAAGTTCATAATCAGGACGGAGCCAGTACTAAATATAACCAGGTGCACAAAAAAATTTGAACAATAATACTAGAAACACATTTCGATGGACCGGGTGCATTAAGATAACTTTAGAAAAAATCGGTGTTTTTTTTCAAAAACTAACACTATATCGAAAAATTTCATGGGGTGCACGGGCACCCGCGGGAACCTCCTTGGCTCCGTCCCTGTTATACTTATAATGCAAGAGGGAGCATATGACATTCGCTGTTACCAAATTTATCTGTGTAAGCTTATGAAATTGCACTTTTTATCCTTACATGTGCGAATATTGTGATGCATTTTTGATATCTTTACATTTTTAGATTTTCTATTTTTAGACAAATTCCCACGTAAATTCAGAGATGTGTGCAAATGATATGTTTGCTTTAGTGTACGTTTTTAACCGATTAATCCTAACTTAAAATGCATTGTTCCATACCTGGTGATGGCGGCAAAACTTGCAAATTTGGTGGTAGAGCTGGTAACGGTGATGGTGGCGGGGGTATTGCTAGATTACTCTCGTTAAAAAACGAATAAGTCTCATACCTAAAGTTACACATAGGGAGAAGAGCTCTCCCTCCGAGTCTCCCATTATACGAATTTGAAAACTCACTAACTACATCTATCAAGCAATCACTGCATTGCTTGCTTATTAAATCTGGAGTACACTGCACAAGTGCATAAATGGTTGTGAGATCAAACCCAGGTGTACTCCCGGCGGCAAACTTGCGGCGCGAATCACCAGCAGCAGCTTTGGCTATCAGATCGTTCAACAACGGCCGTAGGGCCATATCGAAACGATCTGGATCAGATGAGTTTTGCACGTTACACAAGAAGAGATATGGAGTCGGTTGATCTTTTCCCAATATAGTCTGGTTGGAGTAATTTAACAAGCAGTGGTCATAATATACGGTTGCTTCCTTTTGGTTAGGGCAATCTTGTCTCAATTTAACAATGGAATCATTCAGACAAAGCTGACATACATCGGGATTGACATCACCTCGGCATAGGGCGATTGAGTTGATTGTATCAATGCCTTGCCTGGTGGAGTAGTTAAAGAAACCGAAGCCAGAGTTGGTGGTAGAGAGGATGGAGAGGGTTGTGTCTAGATTTTTTTCAAATGTTCTGTTTCTAGTATAATTAGCAGCCGTTCCACACATAGTGTAAATGAATTCGGATTGCGATAAGGTTGGGGTAGCGAATAAATATATGAAAACAAGCACGAGCCACATGGGTAGTTTTTCGATGAGTATGATCATGGTTGCGTGCAAGGAAGGATTTGAAAAATTAGATGGTTTTATAGGTTCATAAGAAATAATGAAACAACTTTCTAAAAATCCATCTTTCAAATTCAGTATGAATATTTTTACCACATCTATTAGATTATATTGAGACAGAGATATGTGTACCTATATATACATAACATAACCCGCTTGATATCTAGTCAATTCGTATTATCTAGAGTGTTTATTCATGATGCGACTTGATAAATATACCCTCAGGAAACTTCAAAACCGCATTTAAGAGACATGCTATTTGGTCAAATTGTATTCTCTGGCAATCTAAATGCATTAGAATATTATTTTCTATTCTCTGGCAATCTAAATGCATTACTGCATTAGAATATTATTTTCCTTATTTAATAATATTGGCTAATAGTTTTATAATGTATCATAGTTGTTATAATTTCTTTTTATATATATGTATCGAATAATTTTTTTGCTATTCTATGTATTAAACTTTTATTTTATTTTATTTTGTATTTTTGTGTATTTTAAGACCATTTTGCACTTCATTTTACTAACTTCATTTTTGCTATTCTATGTATTAAACTTTTTTTTTTTTTTTTTTTTTTTTTTTTTTTTTTTTTTTTTTTTTTTTTTAGTATTTTTTTGTGTATTTTAGGACATTTTTTGTATATAGAGACGTAAAATGACCTGCTTGATATCTAGTCAATTCGTATTATCTAGAGTGATTATTCTTGCTGTGACTTGACAAATACATATAACCAAGAAACTTCAAAACCGCATTTAAGAGACCTTGCTATTTGGTCAAATTGTATTCTCTAGCAATCTAAATGCATTAGAATATTATTTTCTTTATTTAATAATATTGGGCTAACATCTTGATAATGTATTATAGTTGTCATAATTTCTTTTTATATGTATCGAATATTTTTTTCGCTCTCCTATGTACTAAACTTTTTTTTTTTTTTTAGGACCAATTTGCACTTCATTTTTACTATTCTATATACTAAATTTGTATTTTTTTGGTATTTTTTTTTTTTTGTGTATTTTAGGAACATTTTTTTGTGTATAGAGATGTAATATGACCCGCTTGATATCTAGTCAATTCGTATTATCTACAGTGATTATTCTTCTATGACTTGGCAAATATACTCTCAAGAAACTTCAAAACCGCATTTAAGAGACCTGCTATTTGGTCAAATTGTATTATTTGGCAATCTAAATGCATTAGAATATTATTTTTTTTATTTAATAATATTAGGCTAATAGCTTGATAATGTATCATTGTTGGCATAATTTCTTTTTATATGTATCGAATAATTTTTTTTGCTATTCTATGTACTAATTTTTTTTTTTTTTTTTTTTTTTTTTTTTGGTATTTTTTTTTGTATTTTAGGACCATTTTGCACTTCATTTTACTAACCTGAGAGGGGCAAAATGATAATAAAATACACAAAAAATATCAAAAATACAAGTTTAGTACATAAAATAGCAAAAAAAAAATATAAAATAATAATAATAATTATAATAAATAATAATAAAAAAAATCGATGCATATAGAAGGAAATTATGACAACTATGATACATTTAAAAACAATTAGCCCTTTAATATTATACATGGCCAATAATATTAAACATGATAAATGATGTTAAACTAAAGAAGGTTTGTTGTTCATTAACTGTCGCTTTTTATTTATTTATGAATTGTTTATCCATAACACTAAAAGCATCCACTATGATTGTTTATAAAAAGGTCTAAAACAAGATGAAGAGGTCTATAATTTTATTAACCATAGTGAAAGTGTGTTTCATGCGCTTATGTGGAATGAAAAGATCTAATATCTTGAACCTCTTCTAAATTTAATGCTTTTGTATTTAATGGGGTTTTATAAAGCTTCAAGAAGTTTATCTATAGTGAAGAAAGGTTTATAACAAGAAAAAGGTTTAAGAATTTATGATTTCGGATGACTAGGCACTATTATAAACCTTTATAAAGGTTCGCCACAGTAGATGCCCTAAGACGGGCTATGGTTAGCAAAATCTAAATAAACATAATTACCAAAAACAACGAGTGGTCGATCTGCAGTAAAAAATGATTTTAACGTGAGCAATGATAGATTTTAGCCACAAAGAAAAAAAATGGGCCAGCTTACTTTGGCTATGTTTGGCACAAAGCTTTTTGGAGCTTTTTTGGGCAATGAGCGGTGAAAAATGAGCTTTTTTATTTTTAGTGTTAGTTTGGCATGAGAGCTGTGAGCTTTGCTATTTTTTAGGAAAGCTCATTTTTCCAATGCTTCTTTATGAAGCTGTGAGCTTTTTTGGCTACTGCTCACAACTACTACTCACTGCTCACAACTACTACTCACAGCTCACTGCTACTGCTACTTTTGCCAAACATAGCCTTTGTTGGAAACCGGGTTTTTAATAGACCCGGTCGAGCCACCGAGTCACGGTTCAACAGGTTTAACCGGCAGTTCAACCAGGTTTTTCGCTCAAAACCGACTTCCGATCGCTTGATACGCTTGGGCTCGAGCCCAAGACTCATTTAGCTATTAGGGTTTTACTTTGTCATATAAGTACTCTTTCTAATATTTTAGTTTATCATTCAATCACGTTTTCAATCAATAATATTCTAGTTCTCCAATCTTCTTCTTAAGGAGCCCGCGTCCGCTTGAAGTGGTGCACTATCCCGATACAACCCCTAACCGGGTCGTATCAATTGGTGCTTTCATTGAGAGGGTTTTTGATTAGGGTTCCAATTAAAAAAAAAATAAAATAAAAAAAAATAATAAAAAAAGATCATCGAACACTGTTCATCGGTACTGTTCATCAGCACTATTCATCCGGAGTACTGTTCATCGATCACTATTCATGGCTACTGTTCACGAGTTACTGTTCATCAGGAAAAAAATTCTTCTTCGAGATATTGTTCATGGCATCGGGCAGCAGCGATCGGGACGCACTATCTAAGCTCTTGCAAATGGGTAACGTGGCTGAATATGAGAGTGAGTTTGTGGTACTTGCAAATCGAGTAACAGGGATCTCTGAATCTTTACTTACATCATTTTATATCTTCCGACTTAAACTGACATTACAAATAGAACTGTTGAGAGCAAGGCCTACAACTTTAGGAGAAGCCTTTTCGAGGCTTGTTTTGAGCCAATTGAAAAGAAGGAGAAAAAGCATATAATTGATGAATATATTGGTATTGATATGGTTAATAACGCGATAGATGGTGTTTTCGATACTGGTGAAAGTAATGAAGTTCATAGCAAGTTTGAAGAATTTTCAGAAAATAAGAAAAGTATGGAAGAGATTGTTGTGGGTGGTCATGAATTTGATTGTCGTTTGCGCAAAATAATTTTGAATTTAAGCGTGGAATTAGCGGACAACGGGGTTAGTCCTATAACCACTTCTTTGGTGGCTCATGAAAGTCCACGGGTTCGCCAACTATGGGAAGGAATTGGTATCGGTGATGCTCACGGGCTCATGGATAATGGACGCAACCATAAATTTGTTCAAGGTAATGGACGCTTGAAGTGTTACGGCATGGGTAGCGGAAGACGGAAGAATGGTGTTGTGTTATGTCCAAGGTAGTGGAAGGCGGAAGAGGAGAAAGGTGTTGGTTGCGGTAGCGGAAGGCAGGAGAACTACTGGATTGGTAGATAGGACTAGGATTAGGATTAGGATATGGGATCCCGGAATCAAGAAAACTTTTGAAGACAACACCTTGAGGGCAAGGTGATTTTGAAGGAGTGAGGAATGATACGCTTGGGCTCGAGCCCAAGACTCATGTAGCTATTAGGGTTTTACTTTGTCTTATAAGTACTCTTTCTAATATTTTAGTTTATCATTCAATCACGTTTTCAATCAATAATATTTTAGTTCTCCAATCTTCTTCTTAAGGAGCCCGCGCCCGCTTGAAGTGGTGCCCTATCCCAATACAACCCCTAACCGGGTTGTATCATCGCTTGACTGGTTCAACCGGCTGGGTCAACCCGGGCTTTAATTTAAAACACTGGTTGAAAACAATAGGTTTGCGTGAGAAGACTTGAGATCAAGCGAATTTCAGCCACTGAACTATTAGAGGATACAAATTGTGCACGCCAACAATGACTTCCAAGTCTTCCGCGCCCCACAAGCTGCTATTAGTATATTGATTTCTACATGAATCATTTTGTTTATCATGGGGAAATAGGGAATAATCGGTTTGGTTTAGGGATCTATCTGATCATGTTCATTAGTATTAATTCACTGCCAATGTTAACAGACAAGTATATTAGCCTTAGGGGCTCGCAAATCTGTATGGTGGCTCAAGCCCTTCAGGTGTCTAAAGAGAACTTGCAGAATGGGGCCATTTTGTTTAAAATATTTTACGTAGTTTTGTTTTTCAATAGATTAGATATATGGAACGTCGGTCATGAAAAAAAAAACATTATGCGAAATTAAGAGACTGAAGATTTTTGGAAAAGAAAATGAGAAACACAGAACCAATTGTGTAACATAAGAATGAGAAAATTGAGCATGTTAGTATCACGGACACTGTAACTTGAAAGAACTGATCATTGTGTTTAAGATAAAATTATCCCGTCATCCCACATGTCAAACAAATTGACAGGTCAAATCCTTGAAGCTTTGGGGAGATCGATTTCGGAAACTTACCAAGCTTCACCTTGCTTACAATCGATCAGTTTAAGGTTCAACTCCAGATTTATTAGGAATTGAAGATCGATCACCAACATCGTTAACAAGGGCTTTCCTTTTCCTAAATCAATTCGGTTGTCTCAGCCGGTCTAACATTTTGTAATGGGCTAGCTTGCTTCGCAGTGACAACCTTGATTGAATGTTATTGGAGTCTTATTATTCAAGAAGCAGTTCAAATTTCATATTTTCATAGGGAACCATGGACAAATAAAATACACGCTACAATCGCGATGAAAGTTCCAAAATGAAAGGAAGTCAAGGCTAAATAGATCCTATGGAATTCAAAAACATGTGAGAAGTATCTATTGTCATCAGTAAGTATTCATTGTGCCTTTTGATAGCTTATCATATTTGGTATAAGCAGTATGCAAGTTGTTATGGTTTATCCCACATCGGAGTAGAAGAAAATAATGTGTTGAGTGACTGCTATAAATATAGATTTTCTAGTGTAGTTAAAGCCATGATCCTTCAGGCACGATTCGATTGGAAGTGATGAGTGGTCAATACTTGCATTTAAATATGCAAGTTGTGGTGTCCGCCCAAAGCCTGTTACGACAATTGGGCACCTCCTATTTAAACCATTTGATCTCTACTATTTTTTTTTCTTTTTTTTTTTTTTTTTTCACTTCTTTTCCTAAAAATTAAAATTTTGTTTTTATAAAATTAATATTTTCTTTTATAAAATTAAAATGTACCTAAAGGTTCCACTCATTTTTTGGAACCTGATGATGTGCAGACTAATATTTTTATCAACCGCTCTTGCCGGTGATATAAATGATATGGGTTTTGCTGACAACCTAATGGGTGTTGTTTAATCTTACCTTAAATAACATTGTTTCCAAATATGAACTCATAATTTCTATAAATACATGAGTAAGTGAATTTAATAAGGTAAGTATTAATACCAAGTGAGTTAATATTTGTAAACATCATTAATTATGGTAAGCTTAAACAACACCCATTGGGTTGTTGTTAGCAAAACACAAATGATATATATGTTTTTTTTTTTTTTTTTTTTTAGAGAGAGATCATTTCTAGCAAGGTTAATCATAGAATTTTTCACTTAAGCTATAACCACTCTTTTAAATAGTTCCAGAGGGCGAAGAATTATTCTATATGTTCAAAACACAAGAACAGACTAGTAGTGCCATTACATTGGATATATAAGTTTTTAAGTTTGTCTAAAAGTGAATTGAAACAAATTCAGTAATGAACAACCCAAAATGGAGAACTTTTTGTACAGTATTTATGGGATATTTTATTAAGTTTAAAGCTCAATCTGGTGTTAAAGCTTGACTAGAACGTACTAATAAAACTACAAAGAGTTTCCAAACAA
Organism: Artemisia argyi; assembly: GCA_030686995.1. Classification (NCBI taxonomy): domain Eukaryota; kingdom Viridiplantae; phylum Streptophyta; class Magnoliopsida; order Asterales; family Asteraceae; genus Artemisia; species Artemisia argyi. The sequence continues at coordinate 142,843,313 of CM060696.1, read as the reverse complement.
ATCTTTATGATATAATTATTACTAGAATAAAACTACATGATTGGTTGGAGTACTTAAAAAATGGGAACTCTCCAGAAATACGCGTATGCCACTTGTTGCAACGAGCACACGGTATTATTCGATGAAAGGCGAAAAAATATTTCGGTTTGCGCTCATTGGTTTGCAATATTTTATTTGGGTAACTATAAATGCATATTAATAATAAAAAACTTCTCATGGGTGGTTTTCATTAACCAACACTTTGATGGTGCAAAATCTTTTACAATTAAGTACAATTTAATTTTGGTATGGTAACGCACTATTTTATTTGACTAACTGTAGCTTGACCACCTATGGTACATATCACTGTAATTTAATTCTTAAAATCCTATATATACCTACTTTACATACTTAGTGGTACTCATATTTTTCAACATATCTGAAGAGGTTGCATTTGTTTCTTCCACGTCTGACTTAGTTTAACACGTAAGAAAAACATTTTATGTTTTTTAAGAATATTCTTGTCGCCTATTTGTCAAAGGTTTATATTTATTTTTAAGCATTTTAATTACGGTTTTGATAACAACCACTTGTGGGATTGTATTTAAACATTTCATAATTAAAAAGTTAACAATCAATGAACATCAAACATTCCATGTTTAACATCGCATTCCGTGTTAATATAAATAAATGTATATAATTATGGAATATACTATTTCATTTAATGCTAATTTTTTAATTCAGAAATGGTTAAACACAACCCTAAAGGTTGTGGTTAACAAAACCCTTTCAATTATTGTTGTGTTTGTGTTTTAGGATTTGTAACAGCCAATCTGAGGACTTGTTACCATGAAGACAACTGGATGGTGTTATTCAGTCTTAGTGTTCTACTTTTTCTTCATGTCAAGTTCCGTAGGTTTTTTTTTTTTTTTTTTTTTTTTTTTTTTTTCAATTTATTAACTTTTTGAAATATAATAATAGTATAATAAAAAATCAATTAAATGTATGTTATAAGATATAAAAAATTTCATGTTTTTAAAAATGGGCTTGTTGCGCATAATTCGTAGCAGACGCAGTACCATATGATTATAGGTTCAATAGTGAGGTAACATTAATTAAATTTGCTTGTTGTTTAAGAATTAACTCTTTGAAATAAAAGTTTTCTTTTTTCTTTTTTTTCTTTTTTTTTTCTTTTTTTTTTTTTTTTTAATTAGAAGCAAAATTAACATTAACATTGATCATTTTATAGTGCTTAGAAAATCCTGATAAGCCTCAATACAATGGTTGAATAGTGGTGAACCCCGAGCTGAAAGAGGGGTTAACTGAATGGACTTCTTTTGGCAAGGGGAAGCTACAAGTACGAGGGTCGTGTTAGTACAAAACCTGGGCACGACTCAAGATTTAGTTCGGGCTAACTCTTGGGAGGTTGGATTTCGGACTACGAAGATCTTGTGCTAAAACTGCTAAGAAAAAAGCACCGTTAGTCTCACCGCGGAAGAGGGACTTTCTCGGTCAACCTCGGGTGTGAGAGTAAGTATCGTATAGAGAGATGAAATATGTAATTAGTTGTGAGAGAGACACAGTTGTGTGTTACCCCAAAGGTGAGGATCTTTCCTCTTTATATAGATGAGGTATACTCGTTCTTTTCGACCGTTTGCACGTATTTCTCTTGTTTTTCGGTTCATCCCACTATTGTACCCTATGTCCTTTTTGTCTCTGGGCAGCTATATGGTAGCTGGCAGTACTATTGGGTTAGGCCGCGACATGGGTTGGTCCTTGATAAGTTGTACCCGCGGCCTGTTATATTTGGATGTGAGTTACCGGGCTTCAAATAGTCGGACCTGGCCGGCACTCATGGCTTTATACTAGGCCTAGTGGATCAGGTTATCCCTGGTTGCAGAATATGTTCCGTGGTTGTGCCTTGGGGGCCACGGGTTGGTTTTAGTTTGGGGCGGACTCGGTCTATTATTCTTGGGTCCCGGGGTACTATACGTGATCAGGTCGGAAAGAGGAAACGAAAGAGGAAGCGAATTTGTTGTTGCTTATCAAATTAAGTGGTTTAGGAAGAATTCTATATAAACTAGCTAGTAACACAAACTACATAATCCAGTTTTAGGAAATTGAATAGTATACTCGTTTTATAAGCAACTATATCACTTAATTTTGGTATACCTATAATAAGCATAGTACGTAGGATAGAAATCAGAGCGTATTAATTGCAATTATAGTGATTACCATGGTGAAAATGCATTGGCATTATCGACATTATGTATGTATGAACTAATGAACAGTTGGTAATCACGAGTCTCGAAAGAACTCTCAATACATAAGACATGAAAATTTCAAACAAGATGAAAAAATCTGTTAAGCATAATTGCAAAGACCGTAAATGCAATAACCACCAGGCATGCACTTGTTGCCGCACGACCCACAGTTTCTCTTGTCATACGCCAAATTCACACACTCTCCTCCGCAACACGAGCTTGTAAATTTGCACTTGTTTTTGCATGCTCCACAGTTGTGTTTGTCTTCGCTTAAGTCCATACATCTGTTGTTACAACAGGTAGAGTTCTTCCCTTCTAAGATGTGACAAATTTCGTTGTCTTTGTTGCAATGGTCTGCAGGTCTAGAGTTCTTGGTCTCAGCTAGGAAACGATTTACCCTCTTTGGAAATGGTTTCACAACTAAGGATTCACTTCTTGCCGCTTTGCCATTGTCTCGGATGGAGGTGTTTGCAAGGATCATGATGGTAATGATGATCATGAATAGTACTTTGATCATCTTCGACATGGTTATGATGAAATAAAAGACCACAGATTGAGGATTGAAGAATTGAGTGGGTTAAGGTAGATGAATGGAACAGTTGATGTTGGTACATATATAGGGGGATGGAGGTTGACCCTTGGTACCAGGAGAAATATGGAGTAAATGTGTGTAGTGATCTTACTATACATACACTCTTTTAAAAAACTATAGCTTGGATATGTGTAAAACCCGAAAATTTTGAATACGTAAAATACCCAAAATACCCCTTTGATCTCGAATGTTTATAAGACGTTTAAATATCTAAGACGTTGCATTTTGATTTTAACCTAAGTATTTAACTCGTAAATATTTGAACAAATAAACATAACGCGAATATTAGAACTTATGTTAAACTAATTGGTACACGTTTAGACCCGTCACATGTTTTCTATGTCACCAAGCCGAGTTCTTATTATTTTATACACGACGCATGGAGACTTGAATTGCTACTAGATTCGTGATTGGCATAAACAAATTTGTTCCTCATTTTCTCTTACTTAAATTCGGCAAATTTCCATGTTTAGCTCACCCACAATTATACATAACCGATCCATGAAACCTATACAAATCAAAGATTGATTTGCAGTCTTCTATTATATCCCACCAATCAAGCCTTTTCCGTTATTTAAACATCCCAATTGGTTCTCATATAACCGAATATACATACACAATTGACACATCTTATCACAAAACAAAAACACTCTTAATGTAACACCCCAACCCGATAAGGGTAGAAGTATTACATTACAGTGACATATCAGAACAAACACAAGCATATGATTCATACATATAACGAAATTCAGGGTTACAAATGAAAATCTGAAACTACAAGGTTACAAAGAAATAAATACTATGTCTAATAAAATGAAACTTCATCTAATCGTCTCTAGTCCAAAGCATAGTCTTCTAAGTCCAATCACACTCTCTTCCCATAACCCAGCTTCCTACTAAAACCTGCCGCAGGAAAAGGAAATGCGGCTGAGCTTAAAAAGCCCAGTGAACAGATACATATACAAAGCAATGATAATGAAACAGAACTGAAACATAGTGCATTGGGGAAATAGAATAAGGAATAGATAAAAGAGTGATAGAATATAAAGAAGAAAGGATAGTCATCTACCACGAGCCCAGAAACTCAAAGTCATAAATCTCAAAGTCATAATTCTCAAAGTCATAATCTCAAAGTCATAATCTCACAATCAGAGGGGATACCTCTCAGGCAACCAGATAATATGAGGGGTGTCCTCATGTATCAAATGGGTGGAGTAGCTAGCTCCCAGAAATTGTGAAAGGCGTGTATTGCACACAGCACCAGTCACCTCAAAGTCAACTCAAAGTCATAGTTAAATCCACTAAACAGAACAGATCTAGGATTGCAATCCATACGCCCCTTACTCAAAGTCAATCTCAAAGTCATATACTCAAAGTCATAATGGCCATAATAATAATCATAAAAAGGGACGGCGTGAGAAATCACTCACCCACACATGAGTCATGCCAGTGGTGCATCACAGACATGCCTATGGTACCTCCATAGGTAGGGAAAACAGAAATGGCTCGGGTATCAAACTAAGAGTCAGGTCTCAAAGTCATACAAAAGGTCATATAGCAAAGGTTTATCTCAAAGTCATCTCAAAATCATATCAGAAATAATAGTCAAGGTCCATTCAGAGTTCATCAGGTCAAGGTTCATATTCAAAAATCAATTCATGGTTCAGTTCAAAAGTCCGTTTCAAAAGTTTCTATTAAAAGTCCGATTTAAATAATCTTTTAAAACAGTTTTCATAAAAATGGTCTTTCAAAATATAGGGTTCATGAAAGTTAAATAACCTTTCTTTTAAAAAGAAATTTAGCATCATTTATAAACATCTTTTCAAATCAGTTCTTCTCAAAACATTTCCATGGTATAATTAAGAAGGTTTTCATAGCATAGGTTCATAACGGAGGTCATATGAAGTGGGATCAACAGAGAAGGTTCAAGTAAAGGGGATCATAGCAATGGCATCAATTCGGGAACTAACGGATCAGAATATGAAAGAGATCATGAGAAACCTTTTGAGAAAGGTCAGAATATCTGTACCTTAAACCGCAAGTGCAAACATGACAGAAAACATAAAGGTCGGAAGCAAAACTCCTTCTTCAGCGAATCTACACGAATTAATGATCGGCTTATTATTAATAACTTATTCAATTCAGATTTCTCATTTTAGTCGGCTTTCCAGTTTTAGTAACTTTCCATTTAAAGTGACTTCCACTTTTAACAGGTTTCCATAAATAGTAAGTTTTCACTTTTAGAAAGTTTCCATAATTAGAAAGTTGAATCATTATTAATGGAATCAAAGTATCTTTTAACATATTTACACATTTGGTCCTTAGGGTTTCATAACTTTACATTTTAACCCTTTACTTTCCAAAATTACACTTTAAACCTTTTAGTATTCAAAGTTACACATTAAACCCTTAACTTATCCATTTTACATAATAATCCCTTATTTTATCATGTTATACTAATATACCTTCAAGTATTCACAATTTACACTTTAAGTCCTTCAAGTTATCAAAGTTACATATTTAACCCTTTAACTTACAATTTCAACTTTTAATTATCAATAATTACATATTAAGCCATTAAATTACCAAATTAGCACAAAACCCCCTGAATATATTTTATTACTCAAATCAGTCCCAAGTTTCCAGAAATTACACTTTTAGTCCCTCTACTTTAATTAATTACAAATCGCACCAATTAAATACAATTAACTCACTTCTTGTAATATTTACACTTAGAACCCTCAAGTTATATTTTTCCCATATTCCTACTGATATATATGATCTTACAAAAATATCCCAGATGTTTCAAAGTTGGCAAAACACACCCTTGTACTTTATTTTCCAATCGGATTTATTTTAAAGTTACCAAAACCAAACCCTGATTTCATAAAATCATTATGCCATCATTATACAATCATTACTCAATCATTATTATGCATTAATTACCAGATCCAAACATAAAAACCCTAACCCTAATTCGATTTAGGGTTTCTTTTATTTTCTTCATTGTTTTCTTAATTAGTCGATTTATAAAATAAATCACAACACGAGATTTAAGCTTCTATAATTCAAACCCATATTTTTACGAGATCATAATTAATATATGAAGTTCATAAAAATTATCATTCATATCCAGAAAATTCATATACAATGATATAGAGTTTTGTTGCATTTTTAGGGTTTAATTCACCAAAACGTTATAGAGCATGCATGGATCGATTAGAACATTTTATTTGAGACTTATATGATGTAAGAGACGTGAGAAAAATACCAGACCAGATCTGGAACAAATAGAATAGGCTGGACGAATTACACCTCTTGAATTGGATAATACGACACCAAAAATTCCCACGAGAACAAACGCGACCAACAAACCTTGTAATCATTTTTAGAATATCATATATGATGTAAGGAACTCAGGAAAAATAGAAAATGAATTTATAAGAGGTCGTATGAAACATAACGAATTTACCTTGTTTATAGTGCTCGACAAAAGGAAAAATGAGCCACGATCGAACCAAGCTTCAACAATTCAAAAGGGTATTTTTCTAGGACTCTTTGGATGTTGTTTGATCACAGAAAAATGCTTAGGAATTATGGGGTGGTCGAATGGAGGCTTAGGAGAATTCTTTTGTGTGTTTATTTTGGATCGGCAATTAGGGTTTGTGGAGAAAAGGTATGGTTTGACTTTTTAAAATGGGAGGCCATGTGATGAGGGGGGGAGACCAGAATTTCGTGATTATAGGTTAACAAAATATTCTTGGTGATTATCTTCCTTATTTATCAAGTTTAAATCATTTTAAATCTCTTTAAAATTCATTTTATTTCATTCGGCCCTATAAGGGGTATTTTGGTAATTTTCCACTTGTATAAATGTTAAATGAAATTGTTAAAAATATTTGGTATCATAACTTATGCATTGTTAGGAGTTTAGGATTTATTTGGTACTTTAATAAGCTTTTAATAAATTTTTAAACATGTAGGGGCATTTTGGTCATTTCACTTGCTTTCAGATTTTAGGTGTTACACTTAAAATAAAACCCTAAACCTAAAATAATAATAATAATAACAATAATAATAATAATAATAATAATAATAATAATACGGCCGCCATCTATTCTTTTGTCCATTCCTGTTCGAATAAAAGCTTAGAGGTTCGTGGGTGCTGATTATTGGTGGAGTGATCGCGTGTGGTTTGCCATTCGAAATAGGAGGTGGTGATTTCGTTCGAAAAAGGGTCACGTTGCGGGTTATATTCTGCTCGTACAAGGTGTTGATCATTGGTCTAATCGTGGGTCTTTGTTGTTCGACATAGGGCTTGGACGTGGGTTAATGTTTTCTGTTTGAAATTCTTGTTGCTGTTCGGTGGTGGTGACTTGATTGGTATTCGATCGTTGTTTCTTTACTGCTCGTGAAAACAAGCTTCAAGGGTAACGTGTTCACACCTGGTTCGATTCCTTTCTCAACCTGTATTCGACCTTAATTTGTTACCTTTTATCTCTTGTCAACTGATCAGCTCATGTCTATGATAAAACCCTACAAAATCATGTTATATAACGCATGAAATCATAACCTGACATTTAATATAACGACTTGTATAACTTGCCCAATTCGACATATAAACATGTATATTCAGCTTGTCACAATGTTTTAATTGTTTCTTTGTCTCGACATTAAACTAGGAGTTAACCATTTACCTAAATCAATCGAAACAGAAAAAGAGAAAGAAATAAACATGTTGCACTCGTGGGTTTTGAGTGTGGTAAATCAAATGGAAATGTGTTGTCATTATACATATTTTGAAACAGATATTGTAAGATTAATATGTATTGAAACTCTAATGAAGACAAGTAAATTATGAGTTTAAACAAAATTATTTTGAATATAGGTATGGCTAGTAACGTATACATGGGTGAGGTTTTGGAATTTTATGAAATGGTATATGTATGAACTATGGTAAAGGGATCATGTTTTATTGTTTTGGTGTCGAATGCGTATTCATATATATATATGCCGTGTGTATATACGTGATCATAAAACGGTGTCAAGTTTATAACGATTCATGTGGTTTTATTAGAATTTTGGGTCGTCGCGGTCTAAATTGATGTGAGGTATTCATATAAATAAATTATGAACGACGGAGTCTAAAATTATCCTTGTAATCTAAAATTATAGTATAAACTTTAAAATAATTTTATTTGACATTTTTAATATTTAATTTATATAATTTACATTTCGACCCTAAACTTTGTTAGATTGACATATTTAACCCTAAACTACCATAATTGTTATTTTAACCTTTAAATATTAGTTAATTGTCATTATAACCTTAATAAATTAAATTACTACTTCGAGATAACTTAACAAATATGAAAACCTTCTAAATAAGGAAACTTATTAAAAATAGAAAGTCTCCTAAAATGTTTAAACTACTTAAAGTGGGAAGTTACTAAATATGGAAAGTTACCGAAAATAGAAAGCTGCTAAATATAGAAAGTTTCTAAAAATGGAAAGATAACTAAAAGAGGTAACTTGAGTAATTCGGACTCGTCTTGATTCGTATCCATTATCTTCTAGGTTTAGTGAAGCGGGAGTAACCCATTCTCTCTTTGGCTTGTGACTTTGCTTGTGCAATTGGACTAAGGTACAGATATTCCGTACTCTCTCAGCAAGAGTACAACGTTATTTCTCTCTCATGACTTTCTCTCTCTCCTTATATTATTGCACCTTGATATTGAACTTTGATTGACCCATTGATATTGGTCCTTTAACCTACCTCTTGATATTGACCTATGATCTATTGATAATGACCTTTGGGTATTTGAACCTTTGGATATTGGACCTTTGATAATAAACCTTGATATTGAACCTTGACAATAAACTTTTGAAACTAAACTTTGATATTGAACCTTGACCACTTGACCCTTCAGTATTTACCCGGGGTATTACTTGTTGTGGAGTAGCCACAACCATAGCATTGATGCACCAATGTTATGTACTCTAGCGTAGTTGGAGAGATGTACTACGCCGTCCCCGATCTACTATTGACTACTGCTTTGATTGTGATTGTTATTGGCCTACGGGGGCGTATGGATACATCCTAGATTTGTATTGTATTGTATTGTATTGATTGATTGATTAATTATTGGAGCTACTACATTGTCTACATGCTACATATTGTATTGGTGACTCGGTATGCGTGCATTGCAACCCCTCACATATTGGGAGTTGATCACTCCATATTGGGCTACTATTGTATTGTATTGTATTGATTGGCCTTGGTTAAAATACTGAAAACTTACATACACTATACTTTACACTTAACCATGTCATCTTTTGATTACCCTCTTGGATACCACATGTAATCCTATCTTCATATCCCTTTGATTATTCCTAACTCTATTGTATCGGTTGTTATTTTGTTGATATCTGTTCACCGAGCTTTTTATGCTCAGCCGCGTTTTCTTTTCCATGCGGCAGGTACTTAAGCTAGGACGCGGGATTTAGCTTTGGGAATGAGAAAGTGTGGACCAACCTTAGAGTTCCTTTAAATAATGGACTTGGTTTTTTTTTTTTTTATCATATCTTCCTTATTTTGGAATTCATTTGTAACATTTGTACTCATTGTATTGATAAAGTATTAAGCTTGTGATTTACTCTGTTGGACACTATTTATTGTGATATCTTTACCCTTGACGGGTTGGGGTGTTACAATTTATGGTATCAGAGACCAGGCTGACGACTTATAATACATAACCTGTACTTGTGAGTTTTGGACCATTAGGTTTCCGCAGTAGAAACATTGGTGAACACCTTGAAAACTTGATTTAGGATTTTTCCCTGTGCGAACTTAAGTTTAAACCTGTGAGGATTGGGTAGATATTAGGCTTCCTTCGGCGTACTTTTCCCTTTCTTGTTTGTCCTTGACTTCCCTATCCTGGCCATTTGGTAACCGTTTAGATGGTTAAATCTTGTCGCTCTGGACCACCTGACGAAAACCCGAAGAAAATGGTGACTCATGCCGTTAAGGATACCTCAAGACAGATCCAGCACATAAGAAGGAGTAAGAGGACTACTGTTGATGCTACAGGATGCCAGAGGATGGATGACAAGGAGAAAGAAATGTGCGGAACTAAAGCAAATGACAACAAGGTATTAACACCAAGTATTACGGAAAGTGCCATAAGTCTGTGGAAGAAGAAGAGAGATCGCAAAAGTAGTTTTGCTAGCCGCCAGTTGCCACAACCCAAGAATAACAGGAATGGTTGGATTAGTGAATGGGAGGAAGAGAAAGAAGAGAATGATGTAGACTCCGATCTAGAGTCTACGGCAACTAGCCGTTATAATCCAAATTGAACGAAGGGAATTTATGAACATGAACTAGTTTCTTATACTCTTCTGTTTAGCCTATGCTAGACTTCGAATTTCATTACCATTTCCAAGTTACTCTGATGATATTGAAGTTTTAAATTGAGTTCCCTCTATGTGAGTTTGATTATGGCAATCCTGTTTGTGTTCATCAGCTAATTGTAATGGGAATCTTGATGATCTTGGAATTATTGATACGATAGTTTTGCACCCTAAATTTACTGACATGATAGATTCCGTTACTTTCGGATAATTCTCATCCTTCTATTTGACTCTATTGACGACGTTGGCAACTAGTATTCCACGCGTATCACTTTGACAACAATACAATATTCGTATTCGCAATGAGGCACATTTGGGCTAAGAAGCCGAACAAAAAAAAATTCCAACATTTTCGAATGGTTAAGTTATCTGCCTAAAGACTCTTGATAAACCTTACTCTTGATCCTAATTCGTAAATTATCCGTCTGGTTTGGCGAATGTAGTTGGTCTACAATTCCGTTTGCCTTTGATATGATTTTAACCTACCTTTGAAAATCCGTTTCCGATGGCTTCATTTGAAAGACTGAAGAAACAAATGAAAGAACTCCTAAGAAATGAGTTTACTAACCAAGTGTAAGCCTATGAAGTATACCAGTTTTATTGGTGAAGAAGAGGAGGAACGACGTGGGGTGAACGTGAAGGTTGCTTAAGATGATTTTGAAGCCGTTTTTGTATTCGTAATAATAAGTTAACGATTCCAATTGTATTGGCTATCACGTCAACTATTCCCTTGTATATGGTGAGATTATGTTTTCGTGAATATTTGGAAGAATTGTATAGTATGACGTTGTGGTATGTTTTGAAATGGAGTTATGAGTTGAGGTTATTTTTAGAATCGCCTTCCGTATTCGTGAAGACTACTATGACGGTTAGTGACGTTAATAGTATTAGCTAAAGCTCTAACCCTCTTGTAAATATGATAAATGGCGTTTTCTCGTCAGTACTTGGACAAACAGTCATGGTATGACATAATAGCACATTCGGAGACAAGAAAGGATATGGGAACTATTTTGTATCTTGTTAGAAATTTGGCAACCACTTGTGCATTTTGGGAGATCGATAATTGTTGGACAACGGTGTTCTTAGATTAGAATATCTCTGTAAATTCCGCAAGATCTGAAACTATCACCAAGTGATCAAGAATGACAATAAATTTGAAAAGCTAGTCTTTTGAATCTTACAGAAGAATTTTGGAAGATGCTTACCAATTTGCGTCAACTAGAAACTTATGAGAAGATTAACTTCACTGCCTGACCTAGAATTGACAACAACAGTGGCTACCAGGAAGAGTGAAGACACTCCTTACAAGGCAGAAGTGTTGGCGATGCAGGGAATGAGAGCGAGTCAAAATGGCGAACCTGGAGCGGATGAAGACATGCAGTCTCACTTCCCTGTTTATCTTGGTTGTAATAAGATGAATTAAGAGCGGAAGCAGACTGGATGATGAAGAAATATAAAGATTGTGTCAGAATTCGCATTACTCCATCGCATTCCAAGAAGAACTGTAGAAGGCTTGATGATCAGACTCGAGTTTACAGTTTTGTTTCATTTTCAGATATAGACGAAAAAAGACAGATTACTTGGACTTGAAAAGAATTGATGTTTTGAATGGGTGGTTTTGGAACAAACCATTTTGTTGTTGGATGAGTTGATTTTGTGAAGGATGAAGTTAATGATGACTAATGCTCACTCTCGTCAATTTCTTGAGTTTCGTTACTTGGTAATGTGATCCTTGGATGATTTAGGTTCTCCGATATCATCTCTGTTCCTTGTTCAATCTGCGTATATTTGATAATGGTCTTGTTTGGGAATTTCGGTGAATTTTTGGGAAAATTGATGCTTTTGGAGACAACGTACCTTACTTGCTAATATGATTAGATTTCCGTTACTCTTGCGAATAGTTTGTTTTACTTTAGTCATTCATTGGGACTTCCATTGCTTTGTCATTGAATGTTCCTCACGGTTATGATGCTTGATTTCGGTTGACCTTTTGGGTGATTGATTCGTGTCAATTATAGTATATTTATATTCCGAGGAAATACCGGTTAAAGTAATTCCCGGGTCGTTCTTCCCAACGAAGGCTCAAATGGAAAATTTGAATTATCGGCTTGGGAATCGTGTAGTGTAAGTGATTGGTGAAAGAGTGATAGAGTGATAATAGCAATCCAGGTATTCAATTATTCACAAGCAATGATTAAACAAGCAAAGAGTACAAGCAATCAATGCACACAACTCAAAAACGTACAAACGGAAATGCACGCGCGTTATTTAAAACGCGATGTTTGTCTAAAAATTATCCTACAAACTTGAAATTTTTTCTAAAAATCTTATACTATGAAAAATAATTTCTGGAAAAAGAAAGATATATTTTTTTTTTTTTTTGACTTTTCTTTAATTTTCTATGAATTAAAAAATTAAATTTAGAATTAAAAGTGAATTAAAAATAGAGAAAAATAGAAAATATAGGTGGAAAAATAAAATTTCAAAACTGAAAATTCTAAAATACTATTAAAGAATTTCTGAAACCATTTTTGTAATTTTCTGATCTTTTTCTGAATTTTTATGACTTTTTGACAATTAAAAACTATTTAAAAATAGAAAATAATCAAAATAAATTGAGAAAAGTAGTAAAAAGTTAAGGAAAAATCTAGAAAATTTCCAGAAAATCAAAAATGAGAAAAGAAACTCAGAATAAAATTTTGAAGTCAAGAACAGCTTATTAAGTGCTTTTTCTGAACAAAACAGCTTATCACAAGTGCTTATTTATAAGCACTTGTGATCAAATCTTGGTGGAACTTTAAACTCAAGCTATTTATGATTAATGAACCTCAAATGAAACAGATTATGATGTATATAAGCTCAGAATATCCACAGAAACTCAAATGTAAGCAACAAGCTATGAAATAAGCTCAATAAGCTATGCAGAAACAGTATCAGCTAACACAGAAGCTCAGAAACCATTCACAAAGCTCAAACTACTCAGATTAATCACAAATGACAAGTTGTAACACAGAAGCAAGCTCAGAATAAGACTAGCAGGCCAATGATCACAATTAGAATTCAGCTTCAAACATTGAACTTCAAAGGTAGATAAAGCTGGAGAATTAGCTAATATTGAGAAACTATTGATGTTTACTACTAATCTACCAGCCAGTGAACACAGAACAACCAAAAATTAAGATCTCTAAGCACTTATACCCACTTGAATCAGTCCAAGATAATAGGTCACAATCCTTGGTGCAGGGGAAGTAGTGTTCAAGCAGGCCACTATAAGCTATTATTCTGATAAGCTACAAAGTTACAAAAGCCAAAATTCTTGTTAAAATATAATCTCCTACTAACTAGCTTTCAAGAACAACTTTCAAAATGAATTTCCAATTACAGATTAAGTCTACAAGTTCTATCCAATACCCATACTGACTTATCAGCATTAGTCTTTTTGACTTTTATTTGAAAATGTAAAGTTGACTTATATGAGATTAAGCTACTCCTAATTGCTTAATTATGTTAAACTAAGCTGAGCTAACACTAAATTAAGCTATATCTACCTAATTTGTAACAACAAATCAAACTGAGATGTCTAAAATCTAAATATTCAAACAGTTAATGAAGATTTAAGCTAATTTCGACTATTGTATATCTAGTTACCAATTTTATGCAATACTAATGCTACTACTATTATATTATTGCTATATGTGCTATAAAACTAGACCTACAATTACTTCTACTCCACAGATTATACTAAACCAAACACTCCTAATAGCTTTAATATCAAAGCAACTAATCAGATAAACACTATAAAACTCAAACAACTAGTCTCAATCCACTTCTAATTTCATCACAGAGACTATATCAACAACAAGCAAATTCTGAATCCAATCAAATCTCAGATCCTCTATTACACAAATGATGACAGTTGATGAACTAGAAAATGCTGTGACCAAACTTTATTCAAACAATGAACAACTCAGTTTCATAACAAGCTATAACACAGATGATAAGATCTATCACACATAACTAGCAACAATCTAAAAAAACAGATGATCAATTATCAATGAACTACTCAGTTACACACTATTTATCAATTAGTTATCACTAATAGTACAAGGCTAGATCCAACACAGATTCAAACTAACAACTACAACAACAATACTAATCTAGCAATTATACTAACAAAGCTATGCTAATTAATACTCAAAGCTCAAAGTACAAACAGATAATAGCTACTATTACACTATCTATTTTTATTCTAGAATTCTGAAAATGGAACAAAGTTTACCCAAATTCTCCCTCAGCTAGAACAGAGGGAGTTCACAGAGGCCTATCTATATGATAGGCTGATGTCTACTCGGTTCTGTATCAGCTATCAACATTCACCTCAGCAACACTAATGAACACCTCTTCTTTGGATTTCGATGAAACAGTAGACATGAAACTAAATCTATTTAAGCTAGATTATGAAAAGTTTAAGCTGAGCTGAGCTTATTTAAGATTGAAAATGACTTTTGAAACTATTTTTTATTTTTTTATAATTTTCTTATTTTTTTTATATTTTCTGATTTGGAAGAACTTGTGAATAAAATGAAAAGTAAAAGTTTACTTAAACTAAATTTGTTGAAAAGAGATAATGTAGAAGAAAGAATAAGCTGAGAGTTTAATGAAATAAGCTAAAATTAAGCTACTTGGAAAACTGAATAAGCAATTGAAATGAGAAAATAAGTTGAGATTATAATGAAAACTTGAATTTATTAATTGCTTAA
The DNA here is from genome assembly GCA_030686995.1 of Artemisia argyi. Taxonomy (NCBI): domain Eukaryota; kingdom Viridiplantae; phylum Streptophyta; class Magnoliopsida; order Asterales; family Asteraceae; genus Artemisia; species Artemisia argyi. The sequence continues at coordinate 142,828,308 of CM060696.1, read as the reverse complement.
CTATTACAATCACTAATCTAGATACAATTTTGACAGCATAACAGTACCTAAAAACTACTTACAAAATGAGAGAAATGGACACCTATTTATAGCTGAGGTGAGATGCTTGGGTGATCAAATGCCAAGCTGGCAATCCGTGCCTTCTGTGCTTCTTTGATACAATGTGAGCCCTCAGATCAAACTTGTGCTTCTTTGATTCATTTAGAGCCATAGGATGATGATCCGTGAGGTGTCTTGACCACTCAAATAGCTCCATCTGTCCAATCCAAGCGTGTACATTCTCTCTCCGTGTCAGAGAAGTGTCAGCACCTTCTAGAAGCTCTTCCAATGATTGGAATGACGTGTCGTGACCAATGATAGTCTGACACGTAGTTATGATAGATCCTCCTTACATTCTCTGTCATGTGATAGGTCACGTGGTGTTCTAGAAGGTAATTATTTAAGCATAATTGATGGTTGGGTAGGATGACTTGAACCAATTGATGTGATTGTGTGATTAGGGTTCATAGGTTCTGGGTTGGGTGTGTTTTGGGGATGAACAAGGCGCGGTGGTTTGTTTATATTTATTTCAAAGTTTAGGCCGGGTCAAAGTTATAAGAGATGGGCTTTGGAGTTTTGGGATATAAAATTGGACTTGGACTCATATTAATGGATTGGACTATGGCTTGTTATTTCAGATTTTGTGTACTAAAAATCACAAGGACCTCTTATGTAACTTTTCAAACTTCAAGGGTAAAATCTGCCAATCTTCAAAAATCTGTTCCAGGGTCTAAACTTGACAAGCCTGAGTAGATAGAGGACTGAAACTGATTCTTGGATTCCCGGCTTTTACTTTTTGACCATCTTCTACTCTCGTGCCCGTTTTTCCAGTATTCGTGTGGTTTTTCGTTATTTATTGATAAATCCGTCCCTGCACATTCACAACATAAAAACACTCGTTTTCTTGGCATTTGTTAGCTCAAATAGTCATAATGGGTAGATAATTGGTAATAAAACGGGTGTGTAATTAATACACACCAAAATCCCCCCGACTAAAGTATTGCCGTGTCCTCACGCAATGTGATCAATTCACGCTCTTGAGATAAATAATTTTGATACTCTTCCTACTAACTTTGAAAAGTAGCAAGGAGGTTCAAAAGAGATTACAAAATCATTTATTCCCAAAAACGCTCCGTTTTCCAAAATTTTTCCTTTATTCCTTTATTCCACTTATACTTTCTATTTTTGGCCTTTTCCTTACTTCATACTTGTGACGGTTTGTTGAACTTTCATTATCTTGCAATAATTATTAGGGTCAACAAGTAGAAACACTTCTTTTAAGAAGCGACCATACGGATAAAAATCGTCATCCTTGATTTTTCACGAGTCCCCAAACTAAGCGTACAAACGAGATCACAGCTTATCTACAAATTAGATGCTAACACTACTCATAATAGTTACTTGTGGAAACTCCTTACTCCCATTTCCTAGGTTTCGTATCTCAATATTTTATTTTGTTGAGAAATGAATTGCTTCATATTTTCTCGTTTCGATAATTTTTAAGTCCGATAGTGATACCTAAGTTAAAACGATAAGTAGTTATTCATTTTCTCTTAAGAACCACTGCAATAGAAATTCGGTCCACATCAAGGAATTTGGGATACATACAATATCAAGGATATAAGTTGCGGAGTACGATCACGTGCACCTCATGTGACTGATTACTAATCACTTATCACATGCACCTCACGCGCCAACAACTTATTGATACATACATAGCTCTTATTCAACAATACTACAACTTTTATTTTTTTCATTTTTCACTTTTTTCATACTTTTGATACTTTTTTCTTTCTTACTTTTTTCTCAACATCAATGGAAGCTTAACGGGTAGCTCCAAAACCACATAAATAATCAACTTTTGACTTTTGATTTTTCACTTTTTGCTCTTATTTTTGATATTCCTTGATATGTACCCAACTTCTAAAGCAAAAATTCTCTTAAGAAAACAAAGAACTAAATATTATTCAAACCGAAATACCACTAATTAACCTAGAACATCTATTTTATATATAGGTGACGTTTCTGATGGGAGTAAAAAGCCACAAGTACCTCTCATGAGCTCTAAAGAGAACCACTACTCCACGTTTAGCATTTAACTTCTAAATAAACTCTATCATTTCTCGCTCTTCGCAATTTAAGATTCCAAATAATGAAACCCGCGAATACTTAGCCGATAATCAGCCACGCATATATAAAGTCAGATACGGAAACTTGCAAATTCTAGAAGAAGAATTCGCGTTTTCTAGCTCCTTATGTAAAAGACTAGCGAAAGCTTTTAAGCTGCGCATGTATAAAGTCAAGTACGGGAGCCAACAAAAGAGTAGCTCCTTGTGTACAAAACTAGCACAAGCTTATATGATCATCATTGGTTAAGGGAACAAGCTAGGGCTCAACACGCCCGGTCAAGTCAAAATATTTATTCCTACTCTCGCCAGCAAGAAAGTCAACAAGGTGTCAAAACACTTATTCAAACTTTATTATATTTTTCACGACTTTTTCAACTTTTTCATATCTTTTTGTGCTTTTTTCATGACTTTTTCATCAAAATTTTTGAAATTTTTCAATTTTTTTCAATTTTTTTATTTTTGGTGGAAAAACGGAGTTGCAAGAGTACACGACATGTGAAACATGCAAAGTCAAAATCGAATCGAAGATTCACCCTCCCCCCGACTAGAACAAAACATTGTTCTCAATGTTTGATGGGTTAAGGCAATCCTAACAAAATTCTAGGCCGTTTATTAATTATGCCAAAGAAAACGTTAGTCGATAAGATTTAACGGATATAGGATTTCCAAGCAGCACCGATGAATGAGACTCCAAGTGAAGAGATAACGAGCACGAGAGTCATTATAAATCATGGACAATCCTGAACAATCATCACAAACAACAACGAAACACAAGAGTAGAAAAGGCACCCCCTCCTCACATTAGGTGTTAGAAAATAGAAAAATAAGAAGATGAAATTGGATAAGCATGGGTTGCCACCCACGAAGCGCTTGTTTTTGTTCACCGAGTCACATGAGCTTGACTCGATCCCCGAATTCAATTGTCCTTGGGGAAAGTTTGGAGATCCGGGACTACCATAGTCGGTACATCCCCTCCAAAATAATGTTTCAACCTATGACCATTCACCTTAAAATTGGGACCATCTTGTTGAGCTAACTCAATGGTTCCATAAGGAAAAACTTGGGTTATTGTGAATGGTCCAGACCAACGGGTTTTAAGCTTCCCCGAGAATATCTTTAACCGAGAATTAAAAAGTAGCACTTGATCACCAACGTTAAAAACGCGGTCTTTGATCTTGGCATCATGAATTCTTTTCGTTTTCTCTTTGTAAATCAAAGAATTCTCGTAAGCTTGATCACGGAGTTCTACTAACTCATTCAATTGAATTTTTCTATGATCACCCACGGTTTTCAAGTCAAAGTTGGCATGTTTTAAGGCCCAGTAGGCCTTGTGCTCTAGTTCAATGGGCAAATGACAAGCTTTCCTGTAAACCAGCTTATATGGTGTACACCCAATTGAGGTCTTGTAAGCGGTCCGGAAAGCCCATAATGCATCTTCTAATTTGTCGGCCCAAGAGGCACGATGTTCACCTACGGTCCTTTCAAGTATACGTTTTAAACCACGATTGGAGACCTCAACTTGACCACTCGTTTGTGGATGATAAGCCGTGGAAAGACGATGTGTGACACCATATTTAAGCATAACTTTCGCAAATTGATCATTGCAAAAATGGGTCCCACGATCGCTTATGATGGCTCGAGGTGCACCAAATCGGGCAAAGAGACTCTTTAAAAACTTAACAACCACTCGGGTGTCATTGGTGGGGAGCGCCTTCGCTTCAACCCATTTTGATAAGTAATCGACGGCCACGAGAATATATTTGTTACCCCTAGACGACGGGAATGGCCCCATGAAATCGATGCCCCAGACGTCGAAGATCTCACAAACTTGAATCGCATTTTGCGGCATTTCATCTTTTTGAGAGATTTTCCCTTGACGTTGGCAAGAATCACATGTTTTCACCAATTCATGGGCATCCCGATATATCGTCGGCCAATAAAAGCCGGAATCGAAAACCTTCTTAGCGGTGAAATTGGCACCATGGTGTCCCCCTGTGGGTCCACTATGACATGCCTTAAGTATTTCAACGGCATCCATACCGTGAACACACCGCCGGATCACTTGATCCACACAGACTTTGAACAAGTAGGGGTCGTCCCAAAAATAATGTTGTACATCGTTAAAGAATTTCTTCTTTTGCTGGGACGACATCCCTTGTCTAATGAAATTCCCCGCATGGTAATTCACAAAATCTGCGAACCATGGGGTACTTTGGTCTATTTTGGTCACACTCCCAAGTGTCTCGAGAGGAAAAGCATCATTAATTTCCTTTTTCTCGAGAACACTTTGGTGGGGGTTCTCAAGTCTAGAAAGGTGATCGGCAGCAAGATTCTCAGCTCCTTTCTTGTCTCGAATTTCAACTTTGAATTCTTGAAGGAGGAGAACCCACCGCATTAAACGTGGCTTCGCATCTTGCTTCGCCATTAAGTACTTTAGGGCTGAATGGTCCGTATACACTATGCATTTTTTAAGTAGCAAATAAGACCTAAATTTCTCAAAAGCATAGACGACCGCCAACATCTCCTTTTTGGTGGTAGTGTAATGATGTTGGGCGTCATTCATGGTCTTGCTTGCATAGTGTATAGGCTGAAAATACTTGTTCTTACGTTGCCCCAGAACTGCACCAATGGCATAATCGCTAGCATCGCACATTAGCTCGAAGGGCAAGTCCCAGTCGGGGGCAATTAAGACGGGAGCCTCCGTTAACTTCTTTTTAAGAATATTAAATGCTTCGATGCATTCATTTGAGAAGTTAAACGGAGCGTCTTTCTCTAAAAGGTGGGTCAGAGGCCGGGCTATTTTAGAAAAGTCTTGAATAAAACGTCGGTAAAAGCCGGCATGACCAAGGAAACTTCGGATTCCTTTGACGGTAGTCGGGTGTGGTAATTTAGCAATAACATTGACTTTTGCCCGATCCACCTCAATCCCAGATTTGGATATCTTATGGCCGAGGACTATTCCCTCTTTAACCATGAAGTGGCACTTTTCCCAATTTAGAACTAAATTAGTGTTTTCACACCGAACTAGCATATTTTCCAAATGGGAAAGGCAAGAGTCGAAAGAATTTCCATAGACGGAAAAATCGTCCATGAACACTTCCATGGTTTTTTCAATCATATCGGAGAAAATGGCCATCATACACCGTTGAAACGTGCCTGGAGCGTTACATAAGCCAAAGGGCATTCTACGATAGGCAAACGTTCCATATGGGCAAGTAAAAGTGGTCTTTTCTTGATCCTGGGGATCAATGGGAATTTGAAAGTACCCAGAAAAGCCATCGAGAAAACAATAGAACTCATTTCCCGCTAAACGTTCAAGCATCTGGTCCATAAAAGGAAGCGGGAAATGGTCTTTACGTGTCGCATCATTCAATTTGCGGTAATCAATACAAACTCTCCATCCAGTCACAAGTCGAGTCGGTATAAGCTCATTATCGTCATTCTTCACAACAGTGATTCCGCCTTTCTTCGGCACACAATGAACCGGGCTAACCCATGAACTATCCGAGATTGGATAAATCATTCCAGCGTCAAGAAGTTTAATAACTTCCTTTTTGATCACTTCATGGATTTGTGGATTAACTCGTCGTTGTTGTTGAACGGAAGCTTTGTGATTATCCTCGAGAAGAATCTTATGAGTACAAAATCGAGGGTCGATTCCCTTAATGTCGGGTATTTGCCAAGCAATCGCACTTTTATGCTTCCGAAGCAATCTAAGAGTCGTAACTTCTCCTCATCTTTAAGACCTTTTGATATTATAACCGGTAATTTTTCATTTTTTTCCAAGTATGCGTATTCGAGATGAGGAGGCAAATCCTTGAGCTCGAGCTCCGGAGGATTCTCAATAGACGGCTTAACTTCTTTTACTTCTGCCATTTTTAAGTCAACCGGAGGGGATGAAACAATCGGTTTTTCATTTAACAATTTTTCAATTACTAAAATGTCCCCCTCCGGATCAAAGTTATTATTATCAAATTCCGGTGAAAATGATTCGTTTGCAAGACAAGCATTAATTTCTTCCCAAGCGAGATCACTTCCCTCAAACGGAGTGAGGGAAGGGGAAGAATCGGAGACGATTGGTTCAAAAGAAGGAGTGGGATTGCCACTCGAAGCATTATCGGTAAAACCAAGAAATTCTTGAACATACTCCTCCGTAAGTTCATCAATAACATCGATACGGTTGATGGAAGAAACATCGTAATCGGAGGAGTATCTCGCGGTTTGATCAAGATTAAAAGTGACGGCTTCGTTTCCAACACGTAAAGTAATCTCCTCGTCATAAACATCAATCAAAGCACGACCGGTCCTTAGGAAACCTCTCCCGAGAATAAGAGGAACCCGTGGATCGGCATCGAAATCAACAACCACAAAATCCGCAGGGAAATGAAATTTCCCAACATTGACAAAAATATCCTCAGCTATGCCAATTGGACGAGACGTTGATCGGTCGGCAAGCTCGAGGGTCATAAGCGTCGGTGTCAAGTTAGGAAGAGACAACTTTTTCCAAATCGACAACGGCATAAGGTTAATGCTAGCACCAAGATCGGCCAAGGCGAAACATTGAACCATACCCGGAAAATTACATGGTATAAGAAACTTGCCAGGGTCTTCAAGCTTTTCGGGTAGCTTTTTAAGAAGAACCGCTGAGCAATTCTCGTTCATTTGAGTCTGTGACATTTCAAAAAGCTTTTCCTTATTATTCAAAAGACCTTTCAGCATTGAAGCAAATTTGGGCATCAAAAGTATAGCATCCGCGAGACTTATATCAAAGTGTAACTCTTGAAAAATCTGATAAAATTTCTCCATTTGGTTTTTATCTTTCTCGCGGTGCTTTTGTTCATTTAAGCGTGACGGATATGGTAACTTTGTTTTGACGGGTGTTTCGTTTTCATTATCATTAACAACCTTTTCTTTTCCTTTAGACGTCGGGACCCCCGGAGGTTGGATGTTCTCGGTCCTTCCATTATTACTAGGAATTTCCGTATCCGTTGTCGCCTCGGGTTCACGGGCGACTACCTTGGGAGGTAGAGAAGAAGAGGTAGTCGGAGCCGTCGGTCCATCGTAAGTAACACCACTCCTCGTAATGATCGCTTTTGCATCGCCCCTCGGGTTAGCGATCGTGTTGCTAGGCAAAGTTCCAGAGCCCGAGGGTCGATCATTTAAACGCTTGTTGAGATCATTGATTTGATTAGCTAACAACCTTGTTGTTTCCTCTTGTTTTGTCATAAAAGCTTGTTGGTTTTGAATCAATTGCTTAATCAAATCTTCTGTGGGCGACGGATTCGGAGCAACAACTTGATTTTGATTATTAAAACTTTGCCCACGGTTTTGAAAATTACCATTGTTTTGAAAATTATTCCCTTGAGGCGGGCCTTGTTGAAAATTTCCCCGATTTTGATTTTGTTGAAAATTCTGATTTTGTCCTTGAAAACCATTATTTCCATGGTTGTGATTTTGATTGTTATTGAATTGATGATTCCGGTTTTGCACATTATTGTTTTGATTCACTTGATTAGGTTGATTAAACCCGGGTGGTCCATGATGTTGGCTTGGACGGTAGCTGAGGAGATTACGGTCTCCTTGAAGAGGTGGGTAACCGTTGCCACCCATATTTGCAGCATACACGTTCTCTTGAGTAAAAGAGCCGGTCGTCGGACATTCATAATACGGGTGTGGACCACCACAAGTAGTACAACCTTGATTAACGACATTAACTTGTTGACTTGATTTTTCCATAGAAATTGCATCGACTTTCTTTGTTAAGGCCAAAATCATACTTTTTACTTCATCATTATTTTTCTCATTACTGGGCATTGGAAGCTTATTTCTCGACATTCTAACACGAGCCTTATTTTCAATAATCGTGAAGGCATCATTTGTATTCCTAGCCAACAAGTTACCACCCGCAGCAGAATTGAGTGAATCTTGATCAATATAAAACAACCCATTATAAAAAGTATCAATCTGCTGAAGGTCGGTGAACCCATGGTTAGGACATTTTTCCAACAAATCTTTGAAACGATCCCAAGCTTCACTAAACGATTCATCAAAAGCTTGTTGGAATCGAAAGATTTGGGAACGGATATTAGAAGTTTTAGAAGGAGGATAGAAATGATTCACAAACTTGGAAGCAAGGTCATTCCAAGTGTGAATTGAATTAGGCGGTTCCTTTTCCAGCCAAGTCCGGGCTGCTCCTTTTAAGGAGAAAGGAAACAACTTCAATTTCACCACATCGTGAGGCACTTGGTTCATTCTAATCGTCTCAGCGATGTCGGTGAAATTTCGGATGTGTGCATAGGGGTCTTCGTTATCAAACCCGTGGAATGATATACCCGTGATCAAATTAAGTAATCCGTGATTAATCTCAAAGTTGGCATTGATGTCCGGAATCACAATTGCTCTCCTCACACCGTTAAATGGTGATTGGAGTTGTTCTTCCATCGGACGCGGATCAAATGCCGGTTGTTGTCCCATCGGCGGGATAACATTGTGCTGCGGACCACCCATCGGCGGGGGTCCGTTGTGTTCGTTTTGGTTCATCTCCTCCTCGTCAAGGAAATGAACCCGACTCGTATGTCGTAAAACCCGCTCGGGGTTAGAGAACGGAGATGTAAGACTCTCAAACGAAGATCGGGTGTGCATACACCACGAACAAAATTAAAAAGAAAATGAAAAAGAAAAGAGAAAAGAAAATCTTTTTGTTTTTTATATTTTTTCACAAAAACTTATTATTTCTTTTGTTTTTCTTTTCTTAAAACGTAACGTTAATCGAAAACCGTTTCTTTCAAAACCACGCGCGACGGGACGGGAGAGAAGAATGGATCTCTCTTCAGCTAGCAATTTAATGTCTTAGCTATCCGTATTTCCCGCTTATTCGGTTGTAGTAATTGAAATAGTCCGATAAACAACTAAATTACGTTTTCGTTATATTGCGAGACTTATTTGGTTTACAACGCCCTTTCTTGCGATCGAGTCGAGGCTGTAACTTTTATTATTTTTTTGGTATTTTTGAAAACACTTTAGGAAAAGTGTTTTTGATTTTTCAATTTTTATAGAAATATATATACAAAATAGAAGAAGGCTTATCAAAACACGATTTTCCAAAACAATTATTCAAAAATTCACTTTAAGCCTTCCCCGGCAACGGCGCCAAAAATTGATTCGTGTCAATTATAGTATATTTATATTCCGAGGAAATACCGGTTAAAGTAATTCCCGGGTCGTTCTTCCCAACGAAGGCTCAAATGGAAAATTTGAATTATCGGCTTGGGAATCGTGTAGTGTAAGTGATTGGTGAAAGAGTGATAGAGTGATAATAGCAATCCAGGTATTCAATTATTCACAAGCAATGATTAAACAAGCAAAGAGTACAAGCAATCAATGCACACAACTCAAAAACGTACAAACGGAAATGCACGCGCGTTATTTAAAACGCGATGTTTGTCTAAAAATTATCCTACAAACTTGAAATTTTTTCTAAAAATCTTATACTATGAAAAATAATTTCTGGAAAAAGAAAGATATATATATTTTTTTTTTTTGACTTTTCTTTAATTTTCTATGAATTAAAAAATTAAATTTAGAATTAAAAGTGAATTAAAAATAGAGAAAAATAGAAAATAAAGGTGGAAAAATAAAATTTCAAAACTGAAAATTCTAAAATACTATTAAAGAATTTCTGAAACTATTTTTGTAATTTTCTGATCTTTTTCTGAATTTTTATGACTTTTTGACAATTAAAAACTATTTAAAAATAGAAAATAATCAAAATAAATTGAGAAAAGTAGTAAAAAGTTAAGGAAAAATCTAGAAAATTTCCAGAAAATCAAAAATGAGAAAAGAAACTCAGAATAAAATTTTGAAGTCAAGAACAGCTTATTAAGTGCTTTTTCTGAACAAAACAGCTTATCACAAGTGCTTATTTATAAGCACTTGTGATCAATCTTGGTGGAACTTTAAACTCAAGCTATTTATGATTAATGAACCTCAAATGAAACAGATTATGATGTATATAAGCTCAGAATATCCACAGAAACTCAAATGTAAGCAACAAGCTATGAAATAAGCTCAATAAGCTATGCAGAAACAGTATAAGCTAACACAGAAGCTCAGAAACCATTCACAAAGCTCAAACTACTCAGATTAATCACAAATGACAAGTTGTAACACAGAAGCAAGCTCAGAATAAGACTAGCAGGCCAATGATCACAATTAGAATTCAGCTTCAAACATTGAACTTCAAAGGTAGATAAAGCTGGAGAATTAGCTAATATTGAGAAACTATTGATGTTTACTACTAATCTACCAGCCAGTGAACACAGAACAACCAAAAATTAAGATCTCTAAGCACTTATACCCACTTGAATCAGTCCAAGATAATAGGTCACAATCCTTGGTGCAGGGGAAGTAGTGTTCAAGCAGGCCACTATAAGCTATTATTCTGATAAGCTACAAAGTTACAAAAGCCAAAATTCTTGTTAAAATATAATCTCCTACTAACTAGCTTTCAAGAACAACTTTCAAAATGAATTTCCAATTACAGATTAAGTCTACAAGTTCTATCCAATACCCATACTGACTTATCAGCATTAGTCTTTTTGACTTTTATTTGAAAATGTAAAGTTGACTTATATGAGATTAAGCTACTCCTAATTGCTTAATTATGTTAAACTAAGCTGAGCTAACACTAAATTAAGCTATATCTACCTAATTTGTAACAACAAATCAAACTGAGATGTCTAAAATCTAAATATTCAAACAGTTAATGAAGATTTAAGCTAATTTCGACTATTGTATATCTAGTTACCAATTTTATGCAATACTAATGCTACTACTATTATATTATTGCTATATGTGCTATAAAACTAGACCTACAATTACTTCTACTCCACAGATTATACTAAACCAAACACTCCTAATAGCTTTAATATCAAAGCAACTAATCAGATAAACACTATAAAACTCAAACAACTAGTCTCAATCCACTTCTAATTTCATCACAGAGACTATATCAACAACAAGCAAATTCTGAATCCAATCAAATCTCAGATCCTCTATTACACAAATGATGACAGTTGATGAACTAGAAAATGCTGTGACCAAACTTTATTCAAACAATGAACAACTCAGTTTCATAACAAGCTATAACACAGATGATAAGATCTATCACACATAACTAGCAACAATCTAAAAAAACAGATGATCAATTATCAATGAACTACTCAGTTACACACTATTTATCAATTAGTTATCACTAATAGTACAAGGCTAGATCCAACACAGATTCAAACTAACAACTACAACAACAATACTAATCTAGCAATTATACTAACAAAGCTATGCTAATTAATACTCAAAGCTCAAAGTACAAACAGATAATAGCTACTATTACACTATCTATTTTTATTCTAGAATTCTGAAAATGGAACAAAGTTTACCCAAATTCTCCCTCAGCTAGAACAGAGGGAGTTCACAGAGGCCTATCTATATGATAGGCTGATGTCTACTCGGTTCTGTATCAGCTATCAACATTCACCTCAGCAACACTAATGAACACCTCTTCTTTGGATTTCGATGAAACAGTAGACATGAAACTAAATCTATTTAAGCTAGATTATGAAAAGTTTAAACTGAGCTGAGCTTATTTAAGATTGAAAATGACTTTTGAAACTATTTTTTATTTTTTTATAATTTTCTTATTTTTTTTATATTTTCTGATTTGGAAGAACTTGTGAATAAAATGAAAAGTAAAAGTTTACTTAAACTAAATTTGTTTAAAAGAGATAATGTAGAAGAAAGAATAAGCTGAGAGTTTAATGAAATAAGCTAAAATTAAGCTACTTGGAAAACTGAATAAGCAATTGAAATGAGAAAATAAGTTGAGATTATAATGAAAACTTGAATTTATTAATTGCTTAACTATTACAATCACTAATCTAGATACAATTTTGACAGCATAACAGTACCTAAAAACTACTTACAAAATGAGAGAAATGGACACCTATTTATAGCTGAGGTGAGATGCTTGGGTGATCAAATGCCAAGCTGGCAATCCGTGCCTTCTGTGTTTCTTTGATACAATGTGAGCCCTCAGATCAAACTTGTGCTTCTTTGATTCATTTAGAGCCATAGGATGATGATCCGTGAGGTGTCTTTACCACTCAAATAGCTCCATCTGTCCAATCCAAGCGTGTACATTCTCTCTCCGTGTCAGAGAAGTGTCAGCACCTTCTAGAAGCTCTTCCAATGATTGGAATGACGTGCCGTGACCAATGATAGTCTGACACGTAGTTATGATAGATCCTCCTTACATTCTCTGTCATGTGATAGGTCACGTGGTGTTCTAGAAGGTAATTATTTAAGCATAATTGATGGTTGGGTAGGATGACTTGAACCAATTGATGTGATTGTGTGATTAGGGTTCATAGGTTCTGGGTTGGGTGTGTTTTGGGGATGAACAAGGCGCGGTGGTTTGTTTATATTTATTTCAAAGTTTAGGCCGGGTCAAAGTTATAAGAGATGGGCTTTGGAGTTTTGGGATATAAAATTGGACTTGGACTCATATTAATGGATTGGACTATGGCTTGTTATTTCAGATTTTGTGTACTAAAAATCACAAGGACCTCTTATGTAACTTTTCAAACTTCAAGGGTAAAATCTGCCAATCTTCAAAAATCTGTTCCAGGGTCTAAACTTGACAAGCCTGAGTAGATAGAGGACTGAAACTGATTCTTGGATTCCCGGCTTTTACTTTTTGACCATCTTCTACTCTCGTGCCCGTTTTTCCAGTATTCGTGTGGTTTTTCGTTATTTATTGATAAATCCGTCCCTGCACATTCACAACATAAAAACACTCGTTTTCTTGGCATTTGTTAGCTCAAATAGTCATAATGGGTAGATAATTGGTAATAAAACGGGTGTGTAATTAATACACACCAGTGATAGAAGTAATAGGTGAACTAAGATTGATTTGTTTGTTTACGACTCGTGATAAAGTATGACCATCATGAGAGCATATATATATGATGCTAGTATTATGACGCCTGGCCAACGTGATAATACTCACATCATATAACGTGCAATTATTGTGGTTATAGGATATCTTGGGGAGTATCTAAGAAGTTTAGAATTTGATCTCCGTTGGATTTTCTGTGACTTATGAGACTTTAGGTTCATTCTACCTATGCCTTGACTCTGCATTCGTTAGTTAGATAATTGGATAAATTTGAACTCTCGATTTTGCATTCTGTTGACCTCGATACAACTGTCACCAATCTCAAGCTCTTTGAAGAGATCTCTACTGCTCGATACAGTTAACTTGACTTGAATTTTTTTTCGTATTCCCATCTGAGCTTTCCATAAGATACAATTATCATCCTCTACATATGGTGTCATACCCTTGCGATCAGATTCAACCAGATATAGCCATTCTTGATAGATAAGAGAGAGTCATGAAATAAAGCATTCGTCTTATTAAAGTTCTTTGGAAGAACCATCCACCACGTGAGGCGACCTGGGAGACCGAGGAGTCTATGTGAGCCAGCTACCCCCATTTTTCCTGTATGGTCTGGTAGACGTTCGTTTTGTTTTGCTACCGTATTCCTTCTTTCATTTTCGCGGACGAAATTTTTTTTTAGAAGGGAAGAGTTGTAAAACCCGAAAATTTTGAATACGTAAAATACCTAAAATACCCCTTTGATCTCGAATGTTTATAAGACGTTTAAATATCTAAGACATTTCATTTTGAATTTAACCTAAGTATTTAACTCGTAAATATTTGAACAAATAAACATAACGCGAATATTAGAACTTATGTTAAACTAATTGGTACACGTTTAGACCCGTCACACGTTTTCTATGTCACCAAGCCGAGTTCTTATTATTTTATACGCGACGCATGGAGACTTGAATTGCTACTAGATTCGTGATTGGCATAAACAAATTTGTTCCTCATTTTCTCTTACTTAAATTCGGCAAATTTCCATGTTTAGCTCACCCACAATTATACATAACCGATCCATGAAACCTATACAAATCAAAGATTGATTTGCAGTCTTCTATTATATCCCACCAATCAAGCCTTTTCCCTTATTTAAACATCCCAATTGGTTCTCATATAACCGAATATACATACACAATTGACACATCTTATCACAAAACAAAAACACTCTTAAAATAAAACCCTAAACCTAAAATAATAATAATAATAATAATAATAATAATAATAATAATAATAATAATAATAATAATAATAATAATAATAATAATAATAATAATAATAATACGGCCGCCATCTATTCTTTTGTCCATTCCTGTTCGAATAAAAGCTTAGAGGTTCGTGGGTGCTGATTATTGGTGGAGTGATCGCGTGTGGTTTGCCATTCGAAACAGGAGGTGGTGATTTCGTTCGAAAAAGGGTCACGTTGCGGGTTATATTCTGCTCGTACAAGGTGTTGATCATTGGTCTGATCGTGGGTCTTTGTTGTTCGACATAGGGCTTGGATGTAGGTTAATGTTTTCTGTTTGAAAGTCTTGTTGCTGTTCGGTGGTGGTGACTTGATTGGTATTCGATCGTTGTTTCTTTACTGCTCTTGAAAACAAGCTTCAATGGTAACGTGTTCACACCCAGTTCGATTCCTTTCTCAACCTGTATTCGACCTTAATTTGTTACCTTTTATCTCTTGTCAACTGACCAGCTCATGTCTATGATAAAACCCCCACAAAATCATGTGATATAACGCATAAAATCATAACCTGACATTTAATATAACGACTTGTATAACTTGCCCAATTCGACATATAAACATGTATATTCAGCTTGTGACAATGTTTTAATTGTTTCTTTGTCTCGACATTAAACTAGGAGTTAACCATTTACCTAAATCAATCGAAACAGGAAAAGAGAAAGAAATAAACATGTTGCACTCGTGGGTTTTGAGTGTGGTAAATCAAATGGAAATGTGTTGTCATTATACATATTTTGAAACAGATATTGTAAGATTAATATGTATTGAAAATCTAATGAAGAAAAGTAAATTATGAGTTTAAACAAAATTATTTTGAATATAGGTATGGCTAGTAACGCATGCATGGATGAGGTTTTGGAATTTTATGAAATGGTATATGTATGAACTATGGTAAAGGGATCATGTTTTATTGTTTTGGTGTCGAATGCTTATTCATATATATATGCCGTGTGTATATACGTGATCATAAAACGGTGTCAAGTTTATAACGATTCATGTGGTTTTATTAGAATTTTAGGTCGTCGCGGTCTAAATTGATGTTAGGTATTCATATAAATAAATTATGAACGACGGAGTCTAAAATTATCCTTGTAATCTAAAATTATAGTATAAACTTTAAAATAATTTTATTTGACATTTTTAATATTTAATTTATATAATTTACATTTCGACCCTAAACTTTGTTAGATTGACATATTTAACCCTAAACTACCATAATTGTTATTTTAACATTTAAATATTAGTTAATTGTCATTATAACCTTAATAAATTAAATTACTACTTCGAGATAACTTAATATATATGAAAACCTTCTAAATAAGGAAACTTATTAAAAATAGAAAGTCTCCTAAAATGTTTAAACTACTTAAAGTGGGAAGTTACTAAATATGGAAAGTTACCTAAAATAGAAAGCTGCTAAATATAGAAAGTTTCTAAAAATGGAAAGATAACTAAAAGAGGTAACTTGAGTAATTCGGACTCGTCTTGATTCGTATCCATTATCTTCTAGGTTTGGTGAAGCGGGAGTAACCCATTCTCTCTTTGGCTTGTAACTTTGCTTGTGCAATTGGACTAAGGTACAGATATTCCGTACTCTCTCAGCAAGAGTACAACGTTATTTCTCTCTCATGACTTTCTCTCTCTCCTTATATTATTGCACCTTGATATTGAACTTTGATTGACCCATTGATATTGGTCCTTTAACCTACCTCTTGATATTGACCAATGATCTATTGATAATGACCTTTGGGTATTTGAACCTTTGGATATTGGACCTTTGATAATAAACCTTGATATTGAACCTTGACAATAAACTTTTGAAACTAAACTTTAATATTGAACCATTGATATTGAACCTTGACCATTTGACCCTTCAGTATTTACCCGGGGTATTACTTGTTGTGGAGTAGCCACAACCATAGCATTGATGCACCAATGTTATGTACTCTAGCGTAGTTGGAGAGATGTACTATGCCGTCCCCGATCTACTATTGACTACTGCTTTGATTGTGATTGTTATTGGCCTACGGGGGCGTATGGATGTATCCTAGATTTGTATTGTATTGATTGATTGATTGATTGATTGATTATTGGAGCTACTACATTGTCTACATTGCTACATATTGTATTGGTGACTCGGTATGCGTGCTGATGAGGCGAAAAATGATCCGTTTTTAGGGGGTCATTTAAGCCCGAATCCGAATTTATTTGATCAAATATTGCTCTAAATCCTTCCTTTTGTGATTTTAGGTACTTTGAGAGTGAAATCTGGAAAAGGAAGCAATTCGGACGTTTTTGGAGCTTAAAAGTGAAGAAAATGCCAAAGTCTTAATTTTCCATGCTAGGAATAGTGCATGACGGCGTCAAGAGGAGTTTCCTGACGGCGTCAAGAGTAAAAGTCCATGACAACCCAGAAGAGTTTTGACGGCGTCATGAAGGTAGGGCGTCAAGAGTTAAAGTCATGACGGCCTGGAAATGCAATGTTCTTGACGGCGTCAAATGTAGATCTAGGCAGTCCGAGGATTGTTTTGGCGGCGAGGTGACGGCGTCACCTATTTGGTCTTGACGCCGTCAGACCCCTTTTCCTATATATAGTTTTCTAATTTTTCACATTTAAGAGAGAAGTTTTGGGAGAAACCCTAAGTACGATTTTGGTGTAACTTTACAGGTTTTTCAAGGGTTCCAACCCCTTGATACCTTGCATGATTAATCAAGATAAGTGTTCTTCTAATTCAATCAATATGTCTATGTGTTGGTTGTCTATATCATGTTCTTGTCTTAATTCCATCATGCTAGGCTAGATCTCTTTTGTGTTTGCTTAGATCTAATGAAACCTAGATATTGATTATGTGTTGATTACTTGTTTATTCTTGTCTTGGATGAATGATTTATATGTTAGGCTTAAGAAAACTGGCAGATCTCCAATTGGTAACATGCTTGAACGTCTTAAGAAACATGAACCAACGCGCACTAGGTCTTTATTGGTTGTATTTAATGCATGAGCCACTGTTTACAATCCCTATAGTTGTGCTGGGCATGGTGTAGGAGGAGATAAGAGCTCATAGAATTGGGGAGTTATGTGTGCCACCCCGTGAATGGTATTAAGGAATACAAACCGTCATCCATGCAATTATAACAAGTAATTAACGTGTAAAAGATATCTAGGGAGTAGTGAAATCTAAGTAAACACATTTTCTCCAATTACTGCTCACAACTTTAGTATAAATTAGTTTACTTTCATTTCTAGTATTTTATTTTGATTGCATCTTAGTATTGGGTTAGTTGAATAGCAACTAATTCCGCCCACTCTTCTAAAACCTGAGATTTTTACTTGCTTTTTAAAAAATATAAAAACACAAAAATAATCATCCCTCACCTTTAGAACTAGTATTTAGGCTTTCTAATCCTAGCGACACTATTCCTAAGCTGAACGATCAATCCCCCGGTACTTGTCACTATACTATACTACAACGATCAGGTACACTGCCTGGTGGGGGTTGTAAGCTTCTCGAGATCCCTCGAGAGGTAAAGCCTGTTGCGATTCCCACGCATCAAGTTTTTGGCGCCGCAGCCCGGGGAATAGTTATTGTCTAGGTTAGAATTTCTTTTTATTAGGTCTACTTGCTAGATTCCCTTCTAGTAAGATTTTATTTTTTTATTTTTAGGTTCTCTCTAGTCTATCTTATTTCTTCGTGCCTTTGTTCGTTACTCTTTACCATCCGACATCATGGAAGGTGGTAACATCTTTGAACCCGTCATCCCACCACAACAAAACCCACCACTAGAACCCCTTAGGCCCCGAACCTTAGGAGAGTATTCCCGACCTAGCCACCAAGGCTACCGAAACACCATTGAGCTCACCGGAGCCAATGTGACCCCCTTGCGATCCGACACCATCCGGTTGGTGCAAAGCGGATGTGCATTCCATGGACTTCGTTCCGAAGATCCAAACCAACATCTTAAGGACTTTCTCAAAATCGTAGATTCCATAGACCTAGATGTTGAAACTAGAGAGACAACCCGATTATGTCTATTCCAATTCTCTCTACGGGATCAAGCTAGTCAATGGCTTGAGCGTTTACCCGCGGGATCCATCACCACATGGGATGATCTCACCACTCGTTTCCTTGCTCAATTTTTCCCACCGGGGAGAACTACTAAGCTTAGAAATGACATCTTGATGTTCCAACAACATCAAAATGAATCTCTTTATGAAGTATGGACTCGTTTCAAGGACTTACTCCAAAAAGTCCCTCATCATGGCATAGATCTTTGGCTCCAAGTCCAAATTTTTTATGACCATATCGACATCTCCACGAGGCGAGCCATTGACCAATCGGCCGGTGGTAAGCTACGTGATCTTAGTGCGGAACAATCATGGGAACTCATAGAAGATCTTGCTCTCTATGACAACGAAAGTTGGAATGATCCCCGTGATTTGAACAAAACAGTCAAGGC
Organism: Artemisia argyi; assembly: GCA_030686995.1. NCBI lineage: Eukaryota > Viridiplantae > Streptophyta > Magnoliopsida > Asterales > Asteraceae > Artemisia > Artemisia argyi. The sequence goes on along the minus strand of CM060696.1, from coordinate 142,809,437 downwards.
AATATCTTTGCCTTCGAACAATTCCAACACTCCCAACCGTAGGATCATGGAACTTGAAGGTCGAGTCAAGTCTCTCATGAAATCTTACGAAGCTCAAAAACCTTCAAGCCAAGTAAGCAAAATCGCTTCTACATGCAAACTATGCAATGGCCCTCATGAGACTCATAACTGCATGGAACTTCCAAAACGTGCTTATAACGAATTCACATCATCACACGTAGGTCAGGCTCCTCGAACTTCTGCCGAAGCCTATGAGGCATGGAAGGATAAACCTGATTTCAGAGGGTACCAAACGCGAAGCGTATCCTTCAATGACTCCTCACCACTCACTTGGTCCGAGCATTTTCCATCACAAGGCATTCCTAGGCAAAGCTGTGAAGATACTTTAAAAAAAATCATTCTATCTCAAGAATTACAGCTCGCTACGCTCGAGGCCAAATTTAAACAACAGCAGGCTGATGTGAACAACAAGATTTGTAATCTGTTGACTGCTATCAAAGAGCATGTTGATAATAAACCCATTCACGTTGATGAGGTTAAATCTGCTACCGTCATGAGTCCACCAGCCTCCCCTGTGAAAATAAAAAGTCCTAGCAAGTTATTCAAACACCTATCTCCTAACGGAAGAGAACCTGTCAAACCCCCAGGACCAATCCACTTCGTAAACACCATCACCACAATATCTGCTTCAACATCCAACCCAACCCAACAACAAACTAACAAATTCAGTCGGACAGCTAAAGATGAGACCTCAAGGGTTGACCATGCTTCGGCAAGAAAACCTACCAACTCACCTGAGCAATGCACCGCGCAAGAATCCGGCAAACCGGATGAAGGGAAAGAGAGATCGGAAGAGCATGAGAGAAATCCAACCATTTTGGGTAAATCTATTATGGGAGAACCCGAGAGAAAAATGGAGGATGTTATTAGTGGGAGTAGCAATAAGACTAAGGAAAGTAACCCTAAAGTTTTCAAGATCCCCTGTACCATTAAGGAAAAGCTCTTAACCGATAGTCATATAGATCCTAGCTTCCCAGTCAACATAATCCCCCTTTCCCTATACCACAAAACCTTCCCAGAACACATTGCGTGCGAGAGAGTAATAGAAAATTTATCAATTAGGATTGGAGAGCTTGTTTACAGTACTGACCTCACCGTGGTTAATGACGTGGACCCTCTCACCAATCAAACGTTAACCAACCTTGTCCTTGGGATACCATTTATCAATGAATCGGGAGCAATCCTTGATGAGAAAGATGGTAGTGTATTACTCACCAATGGTGTTAGGAAGGTAATTTTCCGTAGAGATAGTGAGGAGGTGTACGAGTATCGTCCCTCCCTTGAGGGGAATTTATATGGGTCAAAGGATGGAGAGTTGAGGAAGATAAGACGGCGTGATCCGAATAATCTCAAAATCCCCTGCATGATCGGTCATAAGTATTTCGATAACATCTACATAAATGTATTCCTGCCAAAGAATGTTATGTCATTGTTCCATTATAACAATATCTGCAGATGGGGGATGATTTACAAGGGAGAGAAAGTGGTTGGTAAGGATCATGAAATCCAGGTGTTCGTAGGAAATATGACATTCACTATGGAATTCACAATTGTGGATAATATAGAAGACTATGTCGACCCCAGGTTATCACAAGTAGTTTTGGGAGCACCCTTTTGTGAAATCACTAATTTGATAGTGAATGACTTGAACGGAATCATGACCTTCACTGATGGGATTAGGAGGATTTCATACCAAACGCCATACAAGAGAAAAAACCTTAAGGAGATAGATTGTGACGGGCTTGATATGATGAGCTCCCAACTTATCTTGTGTGATGAAGATGTTAGGAGAGTGTGTAAAAACATTTCTGATTTATCATGCGGATTCTTTAAGGATGTTAGTAAGCTTGGCTCTAAGTATCGACAAGATATTTTCGAGTTCGAAGACCCGAAGTACTTGCACTATGAAAGCGATACTGGGTTAGAAGATGACCTAGAGAATGTAACGTTTGATGATGAAATCACGTAGTAACCCATGACCTTGAGTCTAGCTACAAGACTCGTAAATAAAGAAAAGCGCTTCTTGGGAGGCAACCCATGTTTTGTGTGATTTTATTTGTTTGATTGTTATTTCCTTCCGTATGCATGCTTTATTTTTATTGTTGGTAGATCATGTTTCTAAACTAAATGTGGAAATACTTTACTTTGTTGTTTTGGCCTAGTCTTAACTCCACCTAGAAGTATTTTCGCAAAAGATAAGTGTAAGGGGAAACCCCAAATATGTTTTTAAGAAACAAACCGATCATGATTCTCCACAATATTGAATGAGCATGTATATTCGTATTTGTTAGAGTCAAATGCTTGTATTGAGTCATAATGAAGTTTTGCAGGTTTTTCCAGGAAGTAGGACCAAGTTTTTCCAGAAATTTTCCTGAAACTTAACATAAGGATTTCTGCAGGTCAATTCTGACGGCGTCAGGGGTTTACTCTTGACGGCGTCAGGAGTTAAAAATCTGGAAATTTTACCAGTTTTGTTTTTCTAACGGAGTCTTATGGTTTTTGTGAATTATTAAGTTTTATAATCTCCAGGAGATCTGCAAACTTCATTCCACAAGCATTATATCTTATCTTGTTTTCTAGGATTTAGAAACTTATATAGGATGCTGCCGATTTTATGCGAGGTTGTCTTGTCTATTTTGTCAGGTTTTACAGGTTATGTATGACAAGAAGATGATTTATATTCTGGAAGGGAAGCTTTGATTGTTCATTTTCTTGGAGGAAGATTTAACCTGACCACCTTATTATCCATACCGAGCGAATCAGGGGAGTATTTGATTTCATTCTTTTTACTTATTTCACTTTTACATTCTTTACTTGAACATTGGGGACAATGTTCATCCTAAGTGTAAGGGGAGGGTAAAATGGTGATACCTTACATGTACACTTTCGCTTGAGTTTGCTTTGTTTGATGGTAGATGTGTAATAAAACTATGAGAAATACTTGTTAGTGCAATTTTAGCGCCAAATTTAAAATCTTTTACAACATTTAGGAGTGAAACTTTAGCCATAGCAAGCGTCTCATGGATAGGAGATTGTATGACTAGCACATAACCGTATATTCAGAAAAATTTTCCACCCAAATATGTGAGGTTCGCCTTTAGATTTGATAGGAAAAGCATTTACTATTAGTGCTTATGGGTGTACCGGTAGCATTTAGATTCTAGAACTTGCGTTAGTGATGCATCCCGAGACCGCTAGTGAGACTACATTCGTGTGGTAGGATTTACTACATGATAAGAGGCATTAGGATTACCCTTGTGTTAAACCCGTATTATAATTACTTGACCATTTAAGTCATATTACTTGGCTAGTTAAGTCAACTAATTTTTCCCACACCCTTAGCGTTGTACTCATTTTTAGTACACGAAACCCCTAGTACACCCCTCCGAGCCTATCTTTTCGTTTCTAACTTTAAGCATTTTACTTAAAGGAAGAATTTGTTACACCCCACTAAAATGTACAACCAAATCGCCTTAGCCTTCCGTGTATGCGCTCATTTTTAGTGCATTATTGTTATTTGTTAAACCCTAAGTTAACTTTCTAATTGATTACATGGTTGCTAAGTCGAGTCATATCCTTGTACATATTGTTTTGGGACGATTGGGACTCATGGGTAAGTACTTATTTTATGGAGTAATGGGGAAGAACATCATATATTACCCCCATATGTGCGTTAATCTTAAAAGTGCTCCAAGTGTTTTGATTTTCTTAATTCGAGTCATTAGATTAGTTTAATGTAAAGTATGTAAAGATTCAAGTGTAAGGGGAATGTTCATTCCCTATGATGTATTATTTTGGATGGTAGGGTAAGAGTGTATGCCAAAAAAAAAAAAAAAAAAAAAAAAAAAAAAAAAAAAAAAAAAAATGAAAAAGAGAAAAAACATACGGACTACCATCCCGTTTTTATTCTATGTTCATTTTATGTTTTTGTTATTTCTCATTTATTAGCTTAAGTCGAGTCTAGTCTTGGCTTAGCAACGCCATATTGTACATGTAATTAACCAAGATTGTTAACTCGCCACCAGTAAAACTTCCTTTATCCAACAAAACCGTGTATTTCATATCCCTACACCTAACGTTACAACCCTTTAAAAGACCTCTTTGATAGTTTATCCTAGGTGCTTACGCCATGTGGTGGAGGTTTGATCCTTTCCCAAGCCTATGGTAATCTATTTTGCTATGACAGGTAGTGAGAGATATCTTCCGTTTCCATATTGTAATTTATACTTTATTACACCCGAGAGATGTGAGTATCTAAACACTATTTGTGAGGTGCTTGTATATGACCTCCGTGCTTGTCTATTGGTCTTTAGTGGAATGATTATTTGTTGTAATTACTTTAATATTAGTGTTAAATGACTCCTAACTTGTCTTTTGAGTAGAATAAAAGCGCATTTGCTTGAGGACAAGCAAATCTCAAGTGTAAGGGTATATGATGAGGCGAAAAATGATCCGTTTTTAGGGGGTCATTTAAGCCCGAATCCGAATTTATTTGATCAAATATTGCCCTAAATCGTTCCTTTTGTGATTTTAGGTACTTTAGGAGTGAAATTTGGAAAAGGAAGCAATTCGGACGTTTTTGGAGCATAAAAGTGAAGAAAACGCCAAAGTCTTAATTTTTCATGCTGGGAACAGTGCATGACGGCGTCAAGAGGAGTTTCCTGACGGCGTCAAGAGTAAAAGTCCATGACGACCCAGAAGAGTTTTGACGGCGTCATGAAGGTAGGGCGTCAAGAGTTAAAGTCGTGACGGCCTGGAAATGCAATGTTCTTGACGGCGTCAAATGTAGATCTAGGCAGTCCGAGGATTGTTTTGGCGGCGAGGTGACGGTGTCACCTATTTGGTCTTGACGCCGTCAGACCCCTTTTCCTATATATAGTTTTCTAATTTTTCACATTTAAGAGAGAAGTTTTGGGAGAAACCCTTAGTACGATTTTGGTGTAACTTTACAGGTTTTTCAAGGGTTCCAACCCCTTGATACCTTGCATGATTAATCAAGATAAGTGTTCTTCTAATTCAATCAATATGTCTATGTGTTGGTTGTCTATATCATGTTCTTGTCTTAATTTCATCATGCTAGGCTAGATCTCTTTTGTGTTTGCTTAGATCTAATGAAACCTAGATATTGATTATGTGTTGATTACTTGTTTATTCTTGTCTTGGATGAATGCTTTATATGTTAGGCTTAAGAAAACTGGCAGATCTCCAATTGGTAACATGCTTGAACGTCTTAAGAAACATGAACCAACGCGCACTAGGTCTTTATTGGTTGTATTTAATGCATGAGTCACTGTTTACAATCCCTATAGTTGTGCTGGGCATGGTGTATGAGGAGATAAGAGCTCATAGAATTGGGGAGTTATGTGTGCCACCCCATGAATGGTATTAAGAAATACAATCTGTCATCAATGCAATTATAACAAGTAATTAACGTGTAAAAGATATCTAGGGAGTAGTGAAATCTAAGTAAACACATTTTCTCCAATTACTGCTCACAACTTTAGTATAAATTAGTTTACTTTCATTTCTAGTATTTTATTTTGATTGCATCTTAGTATTGGGTTAGTTGAATAGCAACTAATTCCGCCCACTCTTCCAAAACCTGAGATTTTTACTTGCTTTTTAAAAAATATAAAAACACAAAAATAATCATCCCTCACCTTTAGAACTAGTATTTAGGCTTTCTAATCCTAGCGACACTATTCCTAAGCTGAACGATCAATCCCCCGGTACTTGTCACTATACTATACTACAACGATCAGGTACACTGCCTGGTGGGGGTTGTAAGCTTCCCGAGATCCCTCGAGAGGTAAAGCCTGTTGCGATTCCCACGCATCACGTTCATTGCAACCCCTCACATATTGGGAGTTGATCACTCCATATTGGGCTACTATTATATTGTATTGTATTAATTGGCCTTGGGTAAAATAGTGAAAACTTACATACACTATACTTTACACTTAACCATGTCATCTTTTGATTACCCTCTTGGATACCACATGTAATCCTATCTTCATATTCCTTTGATTATTCCTAACTCTATTGTATCGGTTGTTATTTTGTTGATATCTGTTCACCGAGCTTTTTATGCTCAGCCGCGTTTTCTTTTCCATGCGGCAGGTACTTAAACTAGGACGCGGGATTTAGCTTTGGGAATGAGAGAGTGTGGACCAACCTTAGAGTTCCTTTAAATAATGGACTTGGTTTTATTATCATATCTTCCTTATTTTGGAATTCATTTGTAACATTTGTACTCATTGTATTGATAAAGTATTAAGCTTGTGATTTACTCTGTTGGACACTATTTATTGTGATATCTTTACCCTTGACGGGTTGGGGTGTTACAATTTATGGTATCAGAGACCAGGCTGACGACTTATAATACATAACCTGGACCTGTAAGTTTTGGACCATTAGGGTTACGCTGTAGAAACATTGCTGAACACCTTGAAAACTTGATTTAGGATTTTTCCCTGTGCGAACTTAAGTTTAAACCTGTGAGGATTGGGTTGATATTAGGCTTCCTTCGGCGTACTTTTCCCTTTCTTGTTTGTCCTTGACTTCCCTATCCTGGCCATTTGGTAACCGTTCAGATGGTTAAATCTTGTCGCTCTGGACCACCTGACGAAAACCCGAAGAAAATGGTGACTCATGCCGTTAAGGATACCTCAAGACAGATCCAGCACATAAGAAGGAGTAAGAGGACTACTGTTGATGGTACGGGATGCCAGAGGATGGATGACAAGGAGAAAGAAATGTGCGGAACTAAAGCAAATGACAACAATGGTATTAACACCAAGTATTACGGAAAATGCCATAAGTCTGTAGAAGAAGAAGAGAGATCGCAAAAGTAGTTTTGCTAGCAGCCAGTTGCCGCAACCCAAGAATAACAGGAATGGTTGGATTAGTGAATGGGAGGAAGAGAAAGAAGAGAATGATGTAGACTCCGATCTAGCGTCTACGGCAACTAGCCGTTATAATCCAAATTGAACGAAGGGAATTTATGAACATGAACTAGTTTCTTGTACTCTTCTGTTTAGCATATGCTATACTTCGAATTTCATTACCATTTCCAAGTTACTCTGATGATATTGAAGTTTTAAATTGAGTTCCCTCTATGTGAGTTTGATTATGGCAATCCTGTTTGTGTTCATCAGCTAATTGTAATGGGAATCTTGATGATCTTGGAATTATTGATATGATAGTTTTGCACCCTAAACTGACTGACATGATAGATTCCGTTACTTTCGGATAATTCTCATCCTTCTATTTGACTCTATTGACGATGTTGGCAACTAGTATTCCACGCGTATCACTTTGACAACAATACAATATTCGTATTCACAATGAGGCACATTTGGGCTAAGAAGCCGAACAAAAAAAAAATTCCAACATTTTCGAATGGTTAAGTTATCTGCCTAAAGACTCTTGATAAACCTTACTCTTGATCCTAATTCATAAATTATCCGTCTGGTTTGGCGAATGTAGTTGGTCTACAATTCCGTTTGCCTTTGATATGATTTTAACCTACCTTTGAAAATCCGTTTCCGATGGCTTCATTTGAAAGACTGAAGAAACAAATGAAAGAACTCCTAAGAAATGAGTTTACTAACCGAGAGTAAGCCTATGAAGTATACCAGTTTTATTGGTGAAGAAGAGGAGGAACGACGTGGGGTGAACGTGAAGGTTGCTTAAGATGATTTTGAAGCCGTTTTTGTAGTCATAATAATAAGTTAACGATTCCAATTGTATTGGCTATCACGTCAACTATTCCCTTGTATATGGTGAGATTATGTTTTCGTGAATATTTGGAAGAATTGTATAGTATGACGTTGTGGTATGTTTTGAAATGGAGTTATGAGTTGAGGTTATTTTTAGAATCGCCTTCCGTATTCGTGAAGACTACTATGATGGTTAGTGACATTAATAGTTTTAGCTAAAGCTCTAACCCTCTTGTAAATATGATAAATGGCGTTTTCTCGTCAGTACTTGGACAAACAGTCATGGTATGACGTAATAGTACATTCGGAGTCGTGAAAGGATATAGGAACTATTTTGTATCTTGTTAGAAATTTGGCAACCACTTGTGCATTTTGGGAGATCGATAATTGTTGGACAACGGTATTCTTAGATTAGAATATCTCTGTAAATTCCGCAAGATCTGAAACTATCACCAAGTGATCAAGAATGACAATAAAATTGAAAAGCTAGTCTTTTGAATCTTACAGAAGAATTTTGGAAGATGCTTACCAATTTGCGTCAACTAGAAACTTATGAGAAGATTAACTTCACTGCCTGACCTAGAATTGACAACAACAGTGGCTACCAGGAAGAGTGAAGACACTCCTTACAAGGCAGAAGTGTTGGCGATGCAGGGAATGAGAACGAATCAAAATGGCGAACCTGGAGCTGATGAAGACATGCAGTCTCACTTCCCTATTTATCTTGGTTGTAATAAGATGAATTAAGAGCGGAAGCAGACTGGATGATGAAGAAATATAAAGATCGTGTCAGAATTCGCATTACTCCATCGCATTCCAAGAAGAACTGTAGAAGGCTTGATGATCAGACTCAAGTTTACAATTTTGTTTCATTTTCAGATTGATAGACGAAAGAAGACAGATTACTTGGACTTGAAAAGAATTGATGTTTTGAATGGGTGGTTTTGGAACAAACGATTTTGTTGTTGGATGAGTTGATTTTGTGAAGGATGAAGTTAATGATGACAAATGCTCACTCTCGTCAATTTCTTGAGTTTCGTTACTTGGTAATGTGATCCTTGGATGATTTAGGTTCTCTGATATCATCTCTGTTCCTTGTTCAATCTGCGTATCTTTGATAATGGTCTTGTTTGGGAATTTCGGCGAATTTTTGGGAAAATTGATGCTTTTGGAGATGACGTACCTTACTTGCTGATATGATTAGATTTCCGTTACTCTTGCGAATAGTTTGTTTTACTTTAGTCATTCATTGAGACTTCCATTGCTTTGTCATTGAATGTTCCTCCTGGTTATGACGCTTGATTTCGGTTGACCTTTTGGGTGATAGAAGTAATAGGTGAACTAAGATTGATTTGTTTGTTTACGACTCGTGATAAAGTATGACCATCATGAGAGCATATTTATATGATGCTAGTATTATGACGCCTGGCCAACGTGATAATACTCACATCATATAACGTGCAATTATTGTGGTTATAGGATATCTTGGGGAGTATCTAAGAAGTTTAGAATTTGATCTCCGTTGGATTTTCTGTGACTTATGAGACTTTAGGTTCATTCTACCTATGCCTTGACTCTGCATTCGTTAGTTAGATAATTGGATAAATTTGAACTCTCGATTTTGCATTCTGTTGACCTCGATACAACTGTCACCAATCTCAAGCTCTTTGAAGAGATCTCTACTGCTCGATACAGTTAACTTGACTTGAATTTTTTTTCGTATTCCCATCTGAGCTTTCCATAAGATACAATTATCATCCTCTACATATGGTGTCATACCCTTGCGATCAGATTCAACCAGATGTAGCCATTCTTGATAGATAGGAGAGAGTCATGAAATAAAGCATTCGTCTTGTTAAAGTTCTTTGGAAGAACCATCCACCACGTGAGGCGACCTGGGAGACCGAGGAGTCTATGCGAGCCAGCTACCCCCATTTTTCCTGTATGGTCTGGTAGACGTTCATTTTGTTTTGCTACCGTATTCCTTCTTTCATTTTCGCGGACGAAAATTTTTTTTAGAAGGGAAGAGTTGTAAAACCCGAAAATTTTGAATACGTAAAATACCCAAAATACCCCTTTGATCTCGAATGTTTATAAGACGTTTAAATATCTAAGACGTTTCATTTTGATTTTAACCTAAGTATTTAACTCGTAAATATTTGAACAAATAAACATAACGCGGATATTAGAACTTATGTTAAACTAATTCGTACACGTTTAGACCCGTCACACGTTTTCTATGTCACCAAGCCGAGTTCTTATTATTTTATACGTGACGCATGGAGACTTGAATTGCTACTAGATTTGTGATTCGCATAAACAAATTTGTTCCTCATTTTCTCTTACTTAAATTCGGCAAATTTCCATGTTTAGCTCACCCACAATTATACATAACCGATCCATGAAACCTATACAAATCAAAGATTGATTTGCAGTCTTCTATTATATCCCACCAATCAAGCCTTTTCCCTTATTTAAACATCCCAATTGGTTCTCATATAACCTAATATACATACACAATTGACACATCTTATCACAAAACAAAAACACTCTTAAAATAAAACCCTAAACCAAAAAATAATAATAATAATAATAATAATAATAATAATAATAATAATAATAATAATAATACGACCGCCATCTATTCTTTTGTCCATTCCTGTTCGAATAAAAGCTTAGAGGTTCGTGGGTGCTAATTATTGGTGGAGTGATCGCGTGTGGTTTGCCATTCGAAACAGGAGGTGGTGATTTAGTTCGAAAAAGGGTCACGTTGCGGGTTATATTCTGCTCGTACAAGGTGTTGATCATTGGTCTGATCGTGGGTCTTTGTTGTTCGACATAGGCCTTGGACGTGGGTTAATGTTTTCTGTTTGAAAGTCTTGTTGCTGTTCGGTGGTGGTGACTTGATTGGTATTCGATCGTTGTTTCTTTACTGCTCTTGAAAACAAGCTTCAAGGGTAACGTGTTCACACCCGGTTCGATTCCTTTCTCAACCTGTATTCGACCTTAATTTGTTACCTTTTATCTCTTGTCAACTGACCAGCTCATGTCTATGATAAAACCCCACAAAATCATGTGATATAACGCATAAAATCATAACCTGACATTTAATATAACGACTTGTATAACTTGCCCAATTCGACATATAAACATGTATATTCAGCTTGTCACAATGTTTTAATTGTTTCTTTGTCTCGACATTAAACTAGGAGTTAACCATTTACCTAAATCAATCGAAACAGGAAAAGAGAAAGAAATAAACATGTTGCACTCGTGGGTTTTGAGTGTGGTAAATCAAATGGAAATGTGTTGTCATTATACATATTTTGAAACAGATATTGTAAGATTAATATGTATTGAAACTCTAATGAAGACAAGTAAATTATGAGTTTAAACAAAATTATTTTGAATATAGGTATGGCTAGTAACGCATGCATGGGTGAGGTTTTGGAATTTTATGAAATGGTATATGTATGAACTATGGTAAAGGGATCATGTTTTATTGTTTTGGTGTCGAATGCTTATTCATATATATATGCCGTGTGTATATATGTGATCATAAAACGGTGTCAAGTTTATAACGATTCATGTGGTTTTATTAGAATTTTGGGTCGTCGCGGTCTAAATTGATGTTAGGTATTCATATAAATAAATTATGAACGACGGAGTCTAAAATTATCCTTGTAATCTAAAATTATAGTATAAACTTTAAAATAATTTTATTTGACATTTTTAATATTTAATTTATATAATTTACATTTCGACCCTAAACTTTGTTAGATTGACATATTTAACCCTAAACTACCATAATTGTTATTTTAACATTTAAATATTAGTTAATTGTCATTATAACCTAAATAAATTAAATTACTACTTCGAGATAACTTAATAAATATGAAAACCTTCTAAATAAGGAAACTTATTAAAAATAGAAAGTCTCCTAAAATGTTTAAACTACTTAAAGTGGGAAGTTACTAAATATGGAAAGTTACCTAAAATAGAAAGCTGCTAAATATAGAAAGTTTCTAAAAATGGAAAGATAACTAAAAGAGGTAACTTGAGTAATTCGGACTCGTCTTGATTCGTATCCATTATCTTCTAGGTTTGGTGAAGCGGGAGTGACCCATTCTCTCTTTGGCTTGTAACTTTGCTTGTGCAATTGGATTAAGGTACAGATATTCCGTACTCTCTCAGCAAGAGTACAACGTTATTTTTCTCTCATGACTTTCTCTCTCTCCTTATATTATTGCACCTTGATATTGAACTTTGATTGACCCATTGATATTGGTCCTTTAACCTACCTCTTGATATTGACCTATGATCTATTGATAATGACCTTTGGGTATTTGAACCTTTGGATATTGGACCTTTGATAATAAACCTTGATATTGAACCTTGACAATAAACTTTTGAAACTAAACTTTGATATTGAACCATTGATATTGAACCTTGACCACTTGACCCTTCAGTATTTACCCGGGGTATTACTTGTTGTGGAGTAGCCACAACCATAGCATTGATGCACCAATATTATGTACTCTAGCGTAGTTGGAGAGATGTACTACACCGTCCCCGATCTACTATTGACTACTGCTTTGATTGTGATTGTTATTGGCCTACGGGGGCGTATGGATGCATCCTAGATTTGTATTGTATTGATTGATTGATTGATTGATTATTGGAGCTACTACATTGTCTACATTGCTACATATTGTATTGGTGACTCGGTATGCGTGCATTGCAACCCCTCACATATTGGGAGTTGATCACTCCATATTGGGCTACTATTGTATTGTATTGTATTGATTGGCCTTGGGTAAAATACTGAAAACTTACATACACTATACTTTACACTTAACCATGTCATCTTTTGATTACCCTCTTGGATACCACATGTAATCCTATCTTCATATTCCTTTGATTATTCCTAACTCTATTGTATCGGTTGTTATTTTGTTGATATCTGTTCACTGAGCTTTTTATGCTCAGCCGCGTTTTCTTTTCCATGCGGCAGGTACTTAAGCTAGGACGCGGGATTTAGCTTTGGGAATGAGAGAGTGTGGACCAACCTTAGAGTTCCTTTAAATAATGGACTTGGTTTTATTATCATATCTTCCTTATTTTGGAATTCATTTGTACTCATTGTATTGGAAAGTATTAAGCTTGTGATTTACTCTGTTGGACACTATTTATTGTGATATCTTTACCCTTGACGGGTTGGGGTGTTACAATATGGAGAATGTATGTCTATGATTAGATCACACTCTAATAATATAGTCGTCGATGGATATTAAATATAGTATTTTTCAGATTAAATTAACGAGGTAAGTCAACTTACTTGTATTTGCTTTAAGAGATAGAATTAGAATTTTTTGCTGGTCAAAGTAACATAAGCTATTTTAACTCCATTACTTTATGTTTTAGAGGAACTATATGATTCAACATGTTACTTTATGCAGCAACATCTTTAAAGCTAATTGGAAACTGATGTGATCTTGAATCTCCTGACCATCTTGAGTCAAGTATAAAGGTTGATATCTCAACGTACGGTGGGAACATGTAGTATAAGATGGAGGTTACAGGTACGTTCACAGTTTTCATCGTAAATTTAACAGATCCCTTCTCGATCTGAAAGAAAAATAGTGTGGGGAAGGTGAATCTACAAGACTAAATTTATGTATGGATTTTAGAAAAGTTCTAAAGGATATTCTTAAAACGGTAAGTTTCATTACATAACTACCTTTACACGACATTATTTTGATTGGATAAATTAACAAAACATATCTTCTTTAATGAACATAAATAAATACAAGTTCTCCTAAAGATTACTCGACTCAACCCGTTCATTTTGTCCACGTGTTGTCCCCTAGCATGACATACCTATACAATTATACAAGAGTCGATGCCCAGAGTTATTAAGAGATTAAGGCTTTAAGCCAGCCGGCCATGCATGATCAATGACATGATATGATGGAATTATGGATGTAAATGAAAGAAATGATGATAATAAAGGATGAGCCTAACTATTGTCGTTTTTAAGATCAGAATTTATGTTGGGATTATGCACAATTTTACTACAACATATGGACGATTATCAAGCTCGATCACACATATGTGAACTAAAAATTCTGAAGCTAGCTCGGAAAGGCCTTATTTCATCCAATAAGGGGATGTTGCGCAGTGGTCCCAACCAGTGCAATAGGATTGTCATCACAGCAAATGCACCAGGCGGGAGTTGCAATTTTTCAAAAAATATGTGTTCATTGAGCACTTTCTATGTAGCAGGGGTGCTTCTCACGACAAGCTTAACCTTTCTTTATAGTGATAATGGCTGCAATGTTGTGCCACTGTGCTAGTAATAATAAATAGGGATAATTCCAAAAATGCCCCTGTTGCCCAAGGCGTGAGATTATCTAGACGGAATCTTTTGTGTTTGCTTTTCTATGGGCAACTAAATCTGCAAGTGACAAGTGTGACTTTACGAATTACAAAATAGGGCAACTTGTGTACTTTTGGGTAATTGGTGTATTTTTTGGGCAACTGACGGCCTTCATGTCAGACAAGTGACGGCACATGGTTAGCTAAATTCAAGTTGCCAAGGCATCTAGAAAAGCAAATACAAAAATTTCCGTCTAGATGGTCTCACGCCTTCGGCAACCGAAGCATTTTTAGAATTATCCCTAATATTATTTTTATATGTATTCGAATATTATTTTATCATGTAAATGTTCTAGTAGGAGTAATATAATATCATATTTTCACAATGATTAGAGAAAAAGTCGTAATCAAACTAAATAACATTATCACAGCATAATTTAGACACCAATGATCATATTCTGCTCCATAAATCATTTTACAAGCATATATGTTTATACTAACAGAAGTGCAGTAAATATACATTAGATCAATATTGAATATATCGGGTAACACTCTTATTTTTACATATTGAGAAAACAGGCTCTGGTCGATGCTTTCCACTCCAAGCCACGCTCGATGCTTTCAATCTGAGCTCTGCACATGTGTTACGAGCCTTTGGATGACTATCTTTTGTTTAGTCGTATTTGAGTCATGTTAGGAAAGTGTCATTGTGGTAGGAGTTATCTATTCGAGTTAGGAGTTTATCTTTATTGGGTATTTATACCGATTCAATATGAATAGAATCATTAAGCTTTGTCAAATAAAAATATAGCTTGTCTTCTTCATCTTTAATTCTTAAGGAGCTCGCGCCCGCTTGAAGTGGTGCCCTATCCCGATATAACCCCTAACCGGGTCGTATCAACTGGTGCTTTCATTGGGTCGTATAATACTGCATATCTTCGGGAAGAACTCGCAAAACAATTAGTACATGACTACTACATGTACTTGGTGTCATCAAAAGGGATTCAACGAAGAATATGGGATCCTCGAATCATGATTTTTGCAGCTACACCTTGAGGACAAGGTGATTTCTGAAGGAGTGGGGAATGTTACGAGCCTTTGGATAACTATCTTTTGTTTAGTCGTATTTGAGTCATGTTAGGAAAGTGTCATTGTGGTAGGAGTTATCTATTCGAGTTAGGAGTGTTGGAAAAATGGTTTACAAAATGAGTTTTTGTAAAACTTTGGACATAATTTAATGTATGTATATGTTATATATATTTATGTTTCTTGGTGGCGTTTTGTTCTCCTCCAAGAGAGCTTCGTAATAAGCTAAAGTATGTCCAAAATAGAGCTAAGATGAATGAGATATCGTGTCTCAAAGTGAGGCACGTGAAACACAAAATTGGAAAAGTCCCACATCGCCCAAAACAAGAAGTGAATGCTTGTTTATAAGGAATAGTTGGTATTTGCTTCCAAATTCCTTTAGGTGAGCTATGCTCCCACTCCTACGTGCGCGCGCGTAGGGGGGGTGCAGATTGTGGGATTTCTGGACCAAAATGAGTTCGAAGCTACTGAACTCATGCGAGCCCGCGCGACCTGCGGACACGAATGCAGCTCCGAAACCTCGCCTACGTGCGAAAATTTTTGCTGCTAATTCGGGTCAGTTTTTTTTCCAAGTTTCTGTAAATCTATTTCAGGAATAGATTTAAACTTTGTGAACAAGTTTACAGAATATTTGTGTTAAGTTAAAAAGATATCAAATCGTTTTTATTAAATAACAGATTTGAGTATATCTTTTAATTTTAGCTGATACTTAGTCTTGTTGAACAAGATAGGGTTTCACTATAAATATAACCTATTCTCATTCGGTTTCATACACAGAAAAACGCAGCTCTTCCCAGACGATTTTCCAGCAGCTCTTCGATCAGAAGCACACAACTTTTCGTGATCTTTCAGGCAAGGTTAGTCAGGTCCGGCTGTACAACAGCTTAGTACGTTGTACCCTGGGAAACAGACGGCGAATCTGTTTTAAGGGAATCGTGTCTAACACGAGCCTCGTGCGTTTACTGCTTTCATTTAATTTACGTTATATAGTGTCTGTCTTCTGCTTCTACTCCATTCTGTCTGTATTTTATTTTCTGTTATTTACATTCTGTTAATTTTATTTTATTGTAATCTGATTTATTAATAAAAGTGTACACCGTTTCCCACAGTATTAAAACAGATTCGGTTTAACCGAATTTAAACACTTTGTTAAAATCGGATTAATTATTTTAACAGATTTATAAACTGTTTTCTATCGAGACCTTGTTGAGTTTCTTTGGAAATCAGTTTTAATTAAACAGATTTAATTTACAGATTTGGTGTACAGATCTATAACGTTTTTTTTTTTTTTAAGCAGTTGTTCTAATCAGTTTATTGAAACCAAGATTGAGTTTCTATTAACTGATTTATCGAAACCAAGATAGAGTTTCGTTGAGTCAAATCTGGTACAAGTAGATACCGATTTGCAACAGTTTGTTTAACTGTTTGTGTTTGATTTTCAGGATGACAAACACTACTCCTCTTGGGACTACTACAGTGAATGGATCTGGTGCGCTAGTTACCAACACAGTTCTTAATCATGCTGAGAAACCAGAGAAATTCAATGGGCAGAATTTTAAGAGGTGGCAACAGAAGATGTTCTTTTATCTCACTACTTTGAACCTTGCGCGGTTCTTAAAAGAGAACGCACCTCAAGTGGAAACTCCTGCTGAAGGTCAATCCTCTAATCAACAGGCTGTGCAAGCCTTGGAAGCATGGAAGCATTCAGACTTTTTGTGTCACAACTATGTTCTAAATGGTTTGGTTGACTCTTTGTACAACGTGTACTGCAAGACCAAGACTGCCAAAGAATTATGGGAGTCATTGGAACGCAAGTACAAAACTGAGGATGCTGGTACAAAGAAGTTCGTGGTAGCACGCTTTTTGGATTACAAGATGGATGATTCAAAGAAAGTGATGAGTCAGGTTCAAGATCTGCAGATTTTGCTACACGACATTCATGCTGAAGGAATGACTTTGAGTGAAACTTTTCAAGTTGCTGCTATCATTGAAAAGTTACCTCCAAGCTGGGTAGAATTCAAGAACTACCTGAAGCATAAGCGAAAGGAGATGAGTGTTGAAGACTTGGTTGTTCGTCTTCGTATTGAAGAGGACAACAAGCTGGCTCAGAAAAACACTTATACGCCTGATTCTGCCAAGGCAAATTTGGTTGAGCATGCTTCGTCATCTTCAAAGTCTCATGTCAAGGGAAAAGGCAAGGGCAAAGGAAAGAATGACAAGAAGGGCAAAGGGAAGTCTGAGTACCTTGCTCCTAAAGCTGCAATTGTGAAACCGCAGTTCCAAGGGGTGTGTTTCAATTGTGACCAGCCAGGTCACCGTGCTGCTAACTGTAAGATGCCGAAGCGGGTGACTCCACGCGAGGCAAATATGGTGAATGATGTGGACATGATTGCTATGGTTTCTGACGTCATTGCCATGATCTCTGAAGTTAACCTGGTAGGTTCAAACAACAGGGAATGGTGGGTTGATACTGGGGCTACCCGTCATGTGTGTGCTGATAAGAGTATGTTTCACTCTTTCAGAGCGGTTGACAATGGAGACAAGTTGTACATGAGCAACTCTGCAACTGCTGATATCAAGGGCGAAGGAGATGTAATCCTGAAGATGACATCCGAGAAAGAGCTCAAGTTGACTAATGTCTTGTATGTTCCAGAAATTCGCAAGAATCTTGTGTCTGGTTGGCTGTTGAACAAGTTTGGTTTTCGTCTTGTTTTTGAGTCTGATAAGTTTGTTCTTTCTAAGAATCAAATGTATGTTGGTAGGGGATATGCCCTGAATGGTATGTTTAAGCTCAATGTAATGGTTGTTAAGAATGATATCAATAAAATGAATTCTTCTGCTTATTTGATTGAGTCTTCTAATGTGTGGCATGGCCGTCTTGGACATGTAAATTTTAATTCAATGCGCCGTTTGATTAAATTTAATTGCATACCTAATTTCCATATTGACTCAAAATATAAATGTGAAACTTGTGTTGAAGCCAAACTTACAAGAGCATCTTTCAAATCGGTTGAACGAAAAACCGAACCACTTGATATGATACACACTGACATATGTGATTTGAAATCACTACCCACAAAAGGTGGCAATAAGTACTTTATCACGTTTATTGATGATTGTACAAAGTATTGCTACGTTTACTTGTTAAAAAGTAAAGATGAAGCTATAGACAAGTTTGTTCTATACAAAAACGAAGTTGAGAATCAACTTAATAAGAAAATCAAGGTTGTACGAAGTGATAGAGGAGGTGAATATGTGTCTCCATTTGCTGATCTATGTGCGAAACATGGAATCAGACATGAGTTCACTGCTCCTTACTCACCTCAACAGAACGGTATTGCCGAAAGGAAGAACCGTACCTTGAAGGAAATGGTTAATGCCATGTTGATAAGTTCTGGTTTAAACCAGGACATGTGGGGGGAAGCCATTCTAACGGCTACTTATCTTTTAAATAAGATACCTCGTAAGGAAAAAGAAGAGACCCCTTATGAACTATGGATGGGAAGAAAACCATCATATCAGTACTTACGAGTGTGGGGGTGTCTAGCAAAGGTAGCTATACCGACTCCCAAGGCCCAAAAGATTGGACCTAAATCTGTGGATTGTATATTCATCGGATATGCTAGGAATAGCAGTGCTTATCGTTTCATTGTACATGATTCGAAAAATCCGGATATACAAAAGGGTTCTGTAATGGAATCAAGGAATGCTTCCTTCTTTGAAGATATATTTCCTTGTTTAACGAAGGAAACTGGAAGTTCATCTAGAATAGATGACAATGTTGTCCAAGATAAGAGACAACGAGATGATAATGATCTCCAAGATGAGAGACAAGATCAAATCGAGGAAGAAGAGGTAGAACCTAGAAGAAGCAAAAGGGCAAGAACCGAGAAATCGTTTGGACCCGATTTTGTTTCTTTTATGGTAGAACATGAACCTACTTCTTATCGAGAAGCGGTAACTTCCTCAGAAGGGCCTCAATGGAAAGAAGCCATTAAAAGTGAAATAGATTCTATTTTACAAAATCATACTTGGGAGCTCGTGGATTTACCTCCTGGTTGTAAACCACTAGGCTATAAATGGATCTTCAAGAAGAAGATGAAAGCCGATGGCACCATTGACAAGTACAAAGCAAGATTGGTAATCAAAGGATTTAGACAACGTGAAGGTCTAGATTACTTTGATACATATTCTCCTGTTACACGAATAACATCGATCAGGATGATACTTGCTATTGCCGCTTTAAGAAATTTGGAAATTCACCAAATGGATGTGAAAACGGCTTTTCTAAACGGGGATTTAGAAGAAGAGATCTACATGAACCAACCTGAGGGTTTCATAGCTCCTGGACAAGAGAACAAAGTTTGCAGGCTTGTTAAGTCATTATATGGCTTAAAGCAAGCTCCCAAACAGTGGCATCAAAAATTTGACCACACCATGCTAGAGAGTGGATTCAAAATTAATGAATGCGACAAGTGTGTTTATGTAAAAGACACAAGTAGTGGATATGTAATCTTGTGTTTATATGTTGATGATATGCTTATCGTTGGCAGTAACGACAAGATGATCAAATCTACTAAAGACATGTTGAAATCAAAGTTTGACATGAAGGATATGGGTTTGGCTGATGTGATCCTTGGAATAAAGATCATACGAACTCAAAATGGACTTGTGTTGAGTCAAGCACATTACGTTGACAAAATTTTGAATACTCATAATGCGGGGGATTCCGGCCTAGCTAGAACTCCAATTGACACCAGCAAGCATCTATCTAAAAATAGAGGCGCATGTGTTGCCCAATTAGAGTATTCAAGAATTATTGGCATGTTAATGTACTTAATGACAGGTACCCGACCTGACTTAGCATATGCTGTTAGTAGGCTAAGTAGGTATACTAGTAATCCAAGTTATGCACATTGGGGAGCTATGACTAGGGTACTTCATTATTTGAGATACAGTCGCGATTATGGACTGCATTATGAAAGATATCCAGCTGTTATTGAAGGATACAGTGATGCTAATTGGATATCTGACATAAAGGATTCTAGATCGACTAGTGGATATGTGTTTACACTAGGAGGGGCAGCTATATCTTGGAAGTCTTCCAAGCAAACTGTTATAGCTAAGTCCACGATGGAATCAGAATTTATCGCGTTAGATAAATGCGGACAAGAGGCGGAATGGCTACGACAATTCGTAGAGGACATACCAAGGTGGCCTAAACCGGTAACGGCCATTAGTATACATTGTGATAGTCAATCGGCAATTGGCAGAGCTCATAGCATAATGTATAATGGAAAGTCCAGACATATCCGTCGTCGACATAATTCGATACGACAACTACTCTCAACAGGAGTTATCTCCATTGACTATGTGCCGTCAAAGGATAACATCGCGGATCCGCTTACGAAAGGCTTAAGCAGAGAGTTAGTTAGTAAGTCGTCTAAAGGAATGGGACTAAAGCCCTTAAAGGAATGAGTTTCTATGAAGGAAAACCTAACCCAGTTGACTGGAGGTCCCAAGATCTGGGTTCAATAGGACAACCTAATCATAGAAATGTGGGGGAAGTCACGTCAATGTGGGGGAGTTACTTAAATATTGTAACTTCCTAGTCCATTCCTATAACAAATGTGACTTGTTGAGAGGTTAAACATATGGCTTTTATGATTCAGGATGAAATCATAAAGCATAATGGTTCAAGATGAAATCACAAAACATGTGTTTTTAATGATTCAAGATGAAATCACCTATGTGAGAGAGAAGTGGGGTCGCTTCGAAGGGAATTGTGGGGGCGCAATTCCTAAGAGCTCTTGCAGAACCAGGCTAGTATTCATGACCATAACGAATACGACTATGAGGACTTGACAAGGTCAGGGAGAGTCTTGTGTGAGTGTGTATTGTCGTCTACGTAAACAGATGTTGAGTTCAAGGACATCGAGTCTACTCAGATCTAGGAGACTAAGTACATCTCACAAGGGAAGGTTCAAAGGGTCACACCTACCTATCCTATGCAAGACTTAACCGCAGAAATTTCACGGAAACTTTCGTGTGTTTTCGACCGATCTCCATTCATGTGGGGGATTGTTGGAAAAATGGTTTACAAAATGAGTTTTTGTAAAACTTTGGACATAATTTAATGTATGTATATGTTATATATATTTATGTTTCTTGGTGGCGTTTTGTTCTCCTCCAAGAGAGCTTCGTAACAAGCTAAAGTATGTCCAAAATAGAGCTAAGATGAATGAGATATCGTGTCTCAAAGTGAGGCACGTGAAACACAAAATTGGAAAAGTCCCACATCGCCCAAAACAAGAAGTGAATGCTTGTTTATAAGGAATAGTTGGTATTTGCTTCCAAATTCCTTTAGGTGAGCTATGCTCCCACTCCTACGTGCGCGCGCGCAGGGGGGGGTGCAGATTGTGGGATTTCTGGACCAAAATGAGTTCGAAGCTACTGAACTCATGCGAGCCCGCGCGACCTGCGGACACGAATGCAGCTCCGAAACCTCGCCTACGTGCGAAAATTTTTGCTGCTAATTCGGGTCAGTTTTTTTTCCAAGTTTCTGTAAATCTATTTCAGGAATAGATTTAAACTTTGTGAACAAGTTTACAGAATATTTGTGTTAAGTTAAAAAGATATCAAATCGTTTTTATTAAATAACAGATTTGAGTATATCTTTTAATTTTAGCTGATACTTAGTCTTGTTGAACAAGATAGGGTTTCACTATAAATATAACCTATTCTCATTCGGTTTCATACACAGAAAAACGCAGCTCTTCCCAGACGATTTTCCAGCAGCTCTTCGATCAGAAGCACACAACTTTTCGTGATCTTTCAGGCAAGGTTAGTCAGGTCCGGCTGTACAACAGCTTAGTACGTTGTACCCTGGGAAACAGACGGCGAATCTGTTTTAAGGGAATCGTGTCTAACACGAGCCTCGTGCGTTTACTGCTTTCATTTAATTTACGTTATATAGTGTCTGTCTTCTGCTTCTACTCCATTCTGTCTGTATTTTATTTTCTGTTATTTACATTCTGTTAATTTTATTTTATTGTAATCTGATTTATTAATAAAAGTGTACACCGTTTCCCACAAGGAGTTTATCTTTATTGGGTATTTATACCGATTCAATATGAATAGAATCATTAAGCTTTGTCAAATAAAAATATATCTTGTCTTATTTATCTTTAATTCTTAAGGAGCTCGCGCCCGCTTGAAATGGTGCCCTATCCCGATATAACCCCTAACCGGGTCGTATCAACATGTCATTGTTTACTTGACAATTCCTGATTACCTAAGTCCCGCAGTCATTGTTTAATTGTTTTTCGTTACGCACATGCCATCACAATCCCTATGACAAATTCGTCAACTATTGGTACATTTCTGGTTTTGTTTGCAAGGCATCAAAACGTTGGCTTTTGATAAAGTTAAGAGAAGTAATAAAATCACAGCAAACTTTTGACATACAGAGTTAATTTACAAAAACTTTGTTGATGTTTGTCTGATATTTAAAGCTTACAAAAATCCCATGAACAAGAGTAAACAATGAAATAAACAATATCTTGATAAACCAGCAAAATTCATCAGTAAATGCATAAAAACAACAGAATCCAAGTGTCAGCTCACCAAACTATAAGGAAAACAATAGTGTAAATGTGAGCTTATGCTACCTTATGATGACGAGAAAGTACTATGCTGAAATTTTCATGAAAATTCATCCTTATTATATGCGGTGCATAGAGGAACAGATGATCAAGGATTGTAACTATTACTCTAACCAAATGTCCAATACAATCAAGTAAATTGTTTAATCCAATTTACCCTGAATAAATCACACGGAACCACATATTCTAATGAAAGAACATCAAATTATTTACGTGCAGAGTCCACATCGCCCAGTTTTGCATACATATCAACCATCGTGTTCCAGATTATGTCATCTTTTTCAAACCCGTATCTTCTTAAAACAAAAAACATTGAACACATTTACTACTATTAGAAACCCAGAGCTATCCATTTGCATTTGACTAAAAAGTGCACGATCTCGATTATGATTCTGCTCATAAGCTGCAATAATCGAATTCCATGATACCAGAGTTTTCTTCACCAAATTATCAAAGTTGACAAATGCAGTGCCGACGACTAAATCAGAGTTTAACCCATATTTTATAACATACAAATGAAGCAATCTTCAGACACGGTTTTAAAACAGGTGGATAAGTATAAAAATGGTAAACTATCTTTTGTTTGGATTGATCAAAAGTTTGTTGGCATAAACTGATCATGATGTTACCGAGATTGATGTCAGTGTTAACAAGCCTTATGGAAATGAATAGACTTTTGACCTTCGCGTGAACAATAAGTAGTGTGTGATTGCGTGAACAGTGGCGAAGCTTGGAATTTTTAAGTGGGGGGTCGGGATCTAATTTTTTTTTTTTTTCCTAAGGCTATATTTCAGGTATGCCGAAATTTTCGGGGGGTTGAAACCGAATATACCGAAATTTTTCTACACGAAAACTATATATCCCCTACATCGTAAAAAAAATTTCGGGGGGTCGGGCGCCCCCCGGCCCCTTAAAAGCTGCGCCACTGTGCGTGAAGGCATTTGGCGAGGTGTAGTTTTGTAGATGACTTAAATATTACTAAAAGATATATGTACTCGCCAATCGCCACTCTGACTAGAACTCGTGCGAATTTGCTGTTTTTCAGCCTCCTTCAACATCCTGCAGAACAAAATTGTAATCTCATTATTATGACGAAGCCAAAAACCAAAAACTTTATTTACAAAGCGTATATGATCTAAAAGAACTAGTTGCTGATGAGAAAGCCAAACAAAAAAGACTAACCACTCAAACAAGCCAATGAACAATGAAATTCATGGACTTCCCTGTATGTTAAGAGGTGCACCAGCCGGGAATCGAACCCGGGTCTGTACCGTGGCAGGGTACTATTCTACCACTAGACCACTGGTGCTTTTGTGTTATATGTTCGCTTTTATGGATAATATCCTGCTTTATATACATTTGAATTATCACAATTACTGTTTTTTATTCTTTGGCATCATCCATTGTAGGACAGTAGGAGTATGATATGAGATATATTTACAATAATTAGAAAAAATAAAATAAAATAAATCAAAATCAAAATCAAAGTAGATAATATTATCACCACAAAAACCAAATACTATCAATTCTGCTCCAGCAATCATTTTGCTATAATATGTGTTTATACTTAATACTGACAATAGTACAGTGAGGATATATTCAAATTGAGATACATAAGATTATAACATTGAATTACCAAAAAAAAAAAAAAAAAAAAAAAAAAAAAAGAACATCGGGTAAAATTTTTATGATTACATATTGAGAAAACAGGCTCGTGTTGATGCTTTCCACTCCAAGCCACGCTTGATGCTTTCAATCTGAGCTCTGCACATGTCACAATTCACTTGATGATTTCGGTACATTTCTCGTGAGTACAATCCTGCCAGATGAGGATAAACCACTCTAGTTGCAACTTTTGCTAATGTTGGTATGATCTTGTTGATCAGTTTTCAATTCGAAAAGAACTTGATTGCGGCCGGGAAAACAAGCAAATGACTAAAATAATGTTTTGACAGCAGCCTATAGATGATTAATGTTTATGAGAATTAATAAAATCACAGCAAACTTTTGCTGTTTGTCTATGCTTGAAGCTCGCAAAAATCCCATGAACAAGAGTAAAATGCATAAAAACAACATAATTCAAGTGTTAATTGTTTTAGGAAAACAAGATTGTAAAACTGAACTTATGTTACCTTATGATGATTGATAATGTACTCAGAATGCTTGTTGACTATTCTATTATAAGTGGTGTGGATACAGGAAGAGATGATCAAGGATGTTACTATAACTCTAACCAAGTGTCCAATTACAATCAAGTAAAATTGTTAAATTAAATTTATCCTGAAAAAATTACATTCAACCAGAAAAGACAGATACATCATTCAAGGCTGAGAAACAAGGAGGTACCCAATTTTAAGGTCGATATTCGTTTAGCTTCAGCTGGAGAAAGAAAGATAAACCCGTCAGTAAGAACTAGTTGCATAGCTTTTACTATATAGAGAAAATTTTGATCACATCTGGCTCCTCAGTGATAAACATACGACTATCGATGAAAAGCTGATGACTCACGTCGCGAGCCCCAAATGAACTCCGGATGTAATTAAGCAACTATAACAGTAACACAAGTTCTTCATAACTGTCACTGTAACCTTAGCTTAACCCACCTAGAATGTGATAACCAACAGGCTATTAAATGTGCAGGCTTCTTGTCCAGAAATATGTATTCATGGAGCAAGTGTGCTTTTCACAACAAGCTAGCTTTAGCTCCCTTTATCTTGAAAATATAATCGCTGCTCTGCTGTATCACAAACAAATATTACAAGAAGATAGGTATTATAAGAAATTGCAGATCACCAATAATCACCACAAGAACAAATGCCATCCTTAAAAGTATGAAACCGATTAGAATCCCTAACAATAATCTCCCTTTCTGTAATCTTAGATATATACTTAGTAGCAGTATGACAATCCCCACATACCCGCAAGTTCTTAAATATTCTGATAGTAGTCTTAGGAGGAGTATTTAGGATTCCATACGCAATCGCCAATCTCTCATTATGACTAGTAAGAATATGCTGCTTTTCATCCTCCTCGACATCCTGCAACACAAAACTATAATCCGGAACATAACCCAAAAGCTTCATTTTCCCCAGTAATTCATCCAGCTTTTCATATATTTCGTCACACTGTGGATGTGAATAATTCCCAGTGTAAAAAACCTCCATTTTATTATTTAGTTCGATATAGCTCCAACCGGGATTCTTCTTTAATCCCTTACCATCAGCCAATGATCTCACGTTATCCACACCTTCCCATTTACCAGCAGTTGCGTATATATTTGATATTAAAACATAATACCCGACATTATTTGGATCAACTTCTAATAATTTATCTGAAGCCACTTTACCCAAATCAGTATTTCCATAAATCCTACAAGCACCAAGAAGTGCACCCCAAACTGAAGCATCGGGCTTTATAGGCATATTTTCAATAAAATTATAGGCTTTTTCTAGTTTGCCGGCACGACCAAGTAAATCTACCAAACACCCATAATGCTTTAAGCCTGGTTTGATCCCATATTCTTTTTGCATCACATTAAAGCACCACTCACCCTGCTCAACTAAACCTGAATGACTACATGCTGACAATAACGAAATGAAAGTTATAGTGTCAGGCTGGACCCCTTCATCAAGCATGTTCCTAAACAGTTGTAAAGACTTCTCTCCGTGTCCGTGTATTCCAAGACAGGATATGACGGCATTCCAGGGAACTGAACTCGTTCTAGGTACTTCGTAGAATAACGACATTGCGTCTTCCACTTCTCCACATTTTCCATAAAGATCAACCAGGCATGTTCCAATGAAGACATCTAAAACTAAGCCATTTTTTAGGACCTTCCCATGGGTCGTTGCTCCTTCTTTTAGTGCTCCTATGTGAGCATAAGCCGGTATGATGCTCGCCCACGTTCCTTGATTTGGTGTTACAGATGCGGTCTCAACCATCATATGGTATACCTCAATGGCCTCACTTGCGAGACCATTTTGTCCGTACCCTGTAATCATTGTGTTCCACGAAACCACATCTTTTAAAGAAAGTATTTCAAATAGTTTATGTGCAGAGTCCACATCACCCAATTTTGCATACATGTCAACCACCGTGTTCCCGATTATGACATCCTTATCAAACCAACATCTTCTTAAAATAAAGCCATGAACACTTTTACTACTGCTAGAATCCCGAGACTGCGCTATACTTGAAGCAATACTTACAAGTGTCAACAAATCAGGTTTAAAACCATTCATTTGCATTTGACCAAAAAAGTCAACTGCACGTTCGGGAATATGATTCTGTTCATAAGCTGCAATAATCGAATTCCATGATACCAAATCTTTCGTCACCAAACTATCAAAGATTTTTTGTGCCTGCTCAACTTCACCAAATTTAGCATAAAAGTTAACAAAAGCATTCCCGACAAATAAATCAGAGTCTAACCCATGCTTTATAACATATAAATGAAGCAATCTTCCTTGCAGCATATCATCCATCTGTGCACAAACGGGAAGCACAGTGGAAACAGTAATTGAATCCATTTTAATCCCTTCCAATTTCATATCGTCTAAAATGTTTACTGCCTTATCTACTTTCCCGTTTTGACAAAACCCCGAAATTATCGCGTTCCAACAACCCATATCACGAGCTGGCATATTACTAAATATTTGGTAAGCAGAATCAAATAAATCGAAGCGACAGTACATATGGACTAAAGAAGCCGACACAAAGACATCCCATTCCAGTCCTGATTTCAGTATCCAACAATGTATTCTCGTCCCGTCCTTTATATTGCGACACGCTTTCAAAACAGGTGGGAAGGTATAAAAATCAGGGTTAACTTCGTAGTTCAACATTTTGTATAAACAGCTTATGGCATCACCAGGAACGTTGTTGCGGACATATGCGGATATCATGGAATTCCAAGTGTAAACATCTTTGGTTTGAATTTGATCAAAAGTTTGTTGACATAGAGTGATGTTACCAAGATTGGCGTAAAGGTTAACGAGTCTTGTGGAAATGAATAGACTTTGGACCTTCCCGTAAACAATAAGTAATGCGTGAAGGCATTTGGCGAGGTGGGATTTTGTACATGAGTGAAATAGAAGGTCGATATCAAGTTCTCTGGCATTGGTTCGGATGTAATCAGATGAAGTTTGTATATAGTTTGGAACAGCGGAATATGATGTATGAAGACCCACACCAGAACGGAAAAAGTTAGTTTTGCGGTTTGGCAGTAATCTGGAAGAGAAAAAAATAATTAGTTTAGTAAGCTAACAGACAGAAATTTAGTAAAAGTATTAACCAGCAGCAATTATGAGAAGTATTTGAACTATTACAAGAAAGGGAACATATTGTATTCACTTGCAAGGAACACTCACTGACCCATATTCATATTTGCATTCACTTGCATCATGTTTGCAAGAAATACAACCGTAATACAATCCTGGGGTTTGTGATACCAAATATTTCATATAGGGTGAGTTTCTTAAAGCATAATTGAATAACATAGCGAAGAAAACCATGCCCTTTTTTATATGGAAGTGATTTTGTTGTTACCATGCCAATTATAATTTATAAACCCAATAGGCCATCAAAAAGCAAACTTATATGATGACTAAGCTACAATAGATACCTATATGATTACAAGATAAGTTTTAACTGCTTAATGAACTCATGAGTGCACCTGAATGCATTAAAACCCTTTTAACTGTGATCAGTATCCTACTTGCATTTGAATCCAATCAAAATGTCTAATGTCAGTAACTATCATCACCACTGAAACTACACAACTAGCATCACCAAAATGTTATGTTTCAGCTTACTCATGGGTTTTCTAGATAAGCAAATCCTAGCAATATCAAGTCATGAAGTTTAACAAGGACAGCAACCATAATATGATAAACATGTAGATGTAGGTCATTTTCTAAAAAAATTACGACTATTTTTAAACCGAAAGGAAGCAAACCATAAGATGGAAAGCAATGAATTCGAGGGCCAAGACATATTTCCTATACACAATACTTGTTTACTGCTAATTTTGCATTTAGAGGTCTAGAAATGTAGGCAAAATAAACTTAGTTATCAAGTCTCCTTTATGATTAATCAAGTTTGCTATTAGTGAAGTTAATGTCATCGGTTATTCATTCAAATTCTATATACGAAAGTAAAAATGTTCGTAAGATTAACAAACGAGGGAGTTATTTTTCTTTTAACTGCAATGTTCTATATTTCAGATATGAATAACATATATCAAGCACAATAGCAATATTAACAATAAGCTAAGATCACGATCAACGACAAGAACAAAGAGTCTTACCTACCTCCAATCAGAACCCTAAGCATCGGAAGAACTATAGCTAGCACTGTATCAAATACAAAAAGCCTTTTAAACTGTGCCCTGCATTTATAACGCAACCAGTCAGACTAGTAAATTCAGAGCACACCCTGAAATTATAGTGTAATCAGTCACCCGAGTAAAAAAGACTGTCAAGTACTACCCACATAAACGGGTAAACGGATGAGGTTTTTCCTAATCAGATTGGGCAACTCGATTGTACGCGGGTATCCCCTCCCGGCCTTTTCCCTGGCCACCCCACATGTGTACTAATCAATTGCCTTACCACTAAACTATTTGGTAATCTTTCTCCTCATCAAAACAATACTAGTATATTTCAAAGCCCAATATTAGAAAAGTATGATAGCAGCAGCTATAACTCTAGTTTGATAAAGATGAACAAAATAGAAATGTAAATTTGTTGATAAACCCTTAAACCCTAATAACAATAAACCTCACAAAACAGATATATAAGTAATGGAAATTAAATTTCAAAGTTATATAATTTGTACCAATTAAAGAAAGCTAATTGAAGGTTCAGGAGCTGCGATGTCTTGTTCCGGCGTACGCCACTGCAGAAGAATGCTGCTCATTTGCAATTAAAATACCAGTTTAGTTTCGAGCTTCCTTTTAAACCTTTTTTAATTGAACTTTCATTTTACCGGGGGGGTGGGGGGTACTGCGAACCCTATTTTCAAAATTGTGAACCATTCCATGAACCTATTCAGCCCAGTTTTTGAACCTACTTGACACTAAAATAAACCTTCATTTACCTCGTCCCTCTTCTTCTCCATGAACCTTTAAATTCGAAGTTTCAAAAACGAAAAACCAATGTGGTAAATCCTGATAGGATACGCTATCTCCAAAAGTTACGTGATGAAAATATGATCTTTGGTTTTTGAGTGTGGTGATTGTTATGGATCATTATGTCTATTAGGGTGTGCACGGTTCGGTTTGGATCGGTTTTTGGCTAAAACCGAAACCGAACCGAATATTTCGGTTTTTATAAAACCCAAAACCGAAACCGCTCGGTTTTTGGCGGTTCGGTTTTTTCGGTTTATCATCGGTTTCGGTTCGATTTTTCGGTTTTTTCGGTTTCTAACCGTTTATATTTGGGCATGGCAAATTTATACCAAAAAACTTGTATTACATAAAAAATTGGTTATTCTTATTTATTTTTTTCTTGTCAATGTAAACATAATAATGTTTATTGCATAATTCTATAATTACACATATAGATGAGACACACACACATGCAAGTGAACATACACATAGTATGATCATCGTTATATATTTATTGATGTATTCTCAAGTAAACACACGACACGACAAATACGCATATAAACATAAACGTTATGATAAATATCTTATAAATCTACCCACAAAATGAATATGAGTTTATAAATTTGATTTATTTAGTTATTTATTCATATATTATATATTATTATATAATAAAATCGGTTCGGCTCGGTTTTTGCAGTTCGGTTTTTGGACAAAAACCAAAACCGAACTGTATATTTCGGTTTTTGAAAAATTAAAAACCGAACCATCGGTTTCTAGTTTCGGTCGGTTTTTTCGGTTCGGTTTCGGTTTTGTTTGCTCACCCCTAATGTCTATACTCCATATAACTAATAAGAGGCTCATGGCTCATTTATCTATTAGGGTTTTTACGCTAATATTATCTTATATATACTCATGTATCTTTGACATTATAGATTAATTGAAGAATCTTTTATTTCCCTCAATTCTTGTTTTACAACACGTTATCAGCACGCTCTATGTTCATTTTTTTGTTCTCTCTCATTTTCCACCGGTACGTCTTCAATCTTTTACATATATAATTTGGCATGGATGTGTTTTCTTATATGTTCTCACTCAAAATTGTATATGATATTCTCCGTAGTCTTTTAATGTGGCAGTGTAATACATGTGTAACACCCCCAAAATACCGCAGCGGAAGACTGTGTCATAGGGGTGCTACTTCATAATACAAAGTACAAGTTATAGAAAACGAACTCTAAATGAGACGTTTTGAAATGTTACCATTCGATTAATGAATTTAAAGTTACAAACATGAGATTTCAAAGTATGATACATAAATGTATACAAAATGTTTTGAATGGTAAATGATAAAAGCGTAAGTCTTCAGAATATGCAGCTTGACTCTAAGTTCCACGCACTAGCTATCGCCTTACTAACCTGAGATAAACATGCTAAAGTGTCAACACAATGGTTGGTGAGTTCATAGAGTTTGTCTTAAAACAGTTGAAAAGCTTTAAAAGAATATTCGCACAGCAAAGGCATCGTGAATCCACTCAGTTGCAGGTCCCGCCATAAGAGACTTGCAACCTGTGTGTTCACAACCCACTGCTAATATATAGTTTCTAATAAAGACATGTATAAGTTCATCAAAACAATTAAGCAATTAGTAGTGAGTCTCTACTTCATCTCCGAAGACCTCACTTGGGAGCCAATTCCCAAAGACAACTGGGAGCCACTTCCCAAAGAAAACTGGGAGCCACTTCCCAAAGATAAAAGTTTGCTGGGAGCCACTTCCCAAAGATAAAAGTTTGCTGGGAGCCACTTCCCAAAGTATAAAACAGTCATGTATGTATGAAATCAAGTATAATGCAATCAAGTATAAGACAATCAAGTATGAAACAATCAAGTATAAATGTTTTGAGTATTTGTACAAGTAAGCAAGTAGTTGTGCATGTATCTCCCCCAAAGAGTTAAAACAAGTATGAAAAGAGTAGGGGCTATGACTCACCTTAAGTTATGTAATGAGAAATGAAAGTGGTAGTCGAATCGCGAAAGTCTCTAAGAGCAGCCTATAATAGAACGTTGCGACTTAGGTTTGGAGTAACGTCTAAGAATACGAATAATTGCCTATATATGTCTTGCATAATGTTCATGATGTAGTACTTAGTATATAGTGTAAGTCTTTGAATATAAATGGTTTATGAAACATGTATAAGTTGTATATCTCTTACTACCGTTCGGGCCGACATAATTCAGAAGTCATGAAGTAAACGTTCGAGGAGCCAGGACACTTTAATTCGTAAATCCACAACTCACCTCGACGGCTTACTTAATGAACTCCTCACATGAGGCTCCCTACTATTGTAGTATTTGATAACATATATATAAGTTTTTGATATTTAAAAGTTATATGGTCTTTAGCCGTGGCTTTTCCGTGACCTTGGTCATTGTTACCATGGTCTTGAGACTCAACATTGGCTTTAGCCATGGTTGTAGTCTTGGCTTTAGGTCATTAGACCTCTTGGTCTCATCTATTTATAATCATTATATAGTAACTTTGGTCTAAAAATGGGCTGTTAAGAATTTGAAGAAATTATCACTCGGAAAGCCTTTTCAGGGCTCGAGCTTCTTTGTTCCTGAACGAAAACGTCGTTCCGGACAACTTTCGTGTTTTAACTTTTTGATGAATCGGACCAGAAGTGGGACTTTCAAAATCAAAATTTGATCAGAATGCTATTTAGGCAGTCTTGCCGTTTTGGTTTCGCTAACTTTAAATGGTCATAACTTTTGACTCGTGTACTCGTTTTGGGTGATTCAAATTGCTATGTTTTCCTTGTTAAGTCCTCTTTAACAGTAAGTAAGTGTCAAATATCAAAGTTATACTATTGTGGTCGTGGTTTCCATAAAAATCACTAGTTTGCTTGTTTGCTTGTCATAAGTTAACATATGTATACCAATACTCGTTTTATCCATTTTTAAACATCATGAACACAATAACAAGAACATATATAGCATGAAAAGAACACAAAGAGCATGAAAATGATATTGAGCAAGAAATTGTATAAGGGTTTCTTACAACTTTTGGCTTTCACTTAAGAAAGGAAGTCAAGTATAGAACTAGGACACTAAACCTAATCTTGTAAACCCTTCACCATAACTCTTGTAACCCTTGCTAGCCTTGATCTAACCCTTGTGAAAACCATTTAACTTCAGCTCTAGTAACCTTGTGTAGCTCCTAATTCAACCATGGAATCACCAAACAAACTTAAGAACTAGGTAGAGAATACTAAGACCTTGAACTTTGTAGTGTAACTTGTATAATGAAGATCAAAGGATCATGGTGCTAGGTATAATAGATGTGGCGTTTTTATGATGAAGAAAGGAAAGGAGAATGAGTTTTTCTAAGTCATATGTGATCATTTATATAGGCTAGGATGAGGAGGTTAGGAAAGTGTTAGGAAAGTGCCTAAACTTGGTGACAAAGTTGTAAATAAGTATGATCTAATGGCTAAAGTCAAGATTTAACCACACATGGTGACTCCCCCCCCCTCCTAAGTCGGTTTGGAAGAGATAAGGGTGACTAGATGAGTAGTCATGGTCTTTGGATGATATTATCCTAAGTATGTAGCTAGTTTTGACTCCGTAAGTTGCTAACCATAAGTTTTTAAATCTCAAAACGTAAAACCGGGTATCCTAAAAATATGAAACTTATAAATATGGTTAAACATGTCAATATACTCCATAATAAAATATAAAATGAGTGGTAGGATCTATCGGGTGCTAAAACCCTGCTAAAAACTGGAAACACGGGTCTAAAACGCGTAATTCGCGTAAAACGCTGAACTGGAAAACGTAAAATTCCAAAACTTTTGGAATTGTCATAAAATGATAGAAAATCATATTTCTATTGTTTATAATGTTTTATGGATATATCGGGATGCTGGAAGGACGTTTAAACCTAAAAGTAAATCTCGGACACGGCTTTGTGATTTTTGCAGAAATGATCCGACGAGTGTCAAACTCTCGGATTATCGTTAAAATAGTTTAACTTACGAGAATATGAAATAAAAATTTCTGAGATGAATAGTGAAAAGTGAATAGTAAAAAGTGAATAGTGAAATTTTCGGGAATAAAAGTTAACCTGAAATTGCAAATTGTTACAATCTCTACCCCTTAAGGAGAACTTCGTCCCGAAGTTCTGTTGATGTTAACTACTTACAGTGGGTCTAAGAGAATTCGGGATTTCAGGATCTCTAAAATAGTGATGTTCACTCTGATTCGTCTAAGGTTCTGGTTAAGGAGTTGTATCGGCTACAATTAAGCCCACTTATTTATAACACATTACTTACATAAAGAAGCGTCCAAATTTATGTAAGTAAGGTCTCATAAACTTATGGTTCGGTGATTTACAATTTCTTTACTTAAATGAAGAGGCGTCCCAATCTATTTAAATAAGGAGATTCTAAATCATCCTACTTAAGAATTTCCGACACAAAATCCGCCTTCTGAGGCCGATAGTAAGATAATCAAGTCATCAAATCCCTAAAGCTAAGCAATAATATTATTTAACTCAAATCTTGTGTCTCATCAAACAAGAACTGTCACAAGATCAAGCTAAATAATTAGTTATTACTGAGCTCCATGTTTTTAATGACTCGGCTAATCTCCGGGCTCCTTATAATACTAAAGTCACATCATCTAACAGCGTGGAACTAAACCAACAACTACCAAGAAGCGTATGCGTATGTAGTGTGTGTAAGGCAAATAAAGAGGAGAGTCCTAATGTATATAGCAGTTATAGTCTAGGCACTAAATGCAACCTAGTTCTCTATAACCAAGGCTCTGGTACCAATCTGTAACACCCCCAAAATACCGCAGCGGAAGACTGTGTCATAGGGGTGCTACTTCATAATACAAAGTACAAGTTATAAAAAACGAACTCTAAATGAGACGTTTTGAAATGTTACCATTCGATTAATGAATTTAAAGTTACAAACATGAGATTCCAAAGTATGATACATAAATGTATACAAAATGTTTTGAATGGTAAATGATAAAAGCGTAAGTCTTCAGAATATGCAGCTTGACTCTAAGTTCCACGCACTAGCTATCGCCTTACTAACCTGAGATAAACATGCTAAAGTGTCAACACAATGGTTGGTGAGTTCATAGAGTTTGTCTTAAAACAGTTGAAAAGCTTTAAAAGAATATTCGCACAGCAAAGGCATCGTGAATCCACTCAGTTGCAGGTCCCGCCATAAGAGACTTGCAACCTATGTGTTCACAACCCACTGCTAATATATAGTTTCTAATAAAGACATGTATAAGTTCATCAAAACAATTAAGCAATTAGTAGTGAGTCTCTACTTCATCTCCGAAGACCTCACTTGGGAGCCAATTCCCAAAGACAACTGGGAGCCACTTCCCAAAGAAAACTGGGAGCCACTTCCCAAAGATAAAAGTTTGCTGGGAGCCACTTCCCAAAGATAAAAGTTTGCTGGGAGCCACTTCCCAAAGTATAAAACAGTCATGTATGTATGAAATCAAGTATAATGCAATCAAGTATAAGACAATCAAGTATGAAACAATCAAGTATAAATGTTTTGAGTATTTGTACAAGTAAGCAAGTAGTTGTGCATGTATCTCCCCCAAAGAGTTAAAACAAGTATGAAAAGAGTAGGGGCTATGACTCACCTTAAGTTATGTAATGAGAAATGAAAGTGGTAGTCGAATCGCGAAAGTCTCTAAGAGCAGCCTATAATAGAACGTTGCGACTTAGGTTTGGAGTAACGTCTAAGAATACGAATAATTGCCTATATATGTCTTGCATAATGTTCATGATGTAGCACTTAGTATATAGTGTAAGTCTTTGAATATAAATGGTTTATGAAACATGTATAAGTTGTATATCTCTTACTACCGTTCGGGCCGACATAATTCAGAAGTCATGAAGTAAACGTTCGAGGAGCCAGGACACTTTAATTCGTAAATCCACAACTCACCTCGACGGCTTACTTAATGAACTCCTCACATGAGGCTCCCTACTATTGTAGTATTTGATAACATATATATAAGTTTTTGATCTTTAAAAGTTATATGGTCTTTAGCCGTGGCTTTGCCGTGACCTTGGTCATTGTTACCATGGTCTTGAGACTCAACCTTGGCTTTAGCCATGGTTGTGGTCTTGGCTTTAGGTCATTAGACCTCTTGGTCTCATCTATTTATAATCATTATATAGTAACTTTGGTCTAAAAATGGGCTGTTAAGAATTTGAAGAAATTATCACTCGGAAAGCCTTTTCAGGGCTCGAGCTTCTTTGTTCCTGAACGAAAACGTCGTTCCGGACAACTTTCGTGTTTTAACTTTTTGATGAATCGGACCAGAAGTGGGACTTTCAAAATCAAAATTTGATCAGAATGCTATTTAGGCAGTCTTACCGTTTTGGTTTCGCTAACTTTAAATGGTCATAACTTTTGACTCGTGTACTCGTTTTGGGTGATTCAAATTGCTATGTTTTCCTTGTTAAGTCCTCTTTAACAGTAAGTAAGTGTCAAATATCAAAGTTATACTATTGTGGTCGTGGTTTCCATAAAAATCACTAGTTTGCTTGTTTGTTTGTCATAAGTTAACATATGTATACCAATACTCGTTTTATCCATTTTTAAACATCATGAACACAATAACAAGAACATATATAGCATGAAAAGAACACAAAGAGCATGAAAATGATATTGAGCAAGAAAGTGTATAAGGGTTTCTTACAACTTTTGGCTTTTACTTAAGAAAGGAAGTCAAGTATAGAACTAGGACACTAAACCTAATCTTGTAAACCCTTCACCATAACTCTTGTAACCCTTGCTAGCCTTGATCTAACCCTTGTGAAAACCATTTAACTTCAGCCCTAGTAACCTTGTGTAGCTCCTAATTCAACCATGGAATCACCAAACAAACTTAAGAACTAGGTAGAGAATACTAAGACCTTGAACTTTGTAGTGTAACTTGTATAATGAAGATCAAAGGATCATGGTGCTAGGTATAATAGATGTGGCGTTTTTATGATGAAGAAAGGAAAGGAGAATGAGTTTTTCTAAGTCATATGTGATCATTTATATAGGCTAGGATGAGGAGGTTAGGAAAGTGTTAGGAAAGTGCCTAAACTTGGTGACAAAGTTGTAAATAAGTATGATCTAATGGCTAAAGTCAAGATTTAACCACACATGGTGATCCCCCCCCTCCTAAGTCGGTTTGGAAGAGATAAGGGTGACTAGATGAGTAGTCATGGTCTTTGGATGATATTATCCTAAGTATGTAGCTAGTTTTGACTCCGTAAGTTGCTAACCGTAAGTTTTTAAGTCTCAAAACGTAAAACCGGGTATCCTAAAAATATGAAACTTATAAATATGGTTAAACATGTCAATATACTCCATAATAAAATATAAAATGAGTGGTAGGATCTATCGGGTGCTAAAACCCTGCTAAAAACTGGAAACACGGGTCTAAAACGCGTAATTCGCGTAAAACGCTGAACTGGAAAACGTAAAATTCCAAAACTTTTGGAATTGTCATAAAATGATAGAAAATCATATTTCTATTGTTTATAATGTTTTATGGATATATCGGGATGCTGGAAGGACGTTTAAACCTAAAAGTAAATCTCGGACACGGCTTTGTGATTTTTGCAGAAATGATCCGACGAGTGTCAAACTCTCGGATTATCGTTAAAATAGTTTAACTTACGAGAATATGAAATAAAAATTTCTGAGATGAATAGTGAAAAGTGAATAGTGAAATTTTCGGGAATAAAAGTTAACCTGAAATTGCGAATTGTTACAATCTCTACCCCTTAAGGAGAACTTCGTCCCGAAGTTCTGTTGATGTTAACTACTTACAGTGGGTCTAAGAGAATTCGGGATTTCAGGATCTCTAAAATAGTGATGTTCACTCTGATTCGTCTAAGGTTCTGGTTAAGGAGTTGTATCGGCTACAATTAAGCCCACTTATTTATAACACATTACTTACATAAAGAAGCGTCCAAATTTATGTAAGTAAGGTCTCATAAACTTATGGTTCGGTGATTTACAATTTCTTTACTTAAATGAAGAGACGTCCCAATCTATTTAAATAAGGAGATTCTAAATCATCCTACTTAAGAATTTCCGACACAAAATCCGCCTTCTGAGGCCGATAGTAAGATAATCAAGTCATCAAATCCCTAAAGCTAAGCAATAATATTATTTAACTCAAATCTTGTGTCTCATCAAACAAGAACTGTTACAAGATCAAGCTAAATAATTAGTTATTACTGAGCTCCATGTTTTTAATGACTCGGCTAATCTCCGGGCTCCTTATAATACTAAAGTCACATCATCTAACAGCGTGGAACTAAACCAACAACTACCAAGAAGCGTATGCGTATGTAGTGTGTGTAAGGCAAATAAAGAGGAGAGTCCTAATGTATATAGCAGTTATAGTCTAGGCACTAAATGCAACCTAGTTCTCTATAACCAAGGCTCTGGTACCAATCTGTAACACCCCCAAAATACCGCAGCGGAAGACTGTGTCATAGGGGTGCTACTTCATAATACAAAGTACAAGTTATAGAAAACGAACTCTAAATGAGACGTTTTGAAATGTTACCATTCGATTAATGAATTTAAAGTTACAAACATGAGATTCCAAAGTATGATACATAAATGTATACAAAATGTTTTGAATGGTAAATGATAAAAGCGTAAGTCTTCAGAATATGCAGCTTGACTCTAAGTTCCACGCACTAGCTATCGCCTTACTAACCTGAGATAAACATGCTAAAGTGTCAACACAATGGTTGGTGAGTTCATAGAGTTTGTCTTAAAACAGTTGAAAAGCTTTAAAAGAATATTCGCACAGCAAAGGCATCGTGAATCCACTCAGTTGCAGGTCCCGCCATAAGAGACTTGCAACCTGTGTGTTCACAACCCACTGCTAATATATAGTTTCTAATAAAGACATGTATAAGTTCATCAAAACAATTAAGCAATTAGTAGTGAGTCTCTACTTCATCTCCGAAGACCTCACTTGGGAGCCAATTCCCAAAGACAACTGGGAGCCACTTCCCAAAGAAAACTGGGAGCCACTTCCTAAAGATAAAAGTTTGCTGGGAGCCACTTCCCAAAGATAAAAGTTTGCTGGGAGCCACTTCCCAAAGTATAAAACAGTCATGTATGTATGAAATCAAGTATAATGCAATCAAGTATAAGACAATCAAGTATGAAACAATCAAGTATAAATGTTTTGAGTATTTGTACAAGTAAGCAAGTAGTTGTGCATGTATCTCCCCCAAAGAGTTAAAACAAGT
Organism: Artemisia argyi; assembly: GCA_030686995.1. NCBI lineage: Eukaryota > Viridiplantae > Streptophyta > Magnoliopsida > Asterales > Asteraceae > Artemisia > Artemisia argyi. The sequence goes on along the minus strand of CM060696.1, from coordinate 142,770,104 downwards.
ATGAAAAGAGTAGGGGCTATGACTCACCTTAAGTTATGTAATGAGAAATGAAAGTGGTAGTCGAATCGCGAAAGTCTCTAAGAGCAGCCTATAATAGAACGTTGCGACTTAGGTTTGGAGTAACGTCTAAGAATACGAATAATTGCCTATATATGTCTTGCATAATGTTCATGATGTAGTACTTAGTATATAGTGTAAGTCTTTGAATATAAATGGTTTATGAAACATGTATAAGTTATATATCTCTTACTACCGTTCGGGCCGACATAATTCAGAAGTCATGAAGTAAACGTTCGAGGAGCCAGGACACTTTAATTCGTAAATCCACAACTCACCTCGACGGCTTACTTAATGAACTCCTCACATGAGGCTCCCTACTATTGTAGTATTTGATAACATATATATAAGTTTTTGATCTTTAAAAGTTATATGGTCTTTAGCCGTGGCTTTGCCGTGACCTTGGTCATTGTTACCATGGTCTTGAGACTCAACCTTGGCTTTAGCCATGGTTGTGGTCTTGGCTTTAGGTCATTAGACCTCTTGGTCTCATCTATTTATAATCATTATATAGTAACTTTGGTCTAAAAATGGGCTGTTAAGAATTTGAAGAAATTATCACTCGGAAAGCCTTTTCAGGGCTCGAGCTTCTTTGTTCCTGAACGAAAACGTCGTTCCGGACAACTTTCATGTTTTAACTTTTTGATGAATCGGACCAGAAGTGGGACTTTCAAAATCAAAATTTGATCAGAATGCTATTTAGGCAGTCTTGCCGTTTTGGTTTCGCTAACTTTAAATGGTCATAACTTTTGACTCGTGTACTCGTTTTGGGTGATTCAAATTGCTATGCTTTCCTTGTTAAGTCCTCTTTAACAGTAAGTAAGTGTCAAATATCAAAGTTATACTATTGTGGTCGTGGTTTCCATAAAAATCACTAGTTTACTTGTTTGCTTGTCATAAGTTAACATATGTATACCAATACTCGTTTTATCCATTTTTAAACATCATGAACACAATAACAAGAACATATATAGCATGAAAAGAACACAAAGAGCATGAAAATGATATTGAGCAAGAAAGTGTATAAGGGTTTCTTACAACTTTTGGCTTTCACTTAAGAAAGGAAGTCAAGTATAGAACTAGGACACTAAACCTAATCTTGTAAACCCTTCACCATAACTCTTGTAACCCTTGCTAGCCTTGATCTAACCCTTGTGAAAACCATTTAACTTCAGCCCTAGTAACCTTGTGTAGCTCCTAATTCAACCATGGAATCACCAAACAAACTTAAGAACTAGGTAGAGAATACTAAGACCTTGAACTTTGTAGTGTAACTTGTATAATGAAGATCAAAGGATCATGGTGCTAGGTATAATAGATGTGGCGTTTTTATGATGAAGAAAGGAAAGGAGAATGAGTTTTTCTAAGTCATATGTGATCATTTATATAGGCTAGGATGAGGAGGTTAGGAAAGTGTTAGGAAAGTGCCTAAACTTGGTGACAAAGTTGTAAATAAGTATGATCTAATGGCTAAAGTCAAGATTTAACCACACATGGTGACTCCCCCCCCCCCTCCTAAGTCAGTTTGGAAGAGATAAGGGTGACTAGATGAGTAGTCATGGTCTTTGGATGATATTATCCTAAGTATGTAGCTAGTTTTGACTCCGTAAGTTGCTAACCGTAAGTTTTTAAGTCTCAAAACGTAAAACCGGGTATCCTAAAAATATGAAACTTATAAATATGGTTAAACATGTCAATATACTCCATAATAAAATATAAAATGAGTGGTAGGATCTATCGGGTGCTAAAACCCTGCTAAAAACTGGAAACACGGGTCTAAAACGCGTAATTCGCGTAAAACGCTGAACTGGAAAACGTAAAATTCCAAAACTTTTGGAATTGTCATAAAATGATAAAAAATCATATTTCTATTGTTTATAATGTTTTATGGATATATCGGGATGCTGGAAGGACGTTTAAACCTAAAAGTAAATCTCGGACACGGCTTTGTGATTTTTGCAGAAATGATCCGACGAGTGTCAAACTCTCGGATTATCGTTAAAATAGTTTAACTTACGAGAATATGAAATAAAAATTTTTGAGATGAATAGTGAAAAGTGAATAGTGAAATTTTTGAGAATAAAAGTTAACCTGAAATTGCGAATTGTTACAACATGCATATATTCTGGTTACTACCTATTTTTATCGTAAAGTATAGCATGTGACTTATCGATATTGTTATCCAAACATTTATGTAGTGTGTTAATCTGTGCTATATGTTTCTATTACAATAGATGTTATTGAATCATTATATCGAGTTTCGTATTTAAAAAAAAAATGTAATATATTTGTCATTAGCGTTCATTGTTCTATTCATTGTCAATGTTTTTGTGTATGTGATAAATACATATAACTTTTATGTGTACCAGAGTCTATCTGATCTATGTGCTTGTCGCTTAACATAATATATTATGAAATTCACGGAATTTAAAATGTCTATCTGATCTATGTGTATGTGATTGATGCCGACGAATGTGATATGTGATTGGTAAAAAGGCTAGACATGACGTACTCTTTTGATCTACGATTTTTTGCAACTTAATTGGTCGAATAATATCAAGCTTCCATAACAGAAAGAAAGTTGTATACTTTGGATAAGTTAAGGTAGATTAATACGTGACACCATATGAAGTATATGTTAGGATATTCCATAGATATATCATCATGAATAGATGCACTAATTGTCTATCATTTTTAACAAGTGTTTATATTACACGAAGATGAAACAACGAGCTCTAATAGATTACTATTAAACAGTATTTTTCTTTTATATGCTCAACTCTTCAAAGTGTATGATAATATGATGATCAATATAAGTATCATGATAAGGCAAAAGATAAAAATGATAGTGCGCAAGATATAAAATTGGCACTGAAAATATGCATCTTCGTTGTAAATGTGAGAGCCATTTTTCTCTAAATGTAGTTTATTCATTATCCCTCATGGAGTAGGGAAAAGATGTAATGACCATAGTTATGGTGAATTTTGCAATATTGTTGTTAAGGTTGTGAGTGAATAAGGAGTTTTAATTGACTCAGATTATGACATTGAGTTTGACTTTTATATTTATATATGTGACTTATCTATCATGCTATTTTATTTGCTTATAAAACTGATTAAGAGCATATATTGTTATCAAAGAGCAACTTCACTCAAACATGTTTTCTTCTTTAATAATGCTTTAGGCTAATGTGCATATTATATTTATAGCCTTAAAAATGCTTTGTATTAAATTTTGTGGAAGCCATAAAGTGCTTATATAATTTGAATGGAGAAACAAAAGTATAAATGCGATGGTGTATTAGTTTCTCCATATTATTCGACTTTAATATAAAGTCAAGTGCAAATAAAGCACATGTGGTCATAAACAGTGTTTATGAGCCAAGATTATTTCATTGAGTGGCATGACCGGTTGGACCATCCCAGGTCAATGATGATGCGAAAATATAGAAGAACCCTGAGTTTCTTCAAAGATAGATTTGATTGTTCTCAGAGGAAGTTAATTGTTCATATATCATCACCATAGTAAAGTGAGGACTTTGTCCTATAAAGTTTTGGAAACAATATAAAGGGGATGTATTCAGGCCTATACATCTGCCATGTTGATCATTTTGAGTTTTAAAATCGATGCATCGTCAAAATGATTATCAAATACGCAACTTAAAGTTAGCATGATTAGTGGCTCGACTTATAAAATGCGAGCACGGTTTTCCAAATTATATTATTGAGAATGGTGGTGATTACTTCAAAGTATTGGGCGATTATTGGATTAAGTGTTGAACATAAAAGTAGCCCATATTCATACGCGAATTGCTTTTGTTGAAACGTTCATAAAACGTCTTTAGTTGATTGCAAAGCCAATATTTATGAGAACAAAAGTATTAGTTTATGGGGCATGTTATAAAACATGAATTCGCATCTTGCCAACAATTTATAATGACTTCTCCCCATTAGAATGATTTTGGTCACGGACCATATGTTTCCCATATAAGAATTTTGTAAATGTGCGGTATATGTTTCTTGTAAATCTACCACAACGCACAATAATGGGATGTTGAAATGGATAATTCATTCAGGAGGAGAGAATGAGCAGCAAGAAATATAGAATGAATTATGATATAAATGTTGATCCTCACAGTAATGAATATGAACTTTAAGTTAGAGGGACAATTTATATTCCAGATCTAGTAATTGCCAGCATGTTTGTGACCTAAAGAAGTGACTAGATCATATAAATGCTGCTAATGCTACAATTAAAATGTGTGTCCCAAAAGTACAACTAATGAATGGTAGTAAGTCTATGGCATGGCTGCAGCGTGATAGACTAATCGATTCCAAATAAAATTCCTCGAATGATTAGATAAAATGGAGCAAGAAAATAAAGATGGTCAAATCGAGGTAATAAGACCCCATAATAGTCAAGAGACACTAGACATGAAGGTTATTGAAAAACCCCGGGTACATGAAAAACTATGAGATCTCAATAAATGATATATAAAGTGTGGAATCGAAAAGTAACGAATTGAAGTCGATATGGTAATGATTATGTAAACAAAAAAGATAGCGCTATAATCAAGGTGAGGATTATGGAAGCATACCTGCACGAAGTGCATATGTATCAATAAATGGCCAAAAGATGTAAAGACGCAAAGAAGAAATGAAAGAGTAAAGTTTCTTGTTAAAAGACATTGTTAATGGGACTTGAAGTCCGTATATATGAATGTGTAAAATTATTGGATATGCATTGATCTTTATGAGAAAGTGAAATTAAAGTATTGAAATTTGGGTATATAAGACATAACTAATGGCACGCAATACTTTCGTAAAGACATGTAAATGATCATAAGGAGATATGTTCTCATGTGGTGGATCCAATAATGTATATAATATTTATAAGTCTGGCAATATAATAAGTAATTGATATGCGTCTAAAAGTTAATTAATAGAGCTCATGTGTTATTGAGATTTCATTATAGCATATAAAATGCATGGAGCATGCTAGTGATATTTAGAGCATATAAGAAAAGTTCTCGAGAAACTACTTGATTGTATTGAATTAATCATGTGTTTGGAAAATATGTTATAATCGCCTTAGTGTATAGTATTGTGCCAAATAAAGAATTTTGTTAGCCTATGAAACTTTATAAAGATATCTAGATGTGAATATGTTTTAAGTTTCATACAATTTAATTTTATGATTGTAAAGGCGATTGAATGCATAGAAGTTTAATTTGAAACAAAAAGACGGAGCTTGTCTTAGCTTATGAATTGAACATCTCAAAGATGTAATCATTATGCATCATGAAAGCTAAAGAAATTTGCTACATATCTTTATACGGATAAATGGCGCTCATGTTTATGAGGTCACATGATGAAGAAAGACCCCTTGATTTATAAAGATGATGATCACAATATCGATTTAAATGTGTCATACTAAAATGTGTATATGTGAATTACATGGATGTATTTATATGAGATGTATGACGTATTTTAATCCTTAAAATGGATATGAAAGTAACATGTAGAGAATATTTATTCACGTGATTCTATCAAGACACTTGAATGTGCATTTCACTGAGACAATGAGATTAAGTGATGTGATCATCAAGGGGAGAGAAGATACGCGTTGCACTCTTTTTCCCTTGACCATGGTTTTGTCCCCACAGGATTTTCCGGCAAGGTTTTTAATGAGGCAACATCCTTGAGCATATAAAGGAGTTATGTACTCTTTTTTCTTCACTAGAATTTTGTCCCACAGGGTTTTATCTAGTAAGGTTTTAACGAGGCATAATCCTCAAATGGAGTAAAACAAATATTTCGGTATCTTTAAGGTACAAAGGATATGGGCTTATATTTCACTAACCCATCAAATACAAGTTTAGTTGGTTTTGCAGATTCTGACCCTTATAATGGTTGATCTCAAACTGTATATGTATTGACATGTGAAGGAACTACAATTTTATGACGTTCAGTTAAGGAAACGATCTCAACGACTTCATCCAACCATGATGAAATTCTAGCGATACATGAAGCAAGTCGAGAATGTGTTTGGTTAAGAAGTGTGATACAACACATACGTAGATCATGTAGTAATTCTTCAGAGAATGAGGCACCAAAAGTTTTGCATGAAGATAATGCAGCTTGTATTGCTCAGCTTAAGGAAGGTTATATAAGGGCGATAGGACGAAACATATTTGACCGAAATTCATCTTCACTCATGATTTACAGAAGAATGGTGATATTATTGTTCAACAAGTTAGTTCATGCAACAATTTAGCGGATCTATTTACCAAGGCACTTCCTACCTCAACATTTAGGAAACTAAGTCAAAACATTGGGATGCGTCGACTCAAAAAGCTCAAGTAATATAGTCATCAGAGGGAGATAATACACGTTGCACTCTTTTTCCCTTAGTCATGGTTTTGTCTCACTGGGTTTTCATGACAAGGTTTTTAATGAGACAACAATTCCTAAGTGTATTAACAATATGGACATTCAAGAGTGAGTGTTATGGATCATTATATTGTGGATGTCCATATAACTAATAAGAGGCCCATGGCCCATTTACCTATTAGAGTTTTTACCTTAATATTATCTTATATATAACTCATGTATCTTTGACATTATAGATTAATTGAAGAATCTTTTCTTTCCCTCAATTCTTGTTTTACAACAGTGATAATGTTATTTATTTTATTCACAACTCTTTTTTCTAGTTACTGTAAATACATCATATTACTACTACCATGGATCCAAAAATAAAAAAGCGCTTACTTACGTGATGAAAATAAAACATTCAAAAGCAAAAATGTGCACCAGTGGTCTAGTGGTAGAATAGTACCCTGCCACGGTACAGACCCGGGTTCGATTCCCGGCTGGTGCACGTCTCAACCAATTGAGCAGCCTATGAAAATTATGTGCTACTTTAGGCTTCTTTGATTGTTGAGTTTTTTTTTTTTGTATGACTTCCACTTATGTGTTACTTTTGCCCATAATTTCTTAATCTGCCTCTACTTCAGCTGATTAGAGTAAGCCAATGACATTATCATACAAAATATAATATTAATGCAACTATATATTATTGTATATGGTTAACTAAGCAATATCAATAGTGGAATATACGGGTGTAAGCAAGTCGAGCTTTCGTAGAGTAGCTCGAGCTCGTTCAAGCCTCGAGTCCAAAAATGAGCTTGAGATGTTTGATAAGTCTAGAACGAATTTATTTAAGCAATTGTTTCAATTTTAGTTATTATCGGGCTTTTAAGTGATATATATGTTTTATATATATTGTGTGTATATTTTAAAGGTTCATATGTAAAAACACACTAAATGTAAATATTATTTATGAATGTGTATTGAGTTTTTCGTGTCAAGTTTCTTAATCTGCCTCTACTTCAGCTGATTAGAGTAAGCCAATGACATTATCATACAAAATATAATATTAATGCAACTATATATTATTGTATATGGTTAACTAAGCAATATCAATAGTGGAATATACGGGTGTAAGCAAGTCGAGCTTTCGTAGAGTAGCTCGAGCTCGTTCAAGCCTCGAGTCCAAAAATGAGCTTGAGATGTTTGATAAGTCTAGAACGAATTTATTTAAGCAATTGTTTCAATTTTAGTTATTATCGGGCTTTTAAGTGATATATATGTTTTATATATATTGTGTGTATATTTTAAAGGTTCATATGTAAAAACACACTAAATGTAAATATTATTTATGAATGTGTATTGAGTTTTTCGTGTCAAGTTTGAGTATAATTTATATCTTATCTTATATTTCAATCTAGTTGGCTTAAAAAACACATCATTACATATAAATAGAGCTTTTAGAGCTGAGTTCCTGAAGATTCGTCGAGTTATCGACTCCAACATACAGTAATATTGTTGATCAAGTTAACGATTTACCAAAATGATTTGGTCAATGAGGTATCTTGTTACAATAATAATTATTCAAACATAGGCGACACAACGACGCCAAACCAAACGAAAAAAATATATATATGGGGCATTCTGGAAATCGAACCCAGGACCTCTCGCACCCAAAGCAAGGATCATACCATTAGACCAAATGCCCAGTTGGCGTTAGCTGCAGCAAAAAAAATTTGCAAAATTAAAAAAGAAAGGGGCGTTCCGGGAATCGAACTCGGGACCTCTCGCACCCGAAGCGAGAATCATACCACTAGACCAAACGCCCTGTTGTTTATTTAGAATACTTAATATTTATTTAACAACTCTTTGCTATCAACGTCATACACCAAAAACATACATGTAGAATTTTGAACGTTATAGCAGCTTTAGGAATTTTGAGTTTATTGAGATATTTCATTTTGGATGATGAAACTGTTCTTCATCTCCAAAGAAAAGCAACCAAAATTTAAAAGAAAATGTAAGTACTAAAGATTTATCTCTTTGAAATTTTTAGTTGCTTCATTGGATAGTTCCATAAGTAGATTTTGAAATGTTGTCTGCTTAACCATGGATTTGGGATTTTCTAAATCTAAATCCTCCATTTTGTAATGAGCGGCATTCTTTTAATAAACATGCTGTAAAACGCTTCTTGCCCGACAAATGACAGTTCAGATATTCACTTAACTCAAATACACACAAATTTGTTTATACAAAAGCTTCTATCAAATGTATCTGCATCCGACCAACACATATCGACTGTACAAACTCTCTCAAAAAAAGAAAAAGCCATGGTTGCTTCAACATCGAGGTTAAACAAACCACAATACACAATCAGTATTTATCTACAATGTTAACATGCATTAACAAGCATGAAAAATAACTAAAATAACTCGATGGAGGAATTCTTCAGGATATGGAGTTTCTTAATATATGTGAGGCTAATAAAAGAAGCTCGACCATTTCAAAACCAGCTGCAGACACTGAATCAACCTTTTCCGCACTTGAAATGCTATCATTTGCCTCAGCCGACCAACTTACAGGAAGAGAACTACCAAGTGCCGTCTTTAGAAGATTTGCCTCTGCAACCACATTCTCAATAATTTTCGATTTGCTGTCAACTGTATCCTCAACAGTAACAGATTCTTTAACCTGAGAGTTTATAGCATACCAAAGATATGTAAAATCCGCATAAATAACCATTTTAGAAGGGTTAAAGATGATGATTACCTTAACAAGTGAGAGACGAAGTCTACGAATTGAAGAAGTTAGATGTTCTATACTTTCCAAACTCTCTTTCAGGGCTGTATAGTCAATCTTCATTCTGCATAACATGTAAAGCAATAGATAAAACAGATAAGCACCTAAAAAATAATAAGGGGGTATTTGGAATTTCTCTCTTCTAGCACATCATACCATGTGAAGGCAAATAAGTCATTTCCACTTTCTTTTACTGGGATCATCCCCTACCTAAGCTACAATTTTCATCTTTAGTCGCTCTCTTTTACTCTTAAAACCTCCTATAATTGATGAGTTTGCATTGTTGATTATTATAGGAAATAAATGACCAAAATACATCATTCTATCCTTAGGGGGCGTTTGGTTGGGGCAATTTCAAAGAAATTGGTAGGATTTATAATTGAAATTGCTTCAACTTTCTTGTTTGGTTCACAAAAATATGTGGGCCCATGGAATTTTCATTTCCTTTTCTTGAATTAATTGAGGTAAAAGCGGGGCATTAATAATTCCTTCCACATTGGAGGCATTTTCATTTCCTTGAAATTTTAAATAGCACCATTTAAATATCTCGAACCAAACGCCCCCTTAGAATATTTAAGCCAATCAATGAATTCTCGTTATTGAAGCACATTATTGCTCTTATGTTGTGGTGACGGACTATAATCAGATAGCATTTGATATAAACGAGGTTTATGGCATGTTTTACATATTGTTAATATTTGTAGAAATACTTGGATGGTTTGTTCACCTTTTTATGCATCATTTACACATAACAAAACCCTAATCAATCCTAGCGGGGAGTTTAGCAAGTCTCAGGGTAGGATGTAACTTTAATGGAAAGCAAATTATGTTTATTCATTACAAATTTCCAAGTAATTAGTTTTCCGTATACAAATTAGATACTATGATTAAAGAATTAGCCATTTGGATGCAGAACCCAGAACCAATGCAATAAAAGTTAGTAGTACACTATACATTGCTTGCATCTACATGACCTACCTCTTTGATCATAACATCTAGGGCTGAGCAAAACCGACCAAACCCCGAAAACCGAGCAAAACCGACCGAATCCCGAGTGTCCCGATACCGAACCGGCACCCTTCGGGTCAATTCTCGGTTCTGGGTTTTAGTAATTGTCGGTATCGGGTCGGGGCGGGGCGGGGCGGTTCGCGACAAAAATCGAAGAAATAAGTGCAGTTTTGGGGAGTCAAACCGAAACCGACCCGAGTCTCATTCGGTTCAGTTTCGGGATGTGTTTTCACCCTTTTCGGGATCAGGCTGGGTCAGGACGGGTCAGTATTCGGCCCGATGCTCAGCCCTAATAACATCTAAATCATGGACATAAAAAGTAATCACAATCAATGATAGCTACATAGTTCAATTTCCCATTAATGCCACAGCCACCTGGATATTTCTAAACTAACCACATGACTTGTCTTCAAATAAATTTGAAAAAGATAAGGATTTCGTCATCTCAATATGATAGTTAAAAAAGTGAAAACTAATGCATAAAAAATGGAACAAAGTATCCGAAAAATTATGTAAAACACACTAACGAAACGTTTTGTTATTATTGAGAATATAATGCAGTGTAAGTCCATAATGTGCCTTCCAACAATGCAAAGAGATAAAAGAAATGAGTGTTTAACACATACTAGAAGAGAGAGTGATGGTACATATGTAGGTTACGTATGAAATTATCCCAATAAGAGAAGGGGGGATGTGGAAATGACCTATTGCCCTCACGTGGGAGAAACCGATGAAAACAAAACTCCATTGAGGTGAGACTATATATACAACAAGGCAGTGCTCTTAGGGACCTTTTATACTATTCTTGTCTCAACAATATAATTCAAAATAGTAAAAGTGCATCCTAACACTAGCTACAACTTGTTTCTGAGAGATGATTATTTGATTAAACTTATTCATTATCACTTTCCAAAATGATCATACAAACACCTCAAATCATAACAGATGGCTATGTATAATGTCATATCTAACGGGAAGGGGTATCAAGATTCTGAAATAAAAAGAAACCCAAAAATAGACGCAAAGAAATTACACAAACCTTGCAATATCCATGGTACTTTTCTTGCTGATATTATGTGCATACTCTTGGTGGGCTCCACCTTCACTTCCATGGGAACTAAGAGGATTAATCCATTGGCTGAAATACGCCTTCTTTAACAAACCCTTCAACCTTCCATCATTATCCCGAATCATGCTTTTCTCTTCACCCGCCAAAAGCTTACCTTTCTTTACATCATCATATAGTTTCCTATAAGTGTGAAACCATAGTAACATCACAAACTTGATTGATAGTTGTAATAATATTAGTTTCAAGAGAGAAAAAAAAAAAAAGAAAAATGAAAATACACACTCTTGTAGTAGATGGTATTCCTGCTTCAATTGTGCTAATTCCATCAGGGCAACCACCTTTTCATTTGTTACCTATAGAAAGTTTTGTACTTGTTACTTAATTGAAAATGCATACTATTATTAGATAAACAAACTAATGAGCTAAAACACTTTACTTGTACTAAATTTCTTTGTAGCTCCTCAAGTTTACTCTGTAGAGCTGCATTTACGTTGCTCTCTAACAAATATCTCTCATCCTGCTGTGATAGAAGCAGCAGTGCTTCAACCTGAAAAGGTTTAATCAATAACAATGATCAGTCAATATTAGTCCATCTTTACACCCTTTTGATGAAGGACCCAGAGATGTTGAAGTTGAATATAAGTTGTTATGCCGACATGATTTTTCATATTTTATCCTCCACATATTTGGATATACATATATGTATAAATGAAATATACGAGCATCTGAACACACACCTTCTCTTTTAATGCCTGAGCAAGGGGTTCAGAAGTATCCTCTCTTCCAGAACTGCAAGGTTTGTGCATGCCAGACACGTCTTCCTATAAAATACGTTGAACAGAACCATTTGTGAGTAAACGGGTCAATGTGGGTTATACTTTGGGTCAAATGTTGCCCAAAGTCTAAAAGCATAAAACCTACAAATATTAACTTAATCAGTATAGCTAAATTACAGTAGTAACGGTGACATTTTTTTACCAGAACAAGAGAAAGAATCAATGATACACAGATACACATGCATCCATACACACGTACCTCATCGTTCAGAGTCTCAACATAGGCTTCTGAGCCATCTCCATCTCCTCCAGAAATGGAAGTGCTTGGCAATTCAGAATCATCTTCCTGCAACAATACCAAGGCATCATTCGTCAGATGATATATCTGGTACCTTATGACCAAAGTCAGTTTGCACAACTAGGTTGGATGCACATAACAATGAACATGAAAGGATGTAAATAAAGTGAACTTCTCCAAATATTATTTTTTCCTTATATTTAACAAATTTATACAGCAAAATTTTGGCAGAGGAAACTCATATACCTTTGTAATAGTATCTGAGCCAACATCAGGACTTATATGTACATCACGACAATCATTTTCATGCAATGACATATCCGTCTGAGGAGACACGTGTTTAAGTTCTTCATTTACACAAATTTGTCTCATATATTCTTTAACATCATCAACAACTGATTTAAACTGAGAAGACTCCTCCTCAAGCAAATTCACGATGTCCATCCTATGCTGAGAATGAAAACTACGTAGGTCTGATATGTCACTCTTCATCTTTTCTGCCAAACAGACCTGTATTCATTTAAAAAACAATTCACATCAAATTTCATGAACTTAAGCATCATATATTAGTTATCATCTATCGTTAAAAGATTAAATCTTGCCTTCTTGTTTTTCAAATCATGGACCATCTTCTTCAAATGTTTTTCGATCTCTAATCCCTGTATCCACACAAGAACTTTTAAGTTCAGAAATATATTCTTACATCACCATCATGAGTAAGTGACATTAACAGGAAACTAATATAAAATACCATTTGTTGCCTGCTACGAAGATTATTTACGGATTTTCTCAATGCCTCCACTTCTTCCTCTAGCGCAGTCTGTCTGAATCAAAAGTCAATCCATTGCATAATGAAAATTTTAGTTAGTTAGTTGTTGGTGGTCAGAACTTACAATGTATTTTGTGGTCGATGTTTCCCCAGAACCAGAGAAAGTCCACGTATCGTCTGAATCATTCAGTAGGGACGTACACTTGTCTTCCCAATTAACATCATCGTCATATTTCTCTAAAGAATTTTGTCTGATGTCATAGAACTTACTGATCACCTGTAACGAGTAAAGATAACTAGATAAGTTAACAAAAAACCATAATGATAAAAATTGGTATCGTATAAAGTATAAACAAAAGATAATGCAGCCACCATAAGTACCTGTTTGAATGTTTCATTTTCAGTCTCTTGTTGTTCTAGATTGGTCTGAAGTGTAGCTGACAATTTCTTTTCTTCCTGAATAACTGAGCTGAGTTCTTCTATCCTGGTCCAACCAACCAAATTAATGAGCATAACATTAACACGAGAAAACTAATACTTAAGTAGTGCCTTAATGACCAATAAATGTTTAAATACTTACTTTTGCTGCATAATGTCAAATTTTTGTGACGCGATTTCCTCTTTTTCCTTGGCTTGTTCGGCCTATTAAAAGCCATATTAACATTGCTAGTCAAGTTAATCGATACAAGAAATCACTCGAAATACGTTAAGGAATGATAATTAATGTAACCGTGTTCCGAAAAGAGACTAGACCTCCATTATTGCATTATCGCGTTCAGAGAATGCAGCAGCAACAGAACTTTGGAAAAACTTAATCTGCTTCTCCGCATCTAGGCTCTGCAGAGGTTAATCAGAAATTCAGAATAAGTATCATCAGTTATATAACATGTCCATTATGATTGTGGAATCGAAGTTCAATAAAAATGACGATTTGGTGGAAAAAAATTGACCTTAGAAAGCTCTGCAGCATGTAGATCAGCTAACTGGTTCTGCAGAACAAACCATAATATTAATTATCGATAAATCTTGAGGTACCGTAGAAGCACTGAAAATATATAAGAGCTTACTTTTATACGATAAGCCTCTGAAAGCTCTTCTTGAAGATTAGCATTCTCTCGTAGGCAAGCAGTTAATTTCTTTTTCAAGTCACCGATCTCCTGCTCCAGACCAGCTGTCCTAATTGGGTATTAATATCAATCTTAATTAACTCTTAACACTAAAGATTGTTTTGAAACGAAACTGCATCCATGGTTCTTAAATAATAGCGTACCTTTGAAAATGCATCCTGCTAGCAACAGCCGCATAACTAGGTCCAGCATGTTGCATACACATTTGCTCAATATCATTACGTAGTTCATCACGCTCTACATATCAAAATTGACAAAACTAATCAAATACATTCATCCAATTCCACGATTTACTCATGACACGTTCAATATAGGCGCTAAAACAAAGAAATGGCATACAGTTGGTTATAATTGAACCAAAGTTTTGCTATACACCCTTAGAGTTTATTCAAACAGGATATTTGGGATTGGTTATTTTTTCTACTCATTTGTAGTTCTTTATCTACTTATTAATCAGAAAATAAGCTGCTTATTTCATATTACTTAGTTGAGATAAAAGTAACATGACTTTTAGTCCATCACATCTAACCCGATAACCTTTGGATATATATGCAAATGAACTTCCCAATTATATCTTCATCTACTTATTGAACTTAAATTATTTCACACTAGAACGGTACCCGCGCAATGCGGCGGCGGGTACCGTGTGATTATATTTTGCTTTATTTGGTTACACGTTTAGTTGTCTTCATGCTTTATAAGTAGAGATATTAGAGATGGTTAAGCCAAATAATTTTAGTTTGAACAACCTGCCGCTTCCTAACAAACTTCCTAACCAACTTCCTTCCTAACAAATTAATTTTGAAATCCTTCCATAATAAGCAAGTAAAAGTCTGAATTTTAAGACTTTCTAATTATAGAATAGTCCCAAATGCATTATATAGTAGTATAGATATAGATATAGATAAGCAACTCCAAACTCTATTTCCTGAAGTGCTAATTGTTTATCTGCTTCTACTTGTTATAAGCAAGCCCAACCCTCAAAATCCTTAGTTTGAAATACAACAGTGATAAAACCAATGGACTAACGTTGTAAACTAATAAAACGAGAGGCCATACCGCGTTCGAGCAGTTGTATGCGCGAAATTAAAGCCGCACGGTCATCTATATTCTCATCCATTCCTATAACACAAACTAAAACAAAATAATTACCATTAGCTATACAAAAACAGTCACAAATTATCATAATTCCATACTTCATACAAAATACAAATTTTATGTATCAAATACCAAGTAACAGTGAACTTAATGAGTAAACATGAATAGTTTCAATATCATAAATTTATAATCAGTATGAAAATATTATAAGATGGAATATAAAGTAATTACCGTGTTTGTAAGCCCTAGAAATTATCTGAAGAATATGGTTTGATTGATTTTTGATGATTTCTGTTTTTTTGTTTTGTTTTGTTATCAAAAGGTACCAGATTACCAGCCTGTCGGATTTTGGTCCGGGTGGAGTTTATGCCAATGTTCTGGATATTTGAACCTATAGTGGTGACTGGTGGGTTCATGACTTGGACCGGGTCTCGAAGTCATAACCCAAACTACTTTCTTTTCTTATGGTTTACGACTTTCTGATAGAAGGTGATATCTACACATATGTTTTTATTTCATACTCATAAAATTTGGGGTAAATTGCAAAAATGGTCCTTAACGTTTCACAAAATTACAAAAACGGGACCGAGACAAAAAGTAGCGCAAAAAAGCCACCCATGTTCCACATTTTCGCAAAATCGCCACTGAGAGCTCTTTTCCGTTAATTTTCCCGTTAAGTGCCACGTAGTTGAGGGTAGTATCGTCATTTTACTGTTCACCGGGTACTAAGCTAGTGACACTGTAGCTTGAGGGACTAAATTTGCAAGCGATTGTTTGCCTTTTTTACAAACGGTACATTATCCAGTCCCAGTTAAATATGAACGTTGCAGCACATCAAAGTTTCACACTTTCCGAAATCCGGCAAAAAATATGGTCTTGATTTGTGACTGTAGGAAACAAGCAACAATCAAAACAAGCTGGACAAACAAGAACCCAGGAGGACGATTCTACTGTTGTCCTTCATGTGGGTTTATTGGATGGACGGATCCTCCAATGTGTTGCCGAGCAGTTGCTGTGATTCCTGGCCTGTTGAGGGCGAGGAACGAGCTTGAAGAAGAGTTGGAGGAGCAGGTGAGGTTGATGAGGGAGAAGGATCAGCGGATTAAGAAGCTCAACAAGTTTCTTATTTTTAGTTGGCTCTTTTTTTTCATTGCCATTAAGTTGCTTTAGGTTGGTCGTTGGTATGTAGGTGTGTTGACATCTTTCTGGGTTGTATCATCACAGGGTATAAGGTCATCCCTGGTTTGTATTGACCTTCATGTTAATAAAAAGTGTATGATTTTAGCAGTATAGTGGGATCATCGTTGTTTTGGTTGTCCTTGTTATTATAAGAAGACAAATGTAGTCAATATTACAGAATCAATATGCAGTAAACTTGGTTTCTGGTTTCTTACCAACTTTGACTTACAAAAAGTCAAAACAAGTTTGGGTCATTCGGTATACTTATGTAGTGGGCATGTTGGGTCATTCAATATACGTAAGTATATGATGATGGCAAACCATAAATTGTGCACAACATTATACAACAAATAAGTATATGCTGATGGCAAACCACAAATTGTGCACAGCATTATGCAGCAAATAATGATGGTAAACCAAAATGAAAACAAATATCATTCCTGATTAATCAAGTCTAAAAAACAAATCACGTACAAATTATTGTCTAGAAGACAGAAACTCAGTTACACAATCCATACACTCATTGTGTTAAAACACATAAACAAATAACCAACCAAAGGTTATTGCACCATCACAATTGTGTTGACTCACTTGGCGATTTTGGCTTTTCTCTTGATCCTATTCTTCCTTTGACCTCCACCATTCCCAGTAGATTGTGATACATGACTTGCTTGTGTTCCAACTTGATGACTTGGCCCTCCTGCTACCTCACTTGCTTGTGTTCCAACTGGCTGACTTGGCCCTGCTCCCACCTCTGTTGCAGAAGATCCCACTGGCTGAGTTGATCTTTCTAGTACCTCATCTGGTACTCCTTCCCTTCTTCTTGTCCCTTGGTTGCCTCTTCATCCCGTACAAGCTCTCTTATTATGACCCTGCCCACCACATGCACCACATTTAACAGTCTTGCCCCTTTTTGACAGCTTCCCATTCTTCACCATTGATTTTTTCATAACCTGTTCAGCAATCTCATCCCTTGACACTCTTCTCTTCTTCTGTGGTCTCCCAATTGGAACATGGTAGTGAGGTGGCTTTAGTTCACTAGGGATAGGGCAATTGGGCCAAAAGTGTCGACCAGCAATTCCTTCAATCTTGTGTTGATACATCGCCCTCCATGTGGTTAACCAATAGCATTGGTGCACATAATCCTCTGGGATCACAACCATGTTGTCAGTTGATTCCTTGCTGTATTTAGCCATGTCGTTGATAGCCGCAACAGCATGCTTACATGGAATACCAGTGAGTTCCCATCTCCTACATGTGCATTCCATTTTCGGCATATTCACAACACATTGGTCACCCCAACCTCCCGCACACTGGTATGTATCCCCCCCCCCCCCCACTCCATAAAACCTTATACTCTTTGTTTCCTCCTTGATGGTTTCTAAAATTTTAGTTGCTGTTGGGGTTAAGAGACCTTCACATCTGTCTATTACATGTTGCACACTAACACTTCTCTTCACAAGATACTGCTTGATGTACTCCAAACAACCAATGATTGGTTGATCTCTGCCGCCCACTAACTTGCTATTGAACGATACACATAAGTTGTTAAGAAGGATGTCACATTTAGCTCTCCCTGTAACCAATATATCATTATCAACATCACTTTTAATCTTATTAATATTACAGATGACAGTCATAATATCAACATCACTTTTAATCTTATTAACATTACAGATGACAGTCATAATATCAAAATCATTTTCAATATTATTAATAGTACAGATGAAAGTCATAATATGTGTATAGTGTACCTGAAAAATGTGACCTTGACCATGATGATGTTGGTATCTTCCTTAACCAGTCATAAGCTTTTGAGTCGATTGATTTTAGCTCTTCCATTCCTCTATTAAACTCAGGGATTGTTGATGCTCTAGCACACCTCCAAACAAGCTCCTTGATACTCTTCCCCTTAAATAACTGCTTCATGTTGTCATATATGTGTCGCACACAGAAGCGATGTTCAGCAGCAGGAAACAGTTCTGCAATGGCTGGTAATATTCCCTGTAGATTGGTACAAAACTTAATATGTTAATGAGGATTGAATTGGATTGGAAATCAACTAATTGAATTTACACAATGTTTATACCTTTTGTCTATCGGATATAAAGGTGAAGTTTGAATTTGGTTGCAAATCAAGGTCATCTCCAAGATTGCTAAGGAACCATAACCATGAACTCTTGGACTCAGTTTCAACCACTGCATAAGCAACTGGATAGAGGCCATTATTGCTATCGACACCAACAGCAGTTAAGACTTGACCAGTGTGATGTCCTTTGATAAATGCCCCATCCAGCCCTAGTATGTCCTTTCTGCCTGCTTTGTAACCTTTTTTCAATGCACCAATACAAACATAGATCCGTCTGAAAACCCTTGAAGAAACACTTGAATCAGGGTTTGCTTCAACTTGAATCTTCACAGTTGTATCTGGATTTCTATTCTTCAATTCCAAAGCGTAATCCCTAAGATTGGCATATTGTTCTTCATGGTCGCCGTCAATTTGTTTCTGAGCAAATTCCCTTGCTCTTGATATCTTTGTGGTCGGGACATCAAGCTGCAATTTTTCATTTATTTCCATTGCTATTGCAGCTGTCGGGGCTGTCCAGTCCCTAACAAGAATTTTAGCAACCTCGGATGAAAGGAATCGTGCAGTCAACAATTTAATTTTTCTTGTTTGTAGGCATTTATGTTCATCATTTAATGTTTTGACACTCCAACTCCTTTCATCACCCACTTTTGACACATGTAGGGACCATTCGCACATGGTCTTGCTCTTTTTTTTGTAGGTTTTGGTACTTGCAAATTTGCCCTTTGACTGCGAAGAAGAAGCTGATGGTTGACAACTTCCTGTATCATTTCTGCCATAACCCACAACAGTCCCTCTACACATTGCTCGAATCCTTTCTTGGTCACACTTTTCAATCCTAATATCTCTTCGGGACTCCAACGCATAGATTCTGAGCTTATCTTTGATGTCCTTGGGGTGTTTAAATGTTTCTGTTACAAAAAACTCTCCCTTCTTGACATTCGCCCTACCCTCATACTCCTTCCTTATTTCTTTTAACCTTATCTTGCGTAGGGTGACAAATTTGTTATTATTGGCTTCTTCATCACTATGAAAATCATCATCAAAGTTATAGCCACTATCATGATCCGTATAATCCGCCATACACTCATCAGCTAACTTTGATACATTCTCAAAGTGGGGATCAAAATCAAACTTAAAGTCCGTCATTTCCACTTGTGGCTCAATAGGGGCTGTCACATCATCCTCTTCATCTTCAAACTCAGACACATGTACAACATGTTCTTCCTCGTTTACCTGCTGTGTTGAGGTGCCCACATCATCCCTTTCAACATCATCGCTTTCAATATCATCCATTTCCACATCATCCCTTTCCACTACTTCTTCTAAATCAACATAGTTAGGTTTACATAAATTATCTCTAACAAAGTAACAATAATGATTAAGTTAGGTTTAAGCAATGACCCACGTCAATTAAATTATCTCTAACAATAATGATTATGTTAGGTTTAAGAAATGACCCACGTCAATACTTCAGAATAACTTTTGCTAAACTAGGGTTGCGTTTGTTTTTTGTTTTTTCCCACTTAACAGCCTTTGAATGGGCATTATGTCTGAATCGGTCAGACATTTTGACGTTCAGACCGTTTGTTTTTTTTTTTCCGTTCAGACGCGTTCAGATGCAGTAAGATCTTAATGGTTTAGACTTGAGAGGGGTGTCTGAATGCGTCTTGTTGCCTCTTGCTGACACAAATAAAAACCAAAAAAAATTAGTACGAGCAAGCAAATGTGCGGTTCAAACATGAGTTTTTTTTCCCGTTCAGATGCGGTCAGATTCAGAAATTTACGCATCAGATTCAGATTCAGATGTGCGGTTCAGATTCAGATTCAGACCCTCTTAACAAACAAACACCACCTAGATAAAGGACATGAACCAATTGTAAGTTTACTCTTAGGTGGAGTGTTTATTCACACTCATCAAATTCCCTTCACTCATTGTCATATCATATATCAGTCATTGTCACATCACATATTAACGTCACATCATATTCGTTCCCACTTCATCACTGACATCCTCGTAACTCTCATTAACCATTTACCATACTCAGAATTTATTAAATAAGACATACACAATATCGACAAATACACTCTTTTTTTCTTTTTACTTCAGTCACTGTGGTAACCACAACGAGTGCAAAATCACCCACAAGTAGGGGTGTTATAACAGCCGACCCGAACCCGAATATGGCTTTTCGGATCGAGTTAATCGGGTCAAAAATTATATTCGGGTCAATCATGTCAACCCGAATTGACCCGAGTTCTAAACAAAGTCGGGTTCGGGTATTTTTTTTTATCTGCCTCAACCCGAATTGACCCGAACCTGACTAACCTGACTCAACTAACACTTTTATAATCTAAAAATATTTGGGTTGACCCGAACCCGAATTGACTCGACCCGATTGACCCGACCCGAGTTGATCCGAACCCGAGTAACCCGAGTTTTAAATAAGGTCTGGTTCGGGTATGTTTTTCTCGAGTCTTGACCCAAATTTACCCGAATAACACCCCTCCACAAGCATGAGGGTGAAAAGGGGTTGTATTGTAATATATGTGACGTGTGACTGGTGATGCCTTACGTATAAGAAACTCTTGCACTACGTTTAGCCTTAACAAATATCAGTATTTATTGTTGTTAAATTTTGTTTAAGGATTGTTAGATATGGCATTGTCTTTTTAACTTGTTGATTATTTAAAGAGAAATGCATAATGCACGGAACGAGTTTTATTATACGAGCGTGTTGTGACAGGTTTTAAACATACATTGTTATGCGAAAATTGTATAACTCTTTCTGTAACACCCCAACCCGACAAGGGCTAAAATGTCACATTCATGGTGTCAATCAGAACAAACACAAGCATAAACTTTAATAATACAAAAGGATACAAGGGTTACAAAAGGTTCCATGATAAAGGAATACAATATCAACTAAGTACAAAATGACTAATCTAAAGCATTTTCAGCACCACTATTAACTCATCAAGCAATTCCTCTCTAAAAGCTCCTATTTGCACTCTTCACCCATAACCCAGCTTCCTTCTAAAACCTGCCGCGGGAGAAAGAAAACGCGGCTGAGCTTAAAAAGCCCAGTGAACAGATATAACAACAAAGTAATATGAAACAGAGATGAATACTGAATAAGGTATAAAGGAAATAACATAATGTAATCAAAGGCAAGTATGAAATAGTAATAAGAGATAAGGTAAGGGTTAGTCATCAACCACGAGCCCAGAAACAGATATAATAATGCCTTCATCATAATCATAATCATAGTCATAATGAGGGGAGACCTCAAAATATCAGATGTAAATAGAGGGGTGACCTCAATGGGTTGTGAAGGACGTGTATTGCACACACAGCCACATTCACCAGATAACAGATAACAGATAACAGATAACAGATAACATAAACAGATCTAGGATGCATCCATACGCCCCCACAGAAATAATATTGGCCATAATAAACAGACAATTGAGCTCATAACAGATAAGGGGACGTGGCAGAACATCACTCCACTGCCCTGGAGTCATGCCAGGGGTGCATCCCTGACACGGACATGGAACCCCCATGCCTAGTGAAATAAATTTGGCTCGGGTGTCAAACTAGAATAGGTCAAACGGAATAGGTCAAACAGAATGTCATAAAATGACACAGATCATAAGTCATCATAATCAGATCATATCAGAAGTCCATATCATATAGTCATATCAAAAGGTCCAAATCAGAAGGTTCAAAATCAGAAAGTTCAGATAGCAAAGGTTCATAACAGAAAAGGTTCAGAAAATAAAATGGGATTTCATAGCAATGGCATCGGGAACCCTAAACAAAATGAGAGATCAAAAGAAAGAAAGTCATGAGAAACCTTTACTGAAAAGGTCAGAATATATGTACCTTAAACCGCCAACGAAACCATAACACATGAATAGGAAGTCATTCCTTCTTCAGCGAATCTACACGAATTAATGATCGGCTAATTATTAATAACTTATTTTAAATCAGATTACTCATTTTAGTCGGCTTTTCATATTTATTAACTTTCCATTTATAGTAGCTTTTCTGTATTAGCAAGTTTTATAGATTAGGGTCGCAAATGACAATTATAATAGTTTAGGGTTAAACACGTCAATTTAGTAAAGTTTAAGGTCAAAATGTAAATTATTAAGACGACAATTAAATATTAAGAATATCAAATAAAATTATTTTAAAGTTTACACTATAATTTTATATTAAGACGATAATTTTGGACCCTGTCGTTCATAATTTATTAACGTATCATTTACATTAATTTTAGACCGCGGCGACCAACATATGTTATTATGAAATGTATAAGAGTTATTTGTATTATAGATTAAGTCGAATATGAACACACCAAGTCATGTAAATTTCTTAATCTTGTTCGAAAACAAAAACTGTTTGTGGGTCTCTTTTGTTAGTCGTTTATGCCATACAAGTAAAATGAAAAACTAAACATGTTGACAGCCAGCCTTATGCGCCTATGTTTCATACTCACACAATTTAGCTAGTCAAAACAAATCATAAAATAACACAAAGTGAAGCCTTCATGCACGTTAATAGACATGCATGCTCATGTTTCAATCTATCTCAGGTTTTATAATTTATGTGATATCTACTTCATTTTTACCATCATTTTAACAAAACAATATATCAACTTTACATAATAAAAAACGTATAATGGTGAGCTTATATGTTTATCTGTTCATGTGACTCTATTTTTTTTTTCTTATACGTATGCTCAGTATAAACGAATTAGGTTTAGTTTTTCTGCGTTCCATACGTGTACATCGATCTCATATGTCGTACAAAATAAAACGTGATATGAAGAAAAAGATACCTTCGAGTCGGACTGCAACAGGAAGGAACCAAAGAATTCAACCAATGTCGAAGTGACTAAACCCTCTTGTGTGATTGGATGAAAACGAACCAAGAAATCAAATCCGAAACCTATATCGAATCTGTAGCAACAAGTACCCTTCGAATCAGAATAAAGTCGCGACACAGCACCACTTCGAACCAGCATCTACCACGACCAAGCCACCTACGAACCAGAATAAATTATCCCACGTTCACCTATTTGGACCAGCAATAACCCACGACCGAGACTCACCAACAAGCTTCTTTGCACACCCTCTTTGGTCGATCAGAAAAGAAGAGAACAGCCGCCACATAATTGTAGGTTTAGGTTTTAGGGTTTTTAATTGTGTCGTGTAGATGTGTGTTTCTCTGGTTATGGGTCGATGCAAGGAGAATGAGAGGGAATAAGCTTGTAACATAATAGGGTCAAGCGTGTGTATAAAATAGGTAAACCGTGTTTTGTTAAATGGCAAGTAGTATCATATGTTTTAAGAGGTACGATCCACATATCTTTTTATTTTTGGCAAGGATAGAATCGGTTCTTATCTAGAAAAGAGAAAACGTGCAGTTGATGAAACCAAAATGAATGTGTCTGCATGCTTATCTAACGTGTAGAAATTTGAAGGAAATAGGAGTGTGATGTTTTGCTTTAGGCTAGGATATAGGTTATATTTTGTATTTAATTAATATAAGGTATAATTTCAAAGATATTTATATTAATATTTCATACTTAGGATAAATTTTAAAATGACGTAAAAATTATGGTTCAAATATTTCAGGTATTACACTTTCTGTCCATATTTCTATTTCAAGATGTGTCAAAATGAGTGTACAATTTGTATTTTAACTAATAAAAGAGTTTTTAATGGGCAGATATGTCATTTTATGTATGGAGAGTGTCGATAGTGAAAAATATTTAAACTTTGTCCATTTTTAAAATAAACACTTATTTTGGGGACATTTGATGATGGATTATATTCGTGTGAATAAGAAAAAATAGTTAATCAAATAAATCTAAAATCTAAGTCAAATGCTTGTCTTTCTTCGATAACTAATGTGTAAAATCGCATCCGTTTGTTTTGATAAATATGGAAATCTTCGTGATTTTTTATTTTTATGTGTGCCGAACATTGATTATGAGGGGCTATTCAACTCTCTTGACCTAGCTTTTTCTACCAAACATGGTGGGTATTAAGAAAAAACAAGCTACAAAAAGTATTACTATTTTCTCAAAGGATGTTAAATAACTTTACTTATTTTTGTAACCATTTTTCACCAAATATTTATTTTTCATTAGAAAAACCAAAATTCCTATAAAATTTGCAAGAGTTATGAACACTTTGTAAAAATTCAAAATATCGCAGGGTCTTGTTACAAGAGTAGTCTGGGAAGTTTTTTTTTTTTTTTTTTTTTTTTTTTTTTTTTTTTTTTTTTAATGGTCCTTGTGCATTTGTTTTTAGATTTAATATTTTTTCCTAGTGTATATGTACACAACAATAAGTTAATGCACACAACAAGAGCATCTTATAAGGCAACTTTCGATGTAAAGAAATAAAAGCTTGTTCATTTATGTGTTTCTAACATAACATTAAAAATAAAACCGAGTACTAAGAGCATCCAATATGTTAAACTTTTACAAAGGTTCATAATTATGGTTTATAATCATGTCACATCATAAACACATAAACCTTTTAGATTTATAAATCTATTTTCACTATAGATAAACTTGTTAAAGCTTATAAGAATGTGATATATAATGATAAAAAAACATAGAGATATCCATTCCTTCAAGTGAATGTGATAAAATGAGTAACATAAGATTTCATTCCCTCAAGTGAACATGATTGTATAAAACTATAAATGTCTAAAGATCATATATCATGGTTGAGGGATTGGTTGAAGTAATATGAACATTAACAAACCGCGAGTAGTGGCAAGATAAGAACGGAGCAAATGAAAATCTGGTGTATTCAAAATACAAGTGTGTCAAAGAAATTACACACTATCTTCATAGATGTAAGAATCTATGCTAACAACATCTGTGATTTTTATGAATGCTTCGTAAAAGAAAATATAAAATTATCGTGAGGAACAAAGTTCAATATCAAGGATGTATTATATTTTTTTGTATTTTTTTCAACATGCATTATACATATATTAGTGGAAATAATCACTGACCATAACATAATTAGATGGCCATAATTATAATATTTTTTGGCATGACCGGTTATGCTATCACGAGTCATTAATGATGTGAAAATTATAAAATGATTAGATCTTCAATCTAATTTATCATCTATCGAAAAAAGTTGATTATTTATCTATTAACTAAATTAGGGACACGGTATCTCAATATTCTTGAAAGAAAACAAGTGGATATATTTAGACATATACATCCACCGTATGAACCATTTAGCGTTTAAAATCAATGCATCGTCTAAATGGTTAACAAAATCGCAACCTCAAGTTTGCATTATTAATAGCTCAACTAATTAAAATGTGAGCAATAAATTCCAGATTATGTATTTCTTTATGAAAATATGGTGAATTTCTTTCAAACTTTCAATAACAATGAGAGAAAAACTATATGTTATTGTAAGTGGTCAATATACACAACAACAAAATTAGCATCATGCCAAACTGTCATTATAAATCCTCATGTTTATAATTGGTTTTGGTTAGAAACCATATATCTCCCATTTCAATTTCTTTTTGTGCAATACATACTCAAATTACTTTAACTAATGCACATATATGGGATATAGAAGAAGGATAATTCCTTCAGGTGGGGAGAAAAGTAGCTGCAAGTTTAGAATAAATTATCATATTCAATTGATTCTCCGAAGAAATATTATGAATTTATAATTCATTTGATAATCCAATAGCCATACATATACATTGAGCCAAAATAAAATGTCAGCTACTCATGCTTTTAGTTATACTCTGCCCTTCAAGGACATTGTTTGTTATGACACGCCTCAAGCATGATAGACTGATCAATTCCAAATAAAATCCTCGATGAAAAATATGGAGCATGAAAACAAGATGGTTGTTCGAGGTATAAAAGACCCCATTATAGTCTTATAAAGAGACACTAGACATGAAGGTTCCAAAAAACCTCAGATAGCTAATGAGATCTCAATAAATTCTATCATTTCTAGAATCATATGAAATCAAAACTAAACGACATCGATAAATTTTTTTACATACAATATAACGCTTGTTATTATGCATAATGAGGATCATAAATCAATTATTATCCAAAAGTGCGCTCAAAAAAATGATTGGCCAACATGAAAATACGCACACTCTTGAGAATACAAAAAGTATTAGAACGTGAAGTTCAGACATGTCGATGTGTAAAAGCTATTGGATATACATCGTTCTTTATGCGAAATCGAAAGAAGAGTTTTAAATATACTTTAAGACATTAATTGTAGAATAAATAAAATCACAAAAAACAAGAAGTTGATAATTAAGAGACATATTGTTTAGACGTGGATCTAAATATCTTATTAATTTTTTGTTTTATTCTTTAGAACAACAACTAACTATCTCATAATATACACCAATAAATTATCTCACACGTTATAAGCATGACTTGAACCCACAACTATTAGATTAGGGCCATTGGGACAATAGCCCTTTGGTTATCTTATTGATATTTTATGAGACAAGCAATATAGAAGTATTTAATTCGCCCTAAAAGAGTTTTATTCAAGCTCTCGTATTTTATGAAAGATCTATAATACCTCAAACATGTCTAACAACTTCAACTTCTAGAAGCAATTAATAAAGTTCTAAAAAACTCTAGGAGTTAGTTGGCTAAGGTTTACACTTCCTAATCCCTTATAAATAAGGGACACTGCTCTTTGATAGCACTACTTGAATAATACTTCTCTTTTCTTCTCATAGTTTTCACTTCATCTCTTAGGTCCTGTTTGTTTGTTAAGAGGCTCTAAATCTGAATCTAATTTGCAAATCTGAATCTGAATATGCGGTAGAAAAGTCTGAATCTAATTTCAATCTTAATCTGAATAAGTGGCTGAGAAAAATCTGACTCAAATAAAACTATTTGTTTTTGTAAAAATATCTAGATGTGTTAAACTATATCAGCTTTAACAATTTAAATATAAAACGATTGCATTCGTACAAAAAATAAACTTTATTATAAATATTTTATTTTTATTATATAATCAATTTAAAGTTAAAAGTATTTTAAACAAAACATGCAATCTAATGTTTTTTTTTTCTTTTTTGACAAAAATAAACGTGTCGGAGTTTAGCTTGAGCTTTTTAAAACGATTAACTAAATGGGTTGCGTTATAGTTGAGAAATATGAGTCCAAAACCGAACATTTCATTATGAACAAAATATAAATTGTCACATACATTCTTTATCTAATAAAACATATGCAATGATTCTATTTATTTGTTTTTAATACGAAAGAAAAAAGTGAAACAAGACCAAATAAAATAAATAAATAAATAAATAAACATTAAGAGGTGTTAAGACACCCTCCACATCTAGTTCAGTAAGATGTTTTTGCCTCTTAGCGTCTCTTAATGATCAGAAAAAAAACAAACACTCTTAACACTAGTTGCTTTTTACCGTCTCTGAATAGCATGAAAAAAACAAATACTTTTAATGACCAAAATATCTGACCGCGTCTGAATGAGTTAGATTAAGATGCTGTTAAGAGGCATTTTTAGAAAAACAAACACCACCTTACTTTTGTTCTTTATATTTATAACAATAAGGACCAATTTTGCAACAACAAACCTTGCACAATGGCCATTTTCGCAATAAAAATATGCAAATGATCAATTTCGCAGGAAAGAAAATTTGTAAAAGACTACTTTTGTGACAAAACCTGCCGAATTTTTTAGATTTTGCAAAAACTTCGCAAGTGTTTTGACTTTTTGGGTAATTAATTAAAAGATTGATATTTGGTAAAAATATGTTTTCGAAAACTGATTTTCCATCTTTTATTTGCATTGAACCTCAACAGGTACAAATTTCACTAGTTCTTTCTTAACTAGTCGATCCCTTAACCAGTAACCACACATAAAAAAAAAGTTAAAGACATTAAAAACGAGATACGTCATATTAGCTGACTTAGTTAACTTCAACTTTAGTCAACAAAAAAGTCTTCAATAATTTAATTAACATTAAGTCATCCTAACTAGTAACTACCAGTTTGCCACACAAGTCTTTTTTAATCACTTACCTCACATAAGTCTTTTTTAACAGTCTTTTAAAAATACTAGAAAGGTGCCCGCGCGATGCGGGGGCGGATTGTTGAGGGTGAAGAGGAGGGAGGTGGGGTGGTGGAAAGTGGTTGTTAGGGTGGTTATAAATTGTTGGGGGTGGTTGTTGAGGTGGTTATAAATTGTTGGGGGTGGTTGTTGAAGTGGTTATAAATTGTTGGGGTGATTATTAGGGGTGGTTGTTTCCATAACTAGTAAGTAAAAGTCTGAATTTTTAAGCCTTTCTAATTATAGAATAGTCCCAAATACATTATATAGTAGTATAGATAGTAAGGAATAAAGCAGTATAGAATAGTTGGTAGACAACTAGACAATAATGCCACAATAATTAATAACGAATATCGCTTTGCAGTGTACGTCTTCAAAAGAATCTCTTTGTAGTATACAATTTGTACATCAAAAAGTTTGATGCATGCATTATTTTCTTATATTCACATATTACGGGATATCGTGTATAGTTTCTTTATAGAGTAAAAAACAAACCAACAAATGTTGAGTTGTTGTTATGCCATCAAAATCAATTAATGGTATTTAATATGAGCACTAAGTTTCGAGTTGTTTGCTAAATATGGTAGAAATACTTGATGATAATCAAGCTTCTTACTTTTTCTAGCGTGTAAAAAGTTCAAAAAAGTTACAATTTTATTTATTAGTGGTCACTTGTTTAGGTTATGCTAAAGCTACAACTTTTCATCATGCATGATTTAGCATATCATAAGAACATAAACGAATATTAGACATGTGAGCATGTCATCATATA
The DNA here is from genome assembly GCA_030686995.1 of Artemisia argyi. Lineage (NCBI taxonomy): Eukaryota > Viridiplantae > Streptophyta > Magnoliopsida > Asterales > Asteraceae > Artemisia > Artemisia argyi. The sequence continues at coordinate 142,740,566 of CM060696.1, read as the reverse complement.
TCTGGAAGCATTCCATTTACATAACCTCTACCCCTCATACCTGATACCTCGTTCTGACAAAATTATGTATAGTTGTTATTGTTAAGCATAACTTGGGGTGCTTGGATACTTTGATATCCTTGCAAGATATAACAAAGTTTAGATCTCATTTGGTATACCTCCTGAGGTGGCCACCAGCCAGGGAAATGACCAGAAACGATCACAAGTTACCTGGTAACCTTGATAAGGTTTGCAAACATAGCACATTTGTATTATAATATAAGAAAAACAACTAAAATAAACATCCAAAATTGATGTAATAACATTGCACATACCATATCATAAAGGAACTGATTTGCACACTCGATTGGAACACTCTATTTTATGTATATCATAGTTGTACAGTGTTTACAGTATGCTTTGTATACTTATATAGTGAGTATCTCAATCAAAATAATGAGTGCAAATTACCTCATATATCATAAACAACGATTCTAATGTTGCATATAAAACTTTGCTTTTTATAATTACTATACAGAATAATTTATGCATCAGAACTTGATGCCCATAAACGATTTCAAAAATATTAATTAGATCATAAAAAGTATGGAGTACTTGTTTTCTGTTTCTTTTAGGATGAAGAGCGCATGAACATAATAGCAAAACCTAAAGAAGGTTTGCAAACATCTAAATTCCATTCACAAACACATGACATGACACATAACTCGAAAGATATGTCAAAAGAACAACTCATGATCCATAGAGAAGCTAAGCAGATAAGAAACGACTAGGTACATTTTTCAAGTTCATTTTCCAAGTCTAGAATCATATGCAAAAAGATAAAAGAAATGTTCAAATCTGGTGACAAGTTCCACTCTTGATTGCCCAAATGAACTTTTCATTAACTTGTACACCATCTACCCATCCATGCTTCATTCAAAAGCAAGCATCCAACAAGCAGCAGCAACACAGAGCAGCCAAACTGCACAAAACCACCATTATTAAACAAAGTCAGCACTTTGGCTGATCAAAAGTCAGCAACCAACAAGTCCTGTTGGCAAATCTTCTTCAAAAGAAAGTCAAATAAAAGAGAAGCAAGTCAAATGGGTAAAAACCAGTTCCAAGTGCACATAAGCCTTTACAACTTGGGGCACCATTACATAACAGTTTCTGGAATCGCACTTACTACATTAATTACTCACCAAACTGGTTCCAAGTTCCATACGCCGTAATATATCGGTTGGTCGTTTACTAAATTACCACATGTACCGGTTTCATTCATTGCCAATATTTATTTCTACTTGCTATTAGTGTCTCACGACAAGTACCAATTACAATATGCATGTTATGCAATTAAACCATTTATCCTCTATTATTTCAACTCACTTTCAAGTTTAGGGTTTCATTATCGGTTCTAATCATATAACAAGGTTATATAAATCAAAACTTAATTCATTATTTCAGTACAAATAAAAAATACTAACACCCAATAAATGACAAGGAGAACCTAATATTAGCTTACAAGAAAAATCTGGACTGATAGGTTAACAGGGATATTCTATTAACCACCATTCTTGTGTTAGAACATCGTAGTGGAACAGTGGTCCCAAACAAATAATATGCTACATGTAATATTCCAATAAATGCTAACTGAGTATACAATGCTACCAAACAATAAACATTTAATCTAGATAATGCATGCATCATGACTCAAGTTTCTATTATAATAATGATAAAAGAAAACATCGTTCTCAAACAAGTTCAGAAAAGCTTAACCAACACAAAAGCACAATATAAACTTGTAAAAAATCCCAATAACGCAAAATTTGGATATACGCTCAGTAAGATAATCAAATATAAACACTTCACAAAACAACTGCAAAACTTCATAAATGATCAATTACTTCAACTAGAACCACTAGTCAGATTGGTAATGTGCTTGTTTGAATAAGTGACAATCACTGGCGAGCAAAAAGTCATGAATAAGTGACTCAAATACCAAGCGCACACAAAAAGAATCTTTGCACAACATGCACATAACGTAATTTGACTGCCTGCCTATCCTCTCATACTAACTCACTTTTAAGCTTAGAGATTCCATTATCGTTTCCACTCATATAAGGTATACAATATCAAAAATTGTTTCTTTGTTTCGCAACACATCAAATATACAATTACCGTTGAAAACCAAAATCTAGTTGCTATAAGAAATATACTGACACTAATGTGAACAAGGATATTCTTGAAATTAACACTTCCGTGCTATGCATATCGGAATGGTCCAAACCAAGGAATATGGTTATTGTATCTCCTCCATAGATGCTAACAAAGTGAAAATGCAAACTAACAAGTACATGGTTCTACACTTCTACCTAACAATTAATATTCAATCTAGCTAACGTGTACGCTTCTTATTTCTAACTTTAGAAAGAATGAACATGGTTTTCTTACATGTTGCATATAAGCTTAACCGACAAAAAACACAAAAGAACCTAGTAAACATACTAAGATCACAAAGTAAGGATATATGCGTAATAAAATATAGAATAAAAACCCTTAAATATCTTCATTACTGATATTATATTAAAATAAAACCGCTAGTCACATTAAATACTACTGGTTGTTCAAAGATACGAAGTGCAAAAAGATCGTTTTACCGTTTGAATTTACACTTCTGCATGCAAGAATCACATAAGCAATTTTTTTAAATCCAAATAATCATGATCTGTACTAAAACATCCAATAAATGCAGTGAACAAAAATTCCTGAAAAACATTTGGCAGATGTACTAATTTACCAAAATTCCCCTGAAATCACATGATGCCTGGCAATTATTTAAATAAAAAGAATCTTTATAATCAGTTACAGTATAACATATCAGCTAAACGCCTAAACCTAATGACCTAGTTACCCCTGAAAGAACGTACTTCCTAGCAATCAATTAAACTCCAAAGAATCATAAACATAACAAAAGTCTAAACAACCCCAAATGACCTAAACCAAATAACATACCCCTGAAAAACAGACCCACATTTACAAATGAAAAAAAGAAAATACCCTGAAAAAATACCCGTAAATAAGCATGATTTTCAGCAATCAATTAAACTTAAAGAATCATGATCCATCCGAAAGTCATCTTCAACTTAACAAACATCTAAGCAACTGAACCAAATAACATACCTCAGAAAACAAGCCCACATTTACAAATGACCAAAATACCCCTAAATCGCATAATTTCTAGCAATGAATTAATATTAATAAACCATGATCTGCACTAAAATCATCAAAACCTAGCAAAAACCAAACTAAATAATCAAAATACCCCTGTTAACAAACACACATTTAGCAACTATCACATCAATTCTACACATATAAAACTGAGATCTATCCATCTAGATCCAATAACATTCATCAGATAATCAAAAACCAAAAGAAGGGCAATAACAATTATACCATCCTTCCATGAAGCCAGTACTCTGCTGTTGCTGCTGAGGTGGTGGCTGAGAATACTGTGGGGCATACTGAGGAGGGTACCCTTGTTGTGGAGGGTATCCCTGTTGCGGGTACCCTGCTGGAGGGTAAGCGTCTTTCGGGTACCCTTCTGGAGGATAACCTGCAAAAAGATCAAAATTCCATTAGTAAAAAATTTAACAAAAACCCTGATCAAGAAAAACAAGATTTAGTTAAAAAGATATATAAAATCAAAAACCCATTAATAAAAGCCATACATTTATTAAAAAAAAAAAAAAAAAAAAAAAAAAAAAAAAAAAAAATTCAAGAAATCAAGATATTAATACTAAAAAATTCATAAAATCACAAACCCATTTATAAAAAAACTCTAAATTTTCATAATTAAACATAAAATCAAAAACCCATTTATAAAAACCATACTTTTTACAAAATCAGCACAAAAAAATTAAAACCCTAATCAAGAAAACAAGATAACAACCTTGGGGTGGAGGGGCACCGACAGGGGGTTGTCCTTGATTGTAGTAACTCATGTTTTGATGAATGTGTGTGTTTTTTGAGTGTGTGGGTTTTATAATGGGGAAAAAGGTTTATATAAATAAAGAAGTGTATATTTGTGTTTGTATTGGTGGTGGAGAGTGTACGTCACGCACTTGCGGTTTTAAAGGTGATGAAACTTAAGTGCGTGGACAACGCGTGAATGGATGTGGGGTAAACTTCACTTTTTGATGAAAAATAATACAGTAATAAATGTTTGAATGGGATTTTTTGAATGAAAAAATATTGTCAATTTGTCATGATTTTTCAAGTTCCAATGGAATAGAATTCAAAAAATTCTTTGACTCGTTTCATTCTAGAGAAGTAAAGTATGGGTAACGAGATACACTAGATTCGTAGAGTGATAGATAATTGGAAAAGGATATATGTGATGTTTTCTAGAAATAGAAAGATTTTACGCGATATGTATAAGTATGATAAAACAGAGTGAAAAATAAAAATACGCGGAGTGGCTAAAAGTACGAGACGAGATATGTGCCACACATGCAAACGTGGTTTGGAAAATGCGATCCACTTCCTTCTTGGCGGCATTTGTGGTCTATCAGAGCAATCAGTCTCAAAAGTTGCGAGCGTTGGGTAGAAAAATGAAGGATATTTGTGATATTTTTATAAAGGTAGAATTTACATGATAATGTATAGTGGGTTATGGACATTTAATTGTAATACAATGTGGTGGAAATACGTAAGGTGTGCATTCGATTGGCGATTTCATAAGAGTTATAAACTTTATGGTAAGGCTATATGTTACTACATCCGTCTTAAAATAAGTGTCAAGTTTGACTTTTTGAAATATTTTTTTAAACTTTGACTGTAAATACTTTTATTTGTGTTATATAATACTTGATGCAAAATATATGAATGAATTGAGTTTTAAATGTATTTTAATTGGTATAATTTTTATCAAATATTATATAACACAAATAAAAATATTTAACGTCAAAATCGAAAAAAAAAAAAACTATAAAAAGTCAAACCTAATACTTAAGCAACTTTACTTCACTTTGTTTGTCATGTGAACCATGTGAAATGGAATTCACTATTTCCTTTTATAATACATAAATGGAACATTTTTAATTTTTATTGTTAAAGACTAACTTTCATTTTTGAGGTTTCTAATACTCAAAGATAACTCAATATCTTTTGTCTCTGGCCACATGTATGTTTAGAATTTAGAAATGTAGGCCGAGCAAATCCACTTGAAAATCAACCCGAACCGACAAATGGATCGAAACGAACTGAACTGATCTTATTCGGATCGGTTTCGGTTTTGTATATTTATGTCGGTTTCGGTTCGGTTTTTGTCGGTTTTTTTGTTTCGAAATAGCTAAACCGACCCAAACCAAGTTATTCGGTTCGTTTCGATTTTGATATTTATTTCTTGATTCGGCTTTTTTCCTTTGTCTGTTTTCAGTTCGGGTCAGTTTTGACCTGATGCTCACCCTAGAACCATAATATATCCTAAAAATATGTTGTCCCTATCATATAGTTCATCATAGCACATATATAGTGTAGTGTGGTCATAGCATATGCATAAATGGAACTTCTTACAGGGCATGGCCGCATGGGTCGTCATGCTGTTAACTTAACCAAGCAACAAGCAACTAACATGCAACCCCCAAATGGAGTAGCCCCAAACTTGTATTTTATTCACTTAATTATACAACTTTTGTCTTTCGGTCACTGAAAAAATATATAATCAATCCACAATCTTTAGTTATCTGCTATAACTTGACCTCTGTTTTAACTGATATTCAACCAAATAAATTTCACACACTCATCGTGACTAAAGTTTTAAAGATACGAACAAGAGTGAAACAATACGTGTGTCTCTCGGTATTGCTATCCGAGTTCTCTTCTTGAATTGCTCATTCAACAAGGATTTTCCATATTATGCCTTGAACAGGACTCGAACTTCCATGCTCTTGAGCACAATATTTTGAGTCTCGCGTGTCTACCATTTCACAACCAAGGCGATATTCAATTATTCATAACGACAAACACAAGTAAGGTTTGTAAACATATCATAATAATACCGAATATGATATTTGAATTATTTTTCCAAAAAATGCGTAGATTTGCCCCTTTTGGCACCCGCCATTGTCCACCGCACAAGGAATTAATAACTCTGGCAACTCTCCTGGCCAGAGGAGCACCACCTGGAGTGAGACGAGCCGAGACTCGACCCCCGATCTCTTATTCCAAAAAGTCTCTCCAGTGTGTCTATAGATTTTGCGGATGCGGGTATCTATATGAAGCAAATGTTAAGGCTGGGACTCAAACCCGGGTCTACTGACTCAAGCACGAGAGCTTCGGGAACACCCTGATCTTGGGTGCCTATTGGCACCAGCATTTGTCCACCCCATAAGGAATTGCTCCGGCGACTCTCCTAGCCTAGATGAGCACCACCTGGAGTGAGACGAGCCGAGACTCGACCCTCGATCTCTTATTCCACAAAGTCTCTCCAGTGTGCCAATAGGTTTTACGGAGATGGATACCTATTTGAATTCATTTTTAACTTATATTAAATGATTAACTTATGCTTTGAACTTTTGATCAACATTTTGCAAGTCATTATAACTCTTCCATAAACATATATTCAATCACACCTGTAATTTGTGTTTGTTCGTTGCCACTGGACTATTTGTTCAAAAAAAATCTGTTGTTTTCAGTGGGGTCCCAGCTAAGTGAACCCGCTAGCGACATGATAAAGGAACCGTGCAAGTGTTTTTTATTCGATATTCGATACGTTTGTCAACGTGTCACTTTCAATCTTTAAAAGATTGCCATGAGGCTTGTCACGTTCAGAATTAAAACTAGTAAGAAAAACTTGGTGTGTCATTTCAATTCCATGTTTTCCAAGGCACCATGTTTGTGTAGTTTCCAAGTTATTCTTGTCCAGAGTTTACCTGTTATGTTATCAAAGTGACTTGGTTAGGATTTCGAACTTATTCTAGTCCGGAGTTTACCTGTTATGTTATATCAAAATTGACTTGGTCGGGGCTTCTCTTGTATATACTTGTGCTTTCATGATAACCATGTCAATAATATTATAAAAATGTGTCTAATTTCATGTCTAAACTTCTGTGTCAATGTTTTATTGGTTTGTGAAATAATGGGTACTTTAATTGTAACCAACAGAATAATGCTATACAAGTTTAGACATAAAATTAGACACAATGTGTAGATCTCTCTATCATTTTTCATTATTGTAATCAATATGTTGATCATGTAAACTAGTAAAAAACTGAAACAAAAGAACGGGTAAGAGACTAAGAGGCATAACCCGATAGCAATATATTAAAATGTTGAATTAACAAGTATAAACAATGTAAGGGGTAACGCTAAGGATACGCAACATATTTGTTGAAATAAACACATCTACGTAATATACTTTATAAAGTGTCAAAGTTACGTAACATACTTTCAAATATTATTCCATCTACGCAATATGACCGGTTACCAGGAGGTTTACAGGTTACCCAAAAATAATAGTTACACCGTTAGTCCCCAAACTGAAAAAAAAAATTGCGCATTTGATCCTATTTAGTTAACGATCGTTAAAATATTTTTTTCTTAAAATCTAAATAAAGTCTTTTTTTTTATTTCAATTTAAAAAAAAAAAAAAAAAAAAAAAAAAAAAACGATAAACTTTTTTATACATTTTTTTTAAATTGAAATTAAAAAAATAAGACTTTATTTAGATTTTAAGAATTTTTTTTAAAGTTTTTAAAAAAATATTTTAACGACCGTTAACTAAATAGGATCAAATGCGCAATTTTTTTCTAGTTTGGGGACTAACGGTGTAACTTTTATTCTTGGGTAACCTGGTTGGTAACTGGTCATATTACTTAGATCGAAGATTATTAGCAAATATGTTGCGTATCTTTGGCTTTTACAAAGTACATTGCGTAAATCAGTTTATTTGAACAAATATATTACGTATCCTTAGCTTTACCCCTAATTGTAAAAATACGAATATATTATAAGTAACAACTGTGACCATAGCTTTAGAGGCCTAGGTACCCAACGTTTTCCCGCTTAACGCGACCGGATGGCACGAGTTGGGTACCGTGACTCGTGTTTTCGAGTGTTGAGCCATCATCACCAGCCGAGATGGTCCCGGAAAACGCAATCGGACGGCGTGAGGTGGGTACCGTGGCTCGCGTTTTCTCGTTTCTTTTCCGCGTTTTCACGTTTTCCTTTTTTTTAAGAAGAGAAAAAGATGACACCGTATGTGTAAACTCTCGATAGATGATGGTTTGATGATCAGTTTCTTAAGAAGAAGGATAGGGAGGCGTGTATGTGGCTAGAAGAGAAAAATTAGGTTTACATATGAGAAAGTTTAGGTATTTAACTAACGGATTTTGTTGTTAGATTATTGTGGACTTGTTATTCATTTGAGCCGGTTAAGCGTTAAGGTAGGACTTTCATTATTACACAGCCTTATCTTGCAAAAATATTTGGATAGCATGGGTTTGCTAGTGTTTAACAATGAAATTTGATGTTTAGTTTAATAATGTCTTATATCATTTATATATAAATGAAAAATAATTATAAAAAATAGAGGTACTTGACGGCACTAGAAATGTGGTGTTATGGAGGGAGGGGTGTTTTTTGTGTTATGGGGTATTCTGTTGTTATGGGAAAAAGTGATGACGTGACAGCGTTTTTTCCATAACACCAACTTGATATGACTTGGTGGGTACCTAGTGCTCTTATAATTAATATGGTGTTTGGTGTTTGGTGTTTGGTGAATAACATGGTTGACAGTATCAAAGAACACAAAACAGCATGAAAACCCACCTGTTCAACACAAACATTAGCACATGTGCTTTTCTTAGCACCAAAGAAATTCCATCTTATTTTCTTATATTGCATTGAATGATTTCAATCATACAAAACACATCTCCTATTTTGTTATACTAGTTAATAGTTATAAGACCCGTGATTTAGACATATTTTTTTTCCTATAACATCGTATATCATCAATGTTCATATGGGATTTGGTTTGATTAATGTTTTTTTAACAATAAACATTATTAAACGAAAACTAGCGAGGAGCTAAAAATTACAAAGACGATTTTAAACAATCGTTCTAACTAATACATTGTTTACCTAGGTATTTGAGCCAAGAAAAAAAAGACGAATGTTGTCAAAATGTCATATTTCCTCATAGTTTGAGAGTTGAATGTGATTTCGAAAGCACCATAAGACCCGACAAGTCGTGGCGAAGATGACATACGCACGAACCTTAGTCTCCTTAGAAGCGTGCTACGAGTAAATCCAAGCATCCCAGTCCCCGTAAGTGTTCAAAACCAGGATCTTCGAGCCACTCCAGATACAAATAAGCCTTCAAACATTTGAAGCGGTGACGCACGGGAAGAAGACATGATCCATAGACTCCAATTACTCATTGCAAATCAGGCACATATCGATTGGATATCTGAACCCCGAGACGACAAATTTAAACAATGAGGCAATCTATCCAAGAATAAACGCCACATTTTATGTTTACCTTCCTCGGAATTATCTTGCACCACCTAGTACACGAAGACATGGAAGGGAGCGTGCAATTATTAATATGATGTCTAGAATTGTTAACAGAAAAAATTCCATCGTGAGAGAGAGACCAAATGCAGGTATCGCTACCTTGGACAACCTCCACATAACCTATCTCTTTAAGCAGACGATTGAGATCAGGATCGAGACCTCCCAGAAGTGATTGGTCTAAGCCAATCCCAAACCATTAGTGATACAATCGTTTTATACATGCTCAGGATTTTCTACTAGCTATCCCCATAGACGAGCTAGGTCAACATATGTCACCGGTGGAATATCGTACTATCCTTAAGTATCGCTTTATGATTCCATTATTTCCGGTTGATGAGATATGACCCGTTTGTCGCAATGCATGTTTGGATTCCTTTGGGGAACATGCGATTCATTGTAAAGAGCTCCCGGACTTCAAGTAAAGACATGATTTTGTTAAAGACGTCCTTTTTAATGTATGTAGTCGTGCTGGGATCTCCGCCAAGAAAGAAGCGCCTGCGAACTTTTTGACGGACCCGTCGGATGGAAGATCTACATTGAGACCGGCTGACATTTTAGTTTTTGGATGGGTTGGAGGGAAACATGCTTGTGTGGATTTGACCGGGGTTTCTCCTCTTGTGGGGTTGAGTAGTCGGGGTTTTACAGCTGGACATGCCGCTTTGAAAGCCGCCTCGTGTAAAGTGACAAAACACGAGAAATCATGCATTGAAAATCAACACGTGTTTATTCCTTCCGCGTTTGATACATTTGGTTTCATTGCACCTGAGGCAGTGGAACTACTCAACACAGTCCAACTAGTTATGAACAGTAATGTTATAACACATAGATCTACGAATGTAGTTTTCAAAAAAGTTAACTTTGCAATCCAAAAAAGACTAGCGGCGCAGCTTGTAGCCCGTTTGCCCTCAATCATTATGTAAATTCTATTTTAATGAAATAAAATCAGTATTAAAAAGATTATTTTATATTTTTGACATCTGCATTTAAAGTTTTTAATTTAATTGACCAATCAAACATTTACTTCTAGTAGAAGGTGATATTATCAAAAACCTTGTGCTAATAGTATTAATAGCCGTCTTACCGCAAATTCAAGTAGATTAATGCCTTTAGTTTCACATTTGAACAAAGACAAAAAAATTATACTACAAAATAAAGAAATGATTTGGCCTAAAATGCATATTTAAACTTTACAACCAATGAGAACGAGACATCTGCTAGAATGAATGGTAGTTATAACAAAAAAAAAAAAAAAAAAAAAGTGATTACAAGTTTACAACAATGTCAAACATTTTATTTCTTTCTGGCAATGCTTCATTACTACATTTTATAGGAGTTAAACTTATTTATTGTTCTTGAATTCGAGCTCCAGCGTAGGTCAACTGGTTTGCATAGCGCAACACCATTGGAGAATTATCATTTTTAGTTTATTCGATAGGCAGCAGCAAGAGTTAAGATCTTGACATGTTGTGTCGAACATTTTACTGTCATTTCCTGTAAGGTTTCATTTGGACAGTATTTTAGTTGACCCTTTACAAAAGCACAACTTAACTAGATATCATTTAAACGGCCCATAACCGCCATCTTACTGTGTTGAAACTTGATAATAATAAGAGCTCAACAAGTAGAAATTAATGGTTTCTAGAAAAAGGCCACCAGTGCCCACTTGCTAGCATCCTGCCCATCACATTCGATGATCCACGATATGTAAAACAAATGTGATATCCAGATATCGCATTTTCTTACATGCAACTTTGGAAGCAGGTGATTATTTATAAGGATAATTTCATATTTAGCCAACTAGTTATAAGGCCCGTGTACGCACGGGGTTCACACATGTATTTTGTTTTCGAATTAATTCGTAATCAACGTAAATTCAACTCAATTTCTAATGAGATAAAAGGTGTCTTAACTATAGGCATATCATATCATTGTCATTTTTTTTTTATCATCTGAAACTTAATCGGGAGACTTCCGTTACAAACTCAGTAGTAAGGAATGTTTTACTCTCATCGATACATTCTTGTTTCAAAAGATCCATATTGTCAAAAAGTCTATATACATCATATCTCAGGTACGCCAAAAAGAATAAAGAAGTAACGAAAACAAAAGTGCTTGGTCATTATTTTAGTTCAGAAGAGATCCTAGCAACGCTCCTGTTAACATGTTAGATATAAATCAAAATATAGTACTATTTTACATGAAATGAAAAGGAAGCGAACACAGCAAATAATAACACCGTTGGGACTCGACATCATAGATCTTCTTAAGAATTCTGCCATATTCCTAAAAGAGATGTAATTATGAATACAAAAAGTGTAAAGAATCACTAAAAATGTGAAAGTGCAGAGTGATTTTGACATAGGCCAAGTCACATATACTGTATTGAGATATTGCATCTTTGACTAATTTTTGAGTCATTAAAGATAATAAGTGGTCCTAACTTTTAAAATACTATTATAAGATAATAAGTAGTCCACACTAATACTTAGAGGAAATATGTATGCATCAGAACCACCGTAAAGTACACGTTCAAACTTTCAGCCATCGAGTCCACACCAAGATTTCTGGTTGTTTTGAGTTGAATAAAATAAATGAGTAACTGAGAACTTATGGTTTCACCTCTGATCATATTCTTGGTTGCACTCATTAAGCAGAGGTTAATTGTACCGCCAAGTTGTAGAAATTGGACAATTTGGTCCTATGTAACCCTACATGTCAATACATATCACCTATCGTAAATTCAGAATGCGCTATCATAATGTGCAGTAGGTTGGTTTATAATTGCCTAATCCATTGCTAGGATTGCAACACCAACAATAGCATCTCACTACATCAGATGAGGGACGAGTCACTAATTTACAGTGGAAAAACTATTGCAATAGAAAGCTTAAATATACCTTAGGCAAAAAGGAGTTTCGAGTCACTCCAAACCAACCCATGTCAGCTCATAATAAATTTCTAGTAATAACTTATGCTAAAAGGAGTTTATCTGGCAATGTTTCATTACTACATTTTATAGGAGTTAAACTTATTTATTGTTCCTGAATTCGAGCTCCAGCGTAGGTCAACCGGTTTGCATAGTGCAACACCATTAGAGAATTATAATTTTTAGTTTATTCGATGAGCAGAAGCAAAGAGTTAAGATCTTGACATGTTTCATGCTTGTGTCGAACATTTTACTGTCATTTCCTATAAGGTTTCATTTGGACAGTTTATTTTAGTTGACCCTTTACAAAAGCCCAACTTAACTGAATATCATTAAACGGCCCATACCCGTTATCTTTCTGTGTTGAAACTTGATAAGACTAAGAGCTCAACAAGTAGAAATGAATGGGTTACTAGAAAAGGCCACCGATGCCCACTTGCTAGCATCCTGCCCATCACAATCGATGATCCACGATGTGTAAAACAATTGTGATATCCAGATATCGCATTTTCTCATATGCAACTTTGGAAGCTGGTGATTATTTACAGGGATAATTTTATATTTAGCCAATATAAACCTCATGCCATATTTACCCAACTTACAAGTGGATAATACATAATGTGCAATGATTTTGATGCATGTTTGGGGAAATATGGAATTTTGATGTTTATATGATATAAAATCAGTAGCATCAATCCTTAATTTTGATGGGCAACCTGAGATAATTTAACCTTGGAATTAGAGTTGCAAACAAACCGAATGCATATGGACGAGATCTTATTCATGTTTGTTCGTTTAAGTTTAACCTTACATCAATACTTAAACAAACATATTTTCTTGTTCATGTATGTTTGTTAACAAAATAAGACTGTCGTGTTCGTTAATTTTCATTCACTAGGACGTTAAACGGCTGTAAAGAGACAAACACAAACGAACGTACAAGAACAAGCATAGCATATTCAACAGATACATAACATTTTCTTTTTAGGTGTTTGTTTAAACATACAAATTCTTATACGTATTCAACAGATACATAACATTTTCTTTTTTAGGCGTTTGTTTAAACATACAAATTCTTGTAAAACTCTACAATAAAAGATACCGTTCGGATATAAGCAAAAAAATGATTATAAAGATCATTAAATAACGCTTAATCAGACACCCATAAACGTAAATGAGTGAACGAGAATTATCTTCACGTTGATCATTTAATGAAACAAAAACAAAACCTTGTTCATACTCATTTATTTAGTAAATAAATGAACATAGACAAACTTATGGCTAAAAGTAGGGTCGTTCCAATAATTTGGGTGGCTCGGTGCGAGAGGTCTCGTAGATCATGAAAAACTTAACTATTATGGAAAATAAATAGTTCATTGATATTACGGAAATTGTTTCGTATTGGCGTATCCAATCTAAGTCTTTCACCATTTTTAATATGTATGGTGTGGGCCTTTTTAGATCAAGTTTGATAATATTTTAAAAAAGCGGTAAAAATTAAAAAGAAATTAAATATATTTAGACATGTATAAATACTAATGAACATTTACTAAATTAGAGGCCCCTCACAAATAGTGGCACTGTGCAGCTGTCCCGCTTGCATAAGTTAATTACCACCACTGATGAAAAGGTTCAATTCACAACTACTATTTGCCAAACCATCAGTCTATTTAAAACCCTAGTTGGAATAAAGCTATTAAAAACATGATATAGGTATCTTATTTATGCACGGTCAGTATTCGTAACAAATATATACTAAGATACTAGACGAGTACTCTTGCATAGCAACGAAATTTTATAGAGGCAGATAATTATAGAGATATTTTGGTTACACAAAACGTTACACTATACAGTTAATCACGTAAGTTTTACATTAATGTATTTTTAAGTCAACTTTTATATTTTTGTGTGTTTTCTTAAATAAATATTAAGTTTTTGATAGTTTCAATTTTTAAGAAATGAGATACACTCATTATATATAGTATAGAAGAAGTATAGATTGATATAGAAGTATAAATATAGATAATCTTCTTTTAGCTCATGTTCCATATTTGCGTACAACTTTATCTCCGGTTAAAGCAAACATAAAATAAAAGTAATACTTGTTGTCTTTTTCCATATTTCATATTCGTTGATATTTTTGAAACATGAATCTTGTTCACTCAAACTATTTTTATTCACTTACATTGAAGGATGATTAAGTGGCCACATATGATTTCAATGGATCACTAACTTGTAAATGTTAATTTATTGTATTTTTATAAAGTGTGTATGTTATATCAAACATATAAACATGTAATGAACCTTGCAAACTACACATAGATATGATCCCCTTAATATCTTTTCATACATCCAAATATCGTTGATCGAAAGAATATTAAAAGGTGTAGAAATATAAAGAAACTTCGTATACATATTCAAAAGAGCATGATTAGAAGGAAAAAAAATCTTCTAACCGAAATCACAAAGTAACATATATAAACCGAAATCAAAAAGTAACATTTATACCAAGAACATATGAGGAATAGATCGATTATGTCAATTCACTTATTGTGCAAGATTTGAAACAATTCAAATCATCGAAGTATAGAAAAAACTTATTTGCAAATTGATTGGCTCTTAAACAGTCAACCTAAATAGACCAAAGGATGGTCAACTAAGTCAAACGGCCTAGGCCAATGCTTCGTGGAAGTATAGTGTTTCTCCGGGTCGTTATGTCCCAGCGAGGCGTGCAAAGGTATTTAAAACGGATTTGCGATCGGGTGATTCTGAACAGGAAAGGGGTAATAGGGGTTTGAATGATTACGCTAAGGAAATACAAGTGAAAACAAGTTAAAGAAACTAAATTAACCAAAACATAAAGCTACGTTACCCTAGAACGTATTTAAAATTAAAAACGCGCGTTTACGTTAAAAATAACGTCAATGCGCAAAATAAAAAGTGAAACGTAAGCAATACAAAGCCTACGGGTATGAAAATTACTTTTCTACGATCCTAATGACAAAAGAAAATTATTGGAAAAAGAAAAATATTTTTTTGATTTTTAAATAATTTTTTATGAATTAAAAACTAAATAAAAGAAATAAATGATTTAAAAATATCTAAACTATTCGGAAAAATATGAAATATTTGGGAAATTCTATTATACTATGAATGAGCTGGGAAAAATAAAAAGTTGGGATAAGCAGTTCTAAATAAGCAATAATAAGCAATACTAAAAGCTCAAAATTAATAAGCAAAGAAAACTAGTACTATATTAAATAAAAAACTAAAGGTAGCCTAACAAGAAAAGCCTAATAGAGCAGCTGGTATGGTTGGTTTTCTGTGCATGGTCTGTTGAGCCAGGAGGCCAGGGGCCCGACCCCTGACTTTTGCTTTTTGTGAAACATTTTTTTTTTCAAATCTTTTTACACAAACTTATCCAACACATGGAAACTACCATTTTTCATAACTAGTACTTTATATGAATCTAAGTAAATAAGCAGTAAAGAGTCAAAACTAACAGTAGTTATATAAAAAGCCTAAAAAGGAAATATTAAAAATTAAAAATCTAAAATAAGCTAATATAAGCTATCCTAGAGGGGGAAATAAGCTAGAGGTACACTAGGGAGATCCTAAAAAGCTAAGGGGAGCAGGAAATAAGCAGTTATATGAACCTAGAAAGCATCACTAAGCAAAAACTACTCCTATGTGCAAAAACAGGTTGAGTGGGCAACTTAAGACCTATCAAAAGCTAATAATAAGCTGCCTACAAGCTAATACTAGGGGAATAAGACCACATGGCAACTAGGGGGACCTAACATAAGCTAATGGAGAGCAGAAAAGCACTACAGAAGCTTAAATAAGCACTTAATAAGCAAATCAAACAACCAATCCCAAACAGTCCCTATTTACGGCACCTCATAAGTCCACCAAAAAAAATTCTAAAAAATAAAATAAAAATATCACTAATTGAACAAGCTTCCAAATCAATGAATTCCAGAATTTTATGAGATTTGGACTAAAATTGAGATCATGAAAATTCAAAAACTAAAAAAAATTTCTGCACTTTTCTGAAAACTTGATTTTTGCAGCCCTAAAAAGGGCTTTCAGCCCTGTAAAAAAAATTCTAAAAATTAAAATAAAAATACTAGCAAGTAGATAAGCAACAAAATAAGCTACGAACCAAATTTCAGATAAAACGGACTTATAACGAAGAAATGAAAAATCAAAAACTAAATAGTTGTTTGGGCGGTTTTTTCAACTAGTGCAGAATTTTTGTCAAATGGGTCAAAAATGAACTTTTGACCCACAAAACTAAGGTACCGGATGTTAACTAAGTGCACTAACCTATATGTAACTGAAGGGAAGCAAAACTAATGGCTAAAAAGACCTTAATCTAAATCCGCGCCTAACTGCTAAGCTATAACATTTATGAACTAACAAAACTAGAAACTAGCTAAACTTCTATTAAACTACTTGGAACTAATAGATTTAATTTGAAAATAGCTATTAACAATAAACTAAAGCTAGTCTAAACTGGAAAAGCGGACGAAAACAATTTGAGGCTAAAAGACAAGCTTGTGCCAAACACTCCTTTACAGGGGTGTTGTTTGATTTTCTAAAAGCGAATGCAAGTTTTAAGCTACAACCTGAAAGGAAATGATGTAATAAGCTATAACTAAGCAAATAAGCATAAAGGAATAGGAAATGAGCAATAAGATAAGCTAATAAGCTACAACCAATGTTTTAAAAATCGCGCTTAAGGCGCGCCTACTCCCAAAATCCCACGAGGCTCCAGCCTTTGGGATTTTTTTAGATCGAGGCTCACGACATGCATGAATCCCATAAAAATCGCAGCGCCTTGGGGATTTTTGCGCTTTAGCGCCTTGGGGATTTGTGCGCCTAGAAGATGTAACGGGGTTTTGGCCTTTTTTTCTTTATAATAAGATACATTTTGGGCTTACATGTTATATACATTTGGCCCTTTAAGTTATAAAGTATCTAATAACCCTAATATTTTAGAAAATAACTAAAACATACAATCAACAAAGAACTATGTTTTTTTGTAATCTAATGTCTAAGAATAGTAGCTTATTAACAGATACAAATGTTGTTTCTTTAGTGTTAAGTGTTACCAAACAACTATAAATTTTTTGTTGTTGATAGTTAATAGTTTGATACATGATAATTTGTTAAATTTTATAAGTCATAAACTCATATATTGTAATGTATATTCAGGAATTTAGGGTAGTTCATGGATTCTGATATGTTGCCTGCTTAATATTTTGGGTTTAAATGCAACATTTGTTAGATGTAATAACTATTAAGTGCATTATGCATTGAATATTGATATTTTTGTGTTATTTAAGCTACATAATTTGTCACATATGTTATAAAAAAAGACCTAAATGTATAGTGCGCCTCATATTTATGAATCCCGTGCCTTGGTTTGCGCCTCGACTCGAGGCTCTTTGACCCCCTTTGCGCCTTAGTGCGCCTTGAGCCTTTCAGAACATTGGCTACAACTATTTTTTTTTTGTATTTTTTTTTTTTTTTTGATTTTATATAAACTTAAGCGAAACTTGTTTAAAACAGTTGAAGTGTGAACAAAGGCTCACATTAAGCTCTGGGTGAGCTTATATGAGCTTTAAGAACAGTAACAAGAGCTTTTAAAAAGGTAACTTGAAAATTAAAGAAAGTAGTAAAACAGTAGACTGTGGATTTAAGTAAAAAGCTTTAATTCTATTAAACTTGAATGTAAAGAGTACAAGACTTGAATGTAAAGCTGAATTCAAAAGACAATAAGCATTAAAATTAAACTAAGGCTAAATTAAATTACTCCTACTACTGCTAAAATCCTACTGCCAAAAAAAAATGGCTACAATCTTTCTATTTAAACTAGTGTACTAGGGTTTCTGAGGCTTCCTTTCTCTTTCCCACCAACAATATTGACCGTTGGATTAGTTAAAATGATCCAGACCATTGATTATGTTTTTGGCGGGAACAGGGTATTTGCAACTAGCTCTGAAATAACTTGTAGCAGGGTGAGAGTCTTGGACTGGGGTGGAGGAAAGTGGATAGGTATGGCAGAGGAGAGGGTGAGATGCAGTGGAGGTGATGATGGGATGGCAGGGTGTAGCAGGTTCACGTGGGGAGGGAGATGAGTGGTTTGACTGGGGGTTGACCCTGGTGAAATTATTATCAGGTTAGGGAGTTGGGCTGGTTGTGGTGGGCTTAGGTAAAGGGTTTAGGAGTTGGGTTGGATTTAGGTTCACAGGTTTTGGGGTTAGGATTAGTATTAGATAATTAGTTTTAGGTTTTAGTAATATTAGGTAATTATTATTAGTACTTGTAAAGAAAATGGTTTAGGATAAAAACTGTTTTTGATAAAATAAATTTTGTAGTTTTTTTTTTTTTTTTTTTTTTTTAATTATTATTTTTTTTTAATAATAATAAATACCTAATAAAAAGTTTTGACAAAAAGGTTTTTGTGATTTTATTTTGAAAATGGTTTTTGAAAAAAGGGTTTTGAAAATGATTTTTCGTTTGAGCTTTCGGGGTAAAAAGGGTAAATTGGTAATTTGGTGTCGGGTTGAGGGTATTTTGGGAATTTTGATCTAAGGTTAAGGGTGAAAAGGTAATTAGGGTTGTGGTTAAGTTTTCCATGCTCACCCCCATGTCATATCCCGGGATTGACTTCGGCGTTGACTTTTTGTCTTTTTCTTTAATAAATGCTTCAAATACGTGTCTAGTCGATCCGGTAATGCTCCAATTAGCCCCGTTTCCCATCCAAGCTCCATTTTGCTCACATTTGCCTCGTTTTCAATCCATTTGTACCTGAAATACACAAAAAAACACACTCCAGGGATATTTTTAACATTATATGGTCATTTTGTGTGTTTTCAGCCGTTTTTATAGTTTAAATGGGTACAAAAATGATGAGTATTTACACACTTGTCACAAATAAAAATGTGTCAATTTGGATGTTACCATACTCCAAAACACATAACATACATTATTAAAGCATTTTAAAGTGATTTTAGAAGAGTAGTCAAGGGTACAGACTACAGAAACATGACTTTGAATCACATCTCCTTCTTTCCGAACTCCGTCCAATATATTTATGGTTTAAGAAATCAAAGAAGCAACTTCGATTAAAAAAAACCCGTAATAAGATAGTATGGCGATGAAAAGCATATGAAGAAAAAAGATTATAATGAATAATACAGTTTAAAAATAAAACATACATGTTAAGGAGCATACAATTTAATATTCATAACAAATATCTTAATGTTCAAAACCTATGAATTAAACATGACTATTTGTTCATATAATGAGTCATAGAAATAAAAGAAAATATTGTCTAATAGCTACTATAACATGTTTGTCCATGCACCCTCCATGCAATATTCATGGTGATTAGTATGCATTGCCATTATAAATTGATGCTCATAAACAACGAAAAAACAAACTTGCGAAAAGAAAGAAAAGAAAAGAATGAGGATGAAAGAGTACGTAAAAAAATTGGTGATTTCTACTATTAAATAATAATAATAATAATAACTCAAATTGAAATTGAAATTGAGTCAACTTCATATAAAGTTTGAATTTTTTTGCCTTTTACAAATTGAATGTTCCAGCCATATTCCTTCAATACATTCCGTTAATAGACGTGTACAACCGTTTCATTTTAATCTTTCAATACATTCCATTAATAGTACTTCAACAATTCAATTTTTTCAACATTATCAACAAAGTCAAGATTCAAGTTTTGACCAATTTTTTTTATGTAGTTAAGATACCGGAGTATTTAAAATTTAATCGACATGATATGTACCAAGTTAGGGAAGTTACCATTTCCATGCTTGACATAGGCTTCCAGTTACAACCCCATATGGTTTCCATCGGAAGTCATTGTTAGACTACAGACATACATGCATTCTCAGCTTTTAGCCCTTGTACAATAATGTTACGAGTTATCTTTATCAGTGCGACCTCAATATGGGATTGTTTAGATGTATATTTGTTAGATTGCTTGAGTTTTTCATATTATAGAAGTTTACGTAATGGTGTTGTTCCTGCGACGGTATTTCAATAATGAGGAACGCGCAACATAAAGCGAGGATCATAGGTTCTGTTGATACAAAAGTTGGGCGTTCCTTATTTGGGTTCCTGTTCTCGTACCAATCAGATCTTAATGCTTGAGACCTGTGCACTAAGAAAGCAAACAAACACCGTTAGGCTTATCGTGAGATTGTCTCCCACGATTATCCTCCGACGTGATAGTAAGTAATCGGTTTTAGGGTTGTATAGAAGAGTTAGGGTTGTATATTGATTGATGCTAAACCGACAACCAAAGTCAACCACGGATGTGGTCAAGATGGTCAAACAGCCTAGAGTCAATGCTCCGCGGAATATAGTGTTTCCCCGGGTCGTTATGTCCCGACGAGGTGTGAATGGTTATCAAACGGTTATGTGATCGGGTGAATTTGGATGAAAAGGGGTTTGAGTTTGATTAAACTACGGAATCTACAATGAAATAGCTTAAATAAGCTATGTGAATAAGACAGGGAAGTGGGGAAAACCAGAAACGTTTAAAACTTAAAACGCGTACGTTTACGTTTAAATAAAACGTAGACGTACGAAATAAAAAGTAAAAACTGAAATCTGAAAACACCCAGGGGGTGAAAATGACTTTTTTACAAACTACAAGATAAACAAAAATTTTTAGAAAAAGAAAATTACTTTTTATACTAATTAATTATTAATTATTAATTAAATACTATTTATTACTACTAATTATTAATATTTAAAATACTTAAATACAATATAATATTATTTAAACACTAGAAAAATGAAAATAAAATTCCTAAAATTATAAAATAACTAAAAACAAGTTTTAAAAATAAAAATAAGTATTTTTGTCTTTTTGTGGTTTTTCTATTAATTAATTACTAATTAAATACTAATTACCTAATTAAACTATTTTAAATTAAGAAAAATAGCAAATGAACAGTAAAAATTCTAGAAAAATTTCTAAAATTATTTTATAACATATAAAAGCTATAAAAAATATAAAAACTAGGTTTTAATTAATAAAAACTAATTATGCTATTTTAAACTAATTATTAATTAAACTAAGATTAATTCTAATAAATACTAAATGATAAAATAAAAATCTGAGAAAATTATTAAAAATACTTTAATATATGAGGAATTTAATAAAAAATATAAAAAAGCTAGGTTCTTAATAAAAATATAAAAATGAAAATTAAAATTAAATTACATTAAATAGAAACTATCACTTAAAAATTACTTTGTTTTTTCTGGATTTTTATTTTAGAAACTTATTTTACAACTAAAAACAACAAACTTTTACAAAAACAACTTTTATGAAAATCAAAAATAAGCACTTGAGGTGCTTATTTGGTCAACATTTGACTTTTGTTGACCAAGGGGCAAAATAAGCTAAAATGGCCTCAAGTGGGACCCACTATGTCTGATTCTAGTTTAAACTAGTAAAGTGAACATGAATAAGCTGGAATAAGCAAGTGAGAACCACAGATTAAGCAATAAGCTAGCAAATAAGCACTTGGAAACTTGAGTGAGGACTGAAAATGGGGACAAATTTGTGAGGTCAATTCAGGTGGGACCCAGGGGTTCCCAGGTCAAAGCCATGGTCAAAATGTGGTGTGTGGTAGGAGGGGGGTTGTAAGGAACCAAGGTTGGGCACTGGGACCCACAAGGGTGGCCAGAAAACCACCACCAAGTGGTGGTGGTGGTGGTGGTGGTGTCTGCTGATGCAGCAGGGGGCAGCTTGCCCTGCAAGTATGTTTGGAGCAAAGTGGGGCCCAGGGAAAATTTCCCAAAAATCAAAGAGCTATGGGATCTTAAAGTTTAGCTAGTAGAGAACAAGTAACAACAAGCTTTAAGCCCTAAAACCTTGTACAAAATTCTATAAAAATCAAGCTAGATTTGAAAAAAAACTAAAACGTGCACTTTTGACTTTTTCCAAAAACTTAAGATTTGACTTTATCCAACTTTGATCTCAATCCACTGACTGAACATGATGTATTAAGTTATATTGAGAGCAAAATAGGCTTGAAAAACACTTTCCTAATCAAAATGGGTAGGTTTTGAAACCCATATACCCCAACAGTTAACTGTTGGGGGTATAAGGTTGTGATTTTGACTATTGGTGCTTAAAACTTGAACTTGAAACTTGTTTTGACCTAACTATACCTAATGTAACATGTCAAAACTAAAAATAACCAACAAACCACAAAAATTAGTGGTCAAATCTGCTTATCCAAACACCCCCTTATGAATATGAAATTTAGATTTTCAAAGCCACCAACTGTTTTATACCATGTTACTGATTCACAATGATTGAGAATGATGTAATAACTTTTTTTTAAGCACAAAACTACAAACAACAACAGCATAACAAGGGTATACCACACTTATGCAATTTTTGTCAATTAAACTGAGAAAAGACAGTTATGATTTTTAATGAACAAACAATTGAAAATAAGCATTAACTGAACTTACATGTACTAAATAAGCATATAAGAACATAGATAAGCTACTATAACTATACTACAGTAAAACTCAAAGAAACTTCAAAAATTGCTTACAGTGGGATAATGTGAACTTCAAACCAAGAATAAGTACAACAACCTAAACTACAGCCTCCCATAGGCAACTAATACCATCCACTTCAATAATGACCAGGATCAACAGCTTTCAATGCTTAACAAGTAGCTTGGAATTTTTAATGGAAATTACCAAAAACTTGATTATAAAGAGAAAACCTGAATTTAAATGTTAAAAAGTTACAAATCACTAGCAGAGTGAATTACAAACTTGTTGATTGGAAATTACAACTTGAAAAATTAATTTTAAACTAATTCGACAATAATTCTACACTACAGCTATTCTAAACAAAAACTACTACTACATCTCTTCTTTTTTCTTTTCTTTTATAGTCCTGGAGTTCTCTGCTATCTTTCCCACTTGAGTTTGAAGCCGTTGGATGGCTCAAATCATTCCCAGCCGTTTGATTTTATTTTTGGCGGGAAAGGGTGTAGGCAGCTTTGAGTGGGGTTTGGTGGGGAGTTAATGAGGAGGGGGTTAGGAGTGGTGTAGGTCAGGTTTGGTGAGGGAAATGGGGAAAGAGGGTGGACAAAACACCCTGGTTATTAGGGCGTTAATGGAGGATTAGGGGGGAAGAAGGGTGAACAGTGCCTGGGGTTTGTGGGTTTGACTGGGGTCAACGCCCAGGGAAACTATTAAAAGGTGTGGGCCGATTTTTGGTGGGCTTGGGGTGTTTGTAAATGGATCAGGGGTGAGTTTGGATTAGTTTTATTTTGGGTTTAAGATTAAAAAGGTCCAAATGGTTAAGTTTGTAATACAAGGACCAATGGTGTAATTTCCCGAAACTTGGGGACTGAAAATGCACTTTTCCCAAAGTATCAATAAGGACCATACTTGCATATTTTAAATATCCAAAACCCATTTTTGCAATTTTTGTACTTTTCAAAATTCCCGGGGACCATTTTTGTCAAGTTGTCAAACTTGAGGGACCAAACATGTAATTTCCACAAAACTTTCACCTAGGGACAAAAAATGATTTTTGTAACTTCCCAAGGACCCAAAATGATTTTTCATTCAAAATTATCCCACCAGGGACCTTTTCTGCCAATATTTGAAACTCCAGGGACCAAACTGTAAATTCTCAAAACTTTTCCAATTTTTCACCAAAGGACAACATATGACAACTTATGATTGTAAAAGGACCTTTGGTGATAATTTTCCATATTTTGAATATCCAGGGACTAGTTTTGTAATTTTATGAAAGTTGGGGGACTGAAACTGCCAATTTTGCAAACTTTGTACGTTTTTCATCTGTTTTTGCTCATTTTGCATCTAAAACATATAAAACACAATTTTGAAATATTTTCAGTATTTTGATGCATTTCTGAGTGTTTTTGTATGTTTTGCAGTTCAGATTAGACAAAAAATGATGAGTGTTTGAGCACTCATCAATCCCCCACACTAAACTATTGCTAGTCCCTAGCAATACTGTTTTGAAAACTTGATGGATTTGAAAAACTCTTTACCAAAAGCCATCACTTCTGGAGTAGCCAGGTGTAAGAGCTGTGGCACACCTGATAACCGTGTGATTTTGAGCAAACCACCAGCTGTCAACGGATTTGATTAGTCTTTACCAAAAGCCGTTTGCTTCTGGACTAGCCAGCTCTTGATGGAATAGTCAACATCTTGGTGAGCTGATTACCAATTATGGATTTTCCACTGCCTTTACCACAAGCCATAATCTTGCGGGCTAGCCAACTCATTTGTTTTCGGGGAGTTGAGGAACCATACAATTTTGGGCAAATTGCAAGCCGTAAACGGATTTGAGATGTCTTTACCAAGAGCCGTTTGCTCCTGGACTAGCCAATCCCTTTTGTCGTTTAGACAAGGCGGACTGATTACCACAAAAATTTTGAAGCACCAGTGAAAAAATTTTAAAAATTTTATGCCAAAAACGGGGGTATTATATAGTAAAATGTGATAAAATTCGCTAGAATAGCGAAATACCCCCCCACACTTAGAATGAATATTGTCCTCAATATTCAAAGTCCCGGCGATTATGCCGACTCTTTGAACGTAAAAGGGCAACATTACAAGCTAAATGTGGAAAACACCATTTTGTATTTTCACTTTTTGTAACCACAACAGGGGTAACTCCCCCACACTTAAGGTGAAAACCCTAAGTACATGCTACTGTTTTTGTTTACCGAGTCGCTAGCTTGACTCGACCCCGAATTCATTTGTCCTTGGGGAAGCATGATGTGGAAGAAGCAATCTCAATCGGACTTTCATTCAAGATGTTTGGACAAACATTTGAAGCACGTGAAAGTTCCACACCGATGAGATAAATATCCGGCTCAAGATAATGATACATGAAAATGCCGGGATCAAATATGGTATCTTCATTCCCAAAGGAGTGAAGAACAAGAGAAGTCACCTTATAGGTGAAGAAAAGGAAGAAAACCATGATGAAAATCATGATTTGATTTTCTTCCTCGAGATCAGGCTCATTAGCCTGAATTTGGATTTCAAAGGTTAAGCCCAAAAACATCCCGGGAGGGTGGGTGGGAATTTGCAAATTCTCATGATTGAGTGCATCTCCCCCCGGGCTATCAAACTCTAGAGGAGTAATGATATGATGAGTGAGTTCACCAGAGAACTCCTCATGAAGAGAATTATTCACAAGATGTGAATTTGTGAACTCATCACAATCCTCGTCAAAGATTGGATTGATAGAAATCATAGTGAATTCAGATTCGAATTCAAATAGAGGATTGGTGAGAGTCGTATTAAATGTTTCGGGAACAAAGAGATTATCATTCTCTATTGGATTTTCAGGATAAGAAGTGAGTGATGGATCATGATAAAGGAGACTTTCAATTTCTCCCAGATCGGCTTGGAAATCGAAGAGACCATCATCACTTTCAAATGAAAGTGGATTGATGTGAGCAAGTTCATCAGCGAACTCCTCAAGAAGATGATCAGCATCAGTTTGTGGAACTGATGCCTCAACATACTCGATGTTTCCATAAGATATACAATCATCGCTAAAATCTGAGAAAGTCTCAAATTGATCTTTAGGACACTCAATGGGTGAAGGAATATCACATACATGATCCAAAGTTCCCTGTGACTCTCTCGGGATTGGGACAAGGATCTCAACACTAGACTTTATTAATTCGTCCGATTCCTTATTAGGAATAGTGCTAAGATGTTCATCCCCCATGATCAGAGAGTGAGTGTGAACTTCGGGTGTGATAACAACAGACTGAGGGAGTTGAGAAGGACTAGCAGACATGGGTTTTATAAATTTCATTTGTTCTTCTGCTAGTAATTCTATCATAGTCTTTTCTCCCTGATTTTCCGAGGAGGGAATCACAACAGATGAACTTGATGAACCCTTACAAAATTGAGAAATATCAAGGGTAACATCATCATCATCATCGTCAAGAAGAGCAGCATTGCGAAATATGGCACGTGTTTTAGCTGCTTGTTCTAAGACTAGCAATTCTTCCTTGCTCAATTCGTTTCTAGCATCTCGTTCTTCAGCAAGTAATTCTGCCATCGATTTCTCACGAGAGCTTTGAAACGATGAAGTAGCTAACTCCTCCTTAAGTTCTTTCAATATCTTAAGAGCCTCTATTAAAATGTCTTGCTCAGTAACAAGAGGAGTTGCTTGGGTTATTTGGTACTGTGGAGGTGGGTCTGAAAACGAATAGTCGTAATTGTTACAAGGAAATGGATTCCCTGTTTGACAATCAGAGCTAGTGTGTGGACCTCCACAATACTCACAACAGTAAAACTGATGTGGCTGTGAGTCGTATGTGTTAGAGTTATAATTGTTATCAGGAGACTGCTCATAGACAAGCGTGTTTCTCGATTGACAATTATAACTGTAGTGTGAACCACCACAGTACTCACAACAGTAAAACTGTTGAGTCTCATGGTGTGGTAACTGATGGAATGAATCAGTCGTGTCATGGTAGGAATAAGGATTCTGGTTATAGACAGACCCGTTTCCTGATCCTACCATGCCACAGCTGGGGCAATTGCCACCATTATAAGGATTACCACACCAATGGCAAACTAGAAAGTGTGGATGAGACATAGAAAGAATCAAAAGTGTATAGAGGGGTAGGGATGAAGAATCAAAAATGTGAGCGGGTAAAGGTGAATGTTTTTGGATTTTTGGATAAACATTTTATACAAATGAGAAAGAAAATGTTTTTGTGTTTTTTGTGTTCGTTGAAAACTGATTTAAAATGTTTTCGTGAACGGTTTTATTTTGATAATGGGAAAATATGAACAAAGGATGGATAAATGTACAATGGAACGAATTCCAAAGACACTAATCAGAAAAACCGTTTAGATACGCACACAACCTCCCCGGCAGCGGCGCCAAAATTTGATTGATGCTAAACCGTCAACCAAAGTCAACCACGGATGTGGTCAAGATGGTCAAACAGCCTAGAGTCAATGCTCCGCGGAATATAGTGTTTCCCTGGGTCGTTATGTCCCGACGAGGTGTGAATGGTTATCAAACGGTTATGTGATCGGGTGAATTTGGATGAAAAGGGGTTTGAGTTTGATTAAACTACGGAATCTACAATGAAATAGCTTAAATAAGCTATGTGAATAAGACAGGGAAGTGGGGAAAACCAGAAACGTTTAAAACTTAAAACGCGTACGTTTACGTTTAAATAAAACGTAGACGTACGAAATAAAAAGTAAAAACTGAAATCTGAAAACACCCAGGGGGTGAAAATGACTTTTTTACAAACTACAAGATAAACAAAAATTTTTAGAAAAAGAAAATTACTTTTTACACTAATTAATTATTAATTATTAATTAAATACTATTTATTACTAATTATTAATATTTAAAATACTTAAATACAATATAATATTATTTAAACACTAGAAAAATGAAAATAAAATTCCTAAAATTATAAAATAACTAAAAACAAGTTTTAAAAAATAAAAATAAGTATTTTTGTCTTTTTGTGGTTTTTCTATTAATTAATTACTAATTAAATACTAATTACCTAATTAAACTATTTTAAATTAAGAAAAATAGCAAATGAACAGTAAAAATTCTAGAAAAATTTCTAAAATTATTTTATAACATATAAAAGCTATAAAAAAATATAAAAACTAGGTTTTAATGAATAAAAACTAATTATGCTATTTTAAACTAATTATTAATTAATTATTAATTAAACTAAGATTAATTCTAATAAATACTAAATGATAAAATAAAAATATGAGAAAATTACTAAAAATACTTTAATATATGAGGAATTTAATAAAAATATAAAAAAGCTAGGTTCTTAATAAAAATATAAAAATGAAAATTAAAATTAAATTACATTAAATAGAAACTATCACTTAAAAATTACTTTGTTTTTTCTGGATTTTTATTTTAGAAACTTATTTTACAACTAAAAACAACAAACTTTTACAAAAACAACTTTTATGAAAATCAAAAATAAGCACTTGAGGTGCTTATTTGGTCAACAGTTGACTTTTGTTGACCAAGGGGCAAAATAAGCTAAAATGGCCTCAAGTGGGACCCACTATGTCTGATTCTAGTTTAAACTAGTAAAGTGAACATGAATAAGCTGGAATAAGCAAGTGAGAACCACAGATTAAGCAATAAGCTAGCAAATAAGCACTTGGAAACTTGAGTGAGGACTGAAAATGGGGACAGATTTGTGAGGTCAATTCAGGTGGGACCCAGGGGTTCCCAGGTCAAAGCCATGGTCAAAATGTGGTGTGTGGTAGGAGGGGGGTTGTAAGGAACCAAGGTTGGGCACTGGGACCCACAAGGGTGGCCAGAAAACCACCACCAAGTGGTGGTGGTGGTGGTGGTGGTGTCTGCTGATGCAGCAGGGGGCAGCTTGCCCTGCAAGTATGTTTGGAGCAAAGTGGGGCCCAGGGAAAAATTCCCAAAAATCAAAGAGCTATGGGATCTTAAAGTTTAGCTAGTAGAGAACAAGTAACAACAAGCTTTAAGCCCTAAAACCTTGTACAAAATTCTATAAAAATCAAGCTAGATTTGAAAAAAAACTGAAATGTGCACTTTTGACTTTTTCCAAAAACTTAAGATTTGACTTTATCCAACTTTGATCTCAATCCACTGACTGAACATGATGTATTAAGTTATATTGAAAGCAAAATAGGCTTGAAAAACACTTTCCTAATCAAAATGGGTAGGTTTTGAAACCCATATACCCCAACAGTTAACTGTTGGGGGTATAAGGTTGTGATTTTGACTATTGGTGCTTAAAACTTGAACTTGAAACTTGTTTTGACCTAACTATACCTAATGTAACATGTCAAAACTAAAAATAACCAACAAACCACAAAAATTAGTGGTCAAATCTGCTTATCCAAACACCCCCTTATGAATATGAAATTTAGATTTTCAAAGCCACCAACTGTTTTATACCATGTTACTGATTCACAATGACTGAGAATGATGTAATAACTTTTTTTTAAGCACAAAACTACAAACAACAACAACATAACAAGGGTATACCACACTTATGCAATTTTTGTCAATTAAACTGAGAAAAGACAGTTATGATTTTTAATGAACAAACAATTGAAGATAAGCATTAACTGAACTTACATGTACTAAATAAGCATATAAGAACATAGATAAGCTACTATAACTATACTACAGTAAAACTCAAAGAAACATCAAAAATTGCTTACAGTGGGATAATGTGAACTTCAAACCAAGAATAAGTACAACAACCTAAACTACAGCCTCCCATAGGCAACTAATACCATCCACTTCAATAATGACCAGGATCAACAGCTTTCAATGCTTAACAAGTAGCTTGGAATTTTTAATGGAAATTACCAAAAACTTGATTATAAAGAGAAAACCTGAATTTAAATGTTAAAAAGTTACAAATCACTAGCAGAGTGAATTACAAACTTGTTGATTGGAAATTACAACTTGAAAAACTAATTTTAAACTAATTCGACAATAATTCTACACTACAGCTATTCTAAACTAAAACTACTACTACATTTCTTCTTTTTTTCTTTTCTTTTATAGTCCTGGAGTTCTCTGCTATCTTTCCCACTTGAGTTTGAAGCCGTTGGATGGCTCAAATCATTCCCAGCCGTTTGATTTTATTTTTGGCAGAAAAGGGTGTAGGCAGCTTTGAGTGGGGTTTGGTGGGGAGTTAATGAGGAGGGGGGTTAGGAGTGGTGTAGGTCAGGTTTGGTGAGGGAAATGGGGAAAGAGGGTGGACAAAACACCCTGGTTATTAGGGCGTTAATGGAGGATTAGGGGGAAGAAGGGTGAACAGTGCCTGGGGTTTGTGGGTTTGACTGGGGTCAACGCCCAGGGAAACTATTAAAAGGTGTGGGCCAGTTTTTGGTGGGCTTGGGGTGTTTGTAAATGGATCAGGGGTGAGTTTGGATTAGTTTTATTTTGGGTTTAAGATTAAAAAGGTCCAAATGGTTAAGTTTATAATACAAGGACCAATGGTGTAATTTCCCGAAACTTGGGGACTGAAAATGCACTTTTCCCAAAGTATCAATAAGGACCATACTTGCATATTTTAAATATCCAAAACCCATTTTTGTAATTTTTGTACTTTTCAAAATTCCCGGGGACCATTTTTGACAAGTTGCCAAACTTGAGGGACCAAACATGTAATTTCCACAAAACTTTCACCCAGGGACAAAAAATGATTTTTGTAACTTCCCAAGGACCCAAAATGATTTTTCATTCAAAATTATCCCACCAGGGACCTTTTCTGCCAATATTTGAAACTCCAGGGACCAAACTGTAAATTCTCAAAACTTTTCCAATTTTTCACCAAAGGACAAAATATGACAACTTATGATTGTAAAAGGACCTTTGGTGATAATTTTCCATATTTTGAATATCTAGGGACTAGTTTTGTAATTTTATGAAAGTTGGGGGACTGAAACTGCCAATTTTGCAAACTTTGTACGTTTTTCATCTGTTTTTGCTCATTTTGCATCTAAAACATATAAAACACAATTTTGAAATATTTTCAGTATTTTGATGCATTTCTGAGTGTTTTTGTATGTTTTGCAGTTCAGATTAGACCAAAAATGATGAGTGTTTGAGCACTCATCATATATCGTACCTTTAATGAGAATTATGATATTCTTTATATAGGCACGAAATCCTTGTAAATTTCGTGTTCCTCACTCTTCGGGGTATAATGCCTATCCGGTCTATGGATCTTTATCCCATAAATAAGAGATCCTTATCTTGACCATAAATAATGTATTTGGGTTTGGGCTTTCGTGAGCCTAAACTGTTAGCATGGTAGCCCAAATCATTGTTATGATAGCCCACTCGTGGTGGGCTTGGGCGTTAGTAATGTTCATTAATCGGGTTCGTGACCCGAATATGGACTATACGTCATCATGTCCCCCCAGTCTAGTATGCGCAGGTTTTAACCGCGGATGCTAGACTAGTAATGTCAGCGGTAAGCGTGGCGGGGAAGATTCTAGTATTTCCCGCCAAAAATAATATACGGTGTATCTAGCTTTAAAACATCCCACGTATCCCTCGAAATACGTGAAAAAGTGCTTGTACCTATTTGTATTCCAGCCACACGATGAAAGTAGTTGAATCCACGTGGCGTTCATCCAAGGCATGGGGAAACCCTATATAAAGGGTTTTCATTTTCACTGTGTTTATCACAGTAAAAAATGCCACTTTCTCCATTTTAAGAGTCATCGATCAAGAAAAAATTAGTGTCTGTTAAGGTAATTGCGCCTGCGCACCTCAGTCAAATCTTATTTAGAAGATGGTTCGTCAATTAACTGAGTTCGTGTCTGAGATTGACGAGGATGAACTCCGTCAGTTCACCTCCGACTATTTCATCCCCCTTGCGGTGCACCCGGAAGTACCGGAGGTAGATGCATGTATCGCAGACTTCCCTGAGGGGAAGGTAGGGGTATACACGCGCTTTTTCGAGTTTGCGAATCAACGCGCGCCCATATCCCTATTCTTGAGCGACGTGCTCAACTTCTACCGTCTGCATATATCTCAGCTGCACTGTATAGGTGCGGCGAAGGTAACAAATTTTGAAGTAAACTGTCGTTTACTTGCTATAAACCCTACAATCAATCTCTTCCGCGTGTTTTACCACATAACGTGGTCAAACGGGTGGGTATCTTTTTCTAAGCGCCCAGGGAGCTATCAGTGTTATACTGATAAAGTAGACGCCCTTAGGAGTTGGAGGGAAAGGTTTTTTTGGGTAGATGATACGGTGTTCCTTTCGCACTTTGAGTTTTATACTCAAGGGACGCTGCCAAAGGATGAGCGCCCAGGTCCCGGTACGTATAACGCGGAGGATGCGGAAACCATTAATGCTAACCGCATCCCCATCAACTCCTATCCTGAGGAGTTTTTAGTTCATATGGGAATTAGTCGCAACTATTTCCATGGTTTTGACGAGGTGCCAACATTTCTGGATGAAAGCGGCCGGGGTGGGTGCTTGTCCTTTCTTTCCTTCGCATCTGTAGTGTAAGCGCCCTTTCATATTGTGATTTGAATAACTAAATTGTTCTTTGTTGTTTGTTCATGTGTTGCGCAGAGATGGACTTGTTTGGCGTAGTGAAGTTGGCAAAGCCCTCACAAGTGACTGTGGGTGTGCGCCCACTGAGGGAAGGTGAAGTACCTATTTTGGAAGCCACCGTCGGACGTCTTCTGGAGCCTGTGCAAGAAGAATCATCTGATGTTGCGCAACCCTTACTGAATGCAACCCCGGTGCAAACCGTTCCTGCGCAGGGAGTGCCAGCTTCTGAGCCTGCGCGCACTGAGTCATCTGACAGTGTTGGGATCCTCAAGGTTGATACCGATTCTGAAGAGGAGCGCCAGGGTGCCAAGCGCAAGGCATCTGATGATGGTGGTGAGGGCACTTCTAAGCGCAGGCGCCATGTTATCACTGTGGATGAGTCCACATATGAGGATGCGTCACTATCCCTGGCTGCGCATGATACTGCCGAGACCTCCTTTCCTACGTAAGTGACAATGGTTTTGTTATCTGTTTTCTTTCACTTTATTTGCTATACAATGCCTTGACTTCTTGCTTTTTATATGTAGTGACAAAGCTACAGGGAGTGATGCAGCGCATGTGGAGCAGGTGCCACCGCAGGCAACTCATTCTCAGGTGGAGGAGCCGTTGAAGGCAAGTGAAGAGATGTCTGCACGGGAGCTGATGGAGGAGTTGGGTGCGGTTGCTGATCGTCGGGCCGAGTTGGTTACTCAGCTCAAGGCTCGATATGCTGGTGAAGGTAGTAGCCATGCACAGAAGGATGAGGAAATTGCGCTGCTGAGGGCGCAGTTGGCTGATGCACGGGCGGATATAGAGTCACCAACTGCGCACGCTAGGAGGCTTGCGGATGAGAGGTTGGCCTTGATGGTTGAGGTGAAGCGCGAGCGTGCTGCCGCTGAGCAGTACAGATCTAACTGCGCATGGGGGCTAAAGTACTTGCAAGAAAACAGAAGCAAGCACTTTGCCCAGCTTGATGAGTTCTGCCAGTTTGTAGAGACTGCTCTGGAGGTGCAGGAAAGTAAGCTGCGCAAGTTGAGCATTGAGTATGATGAGGAGCTGTACCCTCATCTAGTGTCTGCTATTGCTGAGCGCAGGTATTTATGTACTTTTTATTTATTAACCAGCTGTTTGCGCTTACTTCCTCTGAAATTGTTCTCTTTTAACACGTGTGTTGTTGCATTGTTAGGTGGTTGATCAACTACGGTCTTCGCTTGGCTGCCATGAGTACGCTGGAGTCCCCAGAGGTCGTTGAGGCTTTTGGAGATGTTGTAAAGTGTGCCTTGGCGCGTGGCAAGGCCGAAGCCGTGGAAGAGCTTCATAAGGGGAAGATGCTGACCGTATCTCCCTCGGAGGTGCCAGGGTATGTTGGGGATGGCTATGCAGAACTGGTTGCAGCCATGAAGAAGATGAAGGTCTTCGATTTCCCCCATATCACCCAGCTAGAGTGTGATTAAGATTATGCTATCAGCGTGATCATGCAGGGACTGACTCTGGCGAGGCACATAGCAAAAGACGCGGAGGCGCAGCCTGACTTCTTTTTGAAGCCAGATGTGTCGCAGCTGCAAGAGCCTATTTTTGCTCGCCCCCGCGACATGCTGAATCCCTTCGCCCTTGAGAAGGAAATATCTCTGAAGAAGTCCTTGGAAGCCCACGCGATAAGGCTTGCGCGTAAGAAGGGCGTGAAAGGGAAGGCTATTTTGTGCGATCTTGGTGCGGCCCATCTTCCCAGGTCTGATGGAATCCCCGTCAGCGTACTGATGGTGTCGCAGAAGGATAGCAGCCTGTTGAGAAGGCTGAGTGAGGTTGGGCAATTGGCGTCTACGGCTAGTAGCTCAGGACATAGACGCACTCGCAGCATGTAGATAGCATCATCTTTTTTGTATATGTTGATTTTGTAACTTGTATACACTCGTGGTTTTGGTGAATAATAATATTTAACTTTTGTACGTCTTGTTTGTACCATTTTGTACTTAGATTATTTGTCTTTTCGTGAAAGATTTGCCAAGAGTCAAATTGAAACCAAAACGTACTTAGGAAAATTTGTATTAAGTCCATAACTTAATAAATATATGTGAATAAAAATTCATAAGTGTATGGATAAACTTGCAACGTGCTGCAAATACCATATCAAGGAACCAAGAGTCTTGGCTCCTAATTTGCTAAACGTGCACAGTGTGCGTTATTGTGTATCCTTCGTGGGATGCGCATTAAACTTACTTCAACGTCTTGATAGTAAGGTGTTTAGCAAGGATACATGATCCTATGTTGATGGGTTTGCAACCCTCTTACTCAACGAGTTATTTATTAGGTTTACTCATCCTTTCTGTCGTCGTGGGTCTTAATAAGTGCATGCACACCATGTAGGCAAAAATATAAATTAAGAATATTGAGACATAAATACAAAATATAAGCAATAAAGTTAAATGTGTTGTGGAGTTAGCTAGAAACCACAACGTTTTATTGATTCTTGCAAGTTTTTGAAAAGAAAAAGACAATTCCTAAAAAAAAAAGTGTAAATACACGGACATTTATTGGGCACTTTTAAAGTGCAGAGGTGTCGGTGTGTGGGCCGTAGCCTTTCCTAAAGATAACATCTCTTGAGATTGCAAATATTCCAAGTGCATGCTAGCTCATGGCCTTCCAGATCACGCAGCTTGTATGCGCCATTGCCTAATGCTTCTGTGACCTCATAGGGTCCTTCCCATGTGGGTCCCAGCTTGCCCGTGTCTTCTGCATGGCATGCATCATTGGCGCGTATACAAAGTCTCCTGGCCTGAAAGAAGTGTTTCTGACTTTTGCATCATAATACTTCTTCATCTTTGACTTAGCCTTTGCCTCACGTATAGCTGCCCGTTTGCGCCTTTCTTCCAACAGATCCAAGTCTATGCGTCGCTCATCGTCATTTGTTGTAACATTGACTTCCGCCGTACGGATAGTTGGCATTCCAATCTCGGCTGGTATGACAGCTTCTGTCCCATAGACAAGAGAGAATGGTGTATCTCTAGTGCTGCCTTTGATTGTCGTGCGGTGCGCCCATAAAACATGCGACAATTCATCCACCCATCGTCCTTTATGTTTGTCAAGACGCGCTTTAATTCCTTCACCCAGACTACGATTCACGCATTTAACCAAACCATTGGTTTGTGGGTGCTTAACTGACGCGAAGTGTTGTGTAATATTTAATTGCGCGCACCAGTCTTTGAACAGGTTATCACAGAATTGTTTTCCGTTGTCCGAAATAATTTCTCCAGGTAGGCCAAAGCGGCATACAATGTTATCCCAAACGAAGCATTTGACCTGGTTGCCTGTGATACTTGCCACTGCTTTTGCCTCAATCCATTTAGTGAAATAATCTATGGCCACGATGAGGAACTTTAGTCCCCTTGCTGCGACTAGAAAGGGGCCTGCAATATCAATGCCCCATTTATAGAATGGCCATGGTGAGGTGATAGGTGTCAACTCTTGTTGTGGTCGGCGCGGGATGGGTCTGTGGACTTGGCAGTTGCTGCATCTCTTTATCATGTCTCGCGCATCGCGATGCATAGTAGGCCAATAGTATCCTGACCGCAAGGCTCACGCCACAACGGACCGTGGTCCTGAGTGCATGCTGCATGACCCAGCGTGGATCTCTCGGAGTACGTAATCTGCCTGAAGAGGTCTAATGCACCGAAGCCATGGTTGTAGGAATGAATGTCGATATAGGATACCATCTCGAAGTTCGAACCTCTGCGCTGTGCGCCGTATCCGTCGAGCGTCTTTCTGTTCTTGGGGTAATATTCCCTTGCTTATGAATTCTATGATAGGTGTCATCCAAGTAGGATTCTCTTCTTCTATCACTGTGGATATTTCCATCTCAGAGATGGATTTATTCTTCAAGGTTTCCACCAATACCTGTTTTGACAGGTGTGAAAAGCTTGTAGATGCGATCTTACTCAGCGCATCTGCTTTTCTGTTTTCTCCTCTAGGAACATGTTTGATGGTGAACCTGTCGAAATTCTGGATTAGGGACTTGGTCTTGTCGAGGTATTGGATCATGTGTTCCTCCTTAGCCACATATTCGCCTAATACGTGGTTGGCCACTAATCTGGAATCGACATTTGCCTCTAGGTTGCGTACACCCATTTGAGTTGCTATGCGTAATCCAGCAAGTAGGGCGTCATATTCTGCCTCATTGTTTGTGGCTGTGAATTCAAAACGCAATGCGTAAGTGAATTCTGTTCCATCTGGGCTAGTGAGGATAAGGCCTGCACCTGACCCATCCACGCACGAAGATCCATCCGTGAATAGAACCCATGGTTCTTATAGCGTTACCTCACTCTTTGAAGGTGCAGTATCAGTATCTGGCTTCTCAATGATGAAGTCTGCCAATATCTGTCCTTTAATCACAGTGCGTGGTCTATAAGACATGTTATGCTCGCTCAATAACACACTCCATTTTTGTAGCCGTCCCGATGCGTCGGGTTTAGAGATAACTTGCTTGATAGGTTGGTCCGTAATTACAGCTATTGGGTGTGCTTGAAAGTATCTGCGCAGTCTCTTAGCTGCGAATACTAAAGCTAGGACTAGCTTTTCCATGGCAGTATAGTTAGTCTCTGTCTTCTTGAGTGCTTTGCTTACAAAGTATACTGGTGTTTGAACGGAGTTTCTATCTGTCAATAGCACCGCGCTGACTGCTCCATGAGTTGCAGATAGGTACATGATCAATTCCTCCCCTGGTCGGGGTGTGACAAGCTTGGGAAGTGCTGCTATATGTTGTTTGAGCTGTTGAAAAGCTTCTTCCACTTCCGCAGTCCAACGAAAGTCTCCCTTTTTTGTGCACTTCGTGAGTGTCTTAAAGAGAGGGAGTGACTTATCTGCTGATTTGGACAAGAATCGATTTAGGCCAGCTAATTTTCCGTTTAATGACTGGACTTCTTTCAGTGTGCGTGGTGAAGGGAGTTCGATGACAACTTTTGTCTTCTCTGGGCAGGGCTTAATGCCATCATGTTCTATCAAATACCCAAGAAACATACCTTCTGTAGCGCCAAAGGTACACTTCTTGGGATTTAACTTCATGTTGATCCTTCCCAATGTCTTGAATGTTTCTTCAATGTCACGCACCAATTCTTCTTCAGTATGGCTCTTTATGACAAGGTCATCAACATAAACCTCCAGGTTGCGACCTACTTGCTTCTCAAACGCGTGGTCCACCAACCGCTGGTATGTTGCTCCCGCATTCTTTAGGCCAAAGGGCATTTTTGTGTAACAGTAGACCCCTTGACTTGTGTGGAAGGCTGTTTTTTCTTCTTCTTCCTCAACCATCTGGATTTGGTGGTACCCTTTGTATGCGTCTAGGAAGCATTTAAAGGGGTATCCGCACAAAGATTCCACCTTCGAGTCTATCTCTGGTAGCGGGTAACAGTCTTGTGGACATGCTTTGTTAAGGTCAGTGAAATCCACGCACATTCTCCAGCTGCCATCGCTCTTTTTTACCATCACTGGATTGGAAAGCCAGTCTATCTCTGCGATCTGGGGCCTGGCCGCGCTTTTTCTGCCGTATTGGAGGATATCCTTGTCGGATTTTTAGCTTGTGCTCTGTGATAGATCGTGGTACCCCAGTCATGTGCTTTGGTTCCCACGTAAAGATATATAGGTTTCTTTGCAAGAGTGCGCACACAGCCGCTCTGCCTTTGTCAGACAGCGACCCTCCAATTGATATTTCTTGATCTGGGTAGTCAGGGTGAATTGCGACCTTCAGGTTGCAACTTTAGCTGTGTGCTGCTCTGGAGCACGCGGGGTCTTATTTGTCACTGTGTTGCATTCTTTAGGTGATACAGTGGCGTTGTAGAGGGTGACAATGCCTCCTTCTATTGGGAATTTGAGCATCCCGTGTGCTGTGGACGGTACCGTGCGCATGGCTGATATTCCTGGTCTTCCAATAATGCCATTGTATGGCGAGGGAGACCTGATTACCATAAAGTTCATCCAGGCTGCTGTAGAATGTTGTTCATTACCAATGACCACAAGTAGGCATAATTGCCCCATGGGCCATATCTTCTCTCCTATGAAGCCAGTCAGCGACGTCGTGGCCGGAATTAACTGACTTCGTATCTCAGGTCGCAGCCTCTTGAAACAATGTTCATACATAATATCTGCGGATACTCCTCCATCAACATACATGCGGTGGATATCGTGACCCCCTGTATGTATTTCAATAGTGAGCGATTCCACTACTGCGTTGTCCGCAGTCAGAGTGGGGAAAGAGATTTCGCTCCCATAAGAAAACTTTTGGCTGACTTTTTGTCTCGTCTTTCGCTGCCATGATTGTATCATGTAGATTGTGTCCGCCTTGTCTTTGGGTGTCTTTTTTTTACCCCCATTCTTTTGTCTGTCCTTCCCCTCTTTGATGTTTTTAACGAGGTGATCCATTTTACCTTATTTCACTAATTTGTCGATTAGTTGGCGTAACTGGACACATTCGTTGGTAGTGTGGCCCTTTTGTCCATGGTATTCGCAGTATCCGCTTCCTACGCGCCTATCTTCTAGGGTGCGCATTGGTGGAGGTTTCGGGAAATTTGCTCCTTCTGTCGCGAATATCTCCCTTGGGGTCTTCGTGAGTGGAGTGTATTTGTCGTTATCCCGTCTACTTCCTTGATTGCGGTAGTTCCTGCTGCGGCTACTACTCTGGTCATTGGATTGTCTCCTAGGCTGTTCTTGTGGCCTATAGGTTGAGTAACCTTTTTTGCTATCTGCAGCAGCTGCTTCCCCCTGGATAAAGGATGTGGTGCGCTTCATCAGTTCATCAAAGGTTTGGGGAACCTTATCATTCAGTTTCTTTATCACCTCTGGGTTATTGATCCCATTCATGAACCCTGAGATTTTTAGCACTTCGGGGCACGCCTTGACGTGTATGCATTCATCCTTATAGCGCTCCATATATGCGCTTGTAGATTCCCCTTGGCGCTGTTTTACTCTGGCCAGTTCAACAGGGTTCTTGGCATACTTCTTTCTTTGAGTTAAGTTCAAACGGAATGTTTTTCGCAACTCTTCAAACCCGTTTATACTTCTTCGTGGAAGCTTGCTGAACCAAGTTCGCGCATTACCTACTAACGTGGAGTTAAACATATGGCACCACACAGGTTGTGGCCAATTTTCGATAGTAGCAGCTGATTCAAAAATTTTTAGGTGGTCATCAGGATCACCTGTTCCATCATATGTTTTAACATTGGCAGGCATGCGCCTTCTCTTATCATCCGCATAATCGCTGATGCGCCGCGTGAATGCGTCAACCTTTTGGCGACGCCAAGGAAGAGATATATCTTCGTCTTTTTCCTCGCGATGTCTTCCCTTGGACTTCCAGTGTCCTGTCTCTTTGTCCTCGTTGTCCGAGGAGTCGCTTGAGGAGGAGTTGCCCCTTTTGCGGCGCTTGCGCCATTTTTCCTCGGAGTCCGAGCTTGGGGGGCTTTCACTTGGGGAAATTCGTCTACCAAGTCTATCATGAATTCTTCTACTTCCAGACCTTGAAGAGCTCTCGCTCGGTGAGCATTGCCGTCCAAGTCTATCTTGCATCCTGCGATTACCAAGTCTAGCGTGGACATTGGTACGCCTTCCATTGTCTTCGTACTCCTCCGAGTATTGTGAATCAGATACTGTACCATCTATAGCTGTCCTTCCAACTCTAGCAAATACTGGAAGTCTGCGGCTATCCTTTTCGCGCCCCTCCTTCTGGTAGCGCGATGGGGATGTTTCGTATTCTGGGTTAAAGTTAAGCCGGGCTTGCAGGCTCTGACTTGACCTTTTTCTTGCCACCTCTTGCATGAGGTTAGTTAAAGTTTCGTAATTTTGAGACACAAAATTACTTAGCGTTAACTCAGGCACATGCTTTTCCAGTGCAAGGATATCTGTCTCTACATTAGGTCCCCTATCTCGATTAGGCGCGCCTGGCGGCACAGTGTTGTCCACAATGGGTGCCGTTTGATGGGGAGTAGTGAAGAGAGTGCGCTGAAGATCTTCAGCGCTTGGGGCCACCGTAGTGGCCTGGGTAGTCCCCGCGGGCAATTCTACCGTTGGGAGAATTAGAGTTGGGCCCGATTTTTGGTGACCAGGCGCACTGGTTGTTCCAGAGGCTTGCCTAGAGGCCGAGTCTTGATGTTTCCTCCTCTGGGGGTCACCATGTGTTTTTTCCAACTGCGAAGTCCGCTGGCTTGAGTTTTTGTGCTTCGTCATTCTAGTTCTTAGTGTAGGGTCCCACGGATGGCGCCACTTGTTGATACAAAAGTTATGCGTTCCTTATTTGGGTTCCTGTTCTCGTACCAATCAGATCTTAATGCTTGAGACCTGCGCACTAAGAGAGCAAACAAACACCGTTAGGCTTATCGTGGGATTGTCTCCCACGATTATCCTCCGGGCGTGAGAGTAAGTAATCGGTTTTAGGGTTGTATAGAAGAGTTAGGGTTGTATATCGTACCTTTAATGAGAATTATGATATTATTTATATAGACACGAAATCCTTGTAGATTTCGTGTTCCTCACTCTTCGGGGTATAATGCCTATCCGGTCTATAGATCTTTATCCCATAAATAAGAGATCCTTATCTAGACCATAAATAATGTATTTGGGTTTGGGCTTTCGTGAGCCCAAACCGTTAGCATGGTAGCCCAAATCATTATTATGATAGCCCACTCGAGGTAGGCTTGGGCGTTAGTAATGTTCATTAATCGGGTTCGTGACCCGAATATGGACTATACGTCATCAGGTTCAAATCATATTTCAATGTTATTCTGATTATGGTGTTACATAATTTAACTCTTCACGTCAGTGTTCCCGAGATATAAAATGGAAAGAAAAGAAATGAAGAGGTTAAAAACGAGAGAAAAGAAGAGAAGAGGAAAAAATATTGGTTTTTTGTTTGTGTTCCCAAGTTAGAGAGAAAAGAAGAGATATTCAATAAAATTATGCACAAAAATCATCTTCTCTCCAAATTATCCCAATTTGAGAAGAAGATTAGGAGAGAAGTTTTGGCATAATTTCCTCTCCTTTTCTCTTCTCTTCTCTCCAAAAAAAAACTCGGGAACATAAATATTTTGTTATTTCCTCTCCCCCTCTCTTCTTTTCTCTTTAAATAAAAACTCGGGAACAGAGTGTAAAAGCAGAGTCCAATTTTTCCTCATTCTCCATTTTCGTACTTTTTTTTTTCTCTTCGATACTAATATGTATGCAAAATAATCATGAATGACTAGACATAGGTGGTACCTTATGTATACATAATATATTGTGATTTGGAAAACAAATATGACATTTATATTTGAGTCGAAAACGAATTAAACAATGAGTGATCCAAGAAAAAGATGCTCACAAGGCACTTTAAGTTTGACTGAGTCAGAGTCAGAGTTGGTGGCACATCCTTAATTCTTGTGTCTCCAAACATTACCACTTAAACTTTTAATCTAATCCAACTTGTTTCGGTTTTCATTGTTTTTACTTTTTAGTGACTACACATGTTGGTTCCTATTTGTTTGTATTAGGCAAATTAGATTATTGATTTTCTTTAGATCTTATAATTATACCCATAAGCAAATTAGATTATTGATTTTCTTTAGATCTTATAATTATACCCTTAAAACTATAATAACTACGTAGTACTACATATATTGATTGATTATTAAGTGAAAGTAACATATTAAAATCTTTGTTTTAGGTTACAAAGTAAGTATAATCCACTTATTTCACGATCTCATAGGTTTTTAGATACAATGATCAACCATTGTATACAATGTTTGGTTTACTAATAGCAAGATTAGTAAAACCTTGTTTAGTTTTTTACTTTTGCTAGTTACTTGATAACTTACTATAGTGTGATAAGATTGAACACAAGTGACTATTATTGTTTATTAATTAAAGAACATATAATATAAAATAGTTATAGTTAATCGAAGGATGTAAAAAGCTAGAATCGAGAAAAGGAAATGGGGTTGAAGTGTGTGTCTCACGTGACGAAACGTGTGATGCGATGGTAACTGAAACCTGAAAAATACTTGCATATGCCGCACGTGCATACATGTGTTGTACTTTACATGCATGTGGGATTTATGGAAATAAGGAAATTTTAAAAAAATATTCACCAACGGACCACTGCCAGTACCCCGTGCTACAAGTATTGTACCCTCATTTATAAATAAATATAGCTTAGTTTTCCTACTAAAGAAAAAGGTTAATTTGAACTATAATCTAATTAAAGTATTAAAAATCTATACTAAGGGCGTGTTTGGGATACGACCCATTAAGGTTGTATCGATATATTGCACCCTTCAAGCGTGTGTTAGCCTTAAAAAAGTAGAAAAGAGAAGACGAGATTTGTTGTTGGTTAAAAACGTAATACTTTCATTAACATTGACGGGTATTTATACTAGTTATGAGATAGACTCAATCTAACACAAACACATATCCTAATAAGACTTAAAAATATCCTAAACATGACTTTCACGACACTTATCCTAACACCTAAACAAAAGATAAGCATGATGGTTATCACATCAAGTATTCCCTGCGCCAAACCGGAGCAGTTGTTATCCTATTTGGCTCGTTCCATCCCCTGAACCGCGGGTGTGTAACATTCCTCCTTTTTTCAAAAATTACCTAGTCCTCAAGGTTATAATCTGAATTGGCAGTTTCTACTGCTTTTTCTTCATCCGCTGTCGTCACCTACTGCCATTAATAATAAGAACTTACTGGAACACTTATGACCTCGTATCCACTTGTTATCACAGTTGAAACATAGCTCTTTGTTCAGGCATTCTTGACGTCCAGCGGGTGAAATCCACTTGATAGCAAGTGGCTGAGCATTAGTGTTGGCGGTAGCTTGCGTGAGTACGGTGCATGGTCATCTCATACTTTTTATGGCCCTAGACAATAACAACAAAGAGGCCCTATCCACTTGTAAACTAAAGAGAAATTACATATAAACGTGAATTATATAACTCATATATGTTTAATATTATACGTATTTATATGCTAAACCTATAAAATGTGGCCCTTTTTTAGTGGAGGCTCTGTGCGACGGCACCTATTGCACACCTCTCTAAGACCCTCTCCGCGTTGGAACTAGCAACTCAAAAACAAGTCGTAGGCTGCCTTTGAGTAACAACACTGGTCGCGGCATTAGTTGTGTGGAGAACGGTGGGAGACCGTTGGTCTTCTAATCGTGCTTCGGTAATGCGTGCCAAAGAAAAGGCTTCGCCGAGTGTAGTAGGTTTAGAGACCAGAAGTTCCCGTT
Source organism: Artemisia argyi (assembly GCA_030686995.1). Taxonomy (NCBI): domain Eukaryota; kingdom Viridiplantae; phylum Streptophyta; class Magnoliopsida; order Asterales; family Asteraceae; genus Artemisia; species Artemisia argyi. Next base: position 142,696,690 of record CM060696.1, on the reverse strand, counting down.
GCAGGTTCAGCTTAAGGCCAGATATATAGAATGTTATGAGTAAGGTTTCCAAGATATCTGTGAACCGATTCATGAGTTTTTCAAACTCACTATGATATTGTGCCATCGTACCCATTTGCAAAATCTTGGATAGCGTACCCTGAGGATCCTCATATTTAGAAGGACCAAAACGATTTCTAACACTCTCCAAAAACCCATCCCAACTGTCGAGAGTCATCCACCAAAACCATTTAGTCGCGTTGCCTTTAAGGTTGAAACCCACAACCTTTAATTGTTGCTCAGCTGGTGTCGTGAGAAGTTCAAAGTATTCATTAATGGCAAAAATCCAACTATCAGGATTTAACTCCACTGAATTTGGGAACATCTAACCGCATTGATCACAGTAGCAGTCCTTGAGCGCCTCCAGACCGCGATCCGTGACGTCTTAATGCCAATGTTTTGGCTGCTTGCAACTCCTGGTTCAAAGCTGCAATCTGTCTTGTGAAAAAGTTGGACTACTCCTTCAAAAGTAACCGTATTTGTTGCTCATTCATCGTAGCTCAATGAAAGCACCAATTGATACGACCCATTAAGGTTGTATCGATAGATTGCACCCTTCAAGCGTGTGCTAGCTCCCTAAGAAAGTAGAAAAGAGAAGATGAGATTTGTTGTTGGCTAAAAAACGCAATACTTTCATTAACATTGACGGGTATTTATACTAGTTATGAGATAGACTCAATCTAATGCAAGCACATATCCTAATACGACTCAAACATATCCTAAACATGACTTTCACGCTACTTATCCTAACACCTAAACAAAAGATAAGCTTGATGGTCACCTCATCACGTATTCCCTACGCCAAACCGGAGCAGTTGTTATCCTATTGGATCGTTCCATCCTCTGAAGTGTGTAACAGTTTGGAGACAGATTTTATGCTTATTGTGATTGCAAAACGCAGTAATCCGTTTTTAAGTGTTTGGAAAACAAAGTTTGAAAAGTGCTTTTCTGCGTTTAGACAACCCCAAAACGTGGTTTAGAAAAGTAATGTTGAACTATAAGACCTTGATAGATCTTCTTGAGCACTCTAGAATCGTTAGTAATGTCACTGTAATCAATAACACACTAATAGACAATCTCTGCAACTTGTATTTATAAAGCGGAAATAAAACACAAGCTTGATACTAAGAACTCTTGATCCTCTATGGATCTTTTAATTATAATAAGAGTATTCACTAAAAAAAAATTCTTCAATACATAAACGTGTGTTCCTTTTATACATAAGGAACCCTAAACCGTTTCTCAAGAAACGTATATTCTAAAACTTCTAAAAGATATGCATTATCACTTCCTAAATAAACTCATGCATATCCAAACTACATTACATAAAATACGGAAATACTATATCCGCAGAAACTAATAATGCTGAACTATGTCTTCAGCAGATATACTGCTTCAGCAGGAACTAACTCTTCAGCAGTATCCTTTAGCAGAAACAGCAGCAGAATTCTTACTTCACAGAATTCCCAACAATCCTCCCCTAATCTTGAATTTGACCTAGTTAAGTTCAAGATTCTTGATAGATCTTCAAAATAACATACCAAGAGGATTGTAATAAGATAGCACCGGCAAAGAATCATCTTCAGCAGAATCTCTATGATCAGCAAATACTTGAAAGCTCCATTCTTTGCAGCAACAAATGACCAAATGTACATCAAAACAAATTAGTTTCATACTATTCTCATCACTTCCAGATGTGTTAACTCCTGAGAGAAGTGAATCATTGAAATTAATGGATTTGATGTCTCTTTACCAATAGTCATCACTACTGGAGTAGCCAAGTGTTCAAAGGTACACTGATAACCACATGATTTTGAGCAAATCATCAGCTATAAACGGATTTGAGATGTCTTTACCTGTAGCCGTTTGCTCAGGACTAGCCAATTATTTTGATGAAAATCATCTTGGTTAACTGATTACCAAATATGGTTTTCCACTGCCTTTACCACAAGCCATATACATGTGGGCTAGCCAATTATTCAGAATCCATAAAGGAAAAATCCATGGTCAATTGACAACCATTTCAACTACTCAGCAAGAAAGCATGGGTGAGTTGAAAACCCTATGGTTTTGAGCAAACCATTACAGCTATCAACAGATTTGATGTGTCTTTACCAAAGCTGTACCCTTTGGACTAGCCAACTTTATGATGGAATAGTCAACATCAGGTAAGTTGATAACCAAACCTGCATACAAATACTATACAACAAGATGTTAGTTTTTTTTTTTTTTTTTTTTTTTTTTTTTTTTTTTTTTTTTTTTTTTATATATACTAAAATAAAATAAAACAAATATACAATATGATATCCCTAATCAGATGCTGCTCTGGAAGTGTTAATCCTCTGTTTGAAAACCTTCACCAAAGATTCAGCAAACAATCTTGTATTTCCAGCTGGATCAGGAGGAATTTCCAACTTCTGTTGTAACATTTTCTCCATCAGAGATACCTTCAGAGGATATCTGTTGGTAAGATCCATAATAATTCTTAGACCAGTGGTAGTTTCCAACATATGAACATAAGGCATAGGATAGAACTTCCAACTCTGAACTTTCCATCTCTGATTGTTCTTCCAGATATCATAGCTTGCACCATTGGGAGTAGAAGAATCAAACAACACTTGAAGATCACCCAACAAATACAATCTAGAGCCTTCAGGAGTATGAGTTGCATAGTACTTAATAACCAACTCATATAGAGTGACTAAATCTTGATGATTCACAAGATGAAGAATCTGTTGAAGAAATGTAAAGGATAGGGAAGTTTTATTCAATCTGTAAATGGTATTCACTTGACCATCTTTACTTAACTCCCAATGAACCAAAACATCTCTAGTTCCTTCAGGCCAATCATCAGAGGATCCTTCCCTTATAAATGAAGCATCAGAATCATTCACATTGATTAGACTTTGTTTTGAATGTGATGATCTGACTTTAGCCATTCTCTTGCCTCTTCTTCCAGGAACATAAATAGCATCACGAACTACTGCTTCAGCAGAATCACCTTCTGCAGCATCAGTTTCCACTGATGGAGTATCTAATTGTTCATCAGTAGAATCTTGAGAAGATTCAAGTGCAGCAGAGGCATATTGTTCATCCATAGCCTTCCTGATTTGTTTGTTTCTAGCAGCTTGAATTTCAACTTCTCTTGTCTTCAGTTCATGAAATCTTGCAAGCTCAGCTTTTTGTTCAGCTTCTTGTTCCTCAGTCAACCTCCTAGCAGTCTCTTCACCCAACCTTTCCTGCTCCAATTGTCTCCTAGTTCTCTTTCTAGTTGGAGGATCTGATGTCATCACTTTTGCTTTACCTTTATCAACACAAGATGAAGCAGCAGAAAGTGGTACATCAGTAAAAGGATCAGGTAAAGATATCTTTTCAGCAACAATAGGAACATTAACAGATGAAACAACATCATTATTGAGAAGAGGAATATTCTTGGAAGCACCCATTCCAGCCTGTTCATTTCTAGTCTTGATCATGTTATAAATCTCAACCAGTTTTTCATATGGAAGTCCCCACACTTTTGTTTTAGACCAAGCAGAATTAACTAATGAGCTGCTTTGACTTCTCACATATGTTCTCATATAATCTCTCTGCTGTGCTTGAGTCATAGGTTTATTTCTTTTAGCTTTGGCTTTTAACTCATCTGCTACCTTCTTCCTCATCTTTAACACTTTCACAATCTCAGAATCATAGTCTTTCTCCTATACCCTTTTACCAATAATATCAGCAGCTACATCAGGATTATCAAGCATTAGTTGTCCAATCTGTTGCCAATCTGACTCATCAAACTCTAGAACAGCTGCATCCAATTCCCTTTGTCTTTCAATGGGTAAGGTAGAAACATATCTTTGAGTGACTATCTAATTCTGCATCAAACTTGGCTTGTTCTTCCTCAGCTAGATTAGCACTCTTCTTATAATCTTCCCATTCTTGAAATCGTTTTTCTTGTCCAGCTCTGTCTTCAGCTGTTACAAGCTCATCCAAATCATCATGAGGGACATTATCTGCAGCAATATCATCATGAGAAACATTCACATCTGCCATAGGTTCATCATGTACTTCTTGAACCTCTTTATCAGTAGAAACTTGTGGATTCTCAGATGAAAGATGAACAGGGGAACTAAGATATTCTTTCCCTGCTACAAAATATGCTTCTCCTAATGTATTTCCTTTATTAGCAGATTTATCAGCAGCAACCCCACTTATTGATTGTTTCTCCTGAAGTACATCCATAGCTTCAGTCATCAGCACATCATCATCTCCACCAGTCACTTTTGAAGTTTCAGCAGCTTGTCTTGCCAAATACTGTCTTGTACTTCTTCTTCTGTGGACTAGTATCGTTGGTTTAGATTGAGATACTTCAGCAACTTTAGGAGGAACAACATTAGATTGTCTAGCAACTTCAGCTAGAATCTCAAGTGAATCCAAATTTGCCTCCTTAGCAACTTCAGCAGAATCCAATCCATCCTTACTTTGCTGCTGCTGACTTAGCTGTGCCTCCAAATCTTGAACTTTGCTTTTCAAACTTTTAATTTCATTACCAAGAGTAGTCTTGGTCTCAACAAGCTCTTTCTGGAGATCTTCAGTCATTTTCATGTACCTGCTAAGGGAATCATATACAAAAGTGAGAGTAATAGGGTCCTCTGCTCTACCAGCGGATTGCTCAGTGGTATATGGAGCTTCATTGAACCCAGCAGGAGAAACAAACTTATGTACAACATTAGGAGAACCTTCATTAATTTGCTCTCCCAAAGGACTGGGTGAAGGTAGTCTATTACTCTCAGGTTCAAGAGTCTGAAAGTTATCTTCAAACTCATGAATTTGCTCAGCTGGAGCATCCTGAGCTGGTGAAATGGTATGACTAGGTGACATATGTACAGGGGTAGGTGGTGGTATGTCAGCAGAATCAGGTAATGGTTCAGCAGTTGTAGCTGGCACTTCTTCCATTACCACTGAAGGATTACCATCAGCAGCAACACCAGAAGATGATGGATTACCATCATCAGCAGCATTAGGAGTAGGCATATTACCAGCATCATCACCCTCAACTACATTGCCATGAGGCAACATATCTTCTAACATTGGATGATGTTCCCCAGTAAAATTAGTTTTCATTGAGGCAAACAACTTAGAACCTAGACTTTTAATAGGTATATGGGTTCTATCTTCAGTGGTTATGTCTAAAATTATTTGTAAGAATCTAGGGTACATTAAGAACTTATGATGTTGCTTATCTATATTTTCTAGCATATTATCAAAAATAAACTTAGAAAAGTTATAAGTTTGACCCTTAGAAAGACAAACAATACCACAATCCAATTGCAGAGAGAACTGGTTCCATCCACCACACTTGTTGATGATACATTGAAGCAGCAGATGCACCAAATACCTCCACTTAGGACAAAATTGATTCTTGTGCCACTTGGAAGTATCAGTACTTTGATATCCAGCTTCTCTTAGCCCAGCAAGAATCTCTACAGTGTTGGAATGATACACACCATTTTCATCATCCAACTGAAGCTTTGTCCTAATCAACCCTTCTGTCACCACATACTCTACACCATCTATTTCAGCTACAATCTCTGTAGCAGATCTCTTAGCAGCAGATGCCCAAAATTGCTTCACCAAGGATTCACACACCAAATTGGGACTACAAGTCAAAGCATAATGAATCTTCGACCTTTGTAGAAACTCCACCATCAAATCAAATTCTTCATGTCCCTTTGCCTTTTTCAGAATAACATACTTGTTATGGTCGCCCTTCAATTCAAGTTGTGCCATTTGAGTAATCGTGCGTGAGACGGTTATGAATTACACAGAAAATAATGGGTTTAAAAGGAGTGATAAGCGAATAATTTTGTTTAGGAAGAGATATGCAAAGTGGGTTAAATTTGGAAGTTCCCCAATCGTGGTCAAAATTATCGGAACAACTTATTGACCAAGTCTGACAAGTAGTTTAAAAACTTCCAATTTGAAAATTTACCCTTCAGCAGAAATGAAAGTCAAATCTGCTGAAGAATGGTCAACATCAGCAGAATCAACCAAAAGTAAAAATATCTTCGGTCAATATCTTGGTTTTACTGTGCCACCCAACTCGCATTAATTATCGTAACTCCTAAACTTGGCTTATTTAATCACCCCCAAATCACATCTCAGTCACCAATTTACCCCAAACCATCTTACAAACCCTAATTTTCCAATTAACCCCAATTCTTGACCAAAACCATGTCATCACTCCCAGAATCTCAGATCCAAATTCCTCTTCTCCATTAGCAGAGGAAGATTTACCACCATATCCATGGGAGCTTGATGGTTCTGACTATGAAAGAGCACTGGAGAAACGATGGGATGCACAAGAAAGACAATAGAATGCTCATAGGAAGGGTGAACGAAGCCAAGTACCCATTCCTGCTGAGAGAGATATTGTCTCTCCCTTCATCTATACCTCTGATGAAGACTCCTCAGAGGAAGAAAATGAAGATCCAACCTTTCTTCCTCCTTCCACACCAGAGAGATCCCAACCAAGATCAAGTAATAGGGATCCATCTCTCCCAACATCACAAAATTTGATGTTGAATCTTCCTGCTCCAGGACCTGGTCTTCCACATCAAGAACATATTGGACAGAGCAAGAAGGCAGAGATCATACGTAAGGGAAAGGAGAAGCTGAAGTAGATGATTGAGGAATGTTGCCATGGAACAAAGTTCTTGAGTATTTTCTTGACTTTGATTCATGAGCATCTTCACAGTCTTCCTTCTCTTCTTTTTCCATTTTAATCTTCAGTTTCTTCATTGTACTTGTCATAGCCTCAAGTATTTTGTAATAAGTGATAGAAGCTAGTAGTACTTAATTAGCCAAATGTTTAGGAATGATCATTGTAATTCAGTTGAAACTTGAATGTAAGCTGTAACATGTTTCTATGAATGAATGAAAAGATCTTCTTAATTAATCAACATTGTAAGACCTTCAGCATAATCGACTTATCAGTAGAAACCATGTTTTAGCATTTGTGACCATATTCCTTTGACTTGCTCTTGGTGACTTTAACATGAAACTTACATTCTCATAACATCTGCAAAACAGACATCAAACAAGCAAATACACCAAACAACTTGCAAAACTGTTAATCGGTTAGTGTTAAAACTCAGAAATTATACAACTTATACAAATCTACAAAGTTTACACTCACACAATCCTCCCCTGAGGCATATGCCTCCCCTTAAACTTTGTAGTTAAGGGTTAAGCATTCCAATATGGACCACCAAATATTGAAACCTTGGTCCATCAAATGCTTTAGTTAACAAATCTGCCACATTTTCATCTGTGTGAATTTTGACCACTTTAACCAAATGTTTTTCATAAGCATCCCTTATAAAGTGGTGCCTGATTTCAATATGTTTGGTTCTATTATGAAAAACTGGATTTTTAACAATACAAATGGTACTTTGATTGTCAATGAAAATGGTAGTATTCATAAAGTTATACCCATAATCCAACAATTGATTCTGAATCCATAGAACCTGTCCACAACAATTGGCAGCAGCAACATACTCTGCTTCAGTAGTAGAGGTAGCAACAATTGTCTGTTTCTTGCATTGCCAAGAAATCAGTCTTCTGCCAAGGAATTGGCAACCTCCAGTTGTGGATCTTCTATCCAAATTTGCACCAGCATAGTCACTATCACTATAAGCTGCTAGCTGAAATGGAGACTCTTTGGGATACCAAAGACCTAATTTGGGTTGGCCTTTTAGGTACTTAAAAATCTTTTTAGCAGCATTCATATGAGATGTAAGTGGAGTGACTTGGTGCCTTGAACATGCACTCACAACAAATGTAATATCAGGTCTTGAGGCAGTCAAATACATCAATGAACCAATCATTGACCTGTATAAATGAACATTCACAGGTAGATCAGGATCAAGATTGTTCTTTGGTTTGGGAGCCTCATATGGAGTAGTGGCAGTCCTAACATTCTCCATAGCAAACTTGGACAACATATCTTTTACATATTTCTCCTGATGTATGAAAATACCATCAGGTTTCTGCTGAACCTGTAAACCTAAAAAGAAAGTGAGTTCTCCCATGGCACTCATTTGAAATTCTCCCTTCATCAAATCCTCAAACTCTCTACACCATGCTTCTTTGGTGGAACCAAAAATAATATCATCCACATACACCTGCACAAGAATAATATCCCTAGAATCTTTCTTGAGGAATAAAGTCTTGTCAATGGCACCTCTTCTGTAGCCATTCTTCAGTAGAAATGTGGAGAGTCTAGCATACCAAGCTCTGGGAGCTTGATGAAGTCCATAGAGAGCTTTGACAACTTTGTACACATACTCAGGATGATCAGGGTCTTCAAATCCCTTGGGTTGAGTCACATATACCTCCTCTTCAATCTCACCATATAAGAAAGCACCTTTAACATCCATCTGATAAACCATAAAGCCCATATAAGAGGCATAGGCCAAAAATATCTGAATTGCTTCAACTCTGGCCACTGGTGCAAAGACCTCATCATAGTCAATGCCTTCCTCTTGTCTAAATCCTTGAGCCACTAGTCTTGCTTTGTTCTTCACCACAATACCCCTGGCATCTCTTTTATTCTTCAGAATCCATTTTGTCCCAATAGCATATTTACCATCAGGAAGAGGAACCAAAATCCAAACCTGCTGATTCTTAAATTGCAACATCTCTTCTTGCATTGCCTCCAGCCAACTTGAATCAGCCAGTGCTTGAGGAACACTAGTGGGTTCTATCTGGGAAAGAAAACATGCAAACAGACAATGTTTGAAGTCTGTATGATTGTTCCTCTTTTGATTGTAGACATAAGAGATGAAAGCAACTTCACCATATTTTGTATTCTTTACAGTGCTTCTTGTTCTAACAGGGTCTTTAGGATCTCCAATAATCTTTGATAGGGGATGAGCATTATGAATCCTTTTTGTAGCCGTAGGTGGAACATCAATGGTGGCATCAAGGTTGTTGACTGTAGGTCCAAACTCAGTATCATAAGAAGCTGAGTGAAACAAGCCAGTCTTTGGTTGATAATTCCCAAGATTAGAAGGACTTGGAAATCTTGTAAAGGGCTTATCAAAGTCTGCAGAGACTTCAGTAGAGATGGGAGAGTGAACATCAGTAGAATCAGCATCTGGAACCTTATCAGTGGGAATAGGTGTGCCTTCAGTAGAATCATCAGCAGAATCCTTGTTACCACTGATTGCTTGTGCTGATTGATGTAGGATAGCTTCAGTCTCTTGTGTAACCTTTTCATGGAGTTTCTGAGCTTCCTTAGTAGCAGCATGTTCTTGCTTCTGTAGTCTTGCAAGATCCTCTGCATAATGTGACTCATCATCTTGTTCAGCAGCAGAGTGATTACCTACAAAATGGTTAGATGGAAAAGATGGTACTACAAAAGTATTCTCTTCTGGCTCAGATTCACAGTCTGAGTCATCATCCATGGAACCTGCAGGGTTAGAGTTTGGATCTTTGGTACCTACAGTAGGATTAGAAGCATGTCTAGAATAACCCAAATAGTCAGTCAAATAATCTAGGTCAAAATACCAAGAATGGCCTTGCCCCTGAATATTAGGCTGATCTTCAAGAAATCTTAGATTAAGAGTCTCTTCTATCCTTTTGACATTCAGATTATAAACCCTATAGGCCTTGCTATGAGCTGAATAGCCTACAATGTATCCCTCATCAGCTTTCCCATCAAATTTACCCAGTATATCAGCAGTATTCAGAATGGTAACTTTGCATCCAAAAGGTTTAAGGTAATGTATGTCTGGAACTTTCCCAGTGAGAAGTTCATAAGGTGTCTTAACATGAAGTCTAGTGATGGATTCCCTGTTCAAGACATAGCAAGCAGTACTTACTGCTTCAGTCCAAAACATTGTGGGTAGTTTAGAGTCTGCAAGCATGGATCTTGCTGCCTCAATGAGGGTTCTATTTTTCCTTTCAGCAACCCCATTTTGTTGTGGGGTCCTTGGAGTACTATAGTCCCTTCTAATACCCTTAGACTTACAGAATTCTATGAATACAACATTTTTGAATTCTGTCCCATTGTCACACCTAATTCCTTTAACCTTTTTATTTAGCTGGTTTTCAACTAAGATAATGAATTCTTTCAAAATAGGAGTTGTTTCATCTTTAGTTTTTAGAAAGAATACCCAGCAAAACCTGCTATAATCATCTGTGATAACCAGGCAGAAGTACTTGTGATCAATACTTCTGATAGGAGTTGGACCAAAGAGATCCATGTGCAGTAACTGAAGTGGTTCTGAAATGGTGCTCACAGCTTTGACTGCTTTGTAAGAGGCTCTGTGTTGCTTTCCCTTATTGCAAGCAATACAGTTGTGTTCATTGGTGAAGAGTTTAGAAGGAAGGCCCTGAACAAGACCAAGTTTTGACAACTTGTTGATAGTCTTGTAATTCACATGAGCCATTCTCCTATGCCATTTGGTAGATTCATCCAGGGAAGCTTTGGCCACCAAACATGTTAGATCACCTTCTGGCTTGACATCATTCAAATTGAAAGTGTACAAGTTAAAGGTTCTTGGAACTCTCAGCAATATAGTTCTGTCTTCTGGAAGTTTGAAGTCCTTGGAAAGTACAAGACACTCATCTTCAGAGAAGAAAACCTTATTCTTAGTGTCACAAATTTGTGATACTGAGAATAGATTAAAATGCTCCAGTTCCTTCACATAATAAACATTTTCAAAGTCTAACAAGGGTGTCTTAATTGTTCCTTTCCCTGTAATTTTGCCATCTCTACCACCAAAAGTTACAATGCCTCCTCCTTCTATGGGTACAAAGTCATGCATCTTGTCCTTGTTCCCTGACATACTTCTAGAACAACCACTATCAACAATACCTACTTCAGTACTTTTCAAAGGATGTTCCTACAACAACAACATAAATATACAAAATTAGTACACATTGGAGACTCAAGTCATTGCTGACTTGAGCCTGCCTTGTGGATCATTAGTAATAGGCCATGTAGATGTTTTAGATCCACCATTGTTCTTGGGCCTGTATTGCATATTGGGTCCCTTCTTTGTCCAAGAACAACCTGCTGAGGGCTTCACAGCAGTATTCCCATACCCAGCACCATAATACACTGAGTCAAAGTAATTAGGCCAATAACCATTAGAAAAGAAAGAACTAGTGGGTCGAACATATGGTCTAGTACTGGTTCTTCTCCATGAAGAATGTGGTTCAGCAGAATTGGATTTCTGCTGATGTGGAACAAAAGAGGGTATTTCACTAACATTCTTCCACATTTGCCTAGGTTTTCTTTGATTAACACATTCACCCATTCTTTGCTCATGAAATGTACAATCCTTAATCAAGTGATATTTACTTCCACACACAAAACACTTCTTCTTTTTAGAAGATTTATTTAAACCAAAAGAAGTTCCATAACATGAAAAAGTATTCAAATCACCATGATAAACAGAATTGTTTTTAACATAACCAAAAGTATTATTGTGCAAAGAATTTAAAAACAAGTCTTCAGTAGAAACTGTCTTTTTATCAGCAGCAACTCTAGAAGGCTTGTGGGGAGACTTGGGTGATGTCTTTGGTATGGTCTTGGGAGTGGTCTTGGGCAGGTCAGAATTCTCACTTGAATCACAGCTAGCAAATGAGGTAGACCCTTCCTCAGAAGACTTGTCACTGTCACAACAAGAGACAAAGTCAGTAGATTTAACACTAGGGTCTGGCAAGTCAGTTGACTTTTTGCCATAGAGATGGTGTGATCCATCAAAGTCACTAGGTTTGGATAGGTCAATAGGCATATGTTCCCCTCTTATAGGTCCAGGGACAACATGTAAGTTACCTTCTTTGACAAAGTTAGCTAACCCTGCTGATGTGGTTTTACGTAGGTCATTCCTAGCTTCTAAACCAACATATTTTTGAAATCCTAAACCAATTTTAGAGTTCACAGCCTGACTACCATAGAGTTCACAAGCTAGATTATCACCTGACATTTGCCATTGTTTACCTCTAGCTATCTCTTTGTCTAACTTAACTTGTAATTCTTGTTTTTCTTTTTCTATATCAGACTTCTCTTTTTCAGTATGTTTTAAGTCTATCTTAGCAATTTCTAAATCACTTTCTAGAACTCTTATTTTTTCATCATATTTAACTTGATTCTTTTGAAACCATACTTTTTGTTTCTCTAGAGTTTTTAAAGCCAATTTATAAGACTCTACCTCTATATAACACTCATTGTACTTTGGTTTCAATTCATCAAATTCTTGATTAAGCTCATTGTATCTTACACTACATCCAAACACACAGTTGTGTACCTGAGAGATTCCCATCAAGGAGACTTGCTCCTTCTTGTCTTCTGAAGGTGAGTATGCCAGCAGATTCACTTGTGAAGAAGTAGAAGCTTCCTCTCCAGCAGGTTCATGGTCAGCCCAATCAATTTGGTGATCCAGAGTCACCATAGCCTTTGAAGGTGCAGCCTTGGTATTTCCTGCTTCCACTGGATAAGAGCCATATCTAACTTCATCTCCAGCCTTTCTCTCCTTGCATTCTCGTGAAAAATGTCCCACTTGACTACAAGTGTAGCATTTAACCTTCCTTCTATCAAACCTTGCTGCCTCTCTTCCATTAAAACCAAACTTCCTTCCAGACTTGGCTTCAAACCTCTTAATGTTCATGGAGATCATTGCAAGCTCCCATTTCAAGTGTATCTCCTCCATCTCCAATGGATCCACCTGTTCAAAATCCTCATAGGCAAGAAACTGCTGATGTTCATATTCAGCCACAAATGAATGAATAAGATCCTCCAACACACTACTGGATTTTGGTTTAGGAGCAGATTGAGTATGAGTTTGAGAAGATGCTCCTGATGAATATGAACTTGAGGCTTGATGCACAGGTTTTGTAGAGGCACCAACAAATGCAGAATGAGTGGATGGACGAATGGGACTTCTAACATCAGGCTCAAGGGATTTAAGCCTATTGTAGAGGTCATCAAAGGACATCATGTCCAACCCACCTTTGGTCTTGAGAGCAATACAAACTTGTAACCAAGATGGTGGCAGAGATCTCAGAAATTTAGCATTACAGTCCTCATTATCGGGTCTAGCCTTCAACTGATTAAGTTGACTTAATATTCGATGAAACCTGTCATAACCCTTATGAATTCCCTCTTCTTCAGATTATGAAATTCTTGGAACTTTTGCTTCAGCATAGACTTCTGCAACCTTCTTGATTCATCATTCCCACCAAATCTTGCTTTTATAGCCATCCAAATGTCCTTGGCATCCTCCATAAAGTGGAAGTCACCCATATGGTCATCAGGAATAGCTTGGAGCAGAATTGTTCTGACTTTATTCTCCCTCTGCACAGCCAGAATCTCTTCAGCAGTTTTGGGACCTACAATAGTAACAACGCCATCAGCATCTGTAACATGCTTCTTCAGACTATTCCCCTTTTTGACAACCTCCCACAGATTCCAATCAATGTTCGTGATCCAGTTCTGCATCTTCATGGACTACAGATGATATTCTTCAGCATTCTTCAAGTATGGAAACTTAACATTACTGTTGGAGAGGTTGAGTTGTTGAAGAGAAGTGGTGTTAATGTTCTGAGTTGTATCAACATCATCATCAGATCCAGGCATGTTTGTTGATTTGTTTGGATTTTTAGGGTGTAAGATTTGTGTTTCTTAGTATGACAGAGACTCTCTCGAGGCTCTGATACCACTTGTTGAAGTATAAGACCTTGATAGATCTTCTTGAGCACTCTAGAATCGTTAGTAATGTCACTGTAATCAATAACACACTAATAGACAATCTCTGCAACTTGTATTTATAAAGCGGAAACAAAACACAAGCTTGATACTAAGAACTCTTGATCCTCTATGGATCTTTTAATTATAATAAGAGTATTCACTAAAAAAAAATTCTTCAATACATAAACGTGTGTTCCTTTTATACATAAGGAACCCTAAACCGTTTATCAAGAAACGTATATTCTAAAACTTCTAAAAGATATGCATTATCACTTCCTAAATAAACTCATGCATATCCAAATTACATTACATAAAATACGGAAATACTATATCCACAGAAACTAATAATGCTGAACTATGTCTTCAGCAGATATACTGCTTCAGCAGGAACTAACTCTTCAGCAGTATCCTTCAGCAGAAACAGCAGCAGAATTCTTACTTCACAGAATTCCCAACAAGTAACCCTGCCCTGCTGCTACAAAATGCAGTTTTGCACAAACTGATTAACGGATATTACTCTATGATACATATACAAGTTGATGTGAGTGTTTATGTGGCAATTGGGTTAGCTTATATGTAGGGTTTACGAGCTTTTGTTAAACTTGGAAAGCAAGTAACCTTATTTGATGTGGCTTAAGAAACTAGAGACACCACTAATAGATTACCTCACATAAATTTGCTTGTTAAAATTTTCTCAGCGACATACAAATATAAACCAGTATTTTGCTTTTTTTAAGAAGTAAAATATGTATATGCTTTAAAGTAACAACATGACTTGAATACCAATATCATGTACTCTACAAGGGCGATCTTTTAGTGGCCTTTGTCTATCGGTTTTACGACCAACATTGAAAAAATTAGTAACGCAACACCATGTTAGATTATGGACATTATTTTAGTAGTCGTATGTTAGGATCGAACTCGAGATCACGGGATTGCACACAATACGTATGAAGAGAAAAAGAAATAATTATTTATAAATGTTATACGTAATTATTAATAAACACAAAACTAGTAATGGAAATTAGTATTTAATGAAAAATGACTAATGACCTATTGACGAAGATTAGGAAAGTAATACTAATGAATATTTTGAAACAAGGGAAGGTTCCGGAATCCCTTTGGGATTACATAACCGATCGGCCAAGGGGGTTCTCCACCTCCTTTGTGCCTTGAGCTCCAAGTTTCAATTAGTATATATACAAACCCAAGATGTATTGTTTTCTCATAACTTGTACATACACATCTTGGTGTTTTTTCTCTCCTTCTCTTTGTCTTAAATCGATCCATCCAAAACAATCCCTCAGGGATTCGATTTTCATAAGATCAAATAAGTTTTGTGTTTAATTTACTTGCATAAACTTTTTCTTGAATTAGTACGTGTGTACAAGAACGTGATTCAAACACATTATTGTTTGATTCTTGGATTGAATTACAAAAGAGGTAAGGGGTAATTCTTATAATCCACATAAACCCTAATTAGGGTTCTTGATTGAAGATTGCAATTTGATTCTTGTTCGGGCTAGAATCACAAAGGTATGTTTACTATTTAATATTGATTAATTAATTACATGTTATATGATCTTGTTATAATTGCTTCCGCTATACTTACTTGATGTGTTTGGTTTATTTTATATGAATGTCATGATATCATAATTCCAACAGTGGCATCTAGAGCCGTTATAATGTGTAATTTATTATCGAAACGCATAAAAATTGGATCTTGATTCGTTTAGTTACATGTTTTTAGGGTTTTTAGATTCCTAACCCTAATTTTTTTTATGGGTCGATTTAGACCTTAAAGGGTTTTAGGGTTTTGGTTTTTGTTTTTTTTAATATGATTAGAAACCCTAAGATGTCATGTAATTTGTTATGTGTTTTAGTAAACGATCTTGGTGCAATATGTTAATTGTTAAGCTTAATCCATGAAAAAGTGCATATTTGCATGGATTTTATTGTGTGATAATTTAAATGGTTTAAATTGCATATATATATAAAGTAATTGTTAAGTTATGTCGAAACATGTAAATTTATTAATAGATGTCGAATTGGGGAAGACTCCAATATTAAGTAATCAATTATGTGCTATGTGGTATTTGTTTAGTTTTGGCTTACGCAATCGATTTATCGATGCATGTGGCTCTTTTTCCTAGAAGAAGAAAGCCTTAATTGAATAAATACGTTATACACCTAGATTTGATTATTTATAGGACTATTGAATAAGATTTGCATGTGGCTACATGTTTTATATATATTTAATTGTTATGTTATGTATATGTTTATTTAGTTGTTTTATTTTTTTATTTTATATTACTTGTTTTTTGTTTATTATTATGTTAGACATGTTTATAAACGAAAAGGGTAATTTTTTGAATAGAAAAATAATACGGACTAAATAAATGGCGAAATTGTTTTGGTTTTAAGAGTAAATTTCAAAGGATTGGTTGATTGATGTTTTTGTACATAGTGTGTGAAAGGCGGACCGAAGGTTGCCATCCAATGTACTTGTAGAGAGGAGTTTTTAAAACTCATGCACCTACCGGTTCTCTACAACTGCTTGGTTGCCGACTCTAGACTTACCTATATCACTATATTACGTACATTGTCATCTTAAGGGTGAATTCACCACAATTCCACAATGATTATCTGAAACACTAAGCCTTAGGGCTTATGCAAAAGTACGATATAGTGGATGATAATTGTTGGTAATTCTTTAATTGGTGAACCCGATACCTCAATCAAAACTTTGTTGTTTTACTCTTAGCAAATTGATAATAAAAATGTTTTGTAAAACCAATGTTATGAAGTTGTATGCATGCTTCTTCAAACATTATTTTGATCACGTCAAAATTAATACCCTTATAAAATTAAGTCAAATGCCATCTAATTAAGAACACTTGAAGTTGTAATTTACGTCATGTGAGAACTTGGTGAGATTGCAATGGAATGGTAAATTTCATAAATTCATTGCTAGCAGATCAACTGATGTGATGGATTTGTGAGTTTGCAGTTTTTAAGTTAGACGACTTAAATTGAGTAGAAAGTGAGATCTTGGACTCAAGGCATTAAGATGGGGATTAAACATGCTTACATTACAAAGGTTTTGTGAATGTAAATCCCATAATGATCTAGGAATTGCAATATGATATTGGCAATTATTGTTCGACAATTACCTTGTTGAATACTATCATTACTAGCAGATCAACTGATGTAATGGTACTATGTCAATTAGGATCCTAGCTTTAAGGAAATACTATGGTTTATAAGAATATTTACCAATGGGTATTTTATTTTCTTAAAGATCTAATTATCGAAAATACTGAAATTGAATTTTGTAATTCGTTTTAATGTATTAATGCAACGTTCAAACCGTAAACGTATTTTGGGCTTTGGTAAATTGATATCGTTCTGTTTTCAAACAAATGTTTGATTAAGAATAATTTACTTAAAAGACAAAAGAAGTCTACTTTCTATGAAAGAAGAGTGAGATACAATCCTATTTCTTTTCATGAATGAAAAAGGATAATAGGAATATTAGATAGTCTAAATTCTAATATATAACTCATAGCAAATTTTTAATAGTTAAGAAAATTGCGAATATTTTCCATAGGGATTTCATCATCCTCATTTGGTGATTAAATTCTTAGTAACAAATATGATATTTGATTAACAGAAAATTATGTTTGACATTTTATGAGTTATTATAATTAGAAGCTAGACTAATTATCGCAAAATGTTTAAAAACAAACTAGTTGTTTTAACTATTTTAAAGGTGCTACATACATTGTAGGATGGTAGACCTATTAAGGAAGAAATTGCACGCCCAATTTTCAAGTTAATAGCATTTGGTGGATAGTCCATCATTTACGTAGTAGAATACACTTTTTAATGCATAAGTAATTGTTACATATAGACATTTAAAGGTGTAGGAAAGTTAAAAGCACACTATTTTCTTTTACTGGATATGAAACATTTACAATGTTGTCAAATTCAGTGGGAGTATTGTGTACTCATTACTGAATAAGGAATTATTGTAATGATCTTTAATTCAGTGGGAGTTACAAGCTTTGACATCTTGGTAGCTAAAGATAATTACTTTCCAAGTGTAGACACTCATACTTTTAAGGATAGTCTTGTACATTTCCTTACTAGACATTGTTATTCTACATCTACTTGTTATGCTAAAATCTATGACACAATCATATTGATCACATAAACAAATGCATGGCGTGTTGTTTATCAACTATATGAGGTTGTTCCATGCACAAGTGGGAGAAATGTTATCTTTAATGTGTGCAAGAAACAACTCATAAAGATATGATTTAATGGATTCTCTTGACTGCAAGGTAAGAGAATAATACTCTAATATGAATTATACTAATCTAATTCAAGAAACACTTGGTGTTACAATTTATGTTATGTGAGAGCTTAGCTAGATTGCAACAACAAGGTGAATTTCATATTTTCATTACTAGCAGATCAACTGATGTAATGGAACTATGAGAATTTGCAGTTTCTAAATTAGATACCTATTAGAACATGTGTCAATATGACATCAAGACTACTTTAATTTGTATATTTATGAATTCATGGAATGACATAAATTAATAAAGTAATCTAATGCTACTTCAATCTGAATATTTATGTGTTCTTGGAATGACATAAATAAATGAATAAATAATGTTGTTTACATTATTGTGAAGTAATATATTAACTTGAAATTACTATTCAAACCAAAAGATGGTGTTCATAATTACTTTAGTTAAACATGTTTATGTTTCATTGTAAAGATATAAACATAAAGTCTTTTAATTGTTACAAGACTTATAATAAAGTAAGACGTTATATTGTTATGTCTTTTAATTAAGACATATACATGAAGTTATTAAATTGTTAAATGACTTATAACGTATAGTGAGGTTATAACAGTTTATGTTTTCTTGTAAAAACATGAACATAAAGTGACTTTGTAAAAAGTACTTGTGTTATAAAGCATGTAATTGGCTTGAATATTATTATACTATTAAAATGACTTAGTTGGTAAATAGACAAGTCAAAAGGAATATGGTTATCTTAAATTGCCTTACAATATTAATACTAATGAAATATCAAATGTTTATGGTATGTTCAGTTAGGAAAATCAAACTCTTGTTATATTGTTTGATTAAAGATAACTATGACTTCTTTTCTTCCAAAAGTTATCAAGGTTAGAATGTTGAGTATGACTTGGACATATTTAACAAAACTCTAACCTAGAAGATTAATAAGAAATCATCATATGATGGAATGTGATGAATCACATTAAGTCTTAAGTTGAAGTTCTAAATTTGTTTAACTGCTTGTGAAGAGGTTATTAACAAAGTAAAGTCAGGAACTGTCAATATGTATTTGTAATATCCCAAAAGAGAATATTGTATTGTTGCTTTATTTGCTAAGTATTTAAAGATAGTCTTTAAATTGCTAAAAGCAAGTGGGAGTGTTGATCTTTAAAAGATAAAATTACAAGATACATAATCTTCTAAAATACACTAGTAAATATCATGATGAAGTTTGACATTTGAATGTTAAATCTCAACATGATAATAAAGTTTGACATTTAAATGTTAAATCTCAAAATGATGGAATTATCATTCATAGAATAGTAATATATCTCAGATATTTGATTAATATGCTGAGGGCTATGATTTACAGGATTATTGAAAATCTGATAATCATTACGATACATTACCAAATATGAAATTGGGTAAAGTATACATGATATGAATGATTAAGATGTTGTCTATAAAGATAATCAATTTTAGAAACTTGGTTTATCTTAATAGTTAGACAAGAAAATGAAGATGAGTTCGTTCAAAGATTAGGTAACTCTTGTGGTTTAAATCTTTGTATAGAAATCATATGGACAATATTGTGCACGTATTTAATGCATGTCTTATAACAAGATTATTAATCACACTTAAGCAATTAACTGTGATTGAATATTCTTTTCTAAGCACATTAATGTATAAAGATTATGATTGTCACATTTATGAAATTGACAATAGAATATCAAAACTCTTTCTTGAGTGATTACTTCAGCGAGGACGATAAGTAATCAAAGAAGTTTATGAATTCAAATAAATCTTTAGAAGTGTACAAAGTGCAATAATCCATGGATAGATAAATGCATGCATCTAGAAGATTACTCTTATGTTTAAATTATTAAATTCATGTATTGATTTATAATTAAAATAAGATAATTTCTAAGTATTTCTAAAAGCTAGTGGGAGTATTATGTTTAATTTCTTAAATCATATATGTTGTAGAACATATAAAAGGTAGCATTCCATATAAGTTAAATGTTAAGTATGGAATGAAACTTTACTTGAAAGATTTAGAAAATAAGACATACAACCTTGGAATGAATGTTTATTGTTGAAACATGAGCGGTAAATAAATCTAATATAACATGATATATTATTTAGAAAGTCTAAATAGATATGTATGACATGAATAAAATCTAAGTATGACTCAAAGATTTTTCATGAACATCATGTTTTGTTGTATCATGCTTGATTACAAGATGATTTGGCAATATTGATATCTAATTAAAAGGTTAAGATAACTTGTGTAATATTCTAAATGAATATGTTTGATTATAGAATCACATCCTAAATCTGGAACAACTTCCAAATTCTATAGATGAACAATTTTCAATTGTTGTGAAAATTGTCATAGCCAACAAACTTGAAAGTTTGAAGGGCATCAAACATTACACAATAAATATTAATGTTTACGGAAAGTTTTAATAGTATATTGTTGTTGCATACAATGATGCTAAATGAAATTGAGATGACAATCAATACTATTTATGGTAAAGATTTCATCTTTGGCTATATGTACTAGTTATGCTTAGTAAGAGCATAGTTGCATTATACATTAAGAGAACAAGAATACTTTAAACTTTAAAATGTTTGGAAGTTTGATTATCATAAATTGGTGGTTAAGGATGTCACACATTTATGAAAGATTATAAGGCATTATCAAAATAGTTGATTATGCATATAGTTGAATTCTTGAAATAAGTATTCTCAAAATTTCGATAGATCAAAGTTGGATGATTTATGTCTTGTCAACAAGTATGAATGTCATTACTTGAGACATAATTCATTAACAAGAGTTATCATGCATTGATCTATTTAGTATTTGGATAAGGGATGTTAAACAATTATCATAATAAAATACATGGTATGTTTAATTTATAATATATTGTATCCTATATTTGTATGTTTAATCCATGAATAAATGTTATTCTAAATTATCCGTTGTCAGTTAATAATATGGGAATATTATTAAATCAAGACAAATCTGAAGGTTGGTATAATATACTTAAATAATATTGATGCGTAGTCATGCCATTTCAGATGATATTCAATGATACCGAATATAGGACTTATCCCAACTACATGATGTTACTTTATGGATTTTGTTATTAAGTAAATCATGAGAAGTTATCCTCAGACTTGAGATGCAAGATAAGTGTCATGAATGTAGTACATTTTTGTGGAACAACTTAACGCTATACGTAACTGGTAGTCATAAGGGTTGTTTTCGAAAGTGTTACAAAATTTGTGGGTTTTGCTTGTAGTCAAGATAGAATTTGTTCCTTCAAATTTAGTTTTGGAGTTTAATACTGCTGGGCCCCTCGTAGGGTTGTCAAGATGTTTGCATGGCCGTGCCCAAGATCTTCCCTGAATATGTTCAGATGATTTGGTAATCTTGATCAATCACTAACAACGAGAAACAGAATGGTTAATTAAGGAATGACTTTAATCCATATCCTTATTAACATGGTATTAGAAACAAAAGGATAATAATAATGAGAAATCATTAAAAGGTTTTTCCAGGAGCCTTACTCGAGATCGTACTAGAGGCATCGGCGTGTTGCAAGACGCTAACCGATGTGATTACACTATTAAAATATGTCCAAGTGGGAGCTGTTAGATTATGGACATTATTTTAGTAGTCGTATGTTAGGATCGAACTCGAGATCACGGGATTGCACACAATACGTATGAAGAGAAAAAGAAATAATTATTTATAAATGTTATACGTAATTATTAATAAACACAAAACTAGTAATGGAAATTAGTATTTAATGAAAAATGACTAATGACCTATTGATGAAGATTAGGAAAGTAATACTAATGAATATTTGGAAACAAGGGAAGGTTCCGGAATCCCTTTGGGATTACATAACCGATCGGCCAAGGGGGTTCTCCACCTCTTTTGTGCCTTGAGCTCCAAGTTTCAATTAGTATATATACAAACCCAAGATGTATTGTTTTCTCATAACTTGTACACACACATCTTGGTGTTTTTTCTCTCCTTCTCTTTGTCTTAAATCGATCCATCCAAAACAATCCCTTAGGGATTCGATTTTCATAAGATCAAATAAGTTTTGTGTTTAATTTACTTGCATAAACTTTTTCTTGAATTAGTACGTGTGTACAAGAACGTGATTCATACACATTATTGTTTGATTCTTAGATTGAATTACAAATGAGGTAAGGTGTAATTCTTATAATCCACATAAACCCTAATTAGGGTTCTTGATTGAAGATTGCAATTTGATTCTTGTTCGGGCTAGAATCACAAAGGTATGTTTACTATTTAATATTGATTAATTAATTACATGTTATTTGATATTGTTATAATTGCTTCTGCTATGCTTACTTGATGTGTTTGGTTTATTTTATATGAATGTCATGATATCATAATTCAAACACACCATATGATCAAAAAGACAAAGAAACATGATTTAGTTCCATGACCTCCATTGTAGGTTACTACTTATCCTCACCATTGTGATACCATCGCTTGCCCATAACACACATATTATCATTGTATTAATTGGTGTTTAATTAAATTTCAATAAATACAAACAATTAATGTACGTTTGGGAGTATATAATACTTTTGTTTTTTTTCGTTTTACGTTTGAACCAAAGTGGTGACCTGTCCTTCTCGGTACAAACGTTGCAGGCAAGCATGGAGCAAATTTTCAGGAATGTAATGTGATCACAGAAGTTGCACACGTGCACCTACAGTTTTCCGAAAATTTAATTTTATCCGTAAATAATCTACTAATTATATTTGTAGGCGTTTTTTATTTAGGGATAATTCCATATATACCTAAAAGAAAGTTCATAATTCTATATTTACCCAAATGACAAGTTTTCAATGCATGAGTGCAATGCTTTTAAAGCATGTGTTGGGAAATATGAAATTATGATGTTTGTTTTGGATATATATGGAATTGACCCTTTTATTTATTAATTACTCGTATTATCGACTATATGTGATGAAGAAATGAACACAAGTTGGCATTAACACAAATGTTAACAAAGAAAACAGTCATGTATTCGATAGTCGAAGTTCGAAGTTTACAATGAACCGTTCGTCCTTTATAACGGATGATTCCACATTTGGCTGAGTATTTGCCAAATAACATATATTCAGAAATGGTAGTGTTGAACATAATACTATGTGTGTTACTTTGTATTATTGATTAACAATTTATAATATATAATTGCTACAATAGAAATATAATACTAGAAACCCTAGTAGACACTGAACCCATCTACGCACTGGGCCAAGCCCTCTAATCTTTTTACTAATAGGAAGGATCTGAATGCAGTAGCTAAGATAAGGAAAACTCATCAATATCAGACAAGATCATATCATTCATATTCTAACCGTGCGAATTAAAATAGAAACAGAAAACTCATTGAAAATGAGAAAAATCATAGATCGATGGCTTAAAATCTTAAACCTAAAAATTGAGTCCGAAAGTTTGACCAAACCCTCTTCCGAGTTTTGGCGAGAATGTACTCACCTTGTTTTGAAAATTTAGAACGAACTCTTAAACTCTTAAGAATTCAAGCTATAGGCCATCATCCTTATTTAGGAAACTGGCCGGACCGCTCTATATAATTACATGATTTAATTATCACCAGATTATTCTATCATCAAAACCTATTATTAGAGGGCAAGGAGTGGTAACGCAAAAGAGGCGTTATTGCCTAGCTGGAACCATTTCAACGCCGTTATGGCGTTAGCATCACTTCCTCCCCTCGTGCGTTGGAACAATTTGGTAACATGCGTTAGTTTGATAACTTGCGTTGAAACATAACTCAAGTTATGGTGTTATGATACCCTCAGTTTTTGTTTGCAATTTATATCAACGGCGTTTCCATTTTTTTGTTTTTTATTTTTAAAGTGGGTTTTAAAAGGTGGTGTTATTGGGTGTTATGAGTTACAGGTGTTTTTTGGTGTTACGTTATTTGGTGTTGAAATGATGTGGCACTGATGTGGCAGCGGCGTTATGGTGTTACCACTCCTTGCCCTCTTATGGTTATCTTGTGAGCTCACCACTTCCCAATTTGACTTATTTTAGAAAATAATTCAGAGCATTGCTATATGTGTCTATTTATCCTTATACTACTGCTACATGTTAACAAAGTAAGTGTTTTTTTTTAAACTCATCCATTATTAATATGTAAACGTACAGTCCATTTTACCATATTAAAATATAGGTTAACATTCAGATTTCTGGCTCGTTTCTGAACCAACACACGATGCATTTTCCAATGAAATCGCATGCTCACCCCATCTGCATACTTCACATGACGACAAAAGGAGTCCCAGATTTCCACATCATATAAACTATCTATCACACTCCACATATCTTCATCCTATTCCATTCTCCCTACAACAAAATCATACACATTTTCAGATTCCCATTAGCTAAAAAATCTCTTTTTTAAATCTAGAATATAATTATAAAAAATGGAACAAGTTTATGTTTCAGAAGAATCAAGTAGCGGGTGTGAATCTGGTTGGACATTATACTTAGACATCCCCCATGATGAATATTTCTCATCGAAAAAAGATACTAGTCCTCATGAACACGATCAAGAATATGATGATGGCGACGAAGATGATAATATGTCCATGGTGTCGGACGCATCTTCTGGTCCACCACATTTTCATGAGAATCCAGAACGAGATGAAGATGAAGACGAATACTCTAACAACAATAACGATAAGAGTAGCATTCGTGTTTTCTATGATCCAACATTGGCGTCGGGTTCTAGGAAAAGACGAAAGGTTCTTAACCAAACATGTTTTCAAGATTTACCTGATTTTCTTGATGACACTGCAAGTTCTCCGCTATTTGGTTTTTCCAACGTAAGTACATATATATCTTTCGATTACATGTTTTCAATATATTTTGTGGGTCGTTGTTTGGATTTGTATCTGGATATATAGAAAAAACTGGCATGCACAATGATATTTTTGATTCGTTTCCATGTCATTGGATTCTAGTTATGTACTTTTCTTAATAGTGAATCTTGTTCTTAACATCATACCTTTTAATTTCCATTAAGCTGGACTATTACGTACACGTACTATATGAAAGTATGGCATAGGGAGTGCTTTTGAGCAACATATTCTGAATGTTGCAAAGTAATCAGTAACCTTTCGTGTTGCTTTCTTAGATATGATGATGAAACTTGTAACAAATATGCAAGTATAATGATTAGAGTAAGATGAGATTTAGTAACCTTGAAAAAATATATTAATTTGATCTTTTGCCCATGTGCTAAATTATTAATACTCTCAATGTTGGTTTTGCACATGATTGCACAAGCCTAGTTGAATGGATCCATTGATCCATTATATTTAAAATATGATTAAGAGTTACTTAAACTGCACTTTATGTTATGCAGTTGTGTATTCTCTGAATCTGCTTGATGATATCTTGGCTTTTTATATTTTCAGAATGATCTGGAAATGTGCAACAAAGATGCTTCAATGAATGATGATGACAGTTTTGATTATTCGCAGGGTCATTCCACAACCTGTTTTTAGGTACCTTTTGTTTATATATGTTGCTAACATTTTCATACTTCATAAAATAATAATATCTTCTTAACGGTCATATATCATATTAACTTTCTTATCCTTTAGCTATGCTGTCACAACTTCTTTAATTTGTAGCAAATTAAAGCAAATGTGGAATTTATATTTTGGGTCATTTTTTTTACTCTGGTACAAAGCCTAACTAGATTTTTTTTACAGATGGTTTGAAGTGGAGTCCATCACAAGTAAACAGTAGAAGCAATCAGAAAGATCCATCAGTGCAAGTGGAGTTTAGATCTAAAGTTAGAGATATGTAACAATTTTGTTTATTTTTTTCTTAGTTATGATTAGTGCTTACAATGGGGTGACTAAGATCCTTGATGTAAACCAATCAGAGTTTTTGACAACTGTTTTGCATGTTTGGTTAGGGCAAATGACATTTAAATACATTCAAGTTGACACTTTTTGTTGTTGTGTGTAGCCAACTTTTTTTTTTGCTATTGTAACACAAACCTTTTGAATTTCGTCTATTGTGTGTATTTTATGACCATTTTACCCTTACTTTTTTCAAAATTTAAGGGGTCAAATGGTCATTTTACATGAAAAAATGACCACAAAATACACACAATAGACGAAATTCAAAAGGTTTGTGTTACAATAGCAAAAAAAAAAGTTGACTACACACAACAAGAAAAAGTGTCAACTTGAATGTATTTAAATGTCATTTGCCCGTTTGGTTATACAGATCAGAAAACGATCATAAGATCATATTCGATAAAGTGAGATTCTTTTAGTTTTGTACGAATTCTTGCCGATCTGTTTATGTGGCTTATTCAATATATTTGCACACGTACTCTAAGATCCAAACTTATAACTTCTAAATTTTAAAAGACAGAGAGATATGATAATTATCTAACGATTATAATGTAATACAACCGTGATCTAGGTAAGGGGGTAGAATGGCTCTGCACTTAACCGCCACGAATCACGTTATTATCCAAATCAAAATACATGCAGGGTGGCATAATAGCCAGGTCGGTTTTGTTAAGTAACAAGTCATGTAACTTTAGAGTTTGAAGCAAAACGGGCCCAGTTGTTAACTACAAACATTTCTTTCTCTAAATAGAAAAAAAATGTTATGGAGTAGACGAGCATGAGTTTAATGTCGTTATGTTAGATGTCTAGGATGGTTTAGGTTTAAAACTTTATGCCCTTGAGCGGTTGGTACAATATTTCGAGTTAATTGGATGGACAAACCTCAATTATTTATCTAATACAACTGACATTCACTAGTATGATCAAGTGAGCATGAATTTCAATACCTCCCCTCCCTTTCTTTACACATTCCACTACAATATAATGCTATATATAAGTTTGCTCATTAATGTATTAACTTATGTTTAAGAGCTTTATAAGCTTCATCTCAACTTGTTATCTGTTTCTCTATTTTCTGAAGCAAAGAAGGGAAAAAAAAAAAAAAAAAAAAAAAAAAAAAAAATTGTTGTTGAATATTGGACATGTTCTCCATCTATCATTTGTAAAAGGGCTTTAGAGGAAAGAATGGTATTTCCGTGGTAACTAGTGACAAGAACTATTTGTCCATGAAGGTTGTCGTGTAATTTATTAAATCCTTACTCACAAAACTTATCATAGTGTTTTTTTAGTTATAGAGAATGAATAAGGTGATACAAATACTCTAATTCATAGCAACTCTGTTCCCTAATAAACAAGGAGAAACAATAAGTTTCCTGGCAAATTTGATGGTTTTTACTAATTTGCATCCAAATACATCATGATCGAGAAGCAAAAAAAGGTATGGAAAAAATTAGTTGGAATGAGAAAGGGGCACTATGGATTCCACACAATCACCCAATGAGCGCAAACCGAAATGTTTTTTCGCCTTTCACCGAAGGATACCGTGTGCTCGTTGCATCAAGTGGCATACACCAATTTCTGGAGAGTTCCTTTTTTTTAAGTACTCCAACCAATCATGTAGTTTTATACTAGTAATAATTACTATATTGTAAAGATTTGTTTGGAAACTCTTTGTAGTTTTATTAGTATGTTAGCTTTAACACCAGATTGAGCTTTAAACTAAAAATATCCCATAAATACTGTACAAAAAGTTCACCGTTTTGGGTTGTTCACTACCGAATTTGTTTCAATTCCCTTTTTGACAAACTTATATATCCAATGTAATGGCACTGCTAGTCTGTTCTTGTATTTTTAACATATAGAATAATTCTTCACCCTCTGGAACTATTTAAAAGAGTAGTTATAGCTTATGTGAAAAATTCTATGATTAACCTTGCTAGAAATGATGGAAATTAATAAAAAAAAAAAAAAAGAAAAAAAAAAGCACACATATATCATTTATATCACTGGCAAGAGCAGTTGATAAAAATATTAGCCTGCACATCATCAGGTTCCAAAAGATGAGTGGAACCCGTAGGTACATTTTAATTTTTATAAAAACAAAATTTTACTAATTTTTAAGGAAAAAAAATGTTTTTTTTAGTAAGGATCAGATGGTTTAAATAGGAGGTGCCCAAGTGCCCAATTGTCGTAACAGGCTTTGGGCGGACACCCCAACTTGCATATTTAAATGCAAGTATTGACCACTCATCACTTCCCATCAAAACGTGCATGAAGGATCATGGCTTTAACTACACTAGATAATCTTTATTTATAGCAGCCCCTCAACACATTATTTTCTTCTACTCCGATGTGGGATAAACCATAACAACTTGCAAACAGCTTATGCCAAATATGATAAGCCTTACAAATAGTATCAAAAAGCACAATAAATACTTACTGATCGCAATAGATATTTCTCTCACATGTTTAGCCTCCCTGAGTCCCTGCTTCCTTTTAATTTTGGAAAGTCTCATCGCGATTGTAACGTGTATTTTATTTGTCCATGGTTCCCTTCGAAAATATAAAAAGTTTGAACTGCTTCTTGAATAATAAGACTCCAATAACACCCAGTACCCTTGTCACAAAATCTCAGACTATAATGTCAAAGCAAAACTGTACCTTCTTAGGCTCAATTATTCTTGTTTGTTACTATACGGTATATGGATCATCATGTTTCGAGCAATTCTTTGGCAGTGAAGCTGCGAAGCAGAAGAAAGCTGTTGCATGACATATTTAAAAGGCTTAAAAGTTCAACGATGCCATTCTTGGAGAAAGGGTCTATATACGAGTCAACGTACTCGTTTGTGGGTATGTCTCCTCATATTTTGCTCAGTTAAACTTGATCGGATTGAAGAAAAAAACTTGTTAATTTATTTGATAGGATTGAAGAAAAAAACTTGTTGAAGATGTTGGTAATCTTTCTAATAAATTTGAAGTTGAAACATAAATTGATTATAAGAAAGGTGAAGCTTGGTAAGTTTTTGAAACAATCCCAAAGCTTCAGGGATTTGACCTGACAATTTGTTTGGAATGTGTCTTAACATGCTTATTTGCTTATTCTTATTATCAAAAAGATCAGGCTTTAGAAGTTCACGCATGACATGAATAAATAAAGGGCCACTCTAAGAGGGGAGGGAGTAATAACGCCCCAACGGCGTTTTTGCCTACATGTCACGTTTTCAACGCCGTTTAGGCGTTAACACCATTTTCAAGTTCTTTTTTTTTGCTCTGCGTTGCCTTTCACGTTACCACACTAACGCACGTTATTACACTTTCTTCTTGGTTCAAAAAAACCCTCTACCGTTTGGAATTTGAACATTTGAAGTGGACCGTTGTTTGCAACGAATATATTTGCTAAACTAAAAAAAAAAAAAAAAAAAAAAAAAAAAACTCACAACACTATTCATATACATATGCTGATCTGATCAGCAGATACAAAAAAAAAAAAAAAATAAATAAAATAAAACATCCTGTCCAAAAAAAAAACATCCGATCCACAAAAAAATAAAATCTGATCCAAAAAAATATCGGGACGTGACGATCAAAGTTTCATGAACTTGATGATGGGTTTTGGAAATCCTAACTCAAACAATGTCGGATCTTCGTCAATGCCTAACCCACTTAATTCCACTCCTGAACAACAACAATTTATGTTAATGTGGCAACAAAGTTTCGCACAAACCTAAACCGAGCAACATACACCGCCAACACCACAAACCCAATCCTCACAAGCGGCATCCGTGGAGCCTGAATATATATCTCCACCAAAGCAAAAACGTGGAGGTAAACGAGTGTCAAAAAGAGCCAAAGAAACCCAAACCGCACAAGTATATGATGAAAAAAATCCCGACGTGAGTAATACTACGTTACGTTAGACATTGGAAGAAGAATGTTTACTTGCCGTGTGTTGGGTGGCCGTTCCGAGGATA
Organism: Artemisia argyi; assembly: GCA_030686995.1. Classification (NCBI taxonomy): domain Eukaryota; kingdom Viridiplantae; phylum Streptophyta; class Magnoliopsida; order Asterales; family Asteraceae; genus Artemisia; species Artemisia argyi. The sequence continues at coordinate 142,666,646 of CM060696.1, read as the reverse complement.
AGAATGTTGGAGTTACTCAAAAGTCGATTACGTTTTGGTATCGTGTGATGAATGAGTTCAACCGGAAAAATTTTCAAAATCGTAACAAAGATATGCTATCAAGCAAGTGGCATACGTTGAACGCAAATTGCCAAAAGTTCGAAGCGTGTTACAAACGTGCTAAACGTACCAAAAAAAGTGGTGAAGGTGATAATGATGATATGAGGCATGCTAGACAATTATATCGTGACGAACACAAAGGTGTTTCGTTTGCTCAAGAGGAAACGTGGTTGATTTTGAGGGCATGTCCAAAATGGGACGCGCTGGAACCGATTGATTTAACCGGAGATGTCCCCGGTCAAAGCAACGAAGAGCTATTCGGTCATGATGCACGACCACGTCCGCCCGGGAAAGCACGCACCGGGAAAAAACAAAAGTCCGATACATCGACTAGTACCGGGGGAAGTGCGTCAAGCAACTTGGATTCTATGACAAACGAGCTTCGACTTAGACGGGAAGCGGCCCAAATGGCGTACGACGCGGCTAGAACGAAAGATGAGACGACTACGCGTTTGGAGGAATTTAGATTTCTTAGTATGAAAATGAGTGACGTAGATCCGGAGGAGGCGTATTTTATCAAAATGGAAAACAAAGAATCAAACAAAAATATAATTTGCAACATCCGCCAACCGGTCCGACAAATAACTAGTTTTTTTTTTTTTTTTTTTTTTTTTTTTTTTTTTTTTTTTTTTTTTTTCGTAATGTAATGTTTAGTTTTATTAATAAAATGTTTGAATGTTTAATAAATGAATTTGTTGAGGGTAGACTTTATAAATATGTAAAAAGTGGTGTTATTGGGTGTTATGATTTTCTAGTGTTTTTTGTGTTATGTTATTTGGTGTTAAAATGATGTGGCGCTGACGTGGCAGTGGTGTTGGTGTTATTACTCCTTACCCTCTAAATACACCAAGCTTTAGAAGTTCGCGTTTGGAATTGTGCACGACACAATTGGTTCTCTGTTTCTCATTTTCTTTTCCAATTTTCAGTCTCATAATTTAGCACAGTGTTTTTTGTTTCATGTATGCCTGGACGTTCCATAAATCTAATCGATTGAAAAACAAAACTACGCAACATATTTAAGTAAAAAAGGCCCCATTTTGCAAGTTCTCTTTAGATATCTAAAGGGCTTGAGGCCACCATACAGATTTCGAGCCCCTAAGGCAAAAATACTTGTTTGTTAATATTGCCACTGAATTACTCCGTAATACTTGTGGACAATTCTTTTGAACGGAAATACTTATGGACATGATAAGATGGATTCCTAAACTAAACCGAGTTAAATGATTCTAAACCAGCCACGTTAAATGAAAAACACAGCTTCGCATGATCAACAAAGTGATTCATATGGAAATCCATAAATGAAAAGCAACTTACTGGGCCCCGAAGACGTGGAAGTCAATGTTGGCGTGCCTATTTTTTCCACAAAGAAACATATCACATATGTTCAGGAAATGACATAAAAATGAGTCTAGAATGAACCTACGTCATAAGGGTGGGGGAGTGCTCCACTCAACCCCCTTCCCTTCACTCACTCACAACCAATCCTATTCCGCCACATCATCTCCCACTTTTTTCTTCACTCACTCTTCACTTGCTTCATTTTTGAGGGCGGCACCTTCACTCACCCTTCACTCATTATTTTTTTTTTTTATTTTTTTTTCCTTTTTTAAATTCTATTAAAATTTATTTTAAAACTAAAATTTCATTAAAATAAATAAACATTACATAATAATATTAAAAAACATAAAATAACATTACATAATACTAAAAAACTAAACTTTATCGGCTTCATCGTCCACCTCGAGGTATGATAATTGTTGAGCGTGAATATGCTCCATAAGATCAAATCGGAGACGAAAATGTGTGTTCTCATTTCGTATCTCGTCTAAGGCTTCGTCGTCAAACACCGGTTCGATCGGAGGATCCCGAATATGAACGGGGGATATTGCGTTACCAGATTCATGTAGAATCATGTTGTGCAATATCACACATGTATAAACCATTTTACTAATTCTGGCTACTGTGTACGGCCGTAAGGGTCGTCTCAGTACACCCCATATTTGCTTGAGAACACCAAATGCCCGTTCAACATCCTTTCGAGCCGACTCTTGTAGTTTTTTGAACTTTCTCTCTTGCGGGTCGGTAGGAAATTTGAACGCTTTAACAAAAGTAGACCATGAAGGATATATGCCATCACAAAGATAGTAGCCACGCTTGTATGTATGGCCATTCACAACAAATGGGCACTTAGGTGCCGTACCATTACGCTCGGTGAGGAATAGCGGAGATTGCATTACAACATTAATATCATTGTTTGAACCCGGCGGACCAAAGAACGCGTGCCATATCCACAAATCTTGAGACGCCACTGCCTCCATCATAATTGTGGGGTATCGATGATCACCCCTTTTATATTGACCCCTCAATTCGATTGGACAATTCCTCCAATCGAAATGTGTGCAATCTAGGCTACCGATCATACCCGGAATGTGATGTCGAGCTTCGTGTGCTTCATACAAACATGCAATATCATGGCTTGTTGGCCTACGTAGGTAATCTCGACTGTATATCTGAATAATAGCATCACAAAAAAATTGAAGGCTTTCACGTGACGTTCTTTTAGCCATTTGTAAATATTCGTCAAACTCATCTGGTGGATTACCGGTTGCGAGTTGCTTAACGGCAGACGCACATTTTTGTATGGCTGTGAAACTTTTTTTTTGTCTAGCATCATAACCTTCCTGAAAATACTCGAATCTAGCCTCAATAGCATGTGCGATTTTCAAAAATAAACTTTTAGGCATACGATACCTATCTTCAAACACTTGCTCGTTGTATCTTGGTTCTTCACAAAAATAATCACGATGCAATCTTTCTGCAGCGCTGACCCGATCACGTTTCACTGACGTACGTGTCGACCTTGCCGTATCTTCCTCTTCATCTGCGTCAATCGCGTTTGCAAAAAACTCGAGACTACTATCGTTAGACCACTCAAACGGCTCGTCTAACAATAGCGTCGACCCAATTCTTCTAGGCTCCATTTTTTTTTTTATATGGGTGTGTTTTTTTTTTTTTGCTTGTTCTTCCTCTTGTTGTTCCTCACGTATTTAAAGCAAACAAAAAAAGAGCCGTTTAAGGCATACGCTCCTCCTCCAACGTCTATTTTCTCCTCTCCCCGCATGCGTGAACATTCCCCGATTTTCACCTCCCCGTGCGGGGTTCCCCGCGAGGCGGCGGTGTTCCCGTGCGGGGGTTCACCTTCCCCGCTTTCTCCCCGCATGCACTCCCTCTCCTCTAAGTCTGGAACGGACAACGAAGAATAAGTCCGGAATACACATAAGCTATAAATCCGTAATGGACATGAAGTACAAGTAGTCCGAAATGGACATAAGTTATAAGTACATAAGGGATACCCCATCTAAATTGTATGCTCACCCATATTTTATTTGAGAAATGCTAGGGTCACAAAAAAAAAATCCATAAAAAAAAAAATTCACAAACTGATATGACAGAGACTGATTGGTTCAGTAAGAGAGAGGAGAAAGAAACTGTTACCAATAACACGCTGACACATCAGCTTGTAGATTTTTTTGTGTGAGTTTCTTTGTGGGTTTAGGATACCTCTTTTTATTTTTATTTTATACTAAACTCTATCCTCATTACTCACGTTAAGATCATGTTTGGCTATACATACAAGTCGACCGATGTTTGGTAATTATATTCAATAATAGCTCAAATAAGAAATTATAGATTGCGCACTGACCAAATAGCGGGTCTTTACTCATTTAGCGCAAGAAGAATCGCGTGGCCATCATATGAGGCCATTTAGTCATTATCACTCCTCTATAGCTAGCTACACACACCTTTCACTGAAACTAATCAATAGATATGACTAAAAATTGAGAATATATTTTTATAATTTCTTATTGTTAGACGATAAGTATTAGGGGATTAGGCCCGTGTGCATTAGGCCCATATTGTATCTTATTTATTATCTCATGTACCGAACATATTAGGTATTCAATATACGATTCTATTATTCTACATGGTATCAAGACCTAATTCTCGATCCACTTTTCCTACTGCTTCCGCATCATCCTAAACCCCATTCTCGTTTTTTTTTAGTTTTGTTTACTGTTTGTCGACCTATTGTGTTGTCGACGGGTGTTTCGTTTGTCGACCAAGTGTGTTGTCGACCTGTTTCATTAGTTTGTTATCTTCCAAGGTTTGGTTTCGAGTTACCTGTTTACTGTTTAATTTCTTTGTTCTTTTCTAAGGTTTGGCAGTTGGTTTTATTGTTGTTCGAGGGTGACGATATTTACAACAAGGAACGGTATCCATTAAATTTGTTTTGTCTGCTCTTGCAAGTTAATGAACCTTTATAACCTCGTACTATAATGCTTTAATTGGTTGGTGGAAAGTTCTTTTTGTATCTTCATATTTGTGATACTAATTCAAGATCATGGGTCGGTGCTTATAGTATTTATTGCTTCATCATATTATTATTGGACCGATTTGTACTGAGGTTTGCTATATATATAGTTTTGTTGCTCTTAGTTGTCGACCACTGTGTTCTCATCCACGAACCCTACACCATTAATAGTTGTCGACATTGTTAATTTGTTTATGTGATCTCATCAACAAACCTAAATCATCACCATGACTACGGATACGACTCCTCCCGCACCGGTTCTCACATTATCGGATAAGCTTATGGCTATGAATCACCTAACCACTTTTGTTCCCATCAAACTTGATGTTGATGAGATGAATTACTCTCAATGGGTGTATTATTTTTCTCACCTTTGTCATGGCTATGGCATCTTGGACCATCTTGTTGATCCACCCGAATCCTCCTCTGCTACACCTTCTTCACCACCAACTAGGGATCCGGAATGGCTAAAGGTTGATTTCATTATTCGGTCTTGGATCTTTTCCACACTTGCAGTGAATCTTCAAAAGCGATTGGTTGTTCTTAATCCTCAAACTGCCAAAGAGGCGTGGGTGTCCCTTGCAACGATTTTTCAAGACAATAAACGCCCAAGAGCTATGGCTTTGAAGGCGGAGCTACGGAATTTGAAGCTTGGGGATTTAACAATTGATGCATACTTTCAGAAAATTGAGTCAATTATTTCGGTTTTAGCTGGTCTTGGTTCTCCTCTTAGCAATGATGATATTGTTACATTTGCACTAGAAGGTTTGCCAAACACGTATGATGTGATTTCTACAGTTATTGCTAGTCGGGAACCCTTTCCCGATCTCTAGACGGTTCGTTCTTTGTTAACCACGCAAGAGATGCGTATGAAATCCAAGGTTCAGGATACGCTTGTGGATGCCACATCTGCTTCTCCTATGGTCTTGTTGGCGAATAACAATAATGCTCGGCGCTCGTCTAATCCATTGGAAAAAGTAAACAAACCTTGTTTTTTGTTTGCTAAGGGAAATTGTCGTTTTGGTGAGGCGTGTCGGTATCTTCACAATGGGGTTCATGGCTAGTCTACTTTACTACCTCGTGGTTCTGGTTCCTCATCTACTGGGTCGAGTTCTTATTCTTCGGACTTGCAAACATTGCAACACTTGTTGGCTAAATTGGGATTTACCTCTACCACGACTACTGCTACTCCTCCTAGTCCAGTTGCTTACCATACAATGACCCCCTCCTTGTACCCATATTCTCAGGCGCCTCACTCACCTTGGGGGTCCAATACGTCTTCTATACTTCCACAGGGGGCCCACGTTATGAAAGGTTCGCAGTCACAGCAGGGGTTCGCAGTACCAGTTCAGCAACAGGGGTTCATAGTACCGGTTCAGCAGCAGGGATTCATCGCACCGGTTCAGCAGCAGGGGTTCACAGCACCGGTTCTGCAGCAAGGGTTCGCAGTGCCAGTTCACAGTGCCGGTTCACAGGTTCAGCAGGGGACTTCGACAGGTCACGGTGTGAGAACCGTCACCCAATCAGAGTAGCCTACGATGACCATTGACCCGATATTTGACTTCTAATTAGAAATTATAACACCCTAAAAATCTGATTAACATTCTTCTTTAAGTATTTGGATTATACCCTAAGTATAAATAAATGAATAAATATATTATATCTTTGATTATACAAAAAATACCTGTATCTTATAATATATGTTATGAGAATAAATACGAGATTTATTAGTTTGTGTCCTTATACGTTTTCTTTCCTCTAAAATCGATTTACTAACACAAGATTTACCTACAATCCGTCTACACATTTTCCTCGATCCGAATTTTACTCACTAACAAGCTCCTTCTAATATGAGCACAAGAATTGGCTACCTCTCTATTCACACGTTTCTTATGTTTAGAAAAGATTTGATAGTGTCAACTTATAACCAAATACTACTTTCCCTTCTGTTAATATTCATCACACATTTTCTTTGAGATTAGACCTTATCAAATCGTCCTTTAATTGCCTAATAAAATATTTGCATGCTATCCTTACCTTATAAAAATACACGACATTTCTCTATTTCACATCTTCACACGTTTTAGTTCATGAGTCATATAACACATATCTATGCTAACCTAATAAGGAGACATTTCCCTTCCCTACTCACACGTTTGGCAGTTACATAAATCTTATCTCCATCATTTGTCTCTCAAAGATAATATAACATGACATATAAATCTGTGATCATAATCCCTTCTAAACTAAAATAAAACACAACTTTACACACGTTCAAATTAGTTGGTCAAGGAGAAATACCCGGTCCACTCTTTCCTCCATAATCTCGTAATATCTAAATAGTTTGTTCAATATTCAGTCATATAAATACTTCCTCTCTGCACGATCCTTTAATAATCTCAGAAACTAAACACCAAAAAAAAACTTCAAGTCTTTCATACATTGGCATGAATGCTAGTGAGTGTGCGTAAGCGTGAGTGTTGGGTTCATGTGATAATTATTTGAATTCTGGTTGCGATCATTCATTTTTGTTCGGGTAGTTTGCTTTGGTCTCATTCGTTGGATGTGTATCGTTCGTAATTGTGTGGAAGATTGGGTTACGATTAGCAGTTTGGGTATGTCGAGTTCTCGAGGTTCGATTGTGCCTCATTTATTCTTAGCATTCGCGTTCTTGTTTCGGTTTCAATCTATTGTTTATTCATGAGGTAAACCTCGATCTATAATTTAAACTCATGCATACTCATGTATTAGATTAAGAAAATCTGTTATATGTTAATATCTAGTATATATATCTATTATCAAAAAGCCATAATAAAGCATCAATAATAATAAAGGACTCATAACTTGTCATTTTTAACATGTTTATATGAACTGTGATTTGCATGCATATAGTAGTAATCGTTAACGTCAATAATAAATAAGTAAGAAAACTGGTTGTTTATGTTGGACACCCTCGTAATGATGCTTAGGCATTTAACTAGACTAAAACTTAGTCATTTGATATACTATTATTAGTAATGACGAATTGGTAAAAGATCGTAACTAAATTAATTTCGATGAGACTGAAAACTCTAAACTTCATCTTGGAAATCTGACAATGAAGAACAAGAATTCACGTACATAGTGTTTTAAATTTTAAAGTTTACATAATTGGTCCCTAATTTTTAAAACTAGTTACAAATAAATATTATAGAATTTCAAAGTTTCATTTTTGATCCTCTGACTTTATTATAAGTTTGAATGTTTTTTTATAAGTAATCATGATTGCGTTTTAGTAATGTATATAGCTTAATTGAATAGTCACACAATTTATTACTGATATCACTTCCATCAGTTATGTAAACTAAGTAGGGGTAAAGAAAGAAATAAATAAACATGCATGATTTCTTTTAATCACTTTGGCCATGCAACGTACTTCGTACTACTGTATTATAAGTGAATTTATTGTTTGGCTTTTTCAGTAAAATATACACTTAATTCTCATATCACATGTACACCATTAATTCTATTCATATCACATGTATACCATATATATCAAACTCATATAATGGTTTAATAAACAATAAAAAATTAAATATAATAATGTTGGTAATAATAATTAGTTTTGAAATTATTGTAGGAGCAGTAGGTTGATCCCTAATACCGAGTGTGCACTTGTTTCATTATCTCATCCGCTTTAAGGTGAGTTTTCGTGGCCCCATTTTCACTTATGTTTTTCTTGGGGGAGAATGATACTCAAGTTCATTTTATGCTATGCTCAACTTTTATTCCTATTAGACAAGTGTGTGCTTATAACTATGCTAGGTGCTTTAGTAGTAGTATCAGTATATTCAATTTGTCATGGATTTATTTCCACTTGACACACTATGGTTATTCAAGATTATTCAAGACACATGTAGTAGCTCCAGCTGGTAGGCTTTGCATGTTATTAGTATATTCAATGTGTGGTATTCAATTTGTGATGATGGTTATTCAATTTGTGCTACTTGCCCTATGCTTTATTTATATGCACACCTGTCTCAAACAATTATGCATGGCAACCTAGTTTTTTTTATTTTAAACCCACGAACTCACCAACTTTATGTTGACATTTTAGAGTATCATTTTCAGGTGATCAATAGTGATTTATTGAAGGCATTACATTTTGAAGTTATACTTTGTTCTCATTTCAAGATCGAGTTTACCTAGGCAAGACATTTTCTAAAGACTTTACATTTAAATCAATTTAAGACTTATGTTGTATTTATTCAGTTTTGTACAAAATTCTTTATGTAACGTTGTAAGTTTATTTCTTAAATCATATGGTGTTATTCTACTATCTTATGCGATGGTTACATTTCGTTGCACCTCGTGTTTCCGCTTCTAACGGGGTGTGACAGAATGGTATCAGAGCCTAAGGTTATAAAGAATGCCGATTTTTTCTAAATTAAAAACCCAACTATAACCAAACTAAAGTTTTCGTGAAACCCCGAACATGGTATGAGTCGGTTAGCCCGAGCATTTCATTATTGTTCCTAAATTATGCATAGCCTGATCAACTATGCCTAATTCAGGAGGAATCATGGAATGCTGGGGGTAATTACCTTGAATCATGTTTGGTTGGACACAAACCCTAGGTCACCTGAAATTGCAAGAGGCGTGTGCATATGTCTTTGCATTATGTGCTTATTTATATTCATATCGGTGTTGTTATGCATGTTATATGTCATCATTTACGTGATACAACATGACCCACTACTAGAGTTTAAGGATGCATTGATTCTGTCATGCTTTGTCTGGCTTGTTGCACTAGTATGCCTTTATATCATTTGTGTTAATCGAACACTATTTTTGGAAGATCGGTATTGGATATGTTGGTTCTTGCTAATGGTCTCAACTCTAGTTTAGGTTGAGCTCAAGTTAGTAGATGTCTAGTTGAGAGGTCATTATTGGTCGCACCCTTGAAATACTATATTGGTTATGCTATTATGGATACAGTTGGATATATTATTTTGGATTATTAGTATGAATACTAGTATGGATATATGTCCGCATAATTATTTCCTTATGCCTTTAAATTTTAAGTCTTGCCTATCCATACTCCACTTATAGCATGCATCATAGGTACATCCATCTATGAGATTGCTTATTTTGCCCTCATTTGTTCTCATTCTTATGAGAATTTACCTTTCATAAGAGATTTTTTTGGCGGATTAATTGAGGTGTTAGGGAGATTGATTCTTGCATAGCTTAGAGAGAGACCTTAAGCATTAACTGCATGGAGTCATATTATTTCTATTTGAGGCACTTATAGTTTGATTATGGATTAGGTTGCATTGTTTGAGACTTTTGCCCAGTTTGGGAGACTACTTTGTTGAGTATATGATTACGTAGTTATGGTTCGACTAACCATGATACAAGTTCCCTACTTGCATCAGGTGTCGTCCTTGCATTTGCAAGCAAGCCTAAATATACGTTTTTATCTGAGACTATCAAATATCATAACAACCTATACGATAAACAACTTTCCTGGCTCATTCCACTAATAAGAACTCTTATTGGCGAAAGAAAGGTTGAATTAAATAAACAATGTACAATTACTCAATGATATTGTGTTGTATTCCTGAATTCTATTCAACTTAGTCACTTTTCAATTCGATATCACTCTTATACCAATAGATTGTAGCATACCTTAGGGATTTTGATGTCTAAAGCTTTCTCTCATAATCAAGTCAATCATCTTTCAACATAATATCTAGTTGAAATATCCATTTTCATGTCACTAATAAAACAATTACAAGTCATTACACATCTCAGTACCACCTACATGGAATAAGTGAACTCATGAGTTTCAACTAAAAAATAAATAAATATAAAAAAAAAACTGAGCATAACCAAACACTAATACACATATTCTATCCTTGAATCTTGTTATCCATTAATCATTAAATACAACTAGTCATACATGTCAAACTATACGTTCTTCCTTGATGATTCACTTCAAGAAACTTCCTTTAAGTTCCTTTTATGGAAACTATGAAACTCGAAATAAGGTATATTCTTATTATTTGGATACTAATCGATACTTCTCATTCTTTTCCGCTCATGAAGATGACAATTACAATTACTTTTCCTGGATGATTGAAGATATCACCTTCGTAAACCTTTATTACCTAAGTATGAAATCTTTCCTATCGAATAGGTACATAAGACCTTCGTGGTCAGTATAAATAAAACATCAAATACCATATGAGGTGAATCCATAACATTACACACCAATACATAACCATGATTCTCTTGATGTGTTACCATATATGACAAACCCTTTGTGCTGTCAGAGTCTACGTTAAACTTCATCTTTGCATACTACATGACTCAAAAACATACTGAAAACTTACGAACCACATTTTTATAGAAACTCTTGCAATTATCTCATAAATTAAAATATCTCTGAGGGATCCATTTGGTCACGTGTTGTCCCCAACAACTCATCATTGACTACAGTAGTAACATCATTTCATGATAAGCACTTCCAAAATCTTTTCTTGTCATTATTTGCAGTTATCACATACACCTAATAAGCTAAGCAACATTTCCTCACCCATTAAATGATCTTCATAACATATAATATTCTAAAATCTCTACTTCTAAGATTTTCATAAGCAGTAATTGCCCTTTTAATCATGAGTACGATTATAATAAATCTTTTTATGTCATACTATTTTTGTCTCAATTCTTGGCTAATAAATCTGCCTAACATATGTAAACCTATTTGGACGTAACTTATAACCTGTTAATGGGTTTAATGTAAAACTTTCTAAAAGACTCACTATCTCACTACTAGATTCAATGCATAAGTAAACTGGTACTGAACGCTTTGATAAAAATTTGATTAATCCGACTAGTTGGCCCAATATGAAAATCAGTAATTTGTAAACTTGTATGACCGAAACACTTGATATGAATTGTTTAAGACAGATTAATAACGGTTGAAGATTTATTGAAACTAGACCTTTTAACGTACTAGTTAAAACCGGGAATTTATAAACAACAACTATTTATATTTGACAACTCAAAACATACTTAGAAAACATCGTCTAATAATAGACATTTTTTTTTTCTTTTAAACTTAACCATTTTATAAAACTAGTTGGAATTGTAATTAAACCTTACTTATAATAAAACGGCATACATTTATAATGTATGCAAACACTTTAAATAATCAAAACCCGACTAGATAACGGAAAGCAAATGTTATTATGTTAATCCCGAAAAGAAGACGACAAGCTACATTTTCTTATAAATTTGGGCGTTAAGTGACAACTTTTTTTTACAAACTCGACAACTAGCGTTGCAATCAGTTTCTTAAAATTATGATTCACGAGTAATATAAAACAAAAGACACAAAATATCCTTTGACGCCAAAACATCAAACGCGAGCAAATATGCTATTGATAAGAAATCTACCTAACCTAACATTAGACGTCTCCTTGCTTCATCGTCACCGTTACAAAATTTCTTGAAGCGATTTACATACTTTGAGTACCCGTGACTTCTTCATTAATCTTACCAATATAGCTGTTGATACCCACTCATTGTTTTTGTTTTGGAGCAACCCCCCAAAAATTGAGCCAATTTTTCAAAAGGGTTAAGCTACATAACAACTATTAGCTCTTAACATAATTCCATGATAGTTCTTGTTTGATGAGTTGTGGGGTTAAGTTGGAGTCACGTTGTTATATAGTTTAAGATTTTTGAAAAATTCACTCGAGGATGGGCAATGCTTACACCTTGAAGCCTAATCACTGTATAGTTGCAATCGGATCTCATACTACATTAGTAGTATTTACATTTTCGCGTAAAAGTTTTGTCATGACATAGGTGTGCTAGTACGATTTCTATTTCTTTCATTTTGACCTTGGCTATCATTGGGTTATTCGGTCAGACATTTAATCATTTGCATTAAGAACAACAGTTGTTGTTCACTCAATATCAATTAACTTGATTATTCAATCTGGGTAAGTAACTTCGTTAACGAACTTGTCATTCTGACACACTTACAAGAACATCCTTTCCTTGCTAGAAACATCCATAGAACTTTGTGGTTAACACATGTTGAGTATCAGGAACTACATACCAATGATTAACCGATTTTAGTATGATTTCATGACTGATTTCAAACTAGGAAGCCAATTAAAGCATATATTTAGAAATTTTAATAAACTAAACCCAATAAGGTAACAATTTTGGAACTTGTTGAAACTCGAACCGAGGACACTGAGTATACTTGAAAACGTATAGATTATACGAAAATCAAATACCCACAAAAAAAAAAAAAAAAAAAAAAAAAAAAAAAAAAAGAAAAAAAAAAAACTTAGTAGTACAATCGATTGAATTTCGGGACGAAATTATTTTAACGGGATGATACTGTGAGAACCGTCACCCAATCAGAGTAGCCTACGATGACCATTGACCCGATATTTGACTTCTAATTAGAAATTATAACACCCTAAAAATCTGATTAACATTCTTCTTTAAGTATTTGGATTATACCCTAAGTATAAATCAATGAATAAATATATTATATCTTTGATTATACAAAAAATACCTGTATCTTATAATATATGTTATGAGAATAAATACGAGATTTATTAGTTTGTGTCCTTATACGTTTTCTTTCCTCTAAAATCGATTTACTAACACAAGATTTACCTACAATCCGTCTACACATTTTCCTCGATCCGAATTTTACTCACTAACAAGCTCCTTCTAATATGAGCACAAGAATTGGCTACCTCTCTATTCACACGTTTCTTATGTTTAGAAAAGATTTGATAGTGTCAACTTATAACCAAATACTACTTTCCCTTCTGTTAATATTCATCACACATTTTCTTTGAGATTAGACCTTATCAAATCGTCCTTTAATTGCCTAATAAAATATTTGCATGCTATCCTTACCTTATAAAAATACACGACATTTCTCTATTTCACATCTTCACACGTTTTAGTTCATGAGTCATATAACACATATCTATGCTAACCTAATAAGGAGACATTTCCCTTCCCTACTCACACGTTTGGCAGTTACATAAATCTTATCTCCATCATTTGTCTCTCAAGGATAATATAACATGACATATAAATATGTGATCATAATCCCTTTTAAACTAAAATAAAACACAACTTTACAAACGTTCAAATTAGTTGGTCAAGGAGAAATACCCGGTCCACTCTTTCCTCCATAATCTCGTAATATCTAAATAGTTTGTTCAATATTCAGTCATATAAATACTTCCTCTCTGCATGATCCTTTAATAATCTCAGAAACTAAACACCAAAAAAAAACTTCAAGTCTTTCATACATTGGCATGAATGCTAGTGAGTGTGCGTAAGCGTGAGTGTTGGGTTCATGTGATAATTATTTGAATTCTGGTTGCGATCATTCGTTTTTGTTCGGGTAGTTTGCTTTGGTCTCATTCGTTGGATGTGTATCGTTCGTAATTGTGTGGAAGATTGGGTTACGATTAGCAGTTTGGGTATGTCGAGTTCTCGAGGTTCGATTGTGCCTCATTTATTCTTAGCATTCGCGTTCTTGTTTCGGTTTCAATCTATTGTTTATTCATGAGGTAAACCTCGATCTATAATTTAAACTCATGCATACTCATGTATTAGATTAAGAAAATCTGTTATATGTTAATATCTAGTATATATATCTATCATCAAAAAGCCATAATAAAGCATCAATAATAATAAAGGACTCATAACTTGTCATTTTTAACATGTTTATATGAACTGTGATTTGCATGCATATAGTAGTAATCGTTAACGTCAATAATAAATAAGTAAGAAAACTGGTTGTTTATGTTGGACACCCTCGTAATGATGCTTAGGCATTTAACTAGACTAAAACTTAGTCATTTGATATACTATTATTAGTAATGACGAATTGGTAAAAGATCGTAACTAAATTAATTTCGATGAGACTGAAAACTCTAAACTTCATCTCGGAAATCTGACAATGAAGAACAAGAATTCACGTACATAGTGTTTTAAATTTTAAAGTTTACATAATTGGTCCCTAATTTTTAAAACTAGTTACAAATAAATATTATAGAATTTCAAAGTTTCATTTTTGATCCTCTGACTTTATTATAAGTTTGAATGTTTTTTTATAAGTAATCATGATTGCGTTTTAGTAATGTATATAGCTTAATTGAATAGTCACACAATTTATTACTGATATCACTTCCATCAGTTATGTAAACTAAGTAGGGGTAAAGAAAGAAATAAATAAACATGCATGATTTCTTTTAATCACTTTGGCCATGCAACGTACTTCGTACTACTGTATTATAAGTGAATTTATTGTTTGGCTTTTTCAGTAAAATATACACTTAATTCTCATATCACATGTACACCATTAATTCTATTCATATCACATGTATACCATATATATCAAACTCATATAATGGTTTAATAAACAATAAAAAATTAAATATAATAATGTTGGTAATAATAATTAGTTTTGAAATTATTGTAGGAGCAGTAGGTTGATCCCTAATACCGAGTGTGCACTTGTTTCATTATCTCATCCGCTTTAAGGTGAGTTTTCGTGGCCCCATTTTCACTTATGTTTTCCTTGGGGGAGAATAATACTCAAGTTCATTTTATGCTATGCTCAACTTTTATTCCTATTAGACAAGTGTGTGCTTATAACTATGCTAGGTGCTTTAGTAGTAGTATCAGTATATTCAATTTGTCATTGATTTATTTCCACTTGACACACTATGGTTATTCAAGATTATTCAAGACACATGTAGTAGCTCCAGCTGGTAGGCTTTGCATGTTATTAGTATATTCAATGTGTGGTATTCAATTTGTGATGATGGTTATTCAATTTGTGCTACTTGCCCTATGCTTTATTTATATGCACACCTGTCTCAAACAATTATGCATGGCAACCTAGTTTTTTTTTTATTTTAAACCCACGAACTCACCAACTTTATGTTGACATTTTAGAGTATCATTTTCAGGTGATCAATAGTGATTTATTGAAGGCATTACATTTTGAAGTTATACTTTGTTCTCATTTCAAGACCGAGTTTACCTAGCCAAGACATTTTCTAAAGACTTTACATTTAAATCAATTTAAGACTTATGTTGTATTTATTCAGTTTTGTACAAAATTCTTTATGTAACGTTGTAAGTTTATTTCTTAAATCATATGGTGTTATTCTACTATCTTATGCGATGGTTACATTTCGTTGCACCTCGTGTTTCCGCTTCTAGCGGGGTGTGACACACGGCACAGGTCCGGATTCTGGCTTCGGTTTTAATCCTGCTCAACTTTTTGCAACAGGTCCACAGGGTTCGGGTCAGGCGACTCTTTTACCGAATGCTTTTGCTACTCCTACTCTTCAGGAACCGGCTGCTGGCAATTGGAATATGGATACAGGTGCGAGTTCTCACCTTAATGATTCTATACATTGTCTTAGTGATATTCTTAATGAGTGCATTTATCCCTCTGTTGCGGTTGGTGATGGGCGTTTCATTCCCGTCACTAACTCTGGTCATAGTTTTTTGTCTACTCCTTTTCGTCCTTTACGTTTAAACAATGTTTTAATTACTCCTCATATTGTAAAAAATTTAATTTCTGTGCGTCAATTTGTTCGTGATAATTATTGCACTGTTGAATTTGATCCTTTTGGTTTTTCTGTGAAGGACTTCCTAACTCGACGGGTACTCCTCCGTTGTGATAGTACGGGTGATCTCTACCCTGTTACGAAGCCTTCTCCTATTCCTCAAGCGTATCTTACCAGTCAGTATACGTGGCATCAACGACTTGGTCATCTAGGGAGTGAAGTGTTGCGACGTCTAGTGTCTAGTGCTTCCATTTCATGTAATAAAGAGAAGCTTCCCGTTCTTTGCCATGCTTGTCAGCTTGGTAAACATGTGAAACTTCCGTTTGTTAGTTCGTCTAGTTCTGTTACTTCTTGTTTTGACATTATTCACTCGGATTTGTGGACATCCCCAATTCCGAGTCTTTCTGGTTTCAAGTATTATGTTTTGTTCCTGGATCATTATTCTCAGTATGTTTGGGTTTATCCTTTAATGAATAAATCTGATGTTTTGTCTAAATTTCAGTTGTTTCGTAGTTATGTTCGTACTCAGTTTAAGTGTGAAAAATCGTTTCAGTGTGATCATGGTGGTGAATTTGATAATACTGCCTTTCATAAATTATTTTCCACTCATGGCATCCAGTTTAGATTTTCTTGCCCTCGCACCTCTCAACAAAATGGGAAATCTGAACGCATGATTCGTACCATAAATAATCTTATTCGCACTTTATTGTTTCAAGCACACCTACCACCAAACTATTGGACCGAGGCTCTTAATATGGATGTTTATTTATTGAATATCTTACCTTCCCGTGCCATTAATAATGAAATACCCTTCACCAGAATTTTTGGTGCTACACCTGATTATAGTGTTCTTCGTGTTTTTGAATGCCTTTGTTACCCACATATAGATACCAGCCATAAATTAGGCCCCCGTGCTACACCTGCAATCTTTCTGGGACATGCTGCCAATCATTTTGGCTATCGTTGCCTTGATCTTAACACCAATAAAATTATCATCTCTCGTCATGTTACCTTTGATGAAACGGTTTTTCCGTTTCAATCTAACCAATCTCAGCCCACTCCCTGATATGATTTTTTGGATGATTCTTCCAATCTCATTTCCACCATAATCAACACCACACCAATTGGTCCTAATTCAAACCCAATTCCTACTACACCTGTCACCATTCCTGCATCTCCTGCATCACCTACGCCTCATGCATCACCTCCACCGTCTCCACCAAATGATCCTGTACCCATTGTTCATGTTCCTGAACCCACACCTCCACCTGTTGCATCTACTCATCCCATGGTCACACGTTCTCGTGTCGGAATTACTCGTCCTAATCCTAAGTATGTTGGTCATGTGTCTACCGTTTCTCCTACACCTAGGTCCTATAAGGATGCTTTTAATAATCCAAATTGGCGAAATGCTATGTATGATGAGTATAATGCACTTATTAAGAATAAAACTTGGAAACGTGTACCTCGACCTGAAGGTGTCAATGTTGTTAGTTGTATGTGGTTATTTCGCCATAAGTATTTGGCTGATGGCACTCTTACTCGGTACAAGGCACGTCTTGTTGCCAACGGTAGCACACAGATTGAGGGAGTTGATGTTGATGAGACCTTTAGTCCGGTTGTTAAGCCGGGCACTATACGGACTGTTCTTAGCTTTGCTATTTCTCGGCATTGGCCTGTTCACCAGCTTGATGTCAAGAATGCGTTTTTACATGGTGATTTAGCTGAAACTGTCTATATGCATCAACCTCCTGGTTTTCGCGATCCAGAGCATCCTGATTATGTTGGTTTATTACAGCGGTCTCTTTATGGTCTTAAGCAAGCACCTTGGGCATGGTTTCAGCGGTTTGCTACTTACATTACTACTGTTGGGTTTACTCCGAGTCGTTGTGACTCTTCTTTGTTTATTTACAGACAGGGTAATGATACTGCTTTTCTGTTACTCTATGTGGATGATATTGTGATCACTGCTTCCTCTGATAGTTTATTACAGCAGATTATTGCTTCTTTGCATAAGGAATTCTCTATGACTGATTTGGGTGCTCTTAACTATTTTTTGGGTGTGTCGGTTACGCGTGACTCTTCTGGGATGTTTTTGTCACAGCGTAAGTATGCTATGGAGATTTTGGAGCGTGCACATATGGTTGGTTGTAACCCTTCTTAGACTCCTGTTGACACTGAGTCTAAATTGGGTAATGATGGTGATCCGGTTTCTGATCCTAAGTTATATCAGAGTCTTGCAGGTTCTCTTCAGTATCTCACGTTTACTAGACCTGATATTACCTATGCTGTGTAGCAGGTTTGCCTATATATGCATGATCCTCGTGAGCCTCATTTCTCTGCTCTTAAGCGGATTTTACGCTATGTTCAGGGGACTCTAGCATATGGTTTACAGTTATTTTCTTCTACTACTGACTCTTTGGTTGCTTATTCGGATGCTGATTGGGCTGGTTGTCCCACTACTCGCCGGTCTACATCAGGTTATTGTGTTTTTCTAGGCAACAACTTACTATCCTGGTCCTCTAAGCGTCAACCAACGCTTTCTCGTTCCAGTGCTGAAGCTGAGTATCGTGGTGTTGCCAATGCTGTTGCTGAGACATGTTGGCTGCGGAATCTGCTTCGTGAGCTTCATACACCGTTGTCCTTAACTACTATTGTTTATTGTGATAATGTGAGTGCAGTGTACTTGACCTCTAATCCTGTTCAGCATCAAAGGACAAAGCATATTGAGATTGATATTCATTTTGTTCGTGATTTGGTTGCTACTGGTCAAGTTCGGGTTCTACATGTTCCTTCTCGGTTTCAGTATGCTGATATCTTTACCAAAGGGTTGCCGTCTGCCTTGTTTGTTGAGTTTCGTGACAGCTTGAGTGTTCGGTCTCCTCCCGCTCAAACTGCGGGGGAGTGTTAGACGATAAGTATTAGGGGATTAGGCCCGTGTACATTAGGCCCATATTGTATCTTATTTATTATCTCATGTACCGAACATATTAGGCATTCAATATACGATTCTATTATTCTACACTTATGACCCTTTTTACTCTCCACCAGATAGTAATTGCACGTTGCAAGTAAACATGTTCATAGTTGCCGGAAAACTACCCTCATGGGTCATGCTTGTTTTGGTATATTTATTAACAACCATATCCTTATCGCGATCCAGTGTTCCTTTCTTTGGTATGTGTGGTGACGATGCTAATTATACTAGAAACGGTATGTACGAAAAAAATCTTGACAAAACCCTATCCGTCCTCCCTACTACCAACTCTGGTTTTGGTTTCTTTAACTTCTCCATCGGACAAGGAATTGATAGTCAACTCTCGCTCTATGTCGAGGTGACACATCAGCTTGGGAATTGATACAATCACCCAATTAGCACAAACCGACATATTCTTTTGCCTTTCACCGAAGAATTCCGTGTGCTCGTTGCATCAAGCGGCATACGCCTAGTTCTGGAGAGTTCCTTGTACTCCAACCAATCATGTAGTTTTATAATAATTATATCGTAAAGATTTGTTTGTAAACTCTTTGTACGCTAAAAGAGTGGTAACTTAGTATGTTCTAGTCAAGCTTTAACACAAGATTGAGCTTTAAATGTAAAAATATCCCATACATCCTAGACAAAAAGTTCACCGTTTTTGGGTTGTTCACTACTGAGTTTGTTTCAAAATGTCCCTTTACTAAATTCGAAGAAAGAGCTAGTATACCATGCATTTCAATTAACAAAAGAAGCACATCATCAGGTTCCAAAAGATGAGTGGAACCCGTAGGTACATTTTAATTTTATAAAAACAAAATTTTAATTTTTAAGGAAAAAAAAATGTTTTTTTAGTAGGGATTAGATGGTTTAAATAGGAGGTGCCAAATTGTCGTAAGAGGCTTTGGACGGACACCCCAACTTGCATATTTAAATGCAAGTATTGACCACTCATCACTTCCCATCTAAACATGCCTGAAGGATCATGGCTTTAACTACACTAGATAATCTTTATTTATAGCAGCCCCTCAACACATTATTTTCTTCTCCTCCGATGTGGGATAAACCATAACAACTTGTAAATTAAACTGCTTATAACAAATATGTTAAGCTATCAAAAGGCACAATGAATACTTACTGATGACAATAGATACTTCTCACATGTATTTGAATTCCATAGGATATATTTAGCCTTGGCTTCTTTTCATTTTGGAACTTTCATCGCGATTGTAGCGTGTATTTTATTTGTCCATGGTTCCCTATGAAAATATGAAAGTTTGAACTGCTTCTTGAATAATAAGACTCCAATAACACCCCAGAACCCTGTCGCAAAATCTCGCACTATGTCAAAGTGAAATTGTACCTTCTTAGGCTCATTGGCGTCTTTGTATTTACTCTTTCTTGTTAGGGTCTCTGGATCATCATGTTTCGAGCAATTCTTTGGCAGCGGAGCACCAGAAAGCTGTTACTTGACATATTCAAAAGGCTTACAAGTTTAACGACGCTATTCTTGGAGCAAGGGACCATATACGAGTCATCGTGCTATCTTGCGGGTATGTTTCCTCATGCTTTGTTCTCTCCCAAATCTTAGACTATATATTGGAGGAATGTCTCAGTTGAAGCTATATATGGACTTCTCATTGTAGCCATGTCATGGGTGACGAAAGACGGCCTAATGAACTTGGAGTGACACCAGATAACCTATTTGAACAATAGATCATCATACTCAAGTATCCTAGATTCCAACACACTTTGGTAATTTTCCCAGTCAACCTATTTCTAAAAGATCAAGAAGACTTTAAGTTGTCCCCTGAAAAGGTTACTTGTACAAGTTTATCAAAGGTCCAATGACTTTGTTGTGAGAGATTTAAGAAAAAAAAATGACGAGATGCGCGAACATGTGGGTAGAGGCTTAGAAATGCTGGCACTTGACAACAGTACTAACTCAACAAGTTTTCATTGAGTTAGAACCACTGTGGAAACCCATCTGAATTCTTGCAAGTTCTGAGCTGGTACAACGTACAAGCCGTATTCAAGGACTTCACTGAGAGATTAGCAAAGTATGCTAGAGAACCACTCCTTTTAAAAAAACGTTAGAGACAAGATAGACTATGGTGAGTTTGCCTGATTAGAAATTGCATATATTGTCCCGTTCAACAGAAACGCTGACACCAAAAACACTTGTAATTTTGAGACCAGTCTTCCTATAGGCCAGCGGGCGGAACGAGCTAGGAGAGGGGAAAAAAATGAGGGAGAAAGAACACATTCGATCAAGGTTGTCACTGCGAAGCAAGCCAGCCCATTACAAAATGTTAGACCGGCTGGCACAACCGAATTGATTGAGGAAAAGGAAAGCCCTTGTTAACGATGTTGGTGATCGATCTTTAATTCCTAATAAATCTGGAGTTGAACCTTAAACTGATTGTAAGAAATTTGAAGCTTGGTAAGTTTCCGAAATCGATCTCCTCAAAGCTTCAGGGATTTGACCTGTCAATTTGTTTGACATGTGGGATGACGGGATAAACATATTTTATCTTAAACACAATGATCAGTTCTTTCAAGTTA
The DNA here is from genome assembly GCA_030686995.1 of Artemisia argyi. Classification (NCBI taxonomy): domain Eukaryota; kingdom Viridiplantae; phylum Streptophyta; class Magnoliopsida; order Asterales; family Asteraceae; genus Artemisia; species Artemisia argyi. The sequence continues at coordinate 142,645,009 of CM060696.1, read as the reverse complement.
CAGTGTCCGTGATCCTAACATGCTCAATTTTCTCATTCTTATGTTACACAATTGGTTCTGTGTTTCTCATTTTCTTTTCCAATCTTCAGTCTCTTAATTCCGCATAATGTTTTTTGTTTCATGCCTGATGTTCCATATATCTAATCTATTGAAAAACAAAACTACGTAAAATATTTTAATAAAAAAGGCCCCATTCTGCAAGTTCTCTTTTGACACCTAAAGGGCTTGAGCCACCCTACAGATTTGCGAGCCCCTAAGGCTAAAATACTTGTCTGTTAACATTGGCACTGAATTAATACTAATGAACATGATCAGATAGATCCCTAAACCAAACCGAGTATTCCCTATTTCCCCATGATAAACAAAATGATTCATGTAGAAATCCATATATGAATAGCACTTATGGGGCCCGGAAGACTTGGAAGTCATTGTTTGCGTGCACAATTTGTATCCTCTAATAGTTGCGTGGCTCAAATTTGCTTGACCTCAAGTCTTCTCACTCAAACCTATTTTTTTCCAAAGCTGACCCATTTTTTTTCTTTGTGGCTAAAATCTATCGTCATTGCTCACGTTATTTTTGGTAATTATGCATGACGCGTATCCAATTTTTTTAGTATAAATGTGTAAGAAAAAGCACCAGGTGACTTGGTTTTTGTCTTATAGTAAAAAAAATGGGACACATGTAAAGCATATAAGGTGGTTGCGGATTTGCTAGGTCGCCCCGAACTATTTGAGATTTTTTTCTAGGCTAGAAAAGGGATGCAGTTGGGCCACCTGCTACTTTGAGAATTAGCTCTAATTATTGCCCTCAAGAACTATTTAAAAGAGTGGTTATGACTGATTTTTTTTCAAATCCTTGCACGTAAACATGATCATACTCACCCAAAAACTACCCATATGGCTCGTGCTTGTTTCCATATATTTATTCTCCACCCCAACCTTATCGCAAAACGATTTCCTTACCAGGACGTGTGGAACGGCTGCAAATCATACTAGAAACAGTACGTTTGAAAAAAATCTAGACACAACCCTCTCCGTCCTCCCTAACACGAACTCTGGCTTTGGTTTCTTTAACTACTCCACCGGGCAAGGCATTGATACAGTCAACTCAATCGCCCTATGCCGAGGTGATGTCAATCCCGATGAGTGTCAGAGTTGTCTCAGTAGCGCCATTATTAACTTGAGGCAAGGTTGCCCTAACTATAAGGAAGCAACCGTATACTATGACTACTGCTTGTTAAAGTACTCCAACCAGACTTTACTGGGAAAAGATCAAACGACACCGCGATACTTTATTTGGAACCCGCAAAATGCAACTGATCCAGATCGTTTCAATATGGCCCTACGGTCATTGTTGTACGATCTGATAGCCAAAGCAGCTGCTGGTGATTCGCTTCGCAAGTTTGCCACCGGGAGTACACGTGGTGACAGTGAAATCATTTATGGACTTGTGCAGTGTACTCCAGATTTAATAAGAAAGCAGTGCAGTGATTGCTTGACAGATGTAATCGATGAAGCTTTAAATTCTTCGTATAGTGGGAGAGTCGGTGGGAGAACTGTTCTCCCTACGTGTAACTTTAGGTACGAGACTCAAAAATGGTTTAACAAGAGTAATCTAGCAATACCCCCGCCGCCATCACCATCCCCAACCTTATCGCAAAACAATTTCCTTAACAGTACGTGTGAAACGGCTGCTAATTATACTAGAAACAGTAAGTTTGAAAAAAATCTAGACACAACCCTCTCCGTCCTCCCTAAAACGAACTCCGGCTTCGGTTTCTTTAACTACTCCACCGGGCAAGGCATTGATACAGTCAACTCAATCGCCCTATGCCGAGGTGATGTCAATCCCGATGAGTGTCAGAGTTGTCTCAGTGGCGCCATTGATAACTTGAGACAAGGTTGCCCTAACCAAAAGGAAGCAACTGTATACTACGACTACTGCTTGTTAAAGTACTCCAACCAGACTTTATTGGGAAAAGATCAACCGAAGCCACGATACTTTACTTTGAACCCACAAATCTCGCCTGATCCAGATCGTTTCGATATGGCCCTACAGCCATTGTTGTATGATCTGATAGCCAAAGCGGCTGCTGGTGATTCGCTTCGCAAGTTTGCCACCGGGAGTACACCGGGATTTGATAACACAATCATTTATGGGCTTGTGCAGTGTACTCCAGATTTAATAAGCAAGCAGTGCAGTGATTGCTTGATAGATGTAATCAATCAGTTTTCAAATTCGTATAGTGGGAGAATGGGAGGGAGAACTCTTCTCCCTATGTGTAACTTTAGGTACGAGACTCAACAATGGTTTAACAAGAGTAATCTAGCAATACCTCCGCCGCCATCACCAGGTATGGAACAATGCATTTTAAGCTAGGGTTAATCGGTTAAAAACATACATTAAAGCAAACATAACACATCCCTAAATTGATGTTGGAATTTGTCTAAAAATAGAACTTCTATAAACGCAAAGATATGAAAAATGTATCACAATATAAAGTGCAATTTCATAAGTTTAGAGAGATAAATTTGGTAACACTGAATGTCCTGTGCATCCTCCTGCATTATGAACTTAAGTTAATCAAACTGATCCTTACTTTTTTAAAGTTTGGACAAACTTTATGTTTGTACACATCAGCAAATATAATGGGGACATAACTGGTTATGCTATTGGCCCTAGGTGTTTACGAGGTCCTAAGATTGTTTTTTTATAGGTTCGGTGTTTTCGTGATTGTATTAGCGTCTGTAATCCCTAGTTTCTCGTTAGTTTTGAAATTTTCTGTGACATTAAAAGAAAACTAACCTTTAACGGCCACATATCCAAACTTATTACTGTTTATACCCGTTCTTGTTAACAACATACGGAGTAACTTTTATTTCAGTTCAGTTCTTTTCAATAAAATAAGTAGAGGTGGCAAAACGGATGGGCCGGGCGGGCACGGCCTACAATCCAAACGTGCTCACACCCGAATGAGCACAGGTTTAAACAGGCATGGGCTAAACGGGCACGGGTCAAACGGGCTCATTTTATACGAATCGTTTTAGAAAAGACTCAAAACGTCGAAATAAATTACTCAAATGTAACACCCCATTTATATTTAAAAATTATATATATTATATATCTATAAGTTTTTCTATAAAAACAATTATATTATTTTCCAATTGAAAGAAAATATATACCCATTAATGCTCATTTAACTTCTAAATGAGCAATATATGCCAATTTAAAGAAAATGGCAAAATGCGCCAAAATCTTTAAAAAACTAGCCCAAATTAGCCAATCTTTCTTACTTTGAGCACAAATTACCATCACTAAAAATAATTCATGTCAGGATCATATTGCAATAGTTATGGAAAACTTTTCTTCATTCTTCGGCCATGAAAGAAGTGTGGCATTTGCTCAACACAATTGAATGTGTGGGTCAAGAGGGTTATCAGGTCTGTCTTGTAGACTTGGTCAATAAGAGGGATGTGTTAACCGGACCCTCCCTACCATGGGGGGTCCACCTACTTTAGTCAAAATGTACAAGTTTTAATGCAGACAGTACAGGCGGCGGCAGCACTGTCTTCCACAAACCCTCCCTACAGGGGGGCCGGTTAACTCATGCCCAATAAGATTAGGAAATAGGAAATAGCCTTTGTAAAAATAAATAAATAAATAAATTAGGTTAGGAAATAAGGTTTAGTTACATCATATATTTTTATCATATTACTATATGAGAGTTAGCTAGCCGGCGTAGTCTGAGGTGGCAAATTTAGACCGTTGGTTACACATAAGTCTATTTGGGTAAATATTTATTAAGTGATGGGTCTAGTTTGGTCTCTATATATTTTTTAGATGAGTCGAATTGGTTATTGATAAAAAGTATATTTATATAACAATTACTCAACGAGTCTAGGTGGGTCTAGTGGTTTTTTTTTTTTTTTTTTTTTTTTTTTTTTTTTTTTTTTTTTTTTAACTTTTTTCATGTTTTACATAAAATATATATAAAAAATAAAAAATGAAAATGACCAAAACCCATTTTGACTCGGACCCAACCTATCTAGACCTGGACTCATTTAGACACATGTTTCTAGAAGACCCATCTAGACCCGGACCCATTTAACCTATGTTTCTAGAAGATACATCTAAACCCGTACCTATTTAAAACCAACCCCATCTAAACCCGTTGACCCGACCAGAGCCATCTATTTTGGAACCTTTGGTCGTAACTAGGGGTGTTATCGGGTCGGGTTATCGGGTTATCGGGTCTTATCGGGTCGGGTGAGTCGGGTTTTGAGTTTTTAAAAACTCACCCGCAACCCGACCCGATAAGGAATCAGGTTATCGGGTTCGGTGGTATTCGGGTCGGGTTATGTCGGGTCGGGTGATTCGGGTTATCGGGTGATATTATTCTTTCAAAAGTAACGAAACAAAATAATAAAGAATTTAAAATCAGCATACTAATAACAATGGAAAAAACAATTTTGAAAAGTACATAATTATACCTAGTAGCTAGGATCTACAAGAACATCCCAAAGTACAATAGATTAGTTACTTGATATAAATTGCGAAATGCAAGCTAACCGGTTTGATGGATTAGATGGCAAGAAAGATATAAACCCTCCAGCTGATTTCTTTACCGAATGCAATGTTGCTACCATGTAGCTATTTCTCAATGCAGCAGCTAGCTTTGATAGTGGTCTTCTGGGCCAGCCAACTTTTAAAACCGTGAAAGCATTTTATGTTGGACAACAACAAAAAAACAACAACTAGAATCTGATCAAATACATAGATTGAGATGGTAACTGGATTCTGTCTTCATGGATATTAAATACAGTAATATACATTGACTAGAGAGTATATAGTTTATGCTACTAAAAAGTACTAACTAAAAAATCAAAAAGTGATTGTCGGGTCTTATCGGGTTGACCCGATAACCCGATAACATTATTTATATAACCCGAACCCGACCCGATAACATTGTCGGGTTATCGGGTTCGGGTCAAATCAACCCGATAAACTACCTAGTAAAACCAAAAAAGTCTGACTAATCACTAGCTTTGTACGATTCTAGATTGTATGGTTACGACTCGTAACCATACAATCTAGAATCGTACAAAGCTAGTGATTAGTCAGACTTTTTTGGTTTTACTAGGTAGTTTATGGATTGTTAGGTACCAAAATGCGGCTCGAGTGATCGAGTGGAGTTTTTATTGTTGCAAAAATATATACTGATATCATTACTTTAAATAACGTACCTTGCCGTCCCATTGATTTGGGTGGCCCGGTGCGAAATCATAAATGAGGCCCTCATAAATCACGAAAAATTAATTATTATAGAAAATAAAAAGTTATTTGACATTACACAAAACATTAACAAAAGTCAAATTCTATGCTACAAAAAAAAAAAAAAAAACTACAAATATTTAGAGTGTTACTAAAGCACAAATACAGCTTTACTCTACAAAATTAATAGATATATACTAAATTGGGGGCCCCTTAAAAAGGGGGGCTCGGTGCGGTTGCACCACTTGCACACCCTAATCGCCATCACTGCTTCTATATATGGTAAAATGATTACATGAGACACTCGCAGAATGAAAAAACTGCTGACGCGACACAAATTTACGGTAATATACTAGCTAGGAGCTAGTTTAATCTATACTAAGGGGGTGTTTATTTTTTCTATATGCTAAGGACATGGTAGGACCCACCATCTCTTAGAGAGTCTTAATGGGGAATACTTACCTTTTGTTGCCTATAATCACACAGACGAAGTAACAAAATTCAATGGGTCCTACACCAAAAGAAATAATATTATATTAATGGGACCTACATTCCCTTAGCATACAGAAAAAAATAAACGCACCCTAAGTGTCTATACCATATATAAAAGAAAAAACGAAAAAATGAAAAGTAAAAAGTTGAAACTAAAAAAGGAAATGTTGAAAACATATGCAGGAAATTATTAATACATATCGAAAACCGGGTTGACCTGTGACGCTTCAAACCTGGTGGGTTGACCCGTATTTCGACCCAACCCGTCGGGTTGACCTGGTTTAATTTGACACATTTTTTGGTAGGAAACTATTAATACATATTGAAAACCGGGTTAACCTGTGACGCTTCAAACCTGGTGGGTTGACCCGTATTTCGACCCAAGCCGTCGGGTTGACCTGGTTTAATTTGACCCATTTTTTGGGTGGAACGGTTCTACCTGTTGAACTACCCGGGTCGAACCGGGTTTCAAAATATTATGTTTAATCCCTAAATCCTCAAAACTTTTATTATTTTTTGTTTATAACCCATATATTTATATATATATATATATATATATATATATATATATATATATATATATATATATATATATATATATATATATATTTTTTTTTTTTCTTTTCTTATCACGAAAACTATCTACCGCTATAAAATTCAATTGCTATTCACGGGTATTTGTCTAGTAAAATAAAAATAGTCAAAGTGAAAAGTTAAGAATGTGAAATGTGAAAAAAAATTAAAAGAAAATGTTAAAACAATTAATTATGAGCAATTTCAAAAGAAAGTGAAATATTGAAAAAATTAAAAAGGAAATGTTGAAATAATTAATTATAAGCAATTTTTAAACTCGGCGGGTTGACCCGGTTTAATTTAACCCGTTTTTTTGATCCAACCCGTCGGGTTGACACGGTTTAATTTGACCCGTTTTTTCGACGAGAACGGTTCAACCGGGTCAAACTGGGTTTCAAAACATTATATTTGATCCCCGAATTCTCAAACTTTTATTATTTTTTGTTTATAACTCATAAACTTTTTTTATTACTAAAACTATCTGTCGCTATAAAATCACGTTGATATGCAAGAGCCAGTTTGATTTGTGGTATTTTTAAAAGTTTAGAGATCATAGTAGAGTTTACTTGTTTGGTAGCTAAATGTTGGTCCACAATTTGGGATAAAAGCCGCATAACTTCTCTTTACAAATCTCTACTGAGTGTCCTATTACTAAAAAAGTGTTGTCAAATATGCTTTTTTTATATTATGTGAGGCTACTATTAATATCTACCACTCATTTTAACTTTTTTTTTTCTTTTCCAATTTTATAATAACAAATTAATATTTTAAATTCTATATTCATTTATAAAAATATTTAAAAATATTATTTTCTCTCTCTTACTTCAAATCTAAATCCAAATCCTAAACCAAATTCAAATTCAAATTCAAATTCAAATCCAAATCCTAATTATAAACCCATCTACAAACCAAACGGACCCTTAAATTAAGTGACAGTGAATTTTATTAACGAGAAATCATGGGCCGTGCGATGCACGGGCTTTATTCACCTTTAAAGAATCATATTTGTATTTGAGGTAAAAAATGTTCGGGCTAAGTTGGCACGCTGATTTCTTTTGAATACAACATTTAAATCAATGGATTTTATTATTTCATTCCATTACCTTGTGATAGACCCAACACATTGCAACAAAATTATAAATAACAACTCGACAATTACCATGTGTTTTATTCCTTATGGTATTTTATTTAAATTAACCTTATTTTGTAATAACTATAAGTCCATAACTAAATCTTAGGCAATCAATTATCATCCTCTCCACTCTACTTCCCAAACCATCATAAGCAAGAGTACTACAAAGAAAAATTTAAGGCTGATTATATGCATGCCTTTGCTGAACATAAGTTGTGCTATTCACGAAGGTGTGTTTATTTTTAAAATTGTTATTTATGAATTAAAATTATAAAATTTTAAAATTAAGAGACTAACAAAAACCATTTGAATCCGTGAGATAAGTTATAGTCAGGGAACATGAGTGTGAATTATCTTCAATGAACTCATCAACGCTTGAAGTATGCAATTTCTCAACTTTTGGCTCTAATTAATTCTATTTCCCCTACTGGGTTTAATCCGATACATACCAAGAACCCAAATATAACAACACTTATCATTAAGTGGTGATTAACATTAGCACTTCTTATTCAAGTATGACAATGCAACAAAAGTGTGGGTTAATGTAATGAAAATGGCAAGGTTTCAGGATTTGGGATATTAAGTTACATATGATAGCCTTGCCAAAATATAGAAAACTTATGGAAGATTGTTGAGAAACTGATCCTTGCTGCTACAGCCTACTACCCAAACCATTTTGACCATTCAATGAATTAACCCATACTATCGAAACAATGAAGCTGCGATTTTATGACTTTGTATACCATTTTAATTATAACAATCAAGTTTAACCGACAAACACATACCCGTTCGGCTATTGAAGCTTCCACCACCATATAATATGAGTAATAATTGGGAGGCCTAAAAGTTGTGCCTAAATTCATGCTTAAGCCTACGTGGCATTATCCTGATGGCTGCAGTCAGAGGACCCACTTTTTCACAAACTATCACGATCATGCCACATATGTGTAGGCATGAGTTTAGTCACACAAATTAGGTCTCCCGATCATTTTCCATACAATATATCCAACTTCTAAGTTTATTTGTGTATTTCTCATTTACACAACAAATGATTAGATAAAGCAAAACAAAACTAACTTCTTATATATCATGCGCAAAATATACACAACTGGAAATGCAGTACATGTTGGGTAACACAACGTAAATTTCTACTCCGTATTTAACTACATTAACATGCACATCTTTTGAGATAACACAACATGCTATAGCGCAATTATGAGATACATGTATAATAGAACCGTAACATACAAAGAAAGTGTGCTAGACCATGTGTCTCTAAAGGATCACGAAAGCTTCACATCCCTAACACACTTGCTGCAGCATCCTGTATATATATTGCATAACAACAATAATTGTCTTTGTAAGTCTGTTCATATTCAACCTAAGCAGCTCCACTCCATGTTGTCACCGTTCGTGTTTAAATTAATGCTTTCATCAAATTGTATCTACGCATCAGATCATTAAGCATCCACATACTGCATTTTTTTCACGCGTGCATCTAAGTTTTTTTTTTTTTTTTTTTTTTTTTTTTTTTTTTTTGCATCATAAAAATTCATGCAACAACAAACTATAAAAATAACAACTATTCAACATCGTCTTCAGTATCATCCTAATCAATCGTTATATTTTGGCATCATCATCATCGACGATCATGATCATCATCATTTTCAGCATCATCATGCTCGCCTTTTAGCATCTCTATCATCGATTATAGCATCATCATTGTCATCGAACATCATCATTGTTAAATGGTCCCCAAAAAAAAACACGTCTAGAACGTATAAAGCTTCATTCAATTCATCAGATTCTTAGGTTTGATCCTAGATGTTGGTATTTGATTCACAGATGTGGCCTGTTATAAAAAATGTGTTATCATTAGTTAAAGAATGATTAAAGCATTTATTAAGTGTAAAGAACTAAATAAAGGAGGCTTCATGCAAGAGTAATGACCATAGTTGATGCACGAAAGACATGATGAGTCTCATTATACTCCGGGGCAACAAAACGATGCTCTAGGAAATCGGAAAGATAACTAAGTTCAACAAAGAGAGATAAATGTTCCTTCCAAATAGGCTTCCTTAACAATTTTCTCATTCTATATATGAGGTGAAGCTTGTAATGGAGAATTACTTGTAGCAACTCTGATGCATCAGGCCTTAGATTCGGTTCCTGAAGAATTAAAGTAAACAAACCATAGTAAGTCACACATTGAACCATGACAATGAGAAGTTGTTACAAAAGGATGAACAACGTAATAACAACATCTTTTAAGAATAATTAAATATAGAAAGAAAAACAAAATCTTACCCTTAAAGGCATTTTAAAATGATCTGGTATACATGGATGATCTTTTGTTGTCCATATATGAAACAGAGCAGCAACCAGAACAACAACAAGAATTTATTACGCTTGTGCTGCAGATAAAAGAAAGGGACGGAAATAACGACTGATTATGACCTACTAATAGAGGAAAATCAGTAACTGTTGGAAACACGAGAGCCTTTTAGGCTTATATTGGATGAAGAGAGGAACACTTAGAGAACTTTTACAATGGAACTTTTATTGCTTATACTTTGCTACATACTTTCAAATGTTTACATCCATCACATATTTATGCTAGTACATGGAAGGTTCTAGACTCGGGATATTCCATGGACATTCTTACATACTCTAGATCATTCTAAACACATTATCATCCTTATCCTAATTCTAGATAATTCTAACTAGATAAGTTTATCTAGATATTTCTATCACACTTTGCTACAATATTCTACACACTTCTATGGATATTTTTAGGATCATTCTTCGCCATTCTTGAATCTTCTTCATCACGAGCTTGGGCTTTTATTGATAGTCCAATCTTTATTGGATTAAATCAAGTTTACGATCCAACACCCCCCTTTAAACTTGATTTACCGACTCCAAGCATCATTCGTACTCTTGAGAAGTCTTTCTAGCTGAGCTGCTTGGTGAAGATATCTGCAACTTGATCTTCGGACCTCGTATGTGTCACTCGAACATCCTTTCTTGCAATGTACTCTCTAATAAAGTGATAACGAGTGCTAATATGTTTACTTTGATCATGGTAGAATGGATTTTTTGCTAAGTCGATTGCTGACTTGTTATCCACGTAGATCTCAGTCGCATCTTCTTGCTCCATATGTAGCTCCTTTAGCATACTTCTTAGCCAAATTGTGTGACATACACATGATGTTGCAGCTACGTACTCCGCTTCACAACTAGACAGGGTAACAATAGGTTGCTTCTTTAAAGACCATGTAAAGGCATTGTTACCCAGGAAGAATAGAAATTCAGTTGTACTTCTTCCATCGACATTGTTTCCAGCCCAGTCACTATCGCTATATCCAACCAGCTTGAAGTCTTCACCTTTCGAGTAAAACATACTATAGTCTACAGTACCTTTGATATAACGGAGGATCCTCTTCGCAATCTCCAAATGGTCTTGTACATGTCAAATACCGCAAACTTCCAATGACTCTTGAATAGAGTTGAGTCTATTGCTTCTCCTCCGTCATGCTTAGAAGACTTTGCCTTATGTTCTATGGGGGTGCCAACGGGATTACATTTCTCCATGCCGAATTTCTTTAATATCTCCGTGGCATATCCTTCTTGACATATGAAAATTCCTTCATCCATTTGCTTTACTTCAATGCCAAGATAATAAGACATAAGTCCTATGTCTGTCATATTGAATTCTCCCGTCATTGACTTCTTGAGCTCATCAATCATACGCTGAGAGTTTCCTGTAAAGATCAAATCATCCACGTACAAGTAGACAAGCAATATACTTCCATTTCTAAATTTCACGTAAAGTGCATATTCACTTAGGCATTTTGTAAAACCATGTTCTTGGAAATACTTGTCAATTCTAGTATTCCAAGCACGTGGTGCCTGCTTTAGACCATATAAGGCCTTTTTCAACCTTAGCACTTTACCTTCATGCCCTTTGGCAACATATCCCTCTGGTTGCTCCACATAAACTTCTTATTCTTCGAGAAGTCCATTTATAAATGCATACTTCACATCCATTTGGTGGATTTTCCACCTATACTGAGCAGCAATAGCAATAATCATTCGAATAGTTTCTAAACGAGCAACAGGAGCAAATACCTCTTCGTAGTCGATCCCATGCTTCTGCTTGTAACCTTTTGCCACAAGTCTTGCCTTGTACTTCTCCACTTCACCTTTGGCGTTTTTCTTGGCCTTGTATACCCACTTGACTCCAATAGCCTTTTGGACTTTCGGAAGGGTCGTCAACTCCTATTTGTCATTCTTTTTTATTGATTTTATCTCCTCGTCCATGGCTTGTCTCCATTTCTTGCTTTTCATGGCTTCTTCAAAAACTAAAGGTTCCCAGTCAACATATAAACAAAGAAGGGGTATTTCCTCAGTTACCTCGTAAAGCTCCTGCAAACTTCTTGTCTTTGGTTCTCCTTCACTTGAACTTAAAGGAGAGTCTTGGGTTGGAGTTGGACTTTCAGGTTGTTGGACTTCTTCACTTGATTCACCCGTCTCTTCTTCGTCATTTATAGGAAGAAAGTCATACCTTTCATTTTCCTTAATGCTCCAATCCCATGCTTCTTCTTCATCGAACTCTACGTCTCTACTCACTACCACCTTCCTCGTGATTGGATTATAGAGCTTATAACCTTTTGACTGTTTGTCGTAGCCAACGAACACATGCTTCTCACTTCTATCATCAAGCTTAGATCGCCTTTGGCTTGGAACATGGACATATGTTATACTTCCGAATATCCTTAGGTGAGAGATGGTAGGCTTCATCCCATTCCATGCTTCTTGTGGAGTCTTGTTGTCTAAACTCTTTGACAGACACCGGTTCAATAGATATACCGCGCACTTAACTGCTTCGGCCCAAAACTCCTTTGGCATCTTATTACTTTTCAATATGCTTCGGACCATATTGAGAATGGTTCTATTCTTTCTCTCCACCACTCCATTTTGTTGTGGGGAGTAAGGAGCCGTTAGAAATATCCGGATCCCATTATCCTTACAAAATTTTTTAAATTCTTTTGATAAAAATTCTCCACCTCTATCGGATATAATGGATTTAATTTTTAAACATTTCTCCATTTCTACCATAGCTTTAAATGTCTTAAAAGCTTCAAAAGCTTGGGATTTTTCTTTTAGAAAATATACCGAAGTTTTTCTTGAAAAGTCATCAATAAAAAGCATGAAGTAAATATTCTTACCATGAGAGGGTGGAGAAATGGACCGCACAAATCCGTGCGAATTAGTTGTAGAGGCTCCTTAGCTCTTAATGTCGCTTCTTTCAGGAACGAACTTCTAGCATGCTTTCCAAGAAGACATCCTTCACACTCTTGATTGGGATGAGCAATTTGATCTAACCTTTTCACCATTCCCTTTGAGGATAATAACTTCAAGTCACCAAAGTTTAAGTGCCCGTACCTCATGTGCCAAAGCCACGAATGATCTTTTAAACAACTCTTTAGGCACTTAGATTCATCATGTTAAATGTTTAGAAGGAACATTTGGTTTTTAGTCATATGTACTTTTGCTATGAGTTTTCCTTCAGGATTTCTTATTGTGGCACTACGATCCTTGAAATGAATATCGTAATTTTTCTTAAAAAGTTGTCCCATACTTAAAATGTTACTTTTAAAGTTGGGCACATTTTATAAGTCTGAAATATATTGGTGACTTCCATCTTTAGCTCGGATAAGTATCATACCTTTTCTTTTCACCGGTGCCTTTGATTCATCTCCAAAGGTGACATTACCTTTACTTGTTTCCATCTCCACGAACAAGTCTTCTTCACCCGTAATATGGTTGCTCGCAGCGGAATCTATATGCCATGGCTCTATCCTCTATTCTTGTTCGTCATGTCTTGCCATTAGCAAGGTAAGCTCATCTTTGTCTTCTACCTCCACAAGATTAGCTTTTTCTTTTACTTGTCTTGAGCTTCTACAGTCACTGGCATAATGAACATATTTGCGACAATTATAACATTGTATTTGGGGCTTACCTCCTATTTGAGATTGAAAGCCTCTCCCACGACCTCTTCGATATGGAGACCACTGATTTTCATCTTCTTTGTTGACATCTTCTCTTCCTCTTCCTCGTCCTTGGCCTTGGAAACCTCCAAGACCTCGAAAAGCACCGCGCACCCGTCCTTGCTCCTTTCCATATAGAAAGCTCTTTTCTCTTTCTTTTAAAGAGACCTTTGAGTATAAAGCTTGCTCTAAGGGTTCTTTCCCCCTTCTTTTCTTCAACTTCTCTTCATGGGCTTGTAAAGATCCCATGAGTTGATCAATGGTCATAGAGTCTATGTCTTTTGACTCCTCTATGGCCACGACAATGTAATCAAAGCTTGGTGTCAAAGAGCGAAGAATCTTTTCTATCACCCTTGTGTCACTCAAGCTTTCACCATTTCTCTTTATTTCATTTGAAATGGTTAAGACATGAGGTAAATAATCCGAAATGGTTTCAGATTCCTCCATTTTGAGCTTTTCGAACTTTCCTCTAAGGGTTTGAAGACGTACCTTTTTCACCTTGTCAATTCCTTTGAAAGCATTTCGAAGAATCTCCCACGCTTCTTTAGAAGTGGTTGCATTTGCAACTTTCTCAAACATCGCATCATCAAGACATTGATAGATGAGTATAAGAGCACTTTGATCCTTCTTTCTTTCCTTTTGCAACTCCACCCTTTGGGCGTCATTCAACGAACTTTCATCATCAACTTTCTCAACACCTTTTTCGACTATCTCCCACACATCATATGAACCGAGTAACGCCTTCATTCTAATGCACCAACTACCATAGTTATCTCTGGTAAGACGGGGAAATTGGAACAAGTTCATTGCACCTGACATCTCGATCTTCTAGCTCTGATACCACTTTGTTGGAAACATGAGAACCTTTTAGGCTTATATTGGATGAAGAGAGGAACAATTGGAGAACTTTTACAATGGAATTTTTATTGCTTAAGCTTGGCTACACACTTTCAAATGTTTACATCCATCACATATTTATACTAGTCCATGGAAGGTTCTAGACTCGGGATATTCCATGGACATTCTTACATACTCTAGATCATTATAAATACATCATCATCCTTATCCTAATTCTAGATAACTCTAACTAGATAAGTTTATCTAGATATTTCTATCACACTTTGCTACAATATTCTACACACTTCTATGGTTACTTTTAGGATCATTCTTCGCCATTCTAGTATCTTCTTCATCACAGGCTTGGGCTTTTATTGATAGTCCAATCTTTATTAGACTAAATCAAGTTTACGATCCAACATTAACATCCCAGTGCCAATACTATATGTAAAGTTCGTCAATTGAACAATGGAACTTCACTGGAAATTCTGTGATTTAATCGTCCCATCAGCCATAGCAACGGTAAAAAAAAGAACCGTCGGATAACAAAATTTGTACTTCTCTTGAACCTTATCACTGTTAACTATAGTAGTAAGTTCCTGGTATAATGATGATATAATAATATTTGAGGTTCTAGTTTTTGACCTATTTACTTAATAATATGTTGAGATGGTTGGTGTTTCAGCTCAAACATGTGAAGAAAGAAAGACAATTGTCATGTAATGTGACATGAGGGTTTGCATTACTTGAATGTGCTATTTATAGTTTCTTTCTTAGACACATAAAAAGACATCACATTCTTTATTAGTTGATCATTCATTATTCATTAAACATTAGCATTCAAAGAGAAGTTGAAATGGTAGATATTAAACACGCTTCGTGTGGTTAATACTTCGTTTCATGACTTTAGAAATTCTTAACATTTAATTATTGTATTTTAACTTCAAGTCTTTACGAACTCAGTTTTACAATCGAGTTTTTTGAGTTTATTAATGTAGTGGCAAATTAATGCTTCATAACAATAAGTATGGCTTTACACATTCCAGCTTAAAAGCTCTTAAAAGCTTCAAAATAAGCTCCGCGTGTACTAAATTCATTAGCTTAGCTTGTGATATTAATGCCCACATTCAATAGGGGGAACTCCTAAATATATAGATGCTAACCTAATCCAATATATTTAGAAGAAAAATAGGTCAATTTTTCCCCCCTTACGCTCTTGGATGAATCTGAGGCAGTTAATTATAACATACATTTTTAATAATTTCTCACATTTCTAAACAGATTGAATGTTCTAATATCTGTGCATTCAAATGAAGACAACTATTTCATGATATATATTTTTTTGCAGGCAAAAATACAAGCGGAACACGAATTGTGATAATAGTAATAGTTACCGTGATAGTCATTGCCACAATCACTTCCATTTGTATCTTCATAAGATTGAGAAAAAAGCAGCAGCAAACACCAGAGACCGTAAATACAGAGAGTAAGTTCCACGTTTGATCAATCATATTTGTTCATATAGTATAGGGATCATACTGCGTCATCAAGTTAAATTCTAACTCTCTTTATCTGCCAGCTGAAAGTATGGATATTGGAACCGCTGAATCATTGCAATATAACTTTAGTTTAGTAAAAGTAGCAACGAATAACTTCTCTGAAGAGAATAAGCTAGGGCAAGGCGGCTTTGGAGGTGTTTATAAGGTATACACATCTCTATGTTGCTATTTATTTCCCAAAAAATATTTTATATGTTAATGTAACATGACCATTGTTATATGTTCTCAAATGATTTAGGGTAAACTTGAAGATGGACGAGAGATAGCAGTAAAGAGGCTTGCAAGAAATTCTGAGCAAGGTGACTTAGAATTCCAGAATGAGGTTTTGTTGGTTGCGAAACTTCAACACCGTAATTTGGTTAGGTTGCTTGGTTTCAGCTTAGAAGGAAGCGAACGACTTCTCATATACGAGTTCTTGCCAAATGCTAGTCTTGATCAGTTTATATTTGGTAAGCTCTGACTTGGCCTATTTTTTCGACGTCACCTTGATTCCTTTACATTTATGTTAAGTTCCTAATTAACAAAATACACTTATTCATTTATAATGTAACAATTAGCGTCAAGTGATTTGACTTTGGTAAAACTGCTTGTAGCCGAATAATTGAAGTTAATTTCTTTGTAAAAATTGCTTGGCAGAAAAAGATATTAATATTGATTGATACTTTAATGACGTTTGGCCACTTAAATGACACACTTTTGAGTTAGGAGATACTGTTTTTGTTGTATTAAATATAGTTTTCTGATGGTGTTTGTAGATCCCACCAAGCGTACACTTCTTAACTGGGAAAAACGATATAACATCATCAAAGGCATTGCAAAGGGACTGTTATATCTTCATGAAGATTCACGTCTAAGGATTATTCACCGGGATCTAAAAGCAAGTAATGTTTTATTAGATGCCGAGATGAACCCTAAAATTGCAGATTTTGGCATGGCGAGATTGTTCAAACCCGAGGAAACTCAAGGCGACACTAGTCGAATTGTTGGAACCTAGTAAGTATTTATACTTCGGACAATATCATTAGATAGTTCTCTTGTTTATTCCCTCCAAAATGTGAAAGTGCTCAAATATTTGCTGTCTTGTTCTCTTTAGTGGTTATATGGCACCCGAATATGCTATGCACGGCCAATTCTCAGTAAAATCGGATGTCTTTAGCTTTGGTGTGTTAGTGTTGGAGATGGTAACTAGTCAGAAAAACCAATGTTTTCGTAATGAAGATAGCAACGAAGACTTGCTTAGCTTTGTAAGTAGCCCAACTACTGCAAATCAATCAATCATTACATATTGTGGAGAACTATCTCACAACCAAGTAGTTATAAAGATTTCTTTTGAAAACATGTTATTAGTGAGGAAGCATTGATTTCCTTGCCAAAATCATTTTTCATTGTAATTATTAGATGTTGAATAACATACTGTTAATCTTTTCTAGGCATGGAAAACATGGCGGAATGGGACAACAGTAAATATGATAGATCCAATATTGAAGGCAGGATCAGGTTCACTACACGACATAATTAGAAGCATCCATATTGGGTTATTGTGCGTTCAAGAAAAAGCTAATGATAGGCCAACCATGGCTTCAATTGTTCTTATGCTTAATAGCTTCTCTGTAACACTTCCAGTACCATCAGAGCCTGCCTTTTTCATGCGTAGTAACACTGATCCTGAAATGCCACTCCTAAATGAGTACAGTTCCTCTACAAGAGCTTCCCAACATTCAGCAAATGACGTTTCAATGTCTGAGCTAGTTCCTAGATAGGGTGTGAGATGGAAGGTTACATTCTGAACTTAAAGTTGCCAAGTATGTGATCACTTCTATCATCAGCGAGTTTCTCATCTTAGTTTTCTTTTCAAGTATTATACATTATTTTGATTTCGTATTAAACTAAATGAGAATTGTAATAAGTGTTTTTTTTTTTTTTTTTTTTTTTTTTTTTTTTTTATTTATAACTTTCTCCGCATAATTATGCCTTATTTTTATGATATGCATTTAGGATAGTTGGTTCCAATATTATTATATCCATTCCATGATAACAATATTAAGATGTAGTGATAAACTGATAAATTTGTCAAATGTCAAACATAACAACAATATTAAGTCTTTCTTTGCCAACAATACGGCAATAACTAAATGTTTCTCAATTAATTTTTTTTGAACAAAAATGTTTCTCAATTAATTACCATATAGTGTTTCGTGTCATTGCTATTTCTATATACATACATGCTCTATTCCGGTCATGGCTATGCTAATGAAATGTTGTAGAAATCAGATAGTTTGAAGTAATTGTGCCTTTAAGAGTTATGACATTACTCTAGAAGCCTTTGTTGCTTGCACCAAGCAATAGCAACAACATAAAGAAAGATGCTACCAGTGGTACTACCACCAACTGTCCATATAAATTTACGCATACCAATATCCTTTTCAGCATCAGTGCAGTTGATTGGCTCAGAACAGTCAACTTATATTGACCAAAGAATGGTCAACAAAGTCAAAAAGCCTAGAAACAATCTCCGGGTAATATAAGGTATCACCAGGTCGTTAAATCCCGACAAGGTGTGAATTGTAACTGAGCGTGCTTTGTGATCGGGTGATTATTCACAGAAAAGGGTTGTTATGAGAATTATTTGGAAATTATTAACAGAAATAGCTTAGGAAAGCTACGTGAATGATTACGGGAATTAAGATTAAGAAGATGTGATCTAAAACTTAAAAACGTACGTTTTAATAAAAAAACGTACACTGATGAACGCAAAAGAAAGTACAACTGATGAACAGAAAGGGCTATGAGTGTGAAATTTTTATTTTTACAATCCTAATAAATAAAGAAAATTTTAAGAAAAAGAAAAATTATTTTTACACTATTTAATTATTAATTATTAATTAATTACTAATTACTTGTTATTTAACTAATTATATTAATTTAAATTATTACAAATTACTAAAAAGACTTAGATAATCAAAAAGATTTTTATAAATCTAATTAACCATCACAGGAATCAAAAAAAATTATAAAAAGTTGATTTTAAGTATTTTTAAACTAATTAACTAATTATTATTATAATTATTAATTAATTACCAATTAAACTAATTATATTAAAAAAAATAGAAAATGAACAATATAAATTCTAGAAAAATTTATAAAAATGTTTTAACTTATATAAAAGCTAGAAAAATTATAAAAATTAGGTATTACTTAATAAAATCTAATTGTGCTAATTAATTCTTAATTATTATTTAATAACTAATTAAACTAAAAGTAATTCTAAAAACCACTAAAAGACAAAATAAAAATCTGGAAAAATTTATAAAATTACTTTACTATAAAAGAGATTTAATAAAAATATAAAAATGCTAAAGTGCTTATAAATAAGCTAAAAAGAAAATTAAAATGATAATTTCTATTAAATAGAAGCTATCACTAAAATTAAAATTGGTTTTTTTGAGTTTTTTCTTTTTCCAAACTAATTTAATACTAAAAACTAAAAACTTTTACAAAAATACTTTCACTGAAACTCAGGAAATAAGCATTTGAGTGCTTATTTGATCAAGCAGTTGACTTTCTTTGACCAAAGGGGAGAATAAGCTCAAATGAACTTATGTGGGGTCCACCTTGGTTAATTCTGATTCAAATGAGTTACTTGAACAATTTTTAGCAAGATTCAATCAATTAAGTGGGTTGAATAAGCCAGAAGACCACAATAAGCACTTGCTTATTTGGTTTCTGAGACAGAAAAATGGGACAACCTTTTGGGGCAATTCCAAGTGGGGTTCACAAGTTCCAAGGTCAAACCAATGGTCAAACCTTAAAGCCTACCAGGGGGGGGGTTGAATGAACCAAGATTTGGTCAGTGGGACCCACTGAGGTGGCCACAATGAGCCACCAAAGTGATGGTGGTGACTGGGTCTGCTGATGCACAGGGCAAGTCCTTGCCCTGCAAGTGTGTTTGAGGGGCAAAATTGTCCACAACAAAAAATCACAAAAATCAAACAGGTATGGAAATCACTAGTTCGACTGGTAGACAACACCCACAACAAGTTTCAAAGGCTAAAACAACTTACAAAAATCTGGAAAATTCATGCCATTTTTGGTTTTTCTGAGATGATGCACTTTTGACTTTTTCACAAAACTTGAGTATTTGACTTTTATGACTTTTGATTACTTCTAATGATCTGAAAACATGTTACTAGCCTAGAAGAAGATTGATTTTAGTTGAAACAAAACCTTATGCTAAGTTGTAAAGGACTTTGGACTTAAAATCCCACACAGTTAACTGTGTGGGTGAGATTGCTTGTGATTTTGACTTTGGCTGTTTTTATGACCAAGAAAATGGTTACCCTGAGCTTATTTCACCCCAAGTAACTCAATGAGACCAAGAGTTGTACTATGAATCAACTAGAACACCACAGACAAGCTACAACCAAACACCCCTTTAACAGATTTGCCAAAGAGATTTTCAAGCCAAAACTCTACTAATCCTAAACTACTGAATCACAGGGACATATATCAACATATTAAGCTAAAATACACAGATAAACAACAACAAAAACAAAAATTACCCAAGATTACTAAGATTCAAATTAGACAGTCAAATGAGAAATTTATAGAACAATTAATTCTAACACTTAACCAACTGTTTTAAATGAATATTAACTCCAATTTAAACCTAATAATAACACTAAATTCAGAATTGAACTAGAACAAGCAATGAAATGGTAAAAAGTTAAAATGGAGCAATATACTCACAAAGGGCTTCCTGCTTAAACCATAGAACCATGAACCGTGAACCATTCCAATAGGTCCCCATGAACCACTAATACCATTAGCATCCACCAATCCTGAGCTTCAAGCTTCCTCAACCTTTGATCACCAATTTTTTATTTTACTTTTATCTTTCTATTATTATTTTTTTATTTTTCTGAAACTTGGGTAAAAACCATGCCACAAATTTGAAAACTTGTTTAAAACAGATACATTGCCCTTACATGAGTTTGTAAACAACTAAAAATTAGTGATGGACTTTAAACAAGTAGTTGAGATATTGGATCAAACTTGAAATTTGCAAATGGAAGATAACTTAAAACATAAACTTCATTAATTGAAAAACAAATTACAAAGTTAAAATTAGAAACTAAATTACTTAAAAATACAATACTACACACTACAAAAGGCTCCTCTGAGCTACAATATATATAACGAGCTACAAAATGCTCACAAGCTTCTCCCACATGGCTTCTTTTTGAATTTTGAGTGTCCCACTAGTCTTCACTTTGACCCTTGACCATATCCTCACCATTCAATTAAACTTTGATCAATCCTGGCCATTGGTGGAGTTTTTGCCGCCAAAACACAAAACGGGCAATTCTAGTGGAACTGGTGAGGGACATTTAATGTGGTGGTGGGGGTTGGTTAGGTTGGTGAAGGGTATTAATTGAGGGGGGTTTTTGTTGGAAAAAGGTGAGGAGGAGGGGGAATATGGAGCGGGAAAAGGGGAGGTAGGGGACGGTGAACAGTGGTCCTGGGTATTGGTTTGACCCGCATTGACCCTGGCATGGGGTTTTTATTATTTTGGATTTAGGCCGGGTTATGGTGGATTGGGCTTGGGGTTTGGTTTTGGGGTTGAAATAATAAAAGGGGTCCGTTTGGTATATCTTGAATCACAAGGACCATTTTTGTCATTTCTTCAAAGATGAGGGGTTGAAGATGTATTTTATCCAAATTGCTTATGAGGACCAATATTGCCAATCACCAACATTCCAAGAACCAATTTTGCATTTTTCCACATTTCAAAATTTCCCAGGGACCTATTTTGCCATTTTTGAAACAACAGGGACCTAACATGTAAATTTTGTAATTTTTGACCCAAGCATAATATTTTTGTAATATTTGACTTTCAAAAGCTTGGGTTGACTTTTCCTTTCAAAATAAATGCATAGGGACTATTTTTGACAAGTTTTGAAACTTGGGGGACTGAAACTGCCAATATTGCAAACTTTGGACGTTTTTCATTTGTTTTTGCACATTTTGCATTTAAAACACATAAAACACAATCCCTGGGAAATTTAAGTATTTTGATAACTTTTTGATTATTTTTGTATGTTTTGGCAGTTTAAATACGTCAAAAATGATGAGTGTTTGAGCACTCATCAGCAGTCTTTGAAAAGGTCGATGTTTATGTTTATTCCAAATGCACCAACCACGAATGCATTTATTATTAGACCTGCGGTTGACAACATGACTCCCATCTGTAAAAGGTGGTTCTGATTGTCGTCCAACATTATGTTGATGTAGTCTTCCGTGTCCTCCACATACTCCCTCAAATAAGCACGTACAGTTGGGTAACGGATAAAAATGAGTTATTTATTATTTTTTTTTCTTTAATGCAGTTTTGTTGGTACCATTATTAAAGTTTAGTGACATACCGTTGATAATTTATTTAGAGTACCATCTATCTGGACAAAATAAGCCTCCAACAGCATTTCAAGTTCCTCAACATCACGGTGTTTGATAGCTGTGTTTCTAGTGATACGACTTTCTCTACTAAGTGTATTAGATCTTAAAAATCGTTCACATTCGCTATCCATACTTTTAAGATTGACTTCATTTATGCTCTCATTGGCTTCCATAGGAACTCTAATATAATGCAAGAGAATATAACGGTAAAATTCCTAATTCAGAATAGAAAAGAAAAGAAAAGGTAGTTGGTATGCTTAAATAGAAGATGCAAACCTATCATCCACTTCTGATTGAAGAACATGTTCATCAACGTCTTCTTGCTCGTCTACAGATGATGTTTCAGAAGCATCTCCGAGTTGTTGCATTAGTTTATCAGTTAAATACATTTCAGCCATATCTCCATCATCATCAAGCAAGTGTTCTAATTCGTCCCTGACCTAACACAGAATGTCTTGTAATCAAATAATCATTTGTCTAATCTCATATTGCGTTATAGCGAATTTAATTTCAATAAGTTTTTACGAATGCAACAAAATAATAAGACACTAATTACTTCAAACTTCTATATACTCTATTCACTTTTTTTAATTTCTATATTCACTTTTTTTTTTTTAATAAACTCTCAAAAGAAAGAAACACATACAAACAGGAATATATACGTACTATTTTCACTTATATATTCACTCTTTTTAATCAATGCTAGCCCAAGTCCCGACCACTTGTATGTTTCTTCTTCTTCTCAAAAATTAACCATGAGTTTGCTGGAAAAAGTTTTCTGGTATTTTCATTCTATGTAATTTAGTTCTATATACTTCATCATCATCAATTAAAAGGCCAGTAGATCCACATTATTAGAAGCGGCAAATCTAAAAAACTGATTTTTTTATATAAAATTTCACAGCTCGCCGGGATTTTTCACGTGTGGCACGTGCCACACTTGGCCAAGTACTAGATCCGTCCATGAGTATGGATTGATATAGTTTAAAAACCTAAATGTTTAATTCATATAAAAGTGATGAACCTTTTGACCACGTCCTGAAATAGCAACCAACCTACTTTTAATTTGACGAACTCGTTCAAGATTAAGTGTGCTAATCTTTGTAGTCAACTTATCCAAAGCTGGATGCGCTTCTGTCTCCAACGTCCTTGCCTAAATCATGATAAGATGGGAAGAAAGTAGCTTAGTAGAGGTGATCAAATGGGTTTACCCGGTTTGGGTCTATGCTCAAAGTCTCAAACCCCGTGTATTAGTCAACCAAAATGTTAGAAACCATGGTTACACAATAAAAAAACAAAGCCGTTTGGTAATGGGTCGGACCGACACATTCAACACTTGCCTGTCATTGGTGTATTGGAAATTGTTCATTTATGCATGTAATCTGATCTCAAAAGGAGTATATAGCTTCTTTGAAAAAACAATTTTGGACATTTACCTGTACAACCCATTTGATATGTTTCATTCTTGCCTATTTGACCATACTTAATGATGTAAATACAAAGTAAAACATCTCACTTCTTTGTCTGAGGAACTGCAAGCTGCCTCTATGCAACCCTCTAATGCAACAAACTCGAATCGAATGAGTCTAACTCCATGGCTATCAAGAGAATGTAATCCTTTTGGTTTAACCTCATTTTTTTCTCGGCTAGTGGGTGATACACTTGGAGGGGTAACTCCCTCAGGTTTCGGTTCTCCCAAATCATACAAATGTGTCCAATCTTTATCATCAGAATTTACTGTTCCTGCTTGTTTGAAAAACATATCCAAACAAAAAAAAAATCAGAAAATGTTCTTAAGACATACAAATTTTAGTATAGGGATTTGAAGCTGATCTTACGTTTTTATAAATCATTGTTTTATTCCAAAAAGTTTGACCCTTACCGCCTTACGTAATAGCGAAAATCATATCATTAATATTAACTACGCTACATAGATTGTTTATACTAATTAGCTTAGCTCAACCACCTAAATCTTATGTTAGTTGTAAAACATTTTTGTGTAACAATATTGCTTTCATGTGCATTAATTATTAGTCATTCATGATTTACAAGACAAAACATTTCACGGAAAACATAAATTCATAACCTGAGAAGCAGCAGTTGCATGATAATAACGCATGATACGTCGTTGAAGCTCTTCAACAAAGGTAACAACAAAAGGATATTAGCCATCGAATACTAATATCACAGCTAATGAAACGGATTAAGGGGATTAACCTAATTCTAATATCACCGCTATATTAATATTCGGTGGCTATTAAAGGATCCGTTGAGTTAAGCAAATGCACCTCATATGCAGTAACAATAGCCTTGATATGTTCCAAATTTATAACAATAGCCCGTTCTCTACCAAGCACCGTAGACGGATAAGACAACATAGGATCTAAATACCACTTAACATTTCTATTCACATTCCATTATCATGACTCTATCATACTTTCACATAATCGCAATACAAACGCCGGCACCAACCGAGGTGCACGACCAACTAATCATTTAAACACTTCAAGTCATCTGATAGCGTAGGGATTGCACCAGGCTTTACCTCTCAAGGGATCTCGAGAAGCTTACAACCCCCACCAGGCAGTGTACCTGATCGATGTAGTATAGTATAATGACAAGTACCGGGGGATTGATCGTTCAGCTAGGAATAGTGTCGCTAGGATTAGAAAACCTAAAGACTAGGTCTAGAGATGAGGGATGATTCTTTTTGTATTTTTTTATATTTTATGAAAGCAAGTAAAAATCTCGGTTTTGAAGGAGTTGGGCGTAATTAGTTGCTAGTCAACTAACCCAATTACTAAGATGCAATCAAAATAAAATACTAGAAATGAAAATAAACTATATTAAACTAGAGGTGTGAGCAATATATGGGAGAATTGTGTTTACTTAGATTTCACTACTCCCTAGATATCTTTTACATGTTAATTACTTGTTACAGTTGCGTGGATGACGGATTGTATTCCTTAATACCATTCATGGGGTGGCGTACTTACTTCCCCAATCCTATAAGCGCCTACTTCACTCCTATGTCGAGCCGGCTAAGAAGCTCCTAACATGGGATCATTAGAATTTGCTCATGCATTAAATACAACCAATAAAACCTAGTACACATGGGTTCATGTTTCCTAAGACGTTCAAGCATGTTACACAATGGAGATCTGCCAGTTTTCTTAAGCCTAACATTGAAATCATTCATCCAATACAACTATAAACAAGTAATCAACACATAATTAACATCTAGGTTTCATTACATCTAAGCAAACACATGATAGATCTAGCCTAGCATGTTGAAATCAAGACAAGCATAAGATATATTCAAACAACACATAGACATATTGATTGAATTGAAAGAAGACTTATCTTAATTGAACATGAAAGGATTCAAGTGGTGAAAACCCTTGAAAATTCTGTAAAATACGACCTAGGGTTTACAAAGTTCGGCCCTAGTATTCTCCACACAAGTTCCTCTTTTATGAACGAAAAATAGAAAACTATATATAGATTCTGAAAGGTGACGGCGTCAAGAACAAATTTCTGACGCCGTCATCTCGCCGCCAAATAGTTTCTCGGACTGCCTAGATCTGGGTTTGACGCCGTCATGTGTATTCCAATTGTAGGCCGTCACAACATTAACTCTTGACGCCCTTCTTGTGACGCCTTCAGGTTTTCACTAGGTCGTCACGGATTTTACTCTTGACGCCGTCAGGATTTTCTTCTTGACGCCGCCAGGTACTGTTCTCAGCATGGAAAATTAAGTCTTTGCCGTTTTCTTCATTTTAATGCTCCAAAAACGTCCAAAATGCCTTCTTTTCCAAAATTCACTCCCAAAGTACCTAAAATCACAAAAGGAACAATTTAGGGCAATATTTGATCAAATAAATTCAATTCCGGGCTTAAATGACCCCTTATAAGTGGTTCATTTTTCGCCTCATCATATACCCTTACACTTGAGATTTGCTTGTCCTCAAGCAAATGCGCTTTTATTCTAATCAAAATACAAGTTAGGGGTCATTTAACACTAATATAAAAGGAATTACAACAACTAATCGTTCCACTAAAGACCAAAGACAAGCACGGAGGTCATACACTAGCACCTCACAAATAGTGTTTAGATACTCACATCTCTCGGGTGTAATAAAGTAATATCACAATATGGAAATGGAAAATATCTCTCACTACCTGTCATAGCAAAATAGATTACCATAGGCTTGGGAAAGGATCAAACCTCCACCACATGGCGTAAGCACCTAGGATAAACTATCAAAGAGGTCTTTTAAAGGGTTGTAACGTTAGGTGTAGGGATATGGAATACACGGTTTGGTTGGATATAGGCAGTCTTTACTGGTGGCGAGTTAACAATCTTGGTTAATTACATGTACAATATGGCGTTGCTAAGCCAAGACTAGACTCGACTTAAGCTAATAAATGAAAAATAACAAAAACATAAAATAAACATAGAATGAAACGGGATGGTAGTCCGTATGTTTTCTCTTTTTTTTTTTATTTATTTATTTATTTATTATTATTTTTTTTTTTTGCATACATTCTTACCCTACCATCCAAAATAATACATCATAAGGAATGAACATTCCCCTTACACTTGAATTTTTACATACTTTACAATAAACTAATCTAATGACTCGAATCATGATAATCAAAACACTTGGAGTACTTTTAAGATTAACGTACATATGGGGGTAATAAATGATGTTCTTCCCCATTACTCCATAAAATAAGTACTTTACCCATGAGTCCCAATCGACCCAAAACAATATGTACAAGGATATGACTCGAGTTAGCAACCATGTAATCAATTAGATAATTAACTAAGGGTTTAAACAAATAACAATAATGCACTAAAGATGAGTGCATACACGGAAGGCTAAGGCGATTTGGTTGTACATTTAAGTGGGGTGTAACAAATTCTTCCTTTAAGTAAAATGCTTAAAGTTAGAAACGAAAAGATAGGCTCGGAGGGGTGTACTAGGGGTTTCGTGTACTAAAAATGAGTACAACGCTAAGGGTGTGGGAAAAATTAATTGACTTAACTAGCCAAGTAATATGACTTAAATGGTCAAGTAATTATGATACGGGTTTAACACAAGGGTGATCCTAATGCCTCTTATCATGTAGTAAATCCTACTACACGAATGTAGTCTCACTAGCGGTCTCGGGATGCATCACTAACGCAAGTTCTAGAATCTAAATGCTACCGGTACACTCATAAGCACTAATAGTAAATGCTTTTCCTATCAAATCTAAAGGCGAACCTCACATATTTGGGTGGAAAATTTTTCTGAATGGTACGGTTATGTGCTAGTCATACGATCTCCTATCTATGAGACGCTTGCTATGGCTAAAGTTTCACTCCTAAATGTTGTAAAAAAATTTAAACTTGGCGCTAAAATTACACTAACAAGTATTTCTCATAGTTTTATTACACATCAACTATCAAACAAACAAACTCAAGCGAAAGTGTATCTGTAAAGTATCATCATTTTACCCTCCCCTTAAACTTAGGATGAACATTGTCCCCAATGTTCAAGTAAAGAATGTAAAAGTGAAATAAGTAAAATGAATGAAATCAAATACTCCCCTGATTCGCTCGGTATGGATAATAAGGTGGCCAGGTTAGATCTTCCTCCAAGAAAATGAACAATCAAAGCTTCCCTTCCAGCAAAATAAATCATCTTCTTGTGATACATAACCTGTAAAAACCTGAGAAAACAGACAAGGCAACCTCGCATAAAATTGGCGGCAATCTATATATGCTAACAAATCCTAGAAAACAAAATAAGATATAATGCTTGTGGAATGATGTTTGCAGATTTCCTGGAGATTATAAAACTAATAATTCAACAAAAACTTTAAGATTCCGTTAGAAAAACAAAACTGGTAAAATTTCCAAATTTTTACACGTGACGCCGTCAAGAGGAAACTCGTGATGCCGTCAGAATTGACCTGCAGAAATTCTTATGTTAAGTTTCCGGAAAATTTCTGGAAAAACTTGGTCCTACTTCCTGGAAAATCCTGCAAAACATCATTATGACTCGATACAAGCATTTGACTCTAACAAATAGGAATATACATGTTCATTTAATATTGTGGAGACTCATAATCGGTTTTGTTTCTTAAAAACATATTTGGGGTTTCCCCTTACACTTATCTTTTGCAAAAATACATTTGGATGAAGTTAAGACTAAGCCAAACAACAAAATAAAGTATTTTCACCATTTTAGTTTTGAAACATGATCTACCAACAATAAAAATAAAGCATGCATACGGAAGCAAATAACAAACAAAATAAAAATCACACAAAACATGGGTTGCCTCCCAAGAAGCGCTTTTCTTTATTTACAAGTCTTGTAGCTAGACTCAAGGTCATGGGCTACCGTGTGTCGCTTATGCTCACATAACCGGGGGTAAGCCATCTAATAGTCGCCTCATCTTTCTTATAATCATCACCTAACTCTAAACATCCGCGATAGTACTTTTTATTTTTTTCATGAGTATATTTAAGCCCTTTTCTCTTATCATTCTCACTTAGCATTTCTATGGGCGGATACCTACTACACTTCTCCATGGAAAAATCCTTGAACCTAGGGTGTGCACAGGGCATTTGGTAGACAAAATCTTCATCCCCATCCGAGAATATAATTAACCCTTCCATAAGTTTTTCATCAAGGTTGGTCAATCTTTTGAAAGGTTTTCCAAACACAACTTGGGTTAACTTACTATCAATAAATTCTCCTAGATTCTCCATAACCATGAACTCAACAAGATAAACAAAGCTTCCTACAAACACATGCAATGACATTGCCCTAGCAATAACATTATCTCCTTTGTATTCTAACTCATCTACCATGATTTTATTATATTCACTAAGTGAGATTATGTTCATTGGGAGAGATGAGTTAAGGTAGGCATTAAAGCTCCTAAATCCAATCTTACAAGGAAATTGCATATTGAATGAGCTATCACTCTCAATCCTTGTTCTGGGGTCGACATACCTAAGAGGGTTCACTTCATCTTCCACCCTACCCTCATTAATCACATCACCCTCACCTAAATCCTCATCAGAGTCTGAATAGTAAAAAGGACAAGCCCTATGGTCATCATCATGGTCAGACTCCTCCATTTCAGAATTATTGTCAAAGTGGTGGTTAGGCGATAGGTTAGGTGGGTTCTCATTTTCCACTAAAGGGATTGGGGCGGGCATTTGGAAAATCCTGCGACGAAAAACACGAATAACAGGAATCAAACGATCAATGTTATTGTTATCCATCGAGATAGTTTACGAACAAAGGAAACAAAGAAATAAGATAGACTAAAGAGAACCTAAAAAATAAAAATAAAATCTTACTAGAAAGGAATCTAGAAAGTAGACCTAATAAAAAGAGATTCTAACCTAGACAATAACTATTCTTCGGCAACGGCGCCAAAAACTTGATAGCGTAGGGATTGCACCAGGCTTTACCTCTCAAGGGATCTCGAGAAGCTTACAACCCCCACCAGGCAGTGTACCTGATCGATGTAGTATAGTATAATGACAAGTACCGGGGGATTGATCATTCAGCTAGGAATAGTGTCGCTAGGATTAGAAAACCTAAAGATTAGGTCTAGAGATGAGGGATGTTTCTTTTTGTATTTTTTATATTTTATGAAAGCAAGTAAAAATCTCGGTTTTGAAGGAGTTGGGCGGAATTAGTTGCTAGTCAACTAACCCAATTACTAAGATGCAATCAAAATAAAATACTAGAAATGAAAATAAACTATATTAAACTAGAGGTGTGAGCAATATATGGGAGAATTGTGTTTACTTAGATTTCACTACTCCCTAGATATCTTTTACATGTTAATTACTTGTTACAGTTGCGTGGATGACGGATTGTATTCCTTAATACCATTCATGGGGTGGCGTACTTACTTCCCCAATCCTATAAGCGCCTACTTCACTCCTATATGTCGAGCCGGCTAAGAAGCTCCTAACATGGGATCATTAGAATTTGATCATGCATTAAATACAACCAATAAAACCTAGTACACATCGGTTCATGTTTCCTAAGACGTTCAAGCATGTTACACAATGGAGATCTGCCAGTTTTCTTAAGCCTAACATTGAAATCATTCATCCAATACAACTATAAACAAGTAATCAACACATAATTAACATCTAAGTTTCATTACATCTAAGCAAACACATGATAGATCTAGCCTAGCATGTTGAAATCAAGACAAGCATAAGATATATTCAAACAACACATAGACATATTGATTGAATTGAAAGAAGACTTAACTTAATTGAACATGAAAGGATTCAAGGGGTGAAAACCCTTGAAAATACTGTAAAATACGACCTAGGGTTTACAAAGTTCGGCCCTAGTATTCTCCATACAAGTTCCTCTTTTATGATTGAAAAATAGAAAACTATATATAGATTTTGAAAGGTGACGGTGTCAAGAAAAAATTTCTGACGCCGTCATCTCGCCGCCAAATAGTTTCTCGGACTGCCTAGATCTGGGTTTGATGCCGTCATGTGTATTCCAATTGTAGGCCGTCACAACATTAACTCTTGGCGCCCTTCTTGTGACGCCTTTAGGTTTTCACTGGGTCGTCACAGATTTTACTCTTTATGCCGTCAGGATTTTCTTCTTGACGCCGTCAGGTACTGTTCTCAGCATGGAAAATTAAGTCTTTGCCGTTTTCTTCACTTTAATGGTCCAAAAACGTCCAAAATGCCTTCTTTTCCAGAATTCACTCCCAAAGTACCTAAAATCACAAAAGGAACGATTTAGGGCAATATTTGATCAAATAAATTCAATTCCAGGCTTAAATGACCCCTTAAAAGTGGTTCATTTTTCGCCTCATCATCATCACGGGCTTACATCTCATATACATCAACACTATAACACACACTGTGGAAAACTAGAAGGGGGGTTGAATAGTTTTCCCTTCTTTTTCATTTTATAAAAACTTTGTTTCAAAATGTTGATTCAAATTTATTCAATTGTTTGTTTGGAAAACTTCAATTAGAGTTTAGTATGAAAACAACATATAATCAATATGATCAATTATATATGTAAGCTTTTGAAAAGCTTAGTTTTATGAATGAAGCTTTGGTCGATCTTTATGTGAATACGTTTTCCTTTTAAAATCTTAAAACGTTTTGTATCAAATTATCTATCAGGTTAAACTTAATATGAGAAGTGTGAATAATAATCTATTTGACCATATCATGCAATTATACACACAATCACAATATTAACTACTATGTTCAACACAATCAATCATCACAACTATATAAGCAACAACTAAGACATGTAGGCAAGCATAGAAGTAAAGCGATAAATGCAAGAACAAATGATAAGAGATAAGAGAAAGGAAATGCAAACCGGACACGATGATTTATAGTGGTTCGGCTACAAGGACACCTTCCTTGTTCCTACTCCACTCCCCGAGTCACCTACTCGAGAGTTTTCTTCACTACTCAACAAGCTCCCTTTTGGCGGAGAAAATCGTACACAACTTTTGCTTACACCATTTAACGACACTAAGCTAAATGTCGAGTTCTAATAGTAGCTAGAACCAATCTCACAACACAACTTCGATCACTACACAACTTCACGACTTCATCACAACTTCTTCTAAACTTCTTCATGACTTCACAACTTCTTCACGTCTTCACGACTTCACAACTTCATCACAACTTCTTCTAAACTCCACTACTTAATCACACACCTACATCTTCACAACTACATGTCTTCTCCACACTACTACTTCCTTCCACTACTTCTTACTCACTCATTAAATCACTACTAAGTAAGATCATCTTGATCTACTTATTACATATACATAACTCACAACTTCACATAAGCACTAACTAGATCCTAATACATCTTTGGCTTTATGATAGGGAGGATTCTTCTCTTGCACTTTGAGTGATGAGAAATTGGATCACTTGAAACAAAGATTAATAATCTTATGATCAAAGGGTTTTAGAAGGATGTTTAGAGAGAGTTGGATCTGAAAATTTTTGTGCAAAAGGTAAGAAAAATTCCAGGTTTGAGGTGGTATTTATAGGGAAAAATTTCTGACCAAATCTGACAGGGGAGCGTGGCCGGTCCCCTTAATTGTGTGCCGGTCCCCTTAAAATTAAGGGGGCCGCCCTACTGAAACGGCCAGATTTTCTGTCTTTTAGTGGGGAAAGTTTATTTGGTGAAAAACTAACTAATTTTGGTTAAAAGTTTGAAATCATATATTTAGTATGATTAAAACATTTTTCTTTATTACCAAAAGTGTTTTTCAAAAATATATAATATGTTTATATAATTAAATAAACTTTGTATTAGTTAATTAAATACCCCTTTGATCATGAGATGTATTAAACACTTGTTTATCCATACCTTAAGTGATTGTTGAAGCATACTTGAGACGTTGAGATGTCGAGGCTTGTTGACGTAAGAATGCATAGAAGAATTGTGATCACAAGTAACTTAAGCACTTTACGTTATATGTTGTAACTTACATCTTTGTCATCATCAAAACATGAAGAGGATGTTTAGATTAAATATCGTAATATTCATGCCAACAATCTCCCCCTTTTTGATGATGACAAACTATGTAAACTATAACTTATAGTAAAATGTATAAGTTACTTGTTTACACTTCTTCTCCCCCTTTTGTCGAAGCAAAAAGGTGGACTCTAAGACGAGACTTCTACTATGCTTAAACTCTTGAGATAGAATCTAAAAGGTGAGCTTGCATCATCATAAGTGAAGCCTTGATCCTAGCAACCTCAATGCTCCCCCTTGGTGTATGCTCCCCCTTGGTGTATGCTCAAAACTTGTTTTGGCTACCAAAGAATCGAGCGGTGAAGTAATCCTTCAAAACAAAGTTAGTAGACAACTGCACATATATATAATGATGATAGTAGATATATGCATGAAACTAATAGGGGAACAATATATGGACATATTAGGTATATGCACTAAAAGTATGACACATGCAATTATTGTTTTAAAAACAACAACCTAAATCTAAAAAGAAAAAAAAAATTAGAACCTAATGCAAAGATTAGAACCTAGGAAAATGTAGGAGAATGAGGAGGGATGATTGTGAATGTAAAGGGAAGGTGATGACAAAGGGTTGACAATTATGGTTTAGATTAATATATCGTTCGACAATGGTGGATGATAGGGAATCATGGGATTTTTAGGTGTTTTATTGATGGTGGTGGAGGTGTTGTGTTTGTTGTTGGTGGTAGAGGATGCAACAAGTTTTCAATGTGAGAAAACATGTATTGTATCTCATCTCTTAGTCCGAACACAATTGTTCGGTTGTGGATGCAACAAAGGCAAGTGTCTCCATGAGCTTCAAGTAAGCTCCATGGGACGGGGTTATAGGTTGGTGGATTGATAGGAGATTATGAGAAGTGTGCATCAAGAGGTGTTAATGGTGATAACTTTTGGTGGTGGAGACAATTGTGAGTTGATATATTCTTTGATGGATGGAGTGGTGTCGTCTTCATTAGTAAGGTCAATGAAGAGTTGTTTTGATGGTATGATGACAAGTTTTTGTTGGAGATGGTGGTTCTTGGTGGAGGTAGGTTGTTGATCCAAATTGCGTTGAATAAGATGCAACGCAAGAAGAGCATTAAGCTCATGAGCTTCTTTGAGCTCTTCAACGAACTTTTCATGTTCGGAGGAAGGTGATGGTGGTGGAGTTGGATTGTGATTAGGGATTGAGGTTTGGTCATGAAACTTATGATTCATGTTTGGATGAGATTGATGGTTGTTGTTTTGATATTGAGTATGATCCTCAAAAGATTCATTTGGTAGAATTGAGTGAGATGAATGTGGAAGTTTATTAGTGAGGGTGATAGTAAGGTTGTCTTGTTGAGCTAAAAGAGTGGTTTCATTTGGGTGATCATGAAAGCATGATGAAGGTATGGATGAAAGTGATTCTTCATGTGTGGATGGTAGTTTGGATGTTGTATGTGGGGTGATAACAATGATGTTAGGTTTGTTGGGAGAGGTATTTATAGTGTGATGATTATGTGTTTATGGAAGGATAGTAGGTGTTGGATTGGCTAGACAAAACGTGTTGGTTTAGGAGGTGTTTTATGAGGAGTGATTTAGGAGGTATGATATTGATTCTTGGTTTCTTTGAGGACATGGAAATGGTGGATGACTCGAGATTGGTAGTACAAAGGATGACTCGGTTTTGGGTGTGAGGTAGAAGGATATATGTGAGTGAGTGTGATTTCCCTTCCCATTAAATTCATGCTCATCCGGATATATTATGAAACTAATATGACCTATCGGAAAATGACACTAAGGTTCTCATGAAATGAGGGTGTAGGATATAAAGGTAAGAAAAATATACCTAGATGAATGATACATATAGTGTAAACCATGTAAAGGCATACAATCAAATCACATAGGAGCAAATAATCATCTAGAAATAACATATATGCGATATGCCATAAATCTAGGAATGAATGCATCTAAGGAGAAGCAAAGTTCATAAAAGTAAACTAGCGTTAGGTATATTTAGGAAGAGCAATTTAATCAAGTTGGAGAATGAGTATGAGACTATTACTAGTGGTGCTCAATTCAGGCTAAACACGACCATTTTTACGGGTTACACACACCCAACTTCTCACATAGAAGCAATTCAACCGTTAGGTTAAATTGAATTTCTAGTCAATAGATTCTCCAGTAGTCATTCTCTTTTTAGAAGAAATTGAGTTCCTAAATTTACCTATCGAAGAGTACCAAATATGAAGTTTGCTTGATTCACTAATACTTGACTTAATGTGACTCAAACATCATGTTTTTATGAATGTAAGTCTACATGATATATTTTACTCACTATCCCAATAGAGATGTGTTAAATGTTTAGATAAGAGTAAACGCAAAGTTTTAATCTTTTGTTCATGATTAACCGGTTATTTGGTTTTGATAGCATATTACTTGATTTAATAAATGTGCTTGATTTAAGAATGCTCCTTAGCATATCTTGAAAAATGAATCTCATTAAGATTATTTATCTTAAATGAGATTGTGATTCACAAATGATATCAAAACTAGACATTTATATATTCTAAAACAAATATTATTTTCTATGATTTTTGCCAATGTTATATATCATAATTTAACTAGTATTTAAAACAAAATGAATTTAACTTGTTTATGCATTGTGACAAGTTATTTTTCAATTTTAATAACTTAAATTATTTCAAAAAGAAATGTGTAGTGCATTATCTTGTAACGCAACCATTCATGCTACAAAGAAAATGAAATACATATAATATATAGTGTGTATTGTTCTTAAATATGTATTTTAGCTTGAAGTGATGATTTTAAGTAGTGTGAGCAAAGTTTACATATGTTGTTAGTTTGCTCATGTTTGGTTTTTCGGATATGACACATTTATCCATTGCTTTGCAATGTAAATTACTTGAATATTTCGGATGAAACATCCAAGTCGTCAATCCTACTTCATTGTATATTTTATGCATGTGTTAAACATGTTATTCTAATATTTGGAACACAACTATTAGACAAGTAGATTCAATATGGCATTGTCAACACAAGTGTGAGTTATGATCCAATGCATATTCTTTTCATCTACAAAGGATGTAAATATTTTCATATCAATCTAGTGTGATTGAGTATGTAGATTCAAGACTATATCCTTTGTTAAAATTTGGTGTAATCTTGAAACTAAACAAATAACAATCCAATTTCTTGTCCATACTAAAAAACATGTCAATTAGATTTGATGAATATATCAACCATAATTTGAATAATGAATTGATATAATATCAAGATCTTTCTTAACCCTTCATTTAAAATAAATAGACATTTTGATAGTGTGTTCCATTAATCCTAAGATTATTAATGAGTGAGGTTGGTGAGTGATTGAAATTTGACTTATTACTTCATGATTGTTATAAGTTTTGTTTATGTGAAAGACTCTTCATTGTTACTTATAATGAACACACTTTAGATTTTGAAAATACTTTTTCTTTTGTATTACTACTAATGTTTTACAAAGATTCAATTTCTCTTATTAAACAACTTAAGGTAAAACAAGGTAATTTGTTGAAAATATTTAAGTGTGTTGTTAAGAATAGATTAAATTGTTTGAAATATTTAGGTGATTAGATTTAACTTATTTACAAGATGTTTGAGTAACATTAAGCCATCTATACCTATATGCAATGCAAGCATAATATTGCAATCCTAACGCAAGAAATCTAGCATAAGATCTAGTTAAGTATAAGCCAGAAAACTAGCTATAAACTAATAGAGTACAAGGCACATATGCTAAGATATTCAAATAGCTACATTACAAATAGCAACGATTAACAAAGTAAAATCACAAATGAATCCACATAGCACATAAAACACTTGTCGTCGTTTTGTGTATTATATATTCCAATGTTTACTTAGCTCGATTTTATTTGAAAATAAAATAGTTTCCTATCCATTTTAAAATTTAATTAAGATCAATAGTTTGAAAACATAAATACTTAATTTTTCAAAGATATATCGACAAGGAATGCCCGACTCGAAGGAAAAGGTAAAATACAAGTTTTACGTTAAAACAAGACTTAAATTTTTGACCTTCGTGTAGTATTTTAACTTTCTGACTTATTTAAGTTTGTAATGGTTACTTGTAAGTATTTTTAAATGAAAGTAGACTCAATTACCTTTAAAACGCCGGGTGGCACGACTTCTACGGAGTTACGGTTAATTTTATATGATTTTTCAAAGTTTCTGAAAAACTGTCGAACAGACAGGCAGACCCCTTAAATTTAAGGGGGCCGCCCAGACAATTAAAGGGGCCGCCCATCTGATACTCAAAAATGCAATTTTTGTTAAAAATTGTTTTCTGACTTTGTGGAAAGGTGTGTAACTTTCTGATTTTAAGAACGAACATATAACACTTGTTTTAAGCATAATTCTTATCTCGAGCTAGTATAATTAGTGTATATAATATCAAAACTAATACAAGTTAATCAACAAAACACTTTTCATATTAAATCCTCCTTAATGGGTAATTTGATACATGGATCGTACTTAATTTTTAAAACCATTTGTTTTGAAAATTTGAGCGACGTGGCTCTGGTACCAATTGTGGAAAACTAGAAGGGGGGTTGAATAGTTTTCCCTTCTTTTTCATTTTATAAAAACTTTGTTTCAAAATGTTGATTAAAATTTATTCAATTGTTTGTTTGGAAAACTTCAATTAGAGTTTAGTATGAAAACAACATATAATCAATATAATCAATTATATATGTAAGCTTTTGAAAAGCTTAGTTTTATGAATTAAGCTTTGGTCGATCTTTATGTGAATACGTTTTCCTTTTAAAATCTTAAAATGTTTTGTATCAAATTATCTATCAAGTTAAACTTAATATGAGAAGTGTGAATAATAATCTATTTGACCATATCATGCAATTATACACACAATCACAATATTAACTACTATGTTCAACACAATCAATCATCACAACTATATAAGCAACAACTAAGACATGTAGGCAAGCATAGAAGTAAAGTGATAAATGCAAGAACAAATGATAAGAGATAAGAGAAAGGAAATGCAAACCGGACACGATGATTTATAGTGGTTCGACTACAAGGACACCTTACTTGTTCCTACTCCACTCCCCGAGTCACCTACTCGAGAGTTTTCTTCACTACTCAACAAGCTCCCTTTTGGCGGAGAAAACCGTACACAACTTTTGCTTACACCATTTAACGACACTAAGCTAAATGTCGAGTTCTAATAGTAGCTAGAACCAATCTCACAACACAACTTCGATCACTACACAACTTCTACACAACTTCACGACTTCATCACAACTTCTTCTAAACTTCTTCACGGCTTCACAACTTCTTCACGTCTTCACGACTTCACAACTTCATCACAACTTCTTCTAAACTCCACTACTTAATCACACACCTACATCTTCACAACTACATGTCTTCTCCACACTACTACTTCCTTCCACTACTTCTTACTCACTCATTAAATCACTACTAAGTAAGATCATCTTGATCTACTTATTACATATACATAACTCACAACTTCACATAAGCACTAACTAGATCCTAATACATCTTTGGCTTTATGATAGGGAGGATTCTTCTCTTGCACTTTGAGTGATGAGAAATTGGATCACTTGA
Organism: Artemisia argyi; assembly: GCA_030686995.1. Lineage (NCBI taxonomy): Eukaryota > Viridiplantae > Streptophyta > Magnoliopsida > Asterales > Asteraceae > Artemisia > Artemisia argyi. The sequence continues at coordinate 142,606,433 of CM060696.1, read as the reverse complement.
AACAAAGATTAATAATCTTATGATCAAAGGGTTTTAGAAGGATGTTTAGAGAGAGTTGGATCTGAAAATTTTTGTGCAAAAGGTAAGAAAAATTCCAGGTTTGAGGTGGTATTTATAGTGAAAAATTTCTGACCAAATCTGACAGGGGAGCGTGGCTGGTCCCCTTAATTGTGTGCCGGTCCCCTTAAAATTAATGGGGCCGCCATTTATAATTAAGGGGGCCGCCCTACTGAAACCGCCAGATTTTCTGTCTTTTAGTGGGGAAAGTTTATTTGGTGAAAAACTAACTAATTTTGGTTAAAAGTTTGAAATCATATATTTAGTATCATTTTTCTTTATTACCAAAAGTGTTTTTCAAAAATATATAATATGTTTATATAATTAAATAAACTTTGTATTAGTTAATTAAATACCCCTTTGATCATGAGATGTATTAAACGCTTGTTTATCCATACCTTAAGTGATTGTTGAAGCATACTTGAGACGTTGAGATGTCGAGGCTTGTTGACGTAAGAATGCATAGAAGAATTGTGATCACAAGTAACTTAAGCACCTTACGTTATATGTTGTAACTTACATCTTTGTCATCATCAAAACATGAAGAGGATGTTTAGATTAAATATCGTAATATTCATGCTAACACACACAATCACTTATCATCACTAATCTCATCTAGCATAAACCATAATCCAGCTCATACTTAACAATTAATTCCCGCATCACTAACACTTACACTCAACGCCTCTACGAGTGGTTTAAGACTAGGCAACCTATAGTGGAAACCTAATTCACTTAAACCGAAGCTCTGATACCAATTTGTAACACCCCGTGCCCGCTTAGACCAAAAACTAAAACTTTTTACGCGGAAACGCTTGATTTTTACGGACATCTGGTTACTCTTTTGACCACTGACAAAAATCTATAAACATTCAAACCTTGAGACTATTTTTAAATAAAACTAGACTCAATTACCTTCAAAACGACGGTGGCACGACCCGTGACGACTAACCGATTAAAAGATATGATTTTTCAAAGTTTACCAAAATTTGTCCAAATCAAACCGAAATTTGGGTTATCCAAACCGAAATTTGGCCCTTTTTCACAATAATCGACCCCTGCTACCTTATATCCACACCAAACTCACTCAAAGCCATTAACATAACATACAAAATCGTTTACATACTCAATCAACCCGAAATAGTACTTTAAAAGTTGACGGGTTATGCACCAAAACCCATTTTGACCCATTTACACATCAAACTACTCATACCACATCAGTTTTGCACCGAAATTTACCAACTTCAATAATTTAACATATCAAACATGTTCCAACGACACTTAACCCATTTCCTATCCAAAATGGGTACGTTTACGCTTAAACCAAACGCCCCTTTAACTTAAACCATAAACACATACAACATGCTTTGACTTACCAAATGACTACCAAATCCTTATACAACTCTTGACATACAATTTAACACTTGTCTACTCATTTCAAAGTACTACTTGACAAACGGGGGTACAAACTTATACACCTGAGCTCGGTATCTACCTAAGCTCTAATTCCTTACCAATATTCTAACCTTCCACATAAACGAACCATACTCCATATCCCACGCCTTCCTTAAACACAAGGACCTATAAAAGGGATTGACAACTAAACCATAAGCTTTCGCTTAGTAAGTAAAACGATCAATAACATATCATTATACTTCAATCCACACATAGCATTTATACATAAACACTTACTTGACGGGTTTACAACCCATGACTCATCTAGCACATAACATCATCATGTACCATAGCATCAACTATCACATAAGCCACATTCATGGCATCACATAATCATATTCCATAGTCCATACCACTTTGTCATACAACATACATAACACATATGTTAGAAATCCATATAACACATGTTACTATCATTTTACTTACCTTAATCCAAGCTACATAACATCAAGAACATCATCATCAACACAATCTTCCATCATCATCCTTCATAATTAACCAAAACCTAACAACATAACAATAAATAACATAACAAGGGTTATCAATACCTATAAAACATGCTCATCTTCCATTCTACATCATCATATGATCATATCTTGATCATATGATGAAAACCCACTCAATCCATAATCTATAACTTCAATAACCTCAAGAATATGCATACTTACTTGTGGAGGATCATAGCTAGGAGAGTCCATAATCATGGAGCCTTCATCTTCTTCACCTTAAGTCATCATCTAGATTTTCCATCCCTTTCTCCTCTCACTAGAACCAGACTTCAACTCCATCTGAAATGATGGAGAAAAGTCTAGAAATTACTAGTTATAACTAGTTAGGTGGTATCTCTTGGCTAATGGCAAGAATGGCCCTTCTAGTCTATTTCTTCTTATTTAAGGCACAAATAACTTAACCACATGTTTAATACTTGGCAACCTAGGCCCATCTAGTTATGCAACACATTTTATATGACTACATAGTCATACTTTGACTATTAATTGGTTATCGGGTTTGACCATTGCGCAACGAATGTTGACTGGCCAAACAAATGAGGTCTTTATCATTTTCATCTAGGGTGGGGTCCCAACACCCGGGAAACGGGTCTAACAATTCTATCCCCCTTATTTTGATTTCGTCCTCGAAATCTCTTGTCCATTTCTATTCAAAACTAAATCACATCATATACATGTTCTTATCCTCATGCTTTCTAAGCCATTACCTTGCAACGATCTAAATGATCTTGCAAAGTCTAAACTTACTATACATAAACACTAATTTCACCACAAGCTTATCTAAAATTCCCAACAATGACGACTTGTCATTCGGAGGAAATCTACTATTTGAATTTATATAAGTCAAACTTCAACACTATCATTACTTCCTTCACAAATACACTAACATGTCCTTAAGTCATATACCGGCCAAAATTACACTTTACACAATATCAACACTTATCTACTTCCAAAAACCGGTAACTTATCTCGCAATATATACATAGTACCATATAAACGGCACTTCCAAAAACCAAATCTACGCATTACTAAAGCAATCTTCTTGTTAAGTCGTGGGAATTCCACCCATCATCTTATCAACTTAAAGCAAAAACTCATTCTAGGCGTCTATCTTAAGGTTCATATAGGACCTTTACAAGCTTTTATATCTAATCTCTTCTTATAACGTCTAACTTGTTTTAGTTTTCACTTTCTCATATCTCTACCCGTATTCATGTCATATCGGCTACACATAAGCCCACTCATTTATAACTCTTTACTAACATAAAAAGGCATCCTAATCTATGCAAGTAAGGAATTATAAACTTATGGTTCGGTGATTTACAATTTCTTTATTTAAATGAAGAGGCGTCCCAATCCATTTAAATAAGGAGATTATAAATCCTCCTACTCATGTACTTCCAACACAACAATTATACTTACTTTACTTTCCTTCTTTTCTAGCCTTGGATCCAATCTCACTAACTATTCATCCATGTCATAAAGACAAGCTGGCTATCCCGAAGGATACCATAATATCCATGCCCTTGCGGCAAGCTGGGCCACCCCGAAGGATGCCATAACTATCATCCATGCCATAAGGCAAGCTATACAATCATGCCATGAAAGGCAAGCTAAGCTATCCCAAAGGATACTTTCATACATGCCAAGAATATAGGCAAACCATGCCGGCGAAGGCAAGCTAACAACCATGCCATGAAAGGCAAGCTAATAACCATGCCGTAAAGGCAAGCTAACAACCATGCCATGAAGGCAAGCTAGGCCATCTCAAAGGATGCCAAAACACATGCCACGAAGGCAAGCTAGGCCATCTCAAAGGATGCCAAAACACATGCCACGAAGGCAAGCTAGGCTATCCCGAAGGATACCAAAACTAGAGAATTGGACCCAAGCTATATCTAACTTATCATCTTTACTCACTTTATCTTTCATGTACTTTTATCATTAAGTACACGCCATCACTTCAACACTTCTCATTGCCTTGAGCAATTTCAACATTCGCTACCACGTTTACTTTCATCTAGACAAGTTGCTATATTACACTTGTTAAATTATGTTTGCATTCTCACAATGCTACTTATCATTTATCCGTCAACCCCAAGTTGACTCATACATTCACTACGTGGCATCTCTACTTTAGACAAGTTCTATATGATGCTTGTCCATTTACAGTTTACACATTCTCTATGTGTCCTTACCACACACTTTTACTATTATCCGTCAAACCTTGTTGACCATGTTCACAACTCATACTATCACTTCATTTAGTCTACTCAACTTTACACATATAAGCCTTACATAGGCTTATTCCATAACATTTTCATTAATCTCATCACATACTATCCAATATATAAACATGACTATACTCATGTTTTACAATTCTTCTAGCGCACTTCATATCACTTATGAATTCAAGCGCAATCTATGTCTCATTCATCACTTCTAGTTATCACGCTTAACCATTTACTTACTAACACATTTTACTTATCATGTTATATATATAACATGATCTCGTCACATCTTAACCGTATACCTTAACTTTTCTTATTTTAATGAAGCGTGTAAGACTTGTACTTCAAGCATCTACTCATTATTACATCTAATCGTTCATGTCTCATGAAATATGCATTCCAATGCATCTATCTCAACTAATACACTTCTGTGAATCGTGCTCTCAAGCACATCACATAAAACTTAGACATATAATAAACTACTACCATAGACATAACGTCACATAAACAATAACGCTTAACACTTATCTAACAAGTGTTAAAACATTCATAATCATAATCAAATCATATAGTCTATAGCTTATATATCATAATGCACAACAATCTATGTCTAAGCATCAACGTTCTAATTAACCGCAAGCATTGGTCCACCTTATAACTAAGGCATCATACAACTTCCAATTCACTTGCTAGCCCATCTCTAATACCACTTAACATTTCTATTCACATTCCATTATCATGACTCTATCATACTTTCACATAATCGCAATACAAACGCCGGCACCAACCGAGGTGCACGACCAACTAATCATTTAAACACTTCAAGTCATCACGGACTTACATCTCATATACATCAACACTATAACACACACAATCACTTATCATCACTAATCTCATCTAGCATAAACCATAATCCAGCTCATACTTAACAAATAATTCCCGCATCACTAACACTTACACTCAACACCTCTACGAGTGGTTTAAGACTAGGCAACCTATAGTGGAAACCTAATTCACTTAAACCGAAGCTCTGATACCAATTTGTAACACCCCGTGCCCGCTTAGACCAAAAACTAAAACTTTTTACGCGGAAACGCTTGATTTTTACGGACATCTGGTTACTCTTTTGACCACTGACAAAAATCTATAAACATTCAAACCTTGAGACTATTTTTAAATAAAACTAGACTCAATTACCTTCAAAACGCGGTGGCACGACCCGTGACGACTTACCGATTAAAAGATATGATTTTTCAAAGTTTACCAAAATCTGTCCGAATCAAACCGAAATTTGGGTTATCCAAACCGAAATTTGGCCCTTTTTCACAATAATCGACCCCTGCTACCTTATATCCACACCAAACTCACTCAAAGCCATTAACATAACATACAAAATCGTTTACATACTCAATCAACCCGAAATAGTACTTTAAAAGTTGACGGGTTATGCACCAAAACCCATTTTGACCCATTTACACATTAAACTACTCATACCACATCTGTTTTGCACCAAACTTTACCAACTTCAATAATTTAACATATCAAACATGTTCCAACTACACTTAACCCATTTCCTATCCAAAATGGGTACGTTTACGCTTAAACCAAACGCCCCTTTAACTTAAACCATAAACACATAAAACATGCTTTGACTTACCAAATGACTACCAAATCCTTATACACCTCTTGACATACAATTTAACACTTGTCTACTCATTTCAAAGTACTACTTGACAAACAGGGGTACAAACTTATACACCTGAGCTCGGTATCTACCTAAGCTCTAATTCCTTACCAATATTCTAACCTTCCGCATAAACGAACCATACTCCATATCCCAGGCCTTCCTTAAACACAAGGACCTACAAAAGGGATTGACAACGAAACCATAAGCTTTCGCTTAGTAAGTAAAACGATCAATAACATATCATTATACTTCAATCCACACATAGCATTTATACATAAACACTTACTTGACGGGCTTACAACCCATGACTCATCTAGCACATAACATCATCATGTACCATAGCATCAACTATCACATAAGCCACATTCATGGCATCACATAATCATATTCCGTAGTCCATACCGGCCACTTTGTCATACAACATACATAACACATATGTTAGAAATCCATATAACACATGTTACTATCATTTTACTTACCTTAATCCAAGCTACATAACATCAAGAACATCATCATCAACACAATCTTCCATCATCATCCTTCATAATTTACCAAAACCTAACAACATAACAATAGATAACATAACAAGGGTTATCAATACCTATAAAACGTGCTCATCTTCCATTCTACATCATCATATGATCATATCTTGATCATATGATGAAAACCCACTCAATCCATAATCTATAACTTCAATAACCTCAAGAATATGCATACTTACTTGTGGAGGATCATAGCTAGGAGAGTCCATAATCGTGGAGCCTTCATCTTCTTCACCTTAAGTCATCATCTAGATTTTCCCTCCCTTTCTCCTCTCACTAGAACCGGACTTCAACTCCATCTAAAATGATGGAGAAAAGTCTAGAAATTACTAGTTATAACTAGTTAGGTGGTATCTTTTGGCTAATGGCAAGAATGACCCTTCTAGTCTATTTCTTCTTATTTAAGGCACAAATAACTTAACCACATGTTTACTACTTGGCAACCTAGGCCCCTCTAGTTATGCAACACATTTTATATGACTACATAGTCATACTTTGACTATTAATTGGCTATCGGGTTTGACCATTGCGCAACGAATGTTGACTGGCCAATCAAATGAGGTCTTTATCATTTTCATCTATGGTGGGGTCCCAACACCCGGGAAACGGGTCTAACAAATACCGTGTGCTCATTGCATCAAGAGGCATACGCCTATTTCTAGAGAGTTCCTTTTTTTTTTTAAGTACTCCAACCAATCATGTAGTTTTATACTAGTAATAATTACTGTGTATGGTAAAGATTTGTTTGGAAACTCTTTGTACGTAGTTTTATTAGTATGTTCTAGTCAAGCTTTAACACCAGATTGAGCTTTAAACTTAAAAATATCCCATAAATACGTACTGTACCAAAAGTTCACCGTTTTGGGTTGTTCACTACTCAATTTGTTTCAATTCCCTTTTGGACAAACTTATATATATATCCAATGCAATGGCACTGCTAGTCTGCTCTTGTATTTTGAACATATAGAATAATTCTTCGTGCTCTGGAACTATTTATAAGAGTGGTTATAGCTTATAATGTGAAAAATTCTATGATTAACCTTGTTAGAAATGATCTCTAAAATAAATAAAAAGTAATAAAAAAGCCGTTATTTATATCACTTAGCAGTTGATAAAAATATTAGTCAGCACATATCACTACAACACCTTACACCCATTGAGCTCATTTACTCGGTAAAGGATCATAGAGGAGTAAAATGATGTTTCCTCTCACAATAGACCCTGCCGCTTTACTAAATTCGAAGGAAGAGCTAGTATACCATGTATTTCAATTAACAAATGAAGCACATCATCAGGTTCCAAAATATGAGTGGAACCCGTGGGGGGGGGGGGGGGGGGGGGGGGGGGGGGGGGGAGTTTTTTTAGTAGGGATCAGATGGTTTAAATAGGAGGTGCCCAATTGTCGTAACAGGCTTTGGGCGGACACCCCAACTTGCATATTTAAATGCAAGTATTGACCACTCATCACTTCCAATCAAAACGTGCATGAAGGATCACGGCTTTAACTACACTAGATAATCTTTATTTATAGCAGCCCCTCAACACATTATTTTCTTCTACTCTGATGTGGGATAAACCATAACAACTTGCAAACTGCTTATACCAAATATATGCATGATAAGCCTGACATATAGTATCAAAAAGCACAAGGTTCGGATATTTAATGATGACAATAGATACTTCACACATGTATTTGAATTCCATAAGATGTAGTTAGCCTCCCTGCTTCTTTTCATTTTGGAAAGTCTCATCGCGATTGTAACGTGTATTTTATTTGTCCATGGATCCCTTTGAAAATATGAAAAGTTTGAACTGCTTCTCGAATAATAATACTCCAATAACACCCCAGAACCCTTGTCAAAAAATCTCACACTATAATGTCAAGGGAAAAATATATTAAAAGGTATTATACTTGTCACGTATTTATCTTCTGGGTATCAAACTTTTTTTTTTTCAGAATTAACACCTTTAACTTGTAAATTTTTCATCTTTTGGGTAATCTGTCACTTGCTCGACTGGTAGCAAGTTCCACAACTACCCAGAAGATGAATATGTGGCAAGTATAATACTTTTTTTTTATAATTTGCCCTACCCATCACTTCGACGACCACCGCCGCTCCGGCCACCTCAACCCACCACCCACCTTCTCCTTCCTCATCACACAAACCTTAAAAAAAAAAAAAAAAACCTCCACTATTATTCGCCGCTGTTATTTCTTCTGGAAACCACCACCACCATCACAACAGCCGCCGTTATTTCTACATGAAACCACCACCACTAACACAATAGCCGCCGTTATTTACTTCCTATCATGTAAATAACACGAAATAACCGTATTCCAACACCCCACATCTCTCTCAGGCATGTAGAGATGTTTCTAGTTCACTACCCAAACATCTGATGTGCTGCTTTACTAACAAAAATTCTTGAATTGCTATTAACGTAAAAATTATTGAATTGCTATTATGGTAAAAATATATATATATTTTTTTTTATATATAATTTGCCCTATTGGTAAATCCTTAGTTTAGTGGTGGTGGTTTCATGTAGAAATAACGGCGGCTGCTGTGATGGTGGTGGTAGTTTCTAGAAGAAATAACAGCGGCGAATAATGGTGGAGGTTTTTTTTTTTTTTTTTTTTTTTTAAGGTTTGTGTGATGAGGAAGGAGAAGGTTGGTGGTGGGTTGAGGTGGCCGGAGCGGCGGTGGTCGTCGAAGTGATGGGTAGGGCAAATTATAAAAAAAAAAGTATTATACTTGCCACATATTCATCTTCTGGGTAGTGGTGACCGGTTAGCAAGTGACAGATACCCAAAAGATGAAAAATTTACAAGTTAAAGGTGTAAATTCTGAAAAAAAAAAAGTTTGATACCCAGAAGATAAACACGTGGCAAGTATAATACCTTTTAAAATATTTTTCCCTAATGTCAAAGTAAAACTGTACCTTCTTAGGCTCAATTATTCTTATTTGTTACTATACGGTATATGGATCATCATGTTTCGAGCAATTCTTTGGCCGCGAAGCACAAGAAAGCTGTTGCATGACATATTTAAAAGGCTTAAAAGTTCAACTATGCCATTCTTGGAGCAAGGGACCATATACGAGTCAACGTACTCTCTTGCGGGTACGTTTCCTCGTATTTTGTCCTCTCCTAAATCTAAGCCTCCCCATATATTCGAGGAATGTCTCAGTTAAACTTAATAGGACTGACTAAAAAAACTTGTTATTTAATTTGATAGGATTGAAGAAACAAACTTGTTAAAGATGTTGGTGATCTTCCTAATAAATTTGGAGTTGAAACATAAATTGATTATGAGAAAGGTGAAGCAAGCTTGATAAGTTTTCAAAACAATCCCAAAGCTTCAAGGGGTTTGACCTGACAATTTGTTTGAAATGTGTATCTTAACATGCTTAATTTGCTCATTCTTATCATCAAAAAGGTCAAGCTTTAGAAGGTCAGGCATGGCATGAATAAAAAAATTAGCAATGTTTGACAATGTGCACGACACAATTGGTTCTCTGTTTCTCATTTTCTTTTCAAGTTTTCAGTCTCTTAATTTGCGTAGTGTTTTTTTGTTTCATGCATGGACGTTCCATAAATCTAATCGGATTGAAAAACAAAACTACGTATAATATTTTAATAAAAAAGGCTCCATTTTGCATGTTCTCTTTAGGACCCTAAAGGGCTTGAGCCACCAGTGTTTTGAAACCCGAGTCGATCAGGCCGGGTTAATCGGTTCGACTGGTTCGGCGAAAAAACGGGTAAAAAAAACCCGGGTTTCTAAAACCGGGTTAACCGGCTAAGCTCGCCGAGTTTTGAGTGACCCGAGTCAACCCGGTTCTCGAAACCCGGCCGGGTTTCGTTTTTTCAAAATTTTAAAATAAAAACCCGGGTTGACCCGATGGTCGAACCGGTTGACCCGGCAGTTGAACCGGATTAAGGTGCCTGATGACTCGACTGGATCGATTTTGAACCCGGTTTTCAAAACATTGGAGCCACCATACAGATTGATTTCGAGTCTTAAGGCAAAATTACTTGTCTCTTAACATTGCCGCTGAATCAATACTAACGAACATGATCAGATAGATCCCTAAACCAAATCGAGTATTCTCGATTTTCCCATGATTCTAACGCGGCCCACGTTAAATGATAAAAATATTAAAAAATGGCTTCGTATGATAATCAAAATGATTCATGTAGAAATCCATATATGAATAACAACTTACGGGCCCGGATTCCCTGGAAGACTTGGAAGTCATTGTTGGCGTGCACAAATTGTATTGTTCCATGCATGGCTCAATTCGCTTGACCTCAAGTCTTATCACGCATACCTATTGTCTTCAACAAAGTAAGCTGGCCTATTGTTTTCTTTTGGCTCAAATCTATCCTCATTGCTCACGTTAAGATCATGTTTGACTGCAAGTTGACCACTCATTATTTTTGGTAATTATGTTTATTTAGATTTTGCTAACCATAGCCAGCCTTAGTGTTATGGTTAAACAGATTATAAATAAATAAATAAATAAAACGACCGTTAATGAACAACAAACCTTCTTTTGTTTAACATTATTTTTCGGGATTTGGCCGTACAATAGTAACGTACTTTTCCAAATGTACCGATCTAGTACGCAGACTTTTTTTGTCCCACTTAACGTAACCAACTTTCACTTTTTGTATCAATCTACCCCATGAAACTTGTTTAACCGGCTAACTTGAATTTTTTACCCAAAAACGCTGCCACGTAAGATTTCCACTAAATACCCTATTATAATAACTTCACCACCACCTCTTCTTCCCCAAATTCTTCCCTAACCCTAAACCCTAAATCAATTAAACTGATAATGTCTTCATCCTCCAATCACATATCTTTTTTTTGAACGACAACATATATTAATGACTAAAAATTACACTGACTCACATAGCTAAATGGTTCATTTCATAAATTGGCTTGCAGGAAAACGTTTTGACGAATTGTGAAGAAATGATCAACAGAAGAGTTTGAGAGCCTTCCATACATTTGCACACTGCTCAATTCAAGTTTATGGACTTACTATGGATTCACAAGACCATATAGTTATCTGGTGGCAACTCTCAATGGTTTTGGCATTCTTGTAGAGATTGTTTATATTTAATTGTTCCTCGTTTATGCACCTCCAAGAACAAAATTGAGTTATTTTTTTTGCTTTTATGTTTTCTACTGAGTTATAATTAATCTGTGCATGTATATGTGTGTTCATAAAGATAAATAATGAGTTGATTTGTGTTAACTCGTTAGTGAAAGATTAATCAGGTTAAATTTGAAGCTCAAGTTAACGAAAATATTCTAATCTGGCCAAATCTACCTCTTTACGTATATCAAATAAAGGGTAAACAAGCTCCTACCATGTTTTAGAAATAAATTCTGATAGTTTTTATGACCATATACATACCCGAAAATGAATTACGTTCATTTTATGATTCATATGATTATGTTGATTTTAGGCGAAAACAGCCATCGTTGCAGGGATAGTTGATGTAGTTATGTTTGCTGGGCAGTTTTGGTTACACAGTTGTGGCTCGAAGGAGAAATGAGAATTGATGTGATTGGTTTTATGGGTGTTGCACTTAAAATCGTCATGTATGCTTCTCCTCTTTCTGCTATGGTAAGCAATCTTATACATTATCATTGGTTTCTTCCAAGAAAGTGGTATACATAATTGACCAGTTGCCACATATGATGATAGCCGGTTTTCAAACTTTTTTACCGGTTGCCAGTCACCTTATGGGTAGATTGAAACAAAAGTTGAAAGTTCGTTACATTAAGTGGGACAAAAAAAGTACGCGTACTAAATCGGAACATTTAGAAAAGTAAGTTGCTATTGTACGGCTAAATCCCTTATTTTTCATTCTTTTGTTTATGTTGTATCATTTTTCATGTTTAAAATTAGAGCAATGATATGAAGACCTAAAATGCATAACTAAAAACATGCTTAATCCATCTATTATTTGACACATGTTTTTGTCACTTTCTCTTTCCAAACATTCACCTTTGATCTTGCCATATGTTTAGGGCTTGTTTCTTTTTCTTTTTAGATTAAATGGGTGAGCCCTTTTCTGTTAATGAGTCTTAATGGAGAGGAGTACCTTTTGTTTTCTTTCCTCATATAGACCATTTAATAGAAAAAAAAACATATTATATGTGTGGCCCTACCACTATCTCCCCATTAAGACCCATTAACACAAAAAAGAAACACCCCCTAAATTTTGTTATTAGGCATACATTTAGGCATATTTGTTAGCATAAGAATCATTTCTCTTAAAATTATTGGATGTCTATAATATTAAATAAATATAATAATGTTATAATGCGTCAAGATTGCCATGAGTATACAACTTAATTGACCAAATAGGGGGTCTTTTAAATGGAGTTTTGAAGTTTCTTGAGGGTATATGTGTCAAGTCAAAATAAAGTTCCGTGCATGAATGTGGAAATATTAATTCCCTTTAGTCGTTTACTTTTTTTTGAAAGGCCTTTAGTCGTTTACTTGTCTAGCGCAAGTAGCTAGAAGCGTCTGGCCATCATATAAGGATTATGGGGTCCTTTACTTTTTTAATTACACACGTATCTTTCACTGAAAATAATCAACAGATATGACCTAACATTTGATATAGTAACTTTTAATTATTTCTTATAACCCTTTACTCTCCAGCAAATTATTCAAATTCGTCCTTGCACACTTGCACGTAAACAGAGGCGCATATGAGGGTGTGCAAGGCGTGCTACCCCACAGGACCTCCAAATTCTAGGGACCTCAAAATTTTTATATGATATGTATATATATCCTATAAAAGTGACTTCATGTATTTGATTTGTAGTGTTGCATTAAAAGATGATGGTCAGACACATTGAAAACAATTATTTCTCATTTTATCTTTTAATTAAATTATTTACTTTCTATTTTAGGCTCCGTACTTTTCTTTAAACTGAATCCTGCACTGGGCCTCCATAAACTCAGAGACGGCACTGCACGTAAACATGCTCATACTTGCCGGAAAACTACCCTTACGGCTCATGCTTATTTTCATATCTTTTTTTAATACCATAACCGTATAGCAATCCGGTTTCATTTATAGCATCGCGGGTGTGGATCCAGCACGTTTAATGATAATCTAGAAACAACCCTCTGCATCCTCCCTACCACCAACTCTGGCTTAGGATTCTTTAACTTCTCCATGGGGCAAGGCATTGATAAAGTCAACTCTATCGCCCTGTGTCGAGGTGACGTCAATCCCGATGAGTGTCAGAGTTGTCTCAGTGACGCCATTGATAAAGTAGGTTGCCCTAACGAAAAGGAAGGAACTGTATACTACGACTACTGCTTGTTAAGATACTCCAACCAGACGATGTTGAGAAAATATCAACCGAAGCCATATCTCTTTATGTGGAACGTGCAAAACTCATCTGATCCAGATCGTTTCAATAAGGCCCTATGGCCGTTGTCGAGCGATCTGATAGCTAAAGCGGCTGTTGGTGATTCGCGCCTGAAGTTTGCCGCCGGGAATACACCTGTGTTTGATCACACAATCATTTATGGGCTTGTGCAGTGTACTCCGGATTTAATAAGCAAGCAGTGTAGTGATTGCTTGACAGATGTAAATCTGTAATCAATCGGTTTTCAAATTCGTATAGTGGGAGAATCGGAGGGAGAACTCTTCTCCCTTTGTGTAACTTTAGGTACGAGACTTATAGTTTCTTAATAAGAGTAATAAAGCAATAAACCTAACACCATCCTCGTTACCAGCACCAGCACCATCACAACCAAATTTGCACCACCAAATTTGCAAGTTTCAGCACCATCACCAGGTATAAAATTGAGATGCATTTTAAGCTAGGGTTATACAGTTAAAAAGTAATATATCCGTTTTTATCACCATCACCAGGTATGAGATGCATCATATTGTTAGAGTATGGGGAATCATAATAAATGTTATGAAATAACACCGCGCCAAGTCAGCGCCACATCATCTTAGCACCAAATAACATAACACCAAAAAACACCAGAAAATCATAACACCAAATAACACCACTTTTTACAAATTCTACCCTCAACAAATTCATTTATTAAACATTCAAACATTTTATTAATAAAACTTAAACATTACAATACAAAATAAAAACATTAAAAAAAAAAAAAAAAAAAAAAAAATTATTTGGACACGTTTCTTAACCTTTCTCATCATCCAATCTATATACATGCATGTCTTAGGCATCTCCGCCTACTACACATTCATCTATCTTTTCTTCACTATTAATCTTCAAAAATGCCTTCATCAATGAACATTTCAGAAACTCAAAACCTTGACACCCTTTTAGAATCAGCTAAGCCATTTCTTCGTGAAGAATTCGAGAAAATCGATGAAAAACTTCCATCCCTAATCGCCATTTTACGCTCAGCTGGAGCAGGCGAATGTTACCATCGTCTAGGAACCTTCCTTGATCACTTGCGCCATGTTTACCGCATTATCAAGCTATGGAAGGCTCATGATTCAGTCGTTGCAATTGAATTATACCAGGCATAAACACTAGCCATTGCAATTGAAGGGGTTGCTTTGCACACATGGAATTCCACCAGGCACGTTACAACGCACGTTGGTGCGTTAACTTGGCCATCAACGCTGGAACAACGCTCGAGGTCAGGAAATGGAGGTAACGTGCGTTATGGCGTTGTTTCCTTGCCACATCAGAATAACGCCTTGAAGGCGTTATCACTCCCTTCACTCTTAGGGTTATATGGTTAAAAAGTTAAATATCAGGTTTTCATTAGAGTAAATTACATAGATGGTCCCTGTGGTTTGCCCAAAGTTTCACCAATAGTCCCTAAAACTTTAAAGTTGCATGGCACGTCCCTATCTCTGAAATAAATAACACTCGTGGTCCCTCCACTTAACTGGTGTTAAGTGGCTTCCGTTATCTTTTACATGTTAGCCCTTATGGTTAATGATCGTTTGCATCGTTTATCCTTTATAATAACGGCCGTTTATAATTTAAAGTTTTTCGACTTTAGGTACGTTTTCACATGTTTTTATCCGTTTTTATAGGTTTTCAACTGGTTTTATCCGTTTTTTGTCCGTAAGCGACCAATAAAAAAAAATCATAAAACAAATTTAAAAAAAAAAAAATCAAAAAAATCCAAAAATAATTATCGATTTTTTTAAAAAAAAATTTTTATTTTAGAATTTTTTTTGGAAACTTTTTTTACCAAAAAATTTTTTTGAAAAAATTTTTTCGTAAAAAAAATTAAAAAAAAAATTTGAAAAAAAAATAGAAAAATAAGTATCCAAAAAAAATTCGAACAAAAATTTTAAAAAATAATTATCGAAAAAAAAAATCTTAAAATATTTGAAAAATAAAATTCTTTACGAAAAAAAATTTCGAATTTTTTATTGGAAACTTTTTTTTTCAAATTTTTTTTACGAAAACATTTTTTCTAAAAAAAAGTTTTGGAAAATAATTCAAAAAAAAAAGTAATAGAAAAAAAATTCTAGAAAAAAAGAAATTCAAAAAAAATTCGATAATTATTTTTGATTTTTTTATAAATTGTTTTTTGATTTTTTTTTATCAAAAATATTCGATAATTATTTTTGAAATTTGCTCTTTTGGTGGTGGTGGTTGACGAACAAAAACGGATAAAATCGGATGAAAACCTATAAAATGGATAAACGGATAAAAACATGTGAAAACGTACCTAAAGTCGAAAAACTTTAAATTATAAACGGCCGTTATTATAAAGGATAAACGATGCAAACGATCGTTAACCATAAGGGCTAACATGTAAAAGATAACGGAGGCCACTTAACACCAGTTAAGTGGAGGGACCACGAGTGTTATTTATTTCAGAGATAGGGACGTGCCATGCAACTTTAAAGTTTTAAGGACTATAGGTGAAACTTTGGGCAAACCACAAGGACCATCTTTATAATTTACTCTTTCCATTATGTTCTACAACAAAATGAGCCTAAGGCAACATCTTACAAGCAACACTTGTAAAAGATGTTGCCTTTTTTGACAACATTGATAATAAAACTAACATTTTTGAAATAAGTGTTGCACATTAGTATCAAAGCCAACACCTTTTATCAAGTGTTGCAATCTTGTAGTATAATGCAGCAGTTTAAAAGGATGTTGCAATTACTAATGCTCAAAAGACCACGTACACTTAATAAAGAGTGTAACATATTTAATAAATAATTGCAACACATTAATAAAACGTTGCATTTGTTGGTAAACACACTACCGCACTCAGACTATAGTATCCACATTATATAAAAACAATTTAGCAATCACTGCATGCTTCCCATATTTTGTTACCATCCCTCTTGTTAGGTTGTTATATCAAGAGATGCTACACTTGTTTCATGGAAAATCATATATTAAAATTATCAACTTTATCAGGGACGTACCCAGGATTTTTGTAAGTACTAAAGTTGCTCGATAAAGAATTTATTAGGTAAAATTGGGTGTTGCACGAGCCCATAAAAGGCATATTTTATAAAATATTTACACTTCGTGACTTAAAATTGGGTGTGGCCCGTGCCACACCCGGCTCCCATATGGGTCCGTCCCTGAACTTTATTCATAACCACCAACAACTAAATGAAGCCCTCAATATGAACTTAAACAAAACCACGTACAACTAAATGATTATTTTTTATGCAAGCTAATATATAAATTCGAATAGAATTAGATCGAATATAAGAGACTAGCAAACATATAACTTCTTATGACCATGCTGGAATTCATCAATTAAGACAAGTCAGTCCTCAAGAAACATAGACATACATGGACATAACAAAGAGTTTTTGTTGCTAATATTCCATCTAGACATTTTATCGAGCACTTTCTATACACAATAAACAAAAGCAAACAAACAGTTAACTTTGGGTAGTGAGTCCAAATAACAAGGTGAGTTAAGTAGAAAGTTACAAAGAAAAACAAATGGTTTAATACCCTTCGCACATTATTGTAACTGAACAATAAAGAAACTTGTGACATGAAATTATCATCTAAAAGATAATCTGCGACAAAGAAGAGTAAAAGGAGACACAATGTTTTTGCATGAAATAAAAAAGAGAGGGAGTGGGAACAGAAATAAAGGAAAGCATCGTGGTACATGAAGAGCTCGGCGGGAAAAGCTAGCGGGAAATGAAAACTCTTTCCCCCCAATAAAAAGTAGAGATTTGATTTTATCAAATACTTGCTGTGTTTGAACTTTTAATTGCGGGAACATATATCAATTTGAGAATTAGTATGATTTTTAGTTTACATAAGAAAAAGAAAAAGTGGTTGCTATAATTTCACAAAAAGAAAAGCACTTAATCACTTTTGACTTATTTAATAAACTAAACGAGTATTCGTGCATAGCGACGAGACTTTATAATGGCAAATAATCATAATTATGATATTTTGATTTAGTGTTTCGGATAGCGTTGATGCATACAATATACAATAATCAAAATCTAATTGATTTTTTTTTAACGTACTGATGACGTATATGGCGCAATCCGCCCTACACTACTAACAGTCGCGCCTAAGTGAATAAACGCCAATAGTCTACCGGAGCGGTCGAACAATATACACCGGCGTCGGGGATTTACGTGCGGACCTTCAAGGTAAACACTCTCTGCCTAAACCCAGGCGGTTTGAGTGGATTCAAGTCACTAATCATGTGACCCACCCAAACAGGTAGAAAATATCTTATGGGAAATGAGTGTTGACCAAGCTTTACCACAAAAGGATACAACGTGGGGAACACGCGGCGGCACAGATCTCCAAGACGGCGGAAGTCAGCTAATTAGACAAGATAGCTCAGATATCGATGACTAACATCTTCGTCCTAACAGAAGCACGCTATTATCCACTAGATAATAAAGAAGATCACGAGCAGTAATCCGGAGGTAATGATTGAGAACCTCGCCTATAAATACCACACACTTGGTCATTGAAGGCTAGGTTCAAACACACATGTAAACTCATACATGTGGTGTAAAACCTCGCAAAAATTTGTATAATTAACTTCGGTTAATTAAATAAATAATCTCTGTCATTATTGTAATTACCATTTTTACGGGGAAATTTAAAATTTTCTTAGTATATTAAAATGGTCACGATTACGATATTGTCAAATTCGTCAAACGACAAAACAAATTCTCGACACGATTAACAAAATATTAATAAATTACTAATCTTAATTAATAAAACTAATTACCAAACCAAATGGGCCCTTGATCTTCCCTAAGCCCAACCGGCCCAAAAACTATGACCCATTTTTTTTATTTATTTCAAAACAATCGATCAAACAAGCTCCAAAACACCTCGTTTATTTTTAATTCGTACACACGACACCTATATAATTTTGCACCATCTCGTTCACTACCTAGCCAAATATTAGTGTGTCAAATCCCAAGTTCATTGGACGACGTTTGATACGTTTTTAAGTGGCAAAGTGATTGACGAAAAATCATATCAATCGATTCATATATTATTCAAAACTTAACCGTTTTAATCCCGGTTTGTTTCTAAATGATCCTAATAATATTTCAAGCATGTTTTGATGTTTAAATATCAACTATGATCAACTATAATCAAGTAGTACTAGATTATGCAAATCGTATGGTGTAATATATGATGTAGACATGCATATGATTCATCAAAGACATATTCCCATGTTTTGTGCACTCACATCTCATATTATAACAATAAAATTCGTCCTAGAAGCCAAGTACTACTGACATGGTATAGTAATGCATGTTTGTTGAGTGAATTCGAACCATACAAATCACCCAAAATCAAAAATATATATATATATATATATATATATATATATATATATATATATATATATATATATATATATATATATATATATATATATATATATATATATATATATATATATATATATGTTCCATGCATGCACTTGTTTCTCTTCATTCTTATACTCTTTCACATATTAAATTTGTCCTAAAAACTACTCCTACAACTCAGAAGACGATTAATATATGGTTTGGAAGCAAGAAAAGTGATATCGGGTTTAATATATAAGTATAACGTTTAGGTTATACGATTAGACTTGATTTTCTTGTATTTCATTCGTTTCTACTCGACTCTCTACCACCTCTAAGGTGTTGTAAGTCTTTTACAACTCATTCAAGTTCATTTTACACGTTAAATGTATCACATGCATCATGTTTATTTTTATTCGATCGTATATAGCTTCATATATATATTTTACGTATGTATACATTTGTAGCAACACAAACGTGACTAGCCTCTATCTTGGAAGGCCTAGGAGTCACGTAACACACACACTTCACGTTTATTCTCACTTTACATGCATCAAATAAATCATTTTCGAACCATACTCCATCCTATGAAATTTTACCAAAACACTTAGAAATATTTACAACATTTTCATAAATAAAAACGTTCCATGTGACCCAAGAAACACACGTATAAAATGAAATATTACTTAACGAGCACCCAATATTTTTACTCGACCTAATAGACCACCTAGAAAACTATTAATTTCATTTACACAACTTGCAAAAATACTCACACTTCGACACCCAAATCAATCTATTTTGAATCGGCAAACATAAGGTTTTCAAGTTCAAAAATTAGTTAATAAAACTAATTTTGTCGAGTGGGCTAAATCAAGGCCCAACAAGAAATCATGATCCGTAAGCCCACTGGGCCCATATGAAATATTTTTGGAATCACAAAAGAAACCCAAGTTCAAGCCCAAAACAATTTTCATGCCCTCGCCTCTAAATTTCAAAATGTGCTTTTGTTTGGTTCGATTAAGGCCCATAAGCTAAACAAATAAGCTTTTCATAAAATAAGCTGTTGAAATAAGTTTAGAATTAATAAAATAAGCTACGGAAATCTTATATATATAAAGCTTAAGAAGCCTTATAAATGTAAGTGGTCATGATTAATGCTTAATGAATTGATTGTATCATATGTAGTGTTCCACATTGATTTCCAGGCAACTCAAGCAAACTATCTTTAAGCGTACAATGAATATTCACATAATGGCCATTTATATGTTAAGTATATGAAGCATTTATCAGTTACACAACTCTAAATGTAAAGTGGTCATCATAAATATTTCATGCATTGAAAGTTAAATATGCAAGCTCCAAGCAAACCAACCATCTCATGAATTGAATGTTAGGAAGATGAAGTAAAACATAACCAATTGAGAATAAATGCAGCAAATAATCTTTTCGGTTGCTTTTTTAAGATTATAAATAGCCACTATCACCATTTTCACCACATCATTTTTTCCCGATCCTCACCAACATGAAACAATCAATAACTCATTCCTATCCAACAACCTTAATCGAACAACCAACAACAAACAACTTCACGTCTCACAACCGACAACAACAAATCCAAAACTATGTCTTAAAACTGAAGAAAAAAACCAATCCTACAAACTAGACGCAACCATGAACCCCACAATTACACAATTACAAGAATCGAATTTTTTGAAGCCTAGCTTCATTAATATACGAACTTATTCAAGAAAGGACCATAACAAAATTGTTACAATATTTCTTTTTGTTCGGTTTGAAAAACAAAAACGCAAACAATATCAAATCACCCTACCCGAGACCAATCCTAGGATCTTGAATCCGTTTAAACGAGTCTTTGGTTCATCTTGAACATCAAAGAAGAAAAAGGTCATGATAAGGCTGTGTGTTTGTGTTTGATAAGGATTTATGATGAACTTTATTAGATTTAAACCGCAAACGAAGACATATGCTAGGGTTTTGTTCCGATTGTGTTATTTAAATGTTTATATGTGTAATTAGTTTATGATTTGATGGTATAAATGAAGATGAGATGTAATTGTTTGTAGGGAAAAGATATATTTGATGATGGTGATAGATGTATTTGTGTGTGAGTTTAGAGATAGGGGCGAAGTACACAAAAAGTAGGGTTAGGTCTAATTGTGTTTAGTTAAATGTTAGGTCTATTGATTGATTCGAGCAGGTTTATGATTCGGACTTGGGTCACTCGATCTGATTTTTTATTATACGAATTATAATTTGTACTCTTGAATATACTAATTACTTTAATGTTTTATGTTTTTATAGTTTTGTTAAAAAGAAAATTTGTTTTATAGTTCGCTTTTAATAATGTAATTTATTTTATCTTTATCCATAAATGGTGCAAAGTAATAGACTAAAGATAAAACAAATACGTAGTAATGATTCGGGTAATCATATCCACAATTAGTATTGGTAATTAAGCGATTATGTTATTTTGAGGATTTACCATTTATATAATTTTACGGTAGTTTAAATCTTACATAATAAGTAATATCATTTTGACGATTTATGTAGTTTAAACAATATAGATATACCATTTATATTATCTATTGCAAATTAAATTTAAATCTTACTCAATAAGTAATATCACTATGGAGGTTAATTGATTATCTTAGCATGATTTTAGTTTCATTTGTAGATTGACAAACAAATTTGGCAAAATAAAATTATTATATTAGTTATTAAGAGTAGAAAAATTATATGGTGAGATTGATGTCTTCAAATATATTTATATATGCAATATGCTACAAATTAAAGATACTAACAATATTGGACCGATTTTCACAATAAAAATATATTGAAACTTAAAAGGTTTTTGTTGATAAAATAAAGTTCGAGTAATTAAGCGTAGTAATGTGGAGCTACCGTATTTGATATGATAAGCCAAAGGATAATTCATTGTCACAAGTTGATCTCAAAATATACAGACTATCCACTTTGTTACGATTTTATATAAGGGTTACATTTATTTTGAAAGAACCGTATGCGTTTAACCTCCTTTTGACATTTAGTATGTAACTTATATATATTAAAAAATTATATGTGAAAAGACTCTTTTAAATGTAGCATCTTGAAAAGGGTCTCTTCACATATACTCTTTTAATGTCAATAAACTATTTTAAATGTGTGTCATGCTCAAAAAAGGTGTGATACCATCACAACTTAGATATATAATGACGAAAATAAGTGTCAAAGATTACGCTATGAACACTTATATACAGCCCATGTAATGATGAAAATTAGTGTTGAACAATACACCATGAACATTTAGATTAAGCCTGTGTGCATCCCACAGGTCTGAATGACTCCACACATTACACTATGACCAATTAGATAGAGCCCGTGTGCAACGCACGGGTCTGAATGACTCGTTTTTAAAAAAAAATTATAATCATTTTTGTAAATTTGGACTAAAAATGTAACGCGACGACACCTAAAAGGACTAAAACTGTCAAACATTAAAAACTTGGACTAAAACTGTCAAAACAGAAAGTTTAGGATAAAAATTGATATTATATGATGTTCCAAGCTTAGATTGTAATTTTGGACAAGTAGTGGACTATAATTGTAAATTAGATACAAAAAGGACTAACGGTGTGACGCTAACGCCGTTAGTATAAAAAGTGTAAAAAATTGGAAAAGGACAAGGACTAAACATAATCTATTTGACATTCTTATTTTATTTTCTATTTTACGGCAACCATCACGTCATATGCATTTTATTACGTTATATTTATATATTATTTAATTTTACGTTAATAATATATATAACGATATTCCAAAAGTTAATATTTTTACTTATGATTAAAAAGGTAAAACTACGATGGAAATTTTAAATAAAGTATTTTATCATATCATGCATGGCATAATAATTACACTGCACATCATCTATTCGTCATAACGAATAAATATTATTCGTTATTCGTTCGTATTTACCAAATAGTATTTGGATATATTCTCAGATAAATTTATTTATCAGGTTCCGTATCAAAGACGTTTCCATAATCGTTCCCATAAATCTCATTCTACTTTATTTTCATCATTTCCAAATCAATCCAGGTGAGTCATAGCCCTATTTCCAATAATTGTTTTAAACTCATTGGGGGAGATACATGCTTACATATAGTTTGATAAATTGATAAGTATATGAATAAAATACATGATTCAAATCAATTTCCTAATTGATATTTATTTAATATGGTTTATAATTTAAAATGTGATATATACAATACTTGACAAAATACTTAATTAAAATATTGATACTCATATGATAATGCTTCCAATTTGAATTTTGTGGTATGTGATATATATATTTTACTGATGAATTACTTGACTGAAATACTGATACTCATATGATAATGCTTCCAATTTGATTTTTGTGGTATTTGATATATATATTTTACTGATGAATTACTTGACTGAAATACTGATACTCATATAATAATGTTTCCAATTCGATTATTGTGGTATGTGATATATATATGTTACTGGCGAAATACTTAAACTGAATTTCTGATACTCAAACGATAATATTTTCAAACTGATTTCTGTGGTATGATACTTGATTACATGATGTTATTCTAAATGATCCGATTATTACCTTGATATTGCCTAAGTTACCTTATCGCCATAAAGTCCCTCAATCATGAGCCATTAATCACATGTAAAGTGGGCGCGAATATAGTGAACAGCTTCGAAACCTGTTAAGGACTGACCTCCTGTCCCACTAATACTTGACGGAATGCCAATTGCAATTGGTTAGTCGTATTAGTCGTGATACACTATATTCGTAGACAAATAGGAATTGGAAAATCACCTATTATTAGAGGGCAAAATTTATCATTGATTTGATAAAACACCTCTTTTGGTTAAGCTTGTGTGTCATGAGACTTGGGGCAATATCTATAAGGAAATGTATGTTTTCAACATATATTTAGATACATCTGTATAGGAATTTGACCATACGTGAATTGTATACCTGATTAAATTAGCATCATGAGTTTCCAGCTCATGTTAGGATTATTGATTCCTTATTTTGAATGTGATTGAATACTTATATGATTTATTTGTGATTATAGTCAATATACTCAATAATTGTTTCATTACTGTTTGTATTTTATCAATACCAAATATTCCTGAAATCTAACAAAATAAAGGGTTTTCCATAAAACTCTATGAACTCACCAACCTTTGTGTTGAAACTTTTAAGCATGTGTATCTCAGGTAATTTAACGGAGCAGGACAAGACACGGAGTGGGCATTTATTACTCTGATAAATTAAAATGGTGTAAAAATCAAATTTGTCATTTTTACAAGTCTTTATATCTTTTAATAAGATTTTAAATCAAATGGTTTATCTTTTTTTATCAAAAATATTATTTGAATGACAAATAACTTTCAAAACGCTTCTTTTAAGCCGTTTTATGAGATAAAAACTTCGATCCTCCCCGTAACACCTAAATTACTTTTCCGCTGCGACAAACTTAAATTTGGGGGTGTTACAGATTGGTATCAGAGCTACAGTTATAGAGAATTAAATGTTTTCAAACATTAAAACTATAACTATATTTTCAAAATAAATGATTTTACACCATACCATTTTATGCCCTCCGTGTCTGCAGACTGCCGTGCTCCATACTTTATCTGTTAAGATTATCTTACATGCTTAATAGTTACTCTTATACAATTGTTATTTCATCTGTACTGTTATATCTTTAACATACAAAATACTCATAAAATATTATTCTCGGTTACTACTGTAGCATGTCTTCAGGAACGCCCGTGAATATCAAAACTACTCTCCATAACACTAATACCTCATCTATCAATAAAAATTCTTCGAATACTGAAGATCCTTACGTACAAATATCAAAATCCCAACCTAATATAGAACTCACTCCGAGATCACCTCCATCGTCACCTATTCGTTCACCTTTACGTCAAAGAATCAGGAGAGCTACCGAATCATATGAAGATTTGATTGGTGGCCAGGCAACATTCGAAGTTGGACAAGGTTCAAGCCAAGAAATATCATGGACGAATGTTGAGCCAAATTCTCCGTTACCTTATATTTCGGATTCCACAATACCAGATTCTCCAAATAATTTATCCTCACCTAACTCTCCCGACTACGATATAAGCACTCCTAAAACAATATGGAATCTTATTTATCGACAAGCCGGCATATTGGATGGTCACACTAAACAGCTAAAAGGGTTACGACCAACTCAATTTGAATGGTACGACCGTAACCTTGACGCATTGTTCAAAAGGGCAGATGCTGAGAGGCGAACAATGTGTGAGTTAGGAATAAAGATTAATGAAATAAAGGACAACACCAACCAGGAACTTGGAAGTTTGGACTCCAGGGTTCGTTGTGCAAGAAGAGAACACGGTCAGACACATGTAAGAATTGGAGATATTGAGAGAACCCTATGGATGGCCAGAGATGCAGCCAGAAACCAGGGTCAAAAGATTGCCGCATTAGAGAATATGTTGGCAAACCAAATGAACATGTGTCAAGAACGTTTCTCAAACATGGAAGCTGCACAACTTGAACTTGAGAAAGAAATTAGATATTTACGTCAGAGGCGTAACTAATCTTAAGTTTACAAGTTTCCTTGTTGTTCCTAATAAACCAAATAGACTTGGTTAATATTTCATGTAACGTTCAATAATTCTGAAACTTCAGAACGTGTAATCAAAACATATTGTATAATAACATCCTTTCTGTTATATCTCTATGTTATGAATCAATCTTTTCTTCCATATCAATCATGCATGTAATGAATCCTCATATTTTCATGCAAAAATCTCATCATTTGTTATTTTCTTTAATAACCAAATGATTCTATTCAGATCAATGGAGTATTAATAAAAGATCTTGTATCGTTTATCTTGCAAAAACAATCATACAAGTTATTAATATTCTGTTTACCTCTGTAATATTATTCAAATCTACCGTAAGATTTCTTACAAATTGTTAAGATTTCTTAAAACTTATCATAGTTAACCTAAAACTTTAAGAATCGTCTAAAATACCAATTTTTGAAAAGGAATTTAAAGAATGAAAAAAAGATAATTAAACTTCATTTTAAATAGACAAGTCGGTTTGTTCCTTAGTAATCCCATATCAAGAGTTGATCATTGATAAATGATACAACAAAGACATATCTTGAAATTAGATTACAGTAGGGAGTCAATTCAGTCTATCACCAATGAAATAATTAACTTCATTATTTAAATTTTTCTGATATTATATGGATTCTAATGTTGAGTTTCATTTATGTTTACAGAAAATGGACAACATGAACAATGCATATCAATCATCATCAGAAATCACCATGACTCCTGGAGCTATCCAGAAATTGGTAAAAGACATAGTGTCGGTGGTATTAGAAGGGACTACCGTAGTTTATCCGAGAAGAGAGACGGGTATACTTGGTAATCAACACCCTGCAAGTTTCATGAAGTATAGACCACCTCACTTAAAGATTCAAGAAAGAATGATCAACCCTACCATCAACCATCATCAAGGAATTAGGCATGGAATTATACCAAATGGAAATAACCAAAAGAGGAAACTCCCCGAGACAGGAACCATCAATCCCATCTACTGCAACATCTTCAATGCTCAAGACCGTTATCGCAAACATCTAGAAGACCGTATGGAGTATCAACGTCAGCTGGAACACAATCAGAAAACTAATAGAAATTGTCTCGTCACACCTGTTACTGGAAGTGGTTATCGTGGAACTTTACCCTGATGTCAAAAATGCAACCAGCATCACATCGGAATCTGTAGGGTTAAATGCACGAAATGTCAGAAAACAGGTCACCAGACAATTAGCTGCAGGACTAAGGATAGGAAAGTACAACCAACAACAATTGTATGCCACGGATGTGGTGGACAAGGTCATCATGTGAGACGATGTCCAAACTACAATGTGAATTGGAAAGCCAAGACCTTTACAAGAAAATGAAGAATCTTTAAAGACCTTGATAGTATCAAGGGAATGGCAACTAGATTGGAACAGATGAATAAATTCCTGTTGAAGATAAATAAAATCTAGTTTAAAATTTCCTAAGTTGTATCTCTTTCCTGTATTTCACTTCAAGTTACGATGGATGTAACTTAAGAATAACAATAATTTTTCTACTGTATCGAAAAAATCTCCCTTGTAATATTTCCATAATAATGATAATCTAAGTTAATTTCAATTTCTGTCTCATTTACAAAATGACAATATACAATGATTACTCCATAAATTTCTGATTTATAATATGAACCCTAAAATTTTCCACTTTATTTTAAAAAGAAATTACGTGTTATATTATAAAAACAACACGTTGAACACCATCTAAAATAATTTATAAAAATATATGATTGAACCAAACATCACATCATTTGGTCCTCAATTATACATAGCCTGATCAACTATGTCTAATTTAGGAAGAATTATGTTATGAAAGGAACAATGATAATTTCAAATCTTTAAATAACAATCTTCATTCCAAAGCAAAATATAGAGCAAAAATAAACTGTTCATAAACAATACATTGAACAACCCATAATAAATACCTATCTTATCTCATCACCATTATGATAAAAAATCAACAAAAGTACAAGCAAGAAAACACAAATACTTCACAAAGACTGATAAGAAAACTCCAAATAGTGAAAATTTTATTAAAATCCATAAAAGTTAATACATAAACAAATAATTAGCATCGGAAGTGCTATCGTTACAATTATTACAATACAAACAAAGGAATCTTCAATAGGTTGATCCGCTATGACAAATAAGACTCCCACCAACAAAACAATAGCAAGAGCCACCACAGGATGAATCACTTTAATTATGCTGAAAAATAAATATAAACAAAATATTAAAAACAATAATGAGACAAATTCTTAAAAACAAAACGAGTTTTATTCCTTATTCGTTACAAGTACATAAAAACATAACAAGAACTTAATCCAAAACAACCCTAGCTCAAGATTTTACCCCCAGATCTTGTCGACGGTAATGGCTAGGATAGTGAGGGGTACGACGGACATCAAGATCGCGACCAAGAATCCAAAGTATTCATCCGGAACATACGCTAAGTAGATAGCGGCAAGGACGACATACACAATCGCTAAGATGGTTATGAGATGCGGCATTTTGAGATGGAAAATGAGAGGAAAATGGTTGATGGAAGAAGTGGAAATTGGAAGTGGTATATATAGGCTAGAATATAGCCGTTGGGTTACTATTCCTGACCGTTGGACACTAACACTAGCCGTTATTTCACTATTCATGACCACTATTTTCAATATTCACAACCCTTAAATACGTCAGTTACCTTGTCTTGTTTGGTACAAGTAAACTTAACTTAATCACGTTTCCGTAATTTTAGGAATAAAAATCTCTCGACAACTTCTGTTCAAAAATTCTTTACTCAAGTAATCACATTAAATTTGAATTTCGGGACGAAATTCAGAATGACATGTGGGTACTGTAAAACCTCGCAAAAATTTGTATAATTAACTTCGGTTAATTAAATAAATAATCTCTGTGATTATTGTAATTACCATTTTTACGGGGAAATTTAAAATTTTCTTAGTATATTAAAATGGTCACGATTACGATATTGCCAAATTCGTCAAACGACAAAACAAGTTCTCGACACGATTAACAAAATATTAATAAATTACTAATCTTAATTAATAAAACTAATTACCAAACCAAATGGGCCCTTGATCTTCCCTAAGCCCAACCGGCCCAAAAACTATGACCCATTTTTTTTTTATTTATTTCAAAACAATCGATCAAACAAGCTCCAAAACGCCTCGTTTATTTTTAATTCGTACACACGACACCTATATATTTTTGCACCATCTCGTTCACCACCTAGCCAAATATTAGTGTGTCAAATCCCAAGTTCATTAGACGACGTTTGATACGTTTTTAAGTGGCAAAGTGATTGACGAAAAATCATATCAATCGATTCATATATTATTCAAAACTTAACCGTTTTAATCCCGGTTTGTTTCTAAATGATCCTAATAATATTTCAAGCATGTTTTGATGTTTAAATATCAACTACGATCAACTATAATCAAGTAGTACTAGATTATGCAAATCGTATGGTGTAATATATGATGTCGACAAGCATATGATTCATCAAAGACATATTCCCATGTTTTGTGCACTCACATCTCATATTATAACAATAAAATTCGTCCTAGAAGCCAAGTACTACTGACATGGTATAGTAACGCATGTTTGTTGAGTGAATTCGAACCATACAAATCACCCAAAATGAAATATATATACGTTCCATGCATGCACTTGTTTCTCTTCATTCTTATACTCTTTCACATATTAAATTTGTCCTAAAAACTACTCCTACAACTCAGAAGACGATTAATATATGGTTTGGAAGCAAGAAAAGTGATATCGGGTTTAATATATAAGTATAACGTTTAGGTTATACGATTAGACGAGATTTTCTTGTATTTCATTCGTTTCTACTCGACTCTCTACCACCTCTAAGGTGTTGTAAGTCTTTTACAACTCATTCAAGTTCATTTTACACGTTAAAAGTATCACATGCATCATGTTTATTTTTATTCGATCGTATATAGCTTCATATATATATTTTACGTACGTATACATTTGTAGCAACAAAAACGTGACTAGCCTCTATCTTGGAAGGCCTAGGAGTCACGTAACACACACACTTCACGTTTATTCTCACTTTACATGCATCAAATAAATCATTTTCGAACCGTACTCCATCGTATGAAATTTTACCAAAACACTTAGAAATATTTACAACATTTTCATAAATAAAAACGTTCCATGTGACCCAAGAAACACACGTATAAAATGAAATATTACTTAACGAGCACCCAATATTTTTACTCGACCTAATAGACCACCTAGAAAACTATTAATTTCATTTACACAACTTGCAAAAATACTCACGTTTCGACACCCAAATCAATCTATTTTGAATCGGCAAACATAAGGTTTTCAAGTTCAAAAATTAGTTAATAAAACTAATTTTGTCGAGTGGGCTAAATCAAGGCCCAACAAGAAATCATGATCCGTAAGCCCACTGGGCCCATATGAAATATTTTTGGAATCACAAAAGAAATCCAAGTTCAAGCCCAAAACAATTTTCATGCCCTCGCCTCTAAATTTCAAAATGGGCTTTTGTTTGGTTCGATTAAGGCCCATAAGCTAAACAAATAAGCTTTTCATAAAATAAGCTGTTGAAATAAGCTTAGAATTAATAAAATAAGCTTCGGAAATTTTTAAAAAAATTTTATAATCATTTTTGTAAATTTGGACTAAAAATGTAACGCGACGACACCTAAAAGGACTAAAACTGTCAAACATTAAAAACTTGGACTAAAACTGTCAAAACAGAAAGTTTAGGATAAAAATTGATATTATATGATGTTCCAAGCTTAGATTGTAATTTTGGACAAGTAGTGGACTATAATTGTAAATTAGATACAAAAAGGACTAACGGTGTGACGCTAACGCCGTTAGTATAAAAAGTGTAAAAAATTGGAAAAGGACAAGGACTAAACATAATCTATTTGACATTCTTATTTTATTTTCTATTTTACGGCAACCATCACGTCATATGCATTTTATTACGTTATATTTATATATTATTTATTTTTACGTTAATAATATATATAACGATATTCCAAAAGTTAATATTTTTACTTATGATTAAAAAGGTAAAACTAGGATGGATATTTTAAATAAAGTATTTTATCATATCATGCACGTCATAATAATTACACTGCACATCATCTATTCGTCATAACGAATAAATATTATTCGTTATTCGTTCGTATTTACCAAATAGTATTTGGATATATTCTCAGATAAATTTATTTATCAGGTTCTGTATCAAAGACGTTTCCATAATCGTTCCCATAAATCTCATTCTACTTTATTTTCATCATTTCCAAATCAATTCAGGTGAGTTATAGCCCCATTTCCAATAATTGTTTTAAACTTATTGGGGGAGATACATGCTTACATATACTTTGATAAATTGATAAGTATATGAATAAAATACATGATTCAAATCAATTTCCTAATTGATATTTATTTAATATGGTTTATAATTTAAAATGTGATATATACAATACTTGACAAAATACTTAATTGAAATACTGATACTCATATGATAATGCTTCCAATTTGATTTTTGTGGTATGTGATATATATATTTTACTGATGAATTACTTGACTGAAATACTGATACTCATATGATAATGCTTCCAATTTGATTTTGTGGTATGTGATATATATATTTTACTGATGAATTACTTGACTGAAATACTGATACTCATATGATAATTTTTTCAATTCGATTATTGTGGTATGTGATATATATATGTTACTGGCGAAATACTTAAACTGAATTTCTGATACTCAAACGATAATATTTTCAAACTGATTTCTGTGGTATGATACTTGATTACATGATGTTATTCTAAATGATCCGATTATTACCTTGATATTGCCTAAGTTACCGTATCGCCATAAAGTCCCTCAATCATGAGCCATTAATCACATGTAAAGTGGGCGCGAATATAGTGAACAACTTTGAAACCTGTTAAGGACTGACCTCCTGTCCCACTAATACTTGACGGAATGCCAATTGCAATTGGTTAGTCGTATTAGTCGTGATACACTATATTCGTTGACATATAGGAATTGGCAAATCACCTATTATTAGAGGGCAAAATTTATCATTGATTTGATAAAACACCTCTTTTGGTTAAGCTTGTGTGTCATGAGGCTTGGGGCAATATCTATAAGGAAATGTATGTTTTCAACATATATTTAGATACAGCTGTATAGGAATTTGACCATACGTGAATTGTATACATGATTAAATTATCATCATGAGTTTTCAGCTCATGTTAGGATTATTGATTCCTTATTTTGAATGTGATTGAATACTTATATGATTTATTTGTGATTATAGTCAATATACTCAATAATTGTTTCATTACTGTTTGTATTTTATCAATACCAAATATTCCTGAAATCTAACAAAATAAAGGGTTTTCCATAAAACTCTATGAACTCACCAACCTTTGTGTTGACACTTTTAAGCATGTGTATCTCAGGTAATTTAACGGAGCAGGACAAGACACGGAGTGGGCATTTATTACTCTGATAAATTAAAATGGTGTAAAAATCAAATTTGTCATTTTTACAAGTCTTTATATCTTTTAATAAGATTTTAAATCAAATGGTTTATCTTTTTTTTATCAAAAATATTATTTGAATGACAAATAACTTTCAAAACGCTTCTTTTAAGCCGTTTTATGAGATAAAAACTTCGATCCTCCCCGTAACACCCAAATTACTTTTCCGCTGCGACAAACTTAAATTAGGGGGTGTTACATGTGGCTTTCACTTTCATCTTACGCCTCCAAAACGAATACTTATTCTTATCTCGAGGGTGATTGTGGGAGCCTCGACCCCTCCCGCGGTGAGACTAACAGTGCTTTATCTTAGCAGGGTTAGGCCCTTGATTCTCTACAGATCCAAGATCAAACGACGAGCTTTCGTCCCCATATTGAACTAACAGAACCCTACTAAATTCTGTATAATCAAGTTGCTCCATCTGTGAGAGCATGGCATAACTACGTTCTATGATCGAAAGTCTTTCTATGGCTTTGCACCGCCTAAAGTGGTATGCAAGTTTTGCCAAAGGCATTATGAGCAACCACTCCAATTCATGGCGGAAAAAGCTCAAAAATAAAATTTGAATGATCTTAAGAGTCGGTTGAGCTTTAGCGAAAGCACAAAGCAAGAAACCAAGGGGGCATCACAACGCTAAGATCCGCAAGGATCAAGGAAGAAAAAGAAAAAAGAGCAGAGAAAAGAAGAAATTCATGTGATCGGTCGCTCTCACCTTCTAGGAGTGTCTTCTCTATACTGGGCTCTGGATCACGTCTTACAAGAGAAGAGCCGGCTAGGTTTGAAACACACATTTGTTCGTGATCGGAAGCGTCTTTTCCCGTTTGGGAGCAAAAAGGCAAGAGCATCGGCGGAGAGAGGCCCGAAAACTCATACAGAGCTATGTTACATTTATTCAGGTTCCCGACAGAGAGAAATGGAACGAAATCACCGCATAAATGGAAGCGTGGAAAGCTCTGGGGAAAGGAATTAGGTTTTCAGTTTTCAGCAAGGGTTGTCTAGGAAGGGTCATCGTTGTTACAACCATAGTATTCGTGGTTCATGTTGGGTCGCAAGTTGTGATTGGTTTAGGAGTATCATCATTTACGATAGTTGCGCTTCATGTTTGAGTACAAGTTGTGATTGGGTTGAGGTTGGTTGCGAAAGTTGTTTATGAAAGTTCTTTTGTCTTGCCATATGATTCGTTTCATTAGAAATTTAAATAATTTGTGATTTTTTTAGAATCATCAAATATTTTATTACTCAACACAATGTTACAATATTACAACTAAAGATACAATGCATCTTAGTCACATCAATCCTCACACAACTAAAACCTCAAACTGTATATAACAAAATACACATAAAAGAGATGTCGCTCCCAGCAATACTACCACAAGATGTGGTCATCTGAACCAACAGAGGTCCCAACCCAGGTTCATCTTGTCCATTGATTGTTTCTAGCAAACCATCTCCTTTGGTGTAAAGACATCAACCTCATCACATCCCCCAACACCAACTCTATATACTGATCTAACCTATACATGAACCCGGATCTACCACCCACCGACTCCATCTCAATTTATATTTGTTAGATCTTATCGTAATCCATTCTTAACTCCTTAACTGTATTTCTTGAAATAATTTCACATGTGAGTCAACCTTTTTCCCAAACGCCCGACAGTTACGATTTTTCCAAATAAAGTACCCTACTGTCCAAACCATTGCTTGCCATAACACTGAATTTGTTGACGACAATAATCCATCACCATTGTGGTTAACAAGACATAACAATTCTTCTAACCCTATTAATTCTCCAACGACCCTCCCCCGTGGTTCCATTACCCAATCCCAAACCCATGTCCACCCATCATCACCCCATATCCCCCGACCTGCCACTTTAACCACCTTAAACCTATCTAAGTAATATAGCCTGGGAAACCGATCCCGTAACCTGACACCACTAACCCATATGTCATCCCAGAAAGACACACAAGACCCATCACCTACTTTTCGAGTGAAAGATGATGAAAACCCAACACCCACTCTATCAATATCCCGACCAACCCTCACGATATCCCCCCCATACCCCACTTCTGCCACCAGCAGTCCACACAAGGTCACCTATAACCCCATCCCGCCTATAAATACTCTTGACAACACTAACCAACATAGCCCCATGTCCAACCCTAGCCCTCCACCACCATTTCCCGACCAGAACCCAATTCTTTACTTTAAGAGAATCGATATTCAACCCACCCAACCCATATGATGCAATAACCGAATCCCATCGGACCCACCCCATTTTTTAAAATAAGTTTTTTTTAATAAATTAAAAAAAAATTAAAATAATTGAAAAAAAATTAAATAAATATTTTTTAGAATTGGTATTTAGAAAAACTAAATTCTTTAAAAAAATCAACAAACAAGTAAATGTGAGTCTTATATGATAAAATGTTATTTAATTATTATTTCTTTTTTCATTTCTCGGGTCAAGTCTATGTTGTTACCAAACATTAGAATTGAACAAAATTATCTACTGATTTCTATTCTCTCAATTTCTATTATCTACTTCATTTTATTTCTTTGAAATTCTCTCTACCAAACGTGCCCTAAGAATTGATCATAAACCTCATTTTCTCTAAGGTCCCAATGAACAAATCACGACTGTTCATTTCTTCATCAAAATTAAAAAAAAAAAAAAAATGCCATTTTCCACCTATTTTTTGAAAAAATAAATAAATAAAAAAAATCTTTTAAACGGTAAATCGCTAAGCGACAAAAATACATTCGACCAGAATTTTTGCTATCTTTCAGTAGACGGGCATTTCGATATACTTTCGACGAACTTTATGTTTTAAGTTTTTTTTTTAGTGTTAAAACTTACGTCTGGAAAAATCACATGTGATTTTAACATAACAAATCAAATGTGATTTTACGGATGTAAATTTGAAGGCTAAAAAAAAAATGGTTCGTCAAAAGTATATAGAAGTGCTCTTCTATAAAAAGATGATTTAATTCGTGTCGTGATGGTGTGATTTTTGTCGCGTAACGATTAACGGTTTGTGAAACATTTTTTTTTGTTTTGATTAAACAATAAATGATCAAATTGGTTTACCGAGTCCTTAGATAATTTTGGCTAAATATTCTCTAACCGAAAATATGTAAATTTAGGAAAATGATTGAGAGACCTAATTTGTGTGCTTAAATTTATGTCTAAACATATGTGGCAAGATCCTTATGATTTGTGAAAAAGTAAGTCCCCTGGCTGCCGCCATAAGAATGATGTCACATAGGCTTAGACATTAATTTAGACACATGTTTTAAGCCGGACTAAGATCCTCTCAAGTTGTGTATACAACTTGAGTCAAGTTATGTCATTATGAGCAATTAGATTTGATCTGATGGTTTAAATCAAGAGAAGTTCCAATTCAATGGCTCAAAATTACACAACTTGACTCAAGTCGTATAACACAACTCGACTCAAGTTGTGTAACACAACTTGAGACTTTTAAGCCTCTAGGTCACTATTCATAAAGTCAAAAATATAATTAAACAAATACTGTGTCTTATTTATTTATTTATTTACTCCGCATCAGGTAAAGCACCAAACAAAAAAACTGGCTGGTACCCTCATCTACCCAACCCCCAAATTCGTACACTCTGTTCATTAAGAAAACTGTAAAAAGTAACTGCATCGTGTTTGTTGGTCATCACACTTGCACTATTTTTCCAACCTTCAATTTTTACTGACCACGCATCATATTCGTCGACATCACAGGTAACATCGTACAACTTATATATTAGGTATAATTGATCAATTTGGGCAAAATGGAATTCAATCTATTGATGGAGAAACTCATACGAATTGTATGATATTTTTTATGTTAGGCGGATCATGCATTTAACTTACAATTGTTGGCTTCACCTCTAACGCTCTGTTCTCGAGTCTAATTTTTAAAGAAGGGAAGGGGAGGGGAGGGGATGGGAAGGGATGAAACTGTGAAGAATGGAAGGGTTTTTATTTGTGTTCTCAAGTCTAATTTTTAAGTTGCAAGGAAGGGAAAGGAAGGTACCCAAATTACCAAGATACCCTCAAAGTCATATATATTTTGACATTCATTGGAAGGGTTTTTATTTTCGACCTTCATATATAACGAGACCCCCACAAAGTTTAACGTGAGTATTCATTTTAACTTACATATAACCGACCCAAATGAAACATGCAATCAACCACACTCACATGACAAGCACATATATGTTTTACCCTTTTTCAAATCCTCTAATATACACACGCCTTTCTTTTTAAATGAAACATGCATGCACCCTTTATTATATAATACTTATGATTCGAAAAATAATAAATGAAACATGCTTGTGTCCCTCGTACCAAATTCATCCGAAGTAATATTCAAAGAAGTCGATTAGTAAAAGTTTAAGTTCATTATTTTATGTGACAAAACAATCGTATGCCTGGGTTTTACTTCGAAGAAAAGCGAGTCAAACAGAAAGTTATGGGTCGAACCAAATATGCATAAACAGATGTCAAGAAGTGAACTGAAACAGATATCATGAAAAGTGAGGATATAAATGTAATTGTACACAAGCCCAGCCCGCTTCCCTTCCAAATCCCCCCAAAATTGGGCGGAAAAGATATACACTAAAAAGTCCATACCTTCCCTCCCTCTCCCCTTCCCGTCCCCTCCTCTTCCTTCTTAAAAAAACTTAAGAACACCCATATTTTTCATTTCCCTTCCCATCCCCTTCCATTCCTTTAAAAAAAAACTCGAGAACAGAGCGTAAGTATCCGGGTTTAGTTAGAAATTTTTTAGCATTTGCTTCAAGCGTGATTAACTATTTGGGCATTATGTATATCCTCTATGGGAAAATATAGAAATATGAACTAAAAGTTAGTATGTTCAAAGAGATAAGTGGTATAGCTAAACTATATAAATGGGATTATGTTGTATTTGAAATGTAGCAAAATTGTGTTACCACTATCATAGAGGCTCTAAGCATCACTACATCACCCAAGTTTCCTGTGACTTTGACTTTTGATAGTCAATCGTCGTCATCCTTATAATTGGATGCATATATATTCATTCATACTTTTGTGTATATGTGCATTTGAAACTATCATATTGATTTAACATTTTGCACAACACTTAAAACGACTTAACATAAAAAAGAAATTCTACCTTTACAATATAAGTTTTAAATATAGCTAGTGTCAACAAACTATTTACAAAGAATTCAATATGCCATTGTTTCTAACAACGCATAAAAATGCTTGTCACACTTTATAACTCTCAACACAAGCCAAGTCAATATTCATCTTAGCATCGTACTAACATTCGTGTTTGAACAAACATGTCAGAAGTTAATCATCTACATTTTCCATAACTTTTCGCATGCACCTTTCTTTTCTGTATCCAAAATGATAGCCTACCTTTCTATTCAGAAAGGGGTGGCGGCGCAGCTTGTTGCCGCCTACTTACCATCCTTATGTAATTTACCCATTATGATATTACGAAATTAAAGTTAAAAAAAAATGATAACCATGAAAACCTCTAATAACAAGATCAAAGCAAAACTACTTAAATTTCTCTATATGCATCAGGACTTAAAGAGACATGCGGCACCATCGAGACTGGATGTATTTGCCTAGACGGTTTCGTGAGTGTGAAATTGGACTTATTGAGATCCTTAATGCTTCATTTGCTAAATTGGCCAGGGGAGGTCAAATTCGTTGTCCACTTGTCCAGCAATGGATGTTAGAACTGTTACTTGTTTCATAGAGATGAAGTATATAATCATATTAAAGGACAAGCATTTGTGGACAACTACTGTTAATGGGGTTTTCAAGGTTAAGAACTCTCAATAATTAGAGTAAAATCTGATAACGATACTGTTGTAGATGATATTGGACAAACATGCTTGATAAGTTTGATTAATTATTGTAGAGTTTCATGTATATTGAAGAGGATCATGCACGGAAGCAGCTTGACTAGCACTTGAACATGAAAGATATGAGGCTGAAATACAAGTAATGCACAACGAAATTGATGACGTGTGAGACAAATTAGTTGAAGAGGCTAAGCTCCAGAATAATCACCTCGTCAAGTAGCTCGAGAGTTGTTAAAAAGAGTTATACTTGGTACAAGGTAAGAATTTTTCACATTAATACTACACGTTACAGTAGTCCAAGTAAATTTCGTATCTAGAGTTAGTTTGACTATTAAAATTAGATGTCGCAGTATCAATTAATTCATTCATTTCAATGTATCAATTAATCTATGAAGTCCAACGTCTTTTGATACTATTAACAAATTAATTATGTTATATTCAACTATGTCCTATTACGAAACTGAAAGGATAAAAAAATAATTTGAGGGACAAATCAACCCGCTTGACCCAAGACTATCTGGAACATTTTCTAAAATATGTTTATGATACACCTAGTTTGACCCGGACATGCTCCAACCTATGATATGACCAAACCCAACCTGCCCGTTTTCAACCTTTAACTTCTAGCAACAATAAGGTGCCATATGATATTGAAAAAGTACAGGATCTATATTTTGATTTTTGTATAAATAAGCTTTACATGGCTACATTTGAAAAAGACAATAGAAACACTAATTTCCCAATATGTACTCTTATTGATATTACGATTTAGCAATAAACCTTCTCGAATTACTTTTTATTGATAGTTGTTTCTTAAATGCTAGTGAAATGATATCACATAGATTTAGAAGAAATTTTGTGAGATATTTTTAATTGGTTAATAAGTGTAGCTTGTCATTTCTTTCACATTACGAAGAATAAATCTAACTCATTTTATTACTTACCAGGCTACGAGTTGTTTTGACCTACATCAAGCTGGGAGTGGAGATTAGCAAAGTAGATGCCAAGATTTATAGGATTGTAATTTTCTTTAAAGTGTAGGCAATTATGTTAGCTCTTTTCTTTGTCAAAGTACAATATACAGTATGTTATTTCTATGGAATTTTGTGCTTTCTACGATGGTATGGAAAATATTATCGATTACGCATTTTATGAGGATATGATATATGCAATATTTGTATTGCATGAAATGTAAATGTTACAAATCAATTAGAAAAGTGTTGCACCAGCTTGCTGCTAAGCAACAACAAAAAATGTTGCATACAATGGATTAAAGTGTTGCGTATTTAGTGGTACCAAATGAAAAAGTGTTGCAGCAAGTGCCAAAAGTGTCGCATTTGTCTGTAGTAGTGTTGCATTCTATTCTAGAAAGTGTTGCCCTAGTGTATAAAAATTGTTGCATTTGAGTGTAAAAATGTTGCTTTAGAGGGTAAAAAATGTTGCTTTAGAGGGTAAAAAGTGTTGCTTTTGAGTTTAAAAGGTGTTGCATTGTGAAGTAGTGTACTAGCTAAACAAAAGCAACACTCTTAAGAAGTGTTACTCATTTAAATATAAAGTGTCACTTATACCTAAGGCGACGTTACATAATGTAGCACTTGATAAAGTGTCGTATTAAGCATAATGCAATATTTTAAAGACATAATACAACACCTTATTGGTGTTGCTTTAGCTTCATTTTGTAGTATTGTAGGTAAAATTTGATCGTAACACTATATAAAATTAATTTATGATACAAAGTAAACAAATGTATTAACTAGTTATAATAACTGTGCACGCACAAGGTTTTTAAAATTTCGTTTTGATTATGTATTGTTATCGATTAACAAATGAATCATTTAACATGTTTCAAATGGTTTGCTTTTTGATTAAAAATTATTTTTTATTATTCAAGCAAAATCACATGATGATACTTGACTTGTATGAGATCTTAGTGATATATGTTTTTAGTTTTGCAAACCCATGCTATCAATTTTATGATGTGTTTTGTAATTGTGTTATTTCTTTTACTTATATTTTCGTTAAAATATGTAGGTATTTAGATAGCTTTAAAGATTGATTCATTTTTTTGATTATGAATAACCTTCATACCATGTTTACTAATGTAAGTTTTTCTTTGGAAAATTGTATTTTCATAAGTTTGTACTATTTTGTAGCACATAATGAGCGTTGACAAAGTTAAAATATGCTCAGTAAAATCTTTAAAATGTTTTTATGGATATCAATATACAAATTTTAAATAACAATTTCATGAGTCATTGTTATAAGTAGAATCACGTATATTTATTTTCATATTACAGTAACTCGTGCTTATCATTTGATATTTATATTCCCGTTACTAATAATTTAACCGTATTTAATATTTAAACTCGTGTACGCATAAATTAAACTTATAAATATAATAACATGAGTCATTATTAAAAAAAAATATTCTAATGGATGAAAGTCTAAAACTAACATTAGTTTAAAAAATATTTAACATATATTAAAACTAATTTGCATATTTACCGAATTTTGTAATTTTAATAGATGAAAGTCTAAAAACTAATACTAATACTTATGTAATTTTAAACAAAATTAATATAATAAAGTACAGGGGTTATAAAGTGTAAGAGGTTATTTTTTTTTTCAAAAGTTATTAAAAACATGAAAACTTGTAATTTTACACTTAGCTCTATATAATTTATTTAAAATTCAATCACTAAAGTTTTATTAATTACTACATCTTTTTTTAAGTTTTTGTTTTCATAAATTTGACACTTATATTTTTACACAATTTTTTTGTTAACCAAATCTGTCCACCAAATTTATTAAGTTTAACCAAAATTAATTTAATTTTGATTTTCTACTAGCTTCATAACCTGCCCGATAGGTGGGTACGCTTTATAAAATTGTTTGTTGATTTTTTTTACTTGTAAATAAATAACGAGTAAGTCAAATATGTTGAAGGCAATAAATTGAAAATCATAAATATATTGCTCATGTATTGAAAGTTACCATGGTCATTTTTCAATATAATTGCTATGTATCACATAGTAAATTTTTTTTAGACATATGTAAAACTGATGCGTGGGAATTGCACCAGACTTTACCTCTCGAGGGATCTCGAGAAGCTTACAACCCCCACCAGGCAGTGTACCTGATCGTTGTAGTATAGTATAGTTACAAGTACCGGGGGATTGATCGTTCAACTCAGGAATAGTGTCGCTAGGATTATAAAGCCTAAAAACTAGGTCTAGAGGTGAGGGATGATGCTTTTTGTATTTTCATATTTTATGGAAAGCAAGTAAAATCTCGGGTTTTGGAAGAGTGGGCGGAATTAGTTGCTAATCAACTAACCCAATAACTAAGATGCAATCAAAATAAAATAAAATAAAATAATCAACTAACCACTAATTAAACTAGTGGTGTGAACAATAAGTGGGAGAATTGTGTTTATTTAGATTTCATTACTCCCTAGATATCTTTTACAGGTTGATAGTTTGTTACAGTTGCGTGGATGACGGGTTATATTCCTTAATACCAATCGTGGGGTGGCGTATGTACTTCCCCAACTCTATAAGCTCCTACTTCACTCCTATGTCGAGCCTGCAAGAAGCTCCTAACATGGGATCACTAGAATTCGCTCATGCATTAAATACAACCATAAAAACCTAGTACGCATTGGTTCATGTTTCTTAAGACGTTCAAGCAAGTTACACTATGGAAGTTTGTTAGGTCACGATTTTATAACATAAGCACTAAGATAGATCTAGAGAGAGAAAGAGAGTAGAGAGAGAGAGTGGAAGGAACCCTTGGATTGAAAATGAAAGAGATGAAATTCCTAGAGAACCAACACCTCTCAAAGGAGAGGTTACATAGTATATATAGGGAAGGAGTAGGGCAACACTCCCTTCCTCCCTATCAAATAAATAGAAATGGGCTTAAGGCCCATGGGCTTGCTACATAAGCCTTAAGTTATAATAAACATACAAGCCTTAGCAACCTATTACAAGTAAATGACCAAGACTTGATAAATAGTAAAACTACGTTCCCAACAATCTCCCCCTAAGGGTCGGTCATCAAGGTTGCTTGATGTCTTCGTCTTAATCTTTGACTTTCAATGCTTTAGACGTCTTCTAAATCATTCATCGTTCTTTGTTCTTAGTTGATGTAGTTGTGATCACCTTATTACAAAATGTAATGACCGAGACTTGAATAAATATAAAAGTACGTTCCCAACAATCTCTCCCTAAGGGTCGGTCATCACGATTGCTAGACGTCATCATCTCTGTCATTGACTTTAGACATGAATAACTTTAGACGTCTTCAAACATGTTGTTAGAAAAATGTACTTTGCTCTGAGTCTTTGTTCTTTGGTGATAGTGTATTGATCATGTTATGAAGTTGTCTGCCGATCGTCACTTCCGTGTCTGTGGTGGTGGTCCGCCATTCCAACATGCTCATACATCTTTGAATTTTGACTTATACATGCACGTAGTTCCCTTTCTTAGACTTAAGATCTTTAGTCTTTATACTTTGTAGATTCTTCTTTTTGGCGTAGAATCTTTCTTTGAACTTTGTGTTGCACAGATCTTTGAGGAAGCTTTTGATGACTTCAAGATGCATGTATGAGCATGTGGAATCCGTCTCCATGAAGATGATGTGTCCCTGCATGTAAACAGTTAGCAATAAAACATCCGGTACTTACAGATAAGGAATTAGAGATCGTCAACAGCATAGTGTGAAGACTCCTTCTAACCCTTATCAAGGCCGTTCCCATGTCAGATACCCCCGAAGGAGCTTACAAGACCTACTAAGTAGCTCAATGATTGGGTGAGTCGCTGGGGATCACTCCATGACTGTAGACTGCTAAAGAACCACCGCGAACACTAAGCGTAACCCTTGTGGGGTTACCGAAGTGACCTGCTGTCAGGGCTGTTTGATGTTGACCCTGGCAGGAATTTCCGTTCAATCATTGAGAAATACACATGTAATTCTCTCATAAACGTTCTCGGCAGATTGCTAAGATCTGCGAAGGACTCGATAATTTACAGCTGGTGCCCATTGATGCAGAACACCAGTTGTAGAAATACTAAGTGCTCTAAGAGATCTTTGATGTATCTCATGGTTCTAGACTCGATAAGTGCTCACTTAGGTTTCCTATACGGAGACTAGGGAGGGGTCTCC
This sequence comes from Artemisia argyi, assembly GCA_030686995.1. Taxonomy (NCBI): domain Eukaryota; kingdom Viridiplantae; phylum Streptophyta; class Magnoliopsida; order Asterales; family Asteraceae; genus Artemisia; species Artemisia argyi. The sequence goes on along the minus strand of CM060696.1, from coordinate 142,562,785 downwards.
TGCTTCAATATCAACTATCTCTAAGAGATAAGTCGATAGATTACACTGGTTCCCCGTGAGAATGAAACAAGCTCTTTTAAGAGAACTTGAGTGGTTAAGAAGGTTTAGTGCATTGCGTCACTAGGTCCATGACGACTTTATCTTCAATACCGGTGTTGCCTTAGCAACAACCAGTAGCATACGAATTGAACCCGGTGTCTGCCCTAAGGTTGAACATATGGAGGGCTATTTCTTTTCACCCTTTTCTTTACTTTTCTTTTTAATTCTTCAACTCCTTCTTTCCCTTTTCATTCTTTTCTCCTTTTTTTTCGTATCATACCTAAGGACTTCTAATTCTAACTATTGGTGATGTCCTTGGGTAGATCCCTCCGGCTCTGGCGGATCATAGGACGGTTTTTCCTATCTTAATCACCTTATAACTCCATGATTATCCGACAATAGCCAAGAAACCTTTGAAAATCTCTCAAAGTGTTTGTGATTATTAAACATTTTGTTTAACACTTTGAGAGTTTTGTGTATACTTATGAAGGGCTCCCCCTTCACATGTGCTCATAAGTATTTAATAAATTTGCACATGCTGGAGGAGCAAGCACTTTTAGAATTGATCCACTTTCAGTGAACAAGACCGATTCGAGACACGCTTACATCACTAGTTAGACTAGCTTGAAGTTATTACCCGGCCTGGTTAAGTCCACAGAAAGTTTCTCGAAACGGTACATTTCTACTAAGACAAGTCCTTTTCGAGACACGCTTACCTAGCTAGTTAAAGAGTTCCATTGTCAGCTTTTAGGTGACAACTAGCTCTAGTAACTAACTTGATGTTATTACCCGTCGAGGAAAAGTCTTTTCGAATTTACTAACTTTTATGTTTCATCAATTCCTGGGTGAATCTGAGTCTAGCTCGCATGAGATTTGACTTTTAAGCAACATTTAACTTTCATATTTTAATCACTTTCACTTTTCTCCCCCTCAAAAATAGCATATGAGATGTTGTTTTTGATAAACTTTTGATTAAAATATGCTTTTTGAGTCTTATGGGGAGATTTCAACAAGAACTTTTGGTTTTCAAACGATGAATTTTTCAAGTGCTCCCCCTCAACAAGTGAATACTCATTGAGGTGAAATACTTGTCTTTTGAGCAGAATTATGAAAATCAGAAAATGTTTGATTAATTCTACTCAAAAGTAAGAAGCCTTCGCTCCTTATATAAGGATTGAGGCACTGATGCGTACCTCAGGGTCCTTTAATTACAAGCACGAGTTGTACATTGTTATGTGTGCACAAACCATTAAACATGATTTTGACAAAGCATTTTGATTTCAAAATACTCCCCCTCAAAACGAGCATGTGTTTTGACATTTTTTAAACTGTGGATCGAATTGGGGAGTAAAGATTTGAAAAATCTTGAGCAAAATTTTGAAAAGTTTTGAAAAAACTTTGGAAAAATTTTGAATAAATTTTGTTCAAGATTAAGAGAATTATAGATAAGCTTTGCATGAGAACTTCTTCTTGTTTTCAAGGATAAGTGCACGTTTTGTTTTTAAGAAATGGTTTAGCAAGGCACTTTCCTTTCTTTGAAAACCGAGTTGTACAATGAAATGAGTGCACAAGTCGTTGTTTTAATACAAAATTAGTTTTCTATAAACAAAATACTCCCCCTCAAATAATGAATGTTATTCGAGAGAAAGTCTTCTTGAGCAGAATTTTGAATCGTATTATAAAATACTTTTTGAAAATTCATGAGATGATTCTGCTAAAGGTTTTAGAAAACATAATCAAGTGTTATACAACAAAGAATGTTTGAAATTCAAAACTCTTTTACTGTAGAAAGTTGTTTGAGACCCGGAGTCTCTCTTTAGAGTTTTAAAATCTGAAAAAAGATTTCCATCTAAAGTTGACCCTCATGGGTTCTTTTTGAAGATTTGTTATTGTGAAGAATGGAAAACTTCCGGTATTTGGGATGTACAAATCAGAGACATTCTTTTATTGAAGCCAAAGCATTCCATATTTTGAAAATTTGAAAGGTTTAGAACAACTTTACTTTGGTCTTCACACTTGCTTTACCGGTGTAAAACAAGAGTGTAGAGTTTGGAAAACTTTGTTTCTCACCATTTTGAATCCATTTACAAGTTTAGCCTTTAAACACATTTTGTCCTTTGACCTCAAAATATGTTCCATAGGAAACATTTTGTCGAATGTTGAAATTTTGACTTTCAATGGGATGACATGTACTTGCACACAGAGAAAATGCATTAGGCACAAACAAGTATAAGATGAATAAAAAATCTCATTCTAAATCAACCTAAGTGCTCAGAATTCTCAGATTAGCACACAAAATCACAGATTAATTCATTCTTTCACTCGAAATTTTCCAATTATGATTATGGTTTGGGGTTATGATTTGAGTCTAAGCACACTTGTTAGCATCATAATGCCTGAATATTAAACAAACAAACGTCCTAGTAATAGCAGCAAAGACATCGACATCTTAAACCCTAAATCACATGATTCTAAACCTATGTTGTTCCTAATCGAGCAACTACACCAATCGAGCATTCTTTAGTGTTCTCTAAAGCTATATAAACTAGTTAATTAGACTAAACACATAAAAATTGAAAGCCCTGATCGATAATTGCATAAACCCTAGTTTCTGATTATGCCTTTTTGACCGTTGAAAAACACTTGAAACATTTAGGGAACGATTAGAAAACAACCATGAAGAAATTAGAAACTCACAATCGGGAACATTCGAGGATAAAAAATCGTTAGTCTGAGTCGTTGAGGTTTATCGATTATGTGTGATACTTTTGAGAATATTTAAGAAACTTTTATTAGAGCCCGCTTTATTCTCCATGCAAGATCCTTTTACCTAAGTTTAAGACATTTGTGAATCTTTACTCATTAAAGGTTAATAACTTTTCATTTGAAGTCTAAACATGGTTAACTTGGAATCCTTGCCGAAAAAAATTTCTTTTAATCCGAATGATGACATTTTAATCCGAATGATGAAGAAACATTTTATCCTTGAAGAATTATGATGAGGTGTGCAAACTTCATGATAATGTGAAAAGTTTTCTCCCCCTCAAAACATGTTCCATTTTGACAGAATAAAGCAAAATTTGTTTTAATGAAGGAACATAGTTTTGAAGTTACGAAGTTTGTACACAGAGAAAGAAGATATATATATATATATATATATATATATATATATATATATATATATATATATATATATATATATATATATATATATATATATATATATATATATATATATATTTTAATTTAAAGATAAGAGTTAGATGTTTGACTCACTTAGTTTCAAAGAAAATTGTGCAAATCACCTGGAGTCAAACACCACAAACCAATATGGTGAACTAAATCAACAAACCTTGATGGAGGTAATTATCTTGAATGTGAGCAGGATCCAAATTGCGTGTAGACGACTCGGTAATGTCAGGAATGAGTTGAGCCAGTGCAAACGGATTAAAGAACGCCTCTGGGTCATGCTCTGCGGTTTGTGGAACTGATTTAGGTATGGACTCTTCAGCTGATTGTCGTAAGTTGGACCCGGTTTGTTCTGTGGTTGTTGGAGATGCAATTGGAGGACCGTCTCTCCCAACAGTTGTTGTTGTTTGTGAGGTGAATCAGGTACTTGATTGTGAACAAGATGTGCAACGGAAATTGGTGAGACCTCAGAAAGACGGTTTTCAATCGTATCCTCAAACAATGGAGCAAACAAGGTTTCCACTTCTTTACGGTAGAGAGACAATGGTTCAGCCGAAGATTCCGGAAAGTTTAGACGGTTGGATGCGGGTCTTAAGCTGTTTTGCTCAGAAGCCATTGCTGAAGTGCGGGTCCGAAACTGAATTATTCCGAAGCCATTGTGTTGAAGAATCTGCAAAGAAAGAAAGAAAAGATAAGAAAACAGAGAACAAGGATCCCCAAGAGTAACTGGGTTCCAGATGTTAGAAGCATAAAGATGTAGTGTCAATTATCTTCTTGACACTCGAACACACTATATCAATGATTTCTTTTCTCACCTCAGGGATAGATGTTGTGGGTTTCACATTAGTTTTGGTGCAAGTGTCTAAAATCTTTCTTGTAGGAATCCACCTAAGATCAATTGATTTGAAAATTCTACCCGTGGGTACCCACCTAGTGTTAGATCTAGGAGAAGTTTTCCTTTTAGATGCAGTTGAATGAAATGTGGGAGCATCACTTCGTTGATTCTGACTTATGACTTTTGGTTCAACGGGTTTGTTTGTCTTAGTTGATTGAGCCTTTTCGAGTGAATTTCCCTTTTGAAGATATTTTAAATCACAAACAACATGATTATTTACGCAACTACTCTTAGAAGCTATCCAATTCCTATTAGTTTGTTGATTACTCTTAGGTTTTGGTGTGCAACTACAAGCAGTGTTCTGTACTACAGTGGAAGGCATCACATGAGGTTTTGAACCTAGAATTCCATCCTTTTGAAGTAGTGCCTTTTTCCTAGCCTTTTCTAGATCATAGTTCTTGTACATGTCATATTTTCCATAAAACTCTTTACTTTTAATGCTCGTTTTAGACACTATTTTCGAACTGATCCTAGATGAGCCAGGTATAATCACGTGTTGAGATTTAGCAGACACAGATGCATTTTCCTTAGGCCAAGAATGTGGAGTGACTGGTTTTGTCAAATTGTTATTCTCAACAACTTGGGAGTCAAACCTAGGTTTTGAAAATTTAGGTCGTTCAGATTTAAATGCAGTTGGTTGTCTAACCACTGATTGTTTTCTGTTTGTTTGAGAAGGTTGTTTCCCCAAGATTGATGGTTTTGCAAACTTAGTATCCATACTCTGGCCAGTCAGTCTTCTTAATTTGTTTTGTAATGCAGCATGTACAAACACCTTTTCTTGAATTTGACTTTTAAAAGCTCATTTTCTTTAACTAATGTATCCACACGTTTTCTTTGTTCATTCAAAAATTGACCATTGTTGCCCGAATTTAGAGATTCGTTTTGCATTTGAAGTTCAAGTGAGATGCAATGTGCCTCTAGTTATGAAAAATCTTTATGACACTGGGCAATGGTCTTTTTGAGAAGAAGGTTTTCAGACTCAAGAGTTTGGTATGATGTTTCAGTAATTGGATTATCAGGTAAGGACTCAGACTCAGAATGTATTACTAGACATTGAACAACATCCTGGTCAACCTCTCCTTCATTACTGAAGTTAGGTTGCTCAGATTGTTGTTTCTCATATGCAGGCATAATATGATCAACAGTAGATTGTACCTCAACCATTTGCTCTTTGTCAAAGTTCGGTTCTTTGTCATAGATGGGTATGAAATCTTCCTCATCCATCTGTCCTTTGTCAAGGTTGGGCTCTGAGTCATAGAAGGGTATGATCTCTGCACAATCTGCATCTTTATCATTCCCCAATCTGCTGTTGTCATCCTGCACTTCTGATTCTGTCCTTTTGCTTTCCATGACAACCACATTAGCTTTCAATGAATCATCTTTATGAACTTGCTCTTCTTGAATCTGCTTAATACTTCCATTCTCATGTACATTCAATTCTCTTCCTCGTTTTTGCATCTCCAGTTCTTTGACAACACTCAGATGAAGTGATCTTTCATTGAGCACATATTCTAAGCAGCTCAGTCGTGAAACAAGTTGATCTCTAAAATCTTCAACCTCCACACTAGTGATATTCTCTCTCCATTCATTGCTTTCATATTTATAGTGAATAAGAGTTTTAAAAACGATGGTCACGAACCATTTGAACTGTGTCTTGAGCGCTCTAAATACTACCATGCAATCACTTCCCTGTTCAATTAGCTTTTCTAGTTGAACGATGTTTTCTTGGAGTTTCCTTTGGAAGGTTATTTGGTTCATTTCAGTTCCGAAGAATGCAGAAAAAGTACTCGAGGAAGGAAACCAATGATCTGAGAGAATCTTGCATTGAATCTTAACGGATTCAAAATGTGCTAAACATTTTTCTGTAGAATTGATGGCTCTTTTCTCAGCTTCAGTCATATTTCTCTCAAATGGGTCTTTAGAGTCATCAGAAGCATTTGTGTCGTATACAGGGTCTGTATCATCCATGACACCCAAATTATCTTCCAATATTTTAACCTCATTGCCTACATTAACGACATTTGCAGTATTCCCAACAGTCCTTTCAGCATTCCTTCCTTGTCTATCAACTCTTTCACCTTGCACAACAGATTGATTCCTTGTGTTGGAGTATTTGCTGAGGACACGAGCAACAAGTTCGCGTCCTTGATTCAGAATAGCTTCCACTTCATCGTCATCTATTGTGTCACTACTTACATATGGGCCTGAATCATTCAACTGGAGTTCCTGCATGTCTGCCTTTAACATCACATCTGTTGTATCGGCTTCCAAATCTGCATATTCATCATCAGATGGAATATCTCCCATGACACTTTGCAAAACTGCATTGAGATTACCCCCTTCAACTTCCATTTGACTAAGTGTGGCATTGTATTCAACATTATTGTCAAAGACTGGAGTTGAATCATAATCTTGAGCTTCCACATCTGCAATATTTTCCGTATATGTCAAAAATGCCATGCTTGGTTCGATAAGATCTTCTTCATCATTAGTATCTTCCATTGTGTTTAACCATTCAGAACTAGACGTCATTACGCCTTTGCCTTTCTCTGTAGATACTTGACTCAGCTTCACAAGATTTTGCAGAAGAGATTGCACATTATTATGTAGTGTAGCAGGATGATACTGAGGAATGAAGAAAGGCTCAGGTGCATTCGGAGGATTGAAGAAGAGACCATTAGGAGTGTAAATTAATGATCCATGGTCAACATCTGGAGATGGTGGAGCAGGGAGAATGGTCTTCAGTGGATTCATGCTTAACCGAGATTCAAGAATTTGCTTCATTCTGATGTGATGAAGTTCTTCTGTACGATGCATAGCTTCAAGATATTTCCACATTTCATAAGCACTGGCTTGAAAGTCCATATTCATGTAAATTGAATTAGGAAGGGCTAATGTCATGAACCATGCAGCCTGATGGTCAGCATCGTACTGAGCAAGTTCAGTAGCATTCAAATCTTCATCAGTTTGAAGTCTGATAATCCCTGTTGAGTCAGCAAGAGATATCATTTTGTATGGACCATCTTGAATGGATTTAAGCATGAGATATGCAGCAGGACGATCTGTGAGCCATTGTAGAAATCTCCGTTTCCAAACAGTATACGTTCCTGGTAGCAACATTGGAGGCCTTGATTCATTGCCAAAGAGCAGAACATGATCAATGAGTGAGCTGTGACTTTGTTGTTGATGATACTGTTGCTGATGAGAATATTGGTGAGGAAGGTAGTTGGAAGAAGGTGATTGAGACGTTGTAGATGACATTGCTCTCCCCCTTGATTGTTGCGATGTAATCGAAATAATCAAGCAAAATGTCACACGCAAGGTCGAAATAGTGAATTCAGATTTTCCCTCCAAAAATTATTTGAAAAAAAAAATTCTCTCCCACAATTTGAAAATCTCTATGAAGTGCAATTTTAAGGTTGCAAGAAAAATTTGAGTTTCAAAAATTTTGCCGCCAAATTTTACCGAAAAAATTTGAATTTTGGCCTAAAAATTTGAATTTTGGGCCAAAATTTTCACTGTTATACCAAAATTTAAATTTCGCGTAAAAATTGAACGTTTAGTCTCTGGTAAAAATTAAATTTTACTCAAATTTTCCCGCCAAAAAACCTTTTTTTTTTTTTTTTTTTGAAATGAAAGATAAGAAAGATAAACTTAGTTAAGATTGGAAGATTAGTGATTATGTTAAACTTGGATCTTTTAAGGATAAATAAAGGTTTAAATTTTAATTTGATTTGAAAACTAGAAAAATTTGGTGATACAGTCAAACTCGGTAAGACCTTAGAAATAGTCCAAACTCGGTATTCTTAAGTATTATGAAACTCGGTATGTCATAATAATTTCAAACTCGGAATGTTTGTAGAAAAGTTCAAACTCGGAATGTTTGTAGAAAAGCAGTCAAACTCGGTATGTTTTGATGATGTTTCAAACTCGGTATGTTCTGAGATAATTGCAAACTCGGTATGTTCAGAGATGTTGTCAAACTCGGTATGTTTTGCTTAATATTTCAAACTCGGTAAGTTCTGAGAATAAGTCAAACTCGATAAGTAGCGATAATTGTCAAACTCGATAAGTAAGGATGAATATCACATTCAAACTCGATATGTTGATGAAATTTGAGCAGAGTTTCCCCTAGTAGGTTGCCACAAAGAACCTTACTCGATAAACGATAAGGTAAAAGGCTAACTCGCCAAAGTTGAGTCAAAACTCGATAGAATTGATTATCCAAACTCGATAGAACAGATTATCCAAACTCGCTAAGTTACAAATCCTAACTCGCTAAGTTTCAAACTCCCTAACTCGGTAGAAATCACTAACACACAAGGACCAAACTCGGTATGACTTATTCCTAACTCGACAGAATCAGAAAAACTCTAATTCGATAGAAATACCCAAACTTGCAAACTTGCGATGAACAGTAACCATTTTGACACAAAATCACTTTTAAAACCTAGTTTTTCTACCAAATCAAACCTAAATCAACCTATATTATCCTTTGGCGAATGATACCACTTGTTAGGTCACGATTTTATAACATAAGCACTAAGATAGATCTAGAGAGAGAAAGAGAGTAGAGAGAGAGAGTGGAAGGAACCCTTGGATTGAAAATGAAAGAGATGAAATTCCTAGAGAACCAACACCTCTCAAAGGAGAGGTTACATAGTATATATAGGGAAGGAGTAGGGCAACACTCCCTTCCTCCCTATCTAATAAATAGAAATGGGCTTAAGGCCCATGGGCTTGCTACATAAGCCTTAAGTTATAATAAACATACAAGCCTTAGCAACCTATTACAAGTAAATGACCGAGACTTGATAAATAGTAAAACTACGTTCCCAACAAAGTCTGCCAGTTTTCATAAGCCTAACATCGAAATTATTCATCCATTACAACTATAAAAAAGCAATCAACCTATAATCAACATCTAGGTTTCATTACATCTAAGCAAACACACAAAAGATCTAGCCTAGCATGTTAAAATTAAGACAAGCGTGAGATATATTCAAACAACACATAGACATATTGAATGAATTGAAAGGATACTTATCTTAATTGAACATGAAAGGTTTCAAGGGGTGAAAACCCTTGAAAATACTGTAAAAGTCGTGCTAGGGTTTATTCAAGTCGTCCCTAACATTCTCCTCTCTTATGAATGAAAATTACAAAGACTATATATAGATTTCCTAAGGTAACGGCGTCAAGAACAAAATTCTGACGCCGTTAACCCGCCGCCCATAATAAAATCGGATTGCCTAGATCCAGATCTGAAGCCGTCAAGAGCTTTATTCCTCTGGGCCGTCATGTGTTAAGGGGTTGTGACGGCCTTGGTTGTAAAACCTCGCAAAAATTCGTATAATTAACTTCGATTAATTAAATAAATAATCTCTGTCATTATTGTAATCACCATTTTTACGGGGAAATTTAAAATTTTCTTTGTATATTAAAATGGTCACGATTACAATATTGCAAAATTCGTCAAACGACAAAACAAGTTCACGACACAATTAATAAAATAAATATTTCATCTAATCCTAACTTAATACTAATTACAAAACTAACTAAACCTATTTAATAACTAATAACAATAAATGGGCCAAAACCTTTCTAGCCCATCTTCCACTTCTCGTTACTATTCACAGCAGCCCACGCAATACAAGTTCAAATTTTCTTTTTATTTCAGTTTCCAATCGAGCAGATCATCTCCAAAAAGCCTTTGTATTTTTCGATTTCTAAACACAACGTATCCATATTTTTGTACTTCTTAATTGTCTACCCGCCAAAGAGATAGGATGCCAAATTTTAGCTTCTAAGACGAACGTTTGATACGTTTAATAGAGGCAAAGTGTTTGGCCAAATTCCAACCCAATCGATATATAATAAATTCAAAACTCAACCGTTTTAAACCCGGATTGTTTCTATTCGATCCTAATAATTATTCCATCATGTTTTCATGTTAGTAACTATGTTTCATCAGCTTGTAACCAAATCATGTACCCAAATATAATACTAGTCGACATATATATTACAAACTCAATTCCCATTTTGCTTCCCTCACTCTCACAAACCTCTTAAAGTATTATATGTCAGTAAAATCTATCCAAATATCCCTGCCATGAATAGTTGGAGCAAGTAGCATGAAGAAAAACTCGACATAAACTCCATACGTGTTATATACTCATATATATTTCCTCATTCGTTCATCACCTCTCACACTTAACTTCTTTCTACATTTTTACGTCTCTCTCACCCTCAAAAGAGTCTCAAAGACCAGAAGTCATCACCATACTTCAATTCCAATTCATTCGAAATATGGGTTTATATATATGTGTAGTATATATTGATTTTATATACGTATAACATATCTTTCCATTTCACATCTCATCTTCATCTTCTTTCTATATTCTCTCAATCTCTTTTCATCATTTAGAAACTCCAAGAAGACCAGAATTGAGTCGCATATTCATTTGGAAGCAAACAAGTAAAAATCGAGTTATATAAATATATATAAATCGTTACTTGGGTTTTTAAACGAACGTGTGAATTCTTGTGTTTTCTTCCCTTTCACTCGACTCTCTACCACCCTAGAGGTGTTGTAAGTCCTCACGCTCTCTTTTCAATTCGTTTCCCACGTTATTATATGTCCATGCATCATGTTAATTTTTATTCGATCATATATACCTTTATATATAGTTTACGTATAAATATTGTTATATAGAAACACGAGCGTGACTAGCCTCCATCTTGGAAGGCCTAGGAGTCACGTAGCACACTTATTTCACATTTATTTTTACGTTACATGCATCACACGAACTCATTTTGAAACATATATCAAATGTATAAAAATGTTACAAAACATAGAAATAATTCTAAGTCTTTTAATAATAAAAATACGTCTCAATTCACTTATAAAACCGTCTTTTATCTCACAATTTAGCGTAACAAGTATGTCATATTTTTACACCATCTAATAGACACCATGGCTAGCTACAACTTTCGTATAAATAACATGTAAAAATAACCACGTTTTGACACTCTAAATCGACCAAAGTAAATTGCAAAACTCGTATATACCAAAAAGAAATTTTCTAAGTCTTTTTACCCAGAAAATAGGTCCAGATCGTGACTAAAATGACCCTTTAAAACTTAATCCGACTTAATAACCACCCAATATTTTTACACAACCTATTTCTCCTTGCTACAAGCTACAAGTTTCGTGTTTATACTTTGTAATAATGAGCTCGTTTAGACCCTTTAAATTTGCCAAAGTAAACCACAAAAACTCATTTTTCAAAAACTATTTATAAAGCTTAATGGACTGAAAAGCCCAATAAGCTGAAAATAAGCTCTCCGTATAAGCTGGACCAAAAAGCTATTTTGATATGATTTTATAACATTAAAAATGAGTCTAGGGATAAGCCCAACTTGTCTCAACGCTCACAGATCGTTAAACGCTAACGGGCCTTTAATTTAGCTCGTTAAAGCCCATTTATTGAAAAATAAGCTATTTTTGTAAATAAGCAGTTGAAATAAGTTTTAATAAGCTTCAATAAGCTCCAGAAATTTTAATATAATTTTTCCCATAATTTTTGAACGTTTGGACTAAAAATGTAACGCAACGACACCTATAGGGACTAAAAGTGAAAACTGTGAAAACTAAGGATTAAAACTGTAGAAACAGAAAGTTAGGATAAAAATTGATAATATAGGATTGTTACAAGATTAGATTGTAATATTGGACATGTAGTGGACTATAATTGTAAATATATATATAAAAAGGACTAACGGTGTGACGCTAACGCCGTTAGTATAAAAAAATGTAAAATTGGAAAAGGACAAAGAGTACACATAATCTATTTGACATTCTTATTTTATTTTCTATTTTACGGCAACCATCACGTCATATGCATTTTATTACGTTTTATATATATATATTATTTATTTTTACGTTAATAATATATATAACGATATTTAAAAAGTTAATATTATTACTTACGATTAAAAAGGTAAAACTACGATGGATATTTTAAATAAAGTATTTTATCATATCATGCATGACATAATAATTTCACTACACATCATCTATTCGTCATAACGAATAAATCTTATTCGTTATTCGTTCATATTTACCAAATAGTATTTGGTTATATTCTCTGATAAATTTATTTATCAGGTTCCATATCAACGACGTTTCCATAAATCGTTTTCATAAATCTCGTTCTACTTTACTTTTCATCATTTCCAAATCAATCCAGGTGAGTCATAGCCCCATTTCAAATAATTGTTTTTAACTCATTGGGGGAGATACATGCTTACATATACTTTGATAACTTGATAAGTATATGAAATAAAATAAAATACATGATTCAAATCAATTTCCTAATTGATATTAAAATAATATAATTTGTGATTTATAATATATCAATGTTTCCAATGTGATTATTGTAGTATGTGAAATATATATTTATTGATGAATTATTTGACTGAAATATTGATACTCATATTAAAATGTTCTCAATTCGATTATTGTGGTATGTGATATAAATGTGTTACTGACGAAATATTCAAACTGAATTTCTGATACTCCAACGATACTATTTTCAAACTGAATTTCTGATACTCAAAAGATGATATTTTCAAACTGAATTTCGGATACTCAAAAGATGATATTTTCAAACTGAATTTCTGATACTCAAATGATGATATTTTCAAACTGAATTTCGGATACTCAAAAGATGATATTTTCAAACTGAATTTCTGATACTCAAGCGATGATATTTCCAAACTGAATTTCTGATACTCAAACGATACTGTTTTCAAATTGATCTCTGTGATACGATACTTGATTTCATGATGTTATGCTAAATGAGCCCATAGGTCCTTGATATTGCCTAAGTTAGCTTATCGCCATAAAAGCCCCTCTATCATGAGCCATTAATCACTGTAAAGTGAGCGCGAATATAGTGGACAGATTCGAAACCTGTTTCGGGTTGACCTCCGATCCCACTAATGCTTGACGGAATGCCAATTGCAATTGGTTAGCCGCATTAGTCGTGATACACTATATTTGAGTAAAAATAGGAATTGACAAATCACCTATTACACGAGGGCAAAATCTGTCATTGATTTGATAGAACACCCCTTCTGTTAACGTCTTGCGTGTCATGAGGCTTGGTGCAATATCTATAAAGGAAATATATATGTATTCAACATATATTTAGATACAGCTATATAGGTTCGACCATATGTGAATTGTTTATCTGATCGATTTAGTATCATGAGTTTCCAGCTCATGTTAAGATTATTGATGATTTATTTAATGTGATTGAATAATTATATGATTTATTTGTGATTATATTCGCTACTTGTTTCGTTACTGTTTGTATTTTATTAATATCAAATATTCCTGAAATCTAACAAAATAAAGGGTTTTTCCTAAAACTCTATGAACTCACCAACCTTTATGTTGACACTTTTAAGCATGTGTATCTCAGGTAATTTAACGGAGCAGGACAAGACACGGAGTGGGCATTTATTACTCTGATAAATTAAAATGGTGTAAAAATCAAATTTGTCATTTTTACAAGCCTTTATATCTTTTCATAAGATTTTAAATCAAATGGTTCATCTTTTATCAAATTTATTATTCAAATGACAAATGACTTTCAAAATGTTTCTTTTAAAACCTTTTATGTGGTTAAAACTTCGATCCTCACCGTAATACCCAAATAAATTTTCCGCTGCGACAAACTTTAAAAATGGGGGTGTTACAGATTGGTATCAGAGCTTCAGTTATAGAGAATCAAATGTTTTCAAACATTAAAACTATAACTACATTTTCAAAATAATGATTTTACACCATAACATTTTATGCTCTCCGTGTCTGCAGACTGCCGTGCTCCATACTTTATTTGTTGAGATTATCTTACATGCTTAATAGTTACTCATATACAATTGTTATTTCCTCTGTACTGTTATATCTTTAACAATACAAAATACTCATAAAATATTATTCTCGGTTACTACTGTAGCATGTCTTCAGGAACGCCCGTGAATGTCAAAACAAATATCCATAATAATAATACCTCATCTATCAATAAAAATTCTCCGAATATTGAAGATCCTTACGTACAAATATCACGACCCCAGTCTGATATAGAACTCACTCAGAAGATCACTTCCGTCGTCACCTATTTTTTTTCACCTTTACGTCAAAAACTCAGAAGAGCTACCGAATCATATGAAGATTTGATTGGTGGTCAAGCAGCATTCGAAGTTGGACGAAGTTCAAGCCAAGAGATGCCGTAGAAGAACGTTGAGCCAAATTCTCCGTCACCTTATAATTCATATTCCTCAATACCAGATATTTCCAAATTTCTCGATACAATACATCTCAAACGATGTATCTTCACTCAATTCCCCTGAATAGAAAGTTGTACCCACTAAACCAAAATGTTTTTGGTTAGTGATGACAGATTTCCTAATATTCTGAAATTCTCAAAACTTGTAACCAACCTCCAATAAAAATCTCCTTTCATTTTAACCCTTCGTTGTTAATAAATTCTTTCCATCATGATGCTATGCATGCATGTAATGATTTCCCATACCTTCATGAAAAATCTCATCATTTGTTACTCTCTTTGGTAGACAAATGACCCCCCTCATATCAATGGAGTATTAATAAAAGATCTTGTATCGTTTGTTTTGCAAAAACAATCAATCAAGTTATTAATATAATGTTGATTATAGTGAATATATTCAAACTTACCTTAAGAATACCTAGGATTATTATGATTTCTTATACCTACCATGATTAGGCTATAACCATAGAATTTTATAAGACAAATTTTTGGAAGAGAACTTGAAGAATAGAGAGAAGGTTATTGAACTTTAGCTTTAGTAGATAAGTCCGTTTGTTCCTTAGCAATCCTATACCAAAAGTTGATAAATTATCTAAGATACTACCCAGACATATCTTGAAATTAGATTACAGTAGGGATTCAATTCAGTCTATTATCAATGAAATAATTAGCTCCATATTCTTTAACTAAAGGACCTAACAAAGTACTAAGAATATCCAGAGGTTAGTAATCAGTATCATTGCAGTAATACTTGAAGTAACCATAGTTCCTCCAATTAGCAACGATATAAAATAAGACGGCCATATCTTGTAAGCATAACCATGAAAGTTTTACGGATTTTAGACCAACTCACCTTAAGAGAAAAATAAGAGTGACTGAACGATAGATTATTACCACCCTGTAAGAATTATCTCATGAACTTTAAGTTTATACCAAGGATATCCTAGTATCACCTTAGAAATTCCTGACTCATCACCATATTATGAACAAAAATTTACAAAATTCTTTTGAAAATGATTAGATGTCATTCAATCATTGAGACTGAATCATCTAAAACAATTTAAAGAAAAATAAATACCATTGTTACTGAGCCAAGCATTACATCATTTGGTCCTCAATTATACATAGCCTAGCTACCTATGTATAATTTAGGAAGAATTATGTCATAAATGGAACAGTTATGTTTTCAGATTTTCTAAATAACAATCTTCATGTAAAAGCAAAATATTGAGATTTAATAAACTATTTATAAACCTCATTTTTGACAAACTCCAATAGGTATTTACACTTAATACCCATCACTTTTATTATAGTAAGGCGAGAAAAGTAAATATATTAGAAACCTAAGAGTTGACAGAGACTTATGGAAAAATTAATAGCGAAAATTTTATTAGAAACCACGGAAATTTATATATAGGCATATGATTAGCATAGGAAGTGCTATTATTACAATGATTACAATAAAAAGCTTAGAATCTCCAATAGGCTGACCCGGCATAACAATAAGGATTCCCATCAACAGTACCATAGCAAGAACCACCATAGGATGAATTACTCTGATTATTCTAAAAGATAAGTATAAGTACACCCTTACAAACAATAGCAAGCCTAGTTCTTAAACATAAAGACAAATAAGTTTTATTTCATATTTATTGAGGATTACATAGAAATATAACAAGGATACATTTTAAATAAACCTAGCTTAAGACTAGTGCCTCCATATCTTATCAACACCATATGATAGAACCGTGAGTAGTATTACGAACCCCACAATCCCGACCAAAATTACATAATCTTCATCCGGAACAAAAGTCAAATAGGTGATGGCCAAAACGATATATACCATTGCGATAATAGTAATTAGGCTCGGCATTTTCGGAAGTATTTAATGAGAGAAAAAGATTAAGAATAGGAAATGTGAAATGATAAGAAAATGGATGATGAAGGAATAGGAAATTAAATGGAGTATTTATAGGCTAAAAATCTAGCCATTGGGACCAAATATAGCTGTTAGGATACTATTCATGACCGTTAGTTTTCAATATTCACAACCCTTAAATACCTCAGTTATTTTGTCTTGTCTAGTACAGGTAAATCTAACTGAATCACGTTTCCTTGAATTTCGGATAAAAATCTCTCGACAACCCTCTGTTCAAAAATTCTTTACTCAAGTAATCACATTAAATTTGAATTTCGGGATGAAATTCAGAATGACATGTGGGTACTGTAAAACCTCGCAAAAATTCGTATAATTAACTTCGGTTAATTAAATAAATAATCTCTGTCATTATTGTAATCACCATTTTTACGGGGAAATTTAAAATTTTCTTTGTATATTAAAATGGTCACGATTACAATATTGCAAAATTCGTCAAACGACAAAACAAGTTCACGACACAATTAATAAAATAAATATTTCATCTAATCCTAACTTAATACTAATTACAAAACTAACTAAACCTATTTAATAACTAATAACACTAAATGGGCCAAAACCTTTCTAGCCCATCTTCCACTTCTCGTTACTATTCACAGCAGCCCACGCAATACAAGTTCAAATTTTCTTTTTATTTCAGTTTCCAATCGAGCAGATCATCTCCAAAAAGCCTTTGTATTTTTCGATTTCTAAACACAACGTATCCATATTTTTGTACTTCCTAATTGTCTACCCGCCAAAGAAATAGGATGCCAAATTTTAGCTTCTAAGACGAACGTTTGATACGTTTAATAGAGGCAAAGTGTTTGGCCTAATTCCAACCCAATCGATATATAATAAATTCAAAACTCAACCGTTTTAAACCCGGATTGTTTCTATTCGATCCTAATAATTATTCCATCATGTTTTCATGTTAGTAACCATGTTTCATCAGCTTGTAACCAAGTTCTATGCCAAAAACCAAATCGTGTACCCAAATATAATACTAGTCGACATATATATTACAAACTCAATTCCCATTTTGCTTCCCTCACTCTCACAAACCTCTTAAAGTATTATATGTCAGTAAAATCTATCCAAATATCCCTGCCATGAATAGTTGGAGCAAGTAGCATGAAGAAAAACTCGACATAAACTCCATACGTGTTATATACTCATATATATTTCCTCATTCGTTCATCACCTCTCACACTTAACTTCTTTCTACATTTTTACGTCTCTCTCACCCTCAAAAGAGTCTCAAAGACCAGAAGTCATCACCATACTTCAATTCCAATTCATTCGAAATATGGGTTTATATATATGTGTAGTATATATTGATTTTATATACGTATAACATATCTTTCCATTTCACATCTCATCTTCATCTTCTTTCTATATTCTCTCAATCTCTTTTCATCATTTAGAAACTCCAAGAAGACCAGAATTGAGTCGCATATTCATTTGGAAGCAAACAAGTAAAAATCGAGTTATATAAATATATATAAATCGTTACTTGGGTTTTTAAACGAACGTGTGAATTCTTGTGTTTTCTTCCCTTTCACTCGACTCTCTACCACCCTAGAGGTGTTGTAAGTCCTCACGCTCTCTTTTCAATTCGTTTCCCACGTTATTATATGTCCATGCATCATGTTTATTTTTATTCGATCATATATACTTTTATATATAGTTTACGTATAAATATTGTTATATAGAAACACGAGCGTGACTAGCCTCCATCTTGGAAGGCCTAGGAGTCACGTAGCACACTTATTTCACATTTATTTTTACGTTACATGCATCACACGAACTCATTTTGAAACATATATTAAATGTATAAAAATGTTACAAAACATAGAAATAATTCTAAGTCTTTTAATAATAAAAATACGTCTCAATTCACTTATAAAACCATCTTTTATCTCACAATTTAGCGTAACAAGTATGTCATATTTTTACACCATCTAATAGACACCATGGCTAGCTACAACTTTCGTATAAATAACATGTAAAAATAACCACGTTTTGACACTCTAAATCGACCAAAGTAAATTGCAAAACTCGTATATACCAAAAACACTTAGAAATTTTCTAAGTCTTTTTACCCAGAAAATAGGTCCAGATCATGACTAAAATGACCCTTTAAAACTTAATCCGACTTAATAACCACCCAATATTTTTACACAACCTATTTCTCCTTGCTACAAGCTACAAGTTTCGTGTTTATACTTTGTAATAATGAGCTCGTTTAGACCCTTTAAATTTGCCAAAGTAAACCACAAAAACTCATTTTTCAAAAACTATTTATAAAGCTTAATGGACTGAAAAGCCCAATAAGCTGAAAATAAGCTCTCCGTATAAGCTGGACCAAAAAGCTATTTTGATATGATTTTATAACATTAAAAATGAGTCTAGGGATAAGCCCAACTTGTCTCAACGCTCACGGATCGTTAAACGCTAACGGGCCTTTAATTTAGCTCGTTAAAGCCCATTTATTGAAAAATAAGCTATTTTTGTAAATAAGCAGTTGAAATAAGTTTTAATAAGCTTCAATAAGCTCCAGAAATTTTAATATAATTTTTCCCATAATTTTTGAACGTTTGGACTAAAAATGTAACGCGACGACACCTATAGGGACTAAAAGTGAAAACTGTGAAAACTAAGGATTAAAACTGTAGAAACAGAAAGTTAGGATAAAAATTGATAATATAGGATTGTTACAAGATTAGATTGTAATATTGGACATGTAGTGGACTATAATTGTAATATATATATATATATATATATATATATATATATATATATATATATATATATATAAAGGACTAACGGTGTGACGCTAACGCCGTTAGTATAAAAAAATGTAAAATTGGAAAAGGACAAGGACTACACATAATCTATTTGACATTCTTATTTTATTTTCTATTTTACGGCAACCATCACGTCATATGCATTTTATTACGTTTTATATATATATTATTTATTTTTACGTTAATAATATATATAACGATATTTAAAAAGTTAATATTATTACTTACGATTAAAAAGGTAAAACTACGATGGATATTTTAAATAAAGTATTTTATCATATCATGCATGACATAATAATTTCACTACACATCATCTGTTCGTCATAACGAATAAATCTTATTCGTTATTCGTTCATATTTACCAAATAGTATTTGGTTATATTCTCTGATAAATTTATTTATCAGGTTCCATATCAACGACGTTTCCATAAATCGTTTTCATAAATCTCGTTCTACTTTACTTTTCATCATTTCCAAATCAATCCAGGTGAGTCATAGCCCCATTTCAAATAATTGTTTTTAACTCATTGGGGGAGATACATGCTTACATATACTTTGATAACTTGATAAGTATATGAAATAAAATAAAATACATGATTCAAATCAATTTCCTAATTGATATTAAAATAATATAATTTGTGATTTATAATATATCAATGTTTCCAATGTGATTATTGTAGTATGTGAAATATATATTTATTGATGAATTATTTGACTGAAATATTGATACTCATATTAAAATGTTCTCAATTCGATTATTGTGGTATGTGATATAAATGTGTTACTGGCGAAATATTCAAACTGAATTTCTGATACTCCAACGATACTATTTTCAAACTGAATTTCTGATACTCAAAAGATGATATTTTCAAACTGAATATCGGATACTCAAAAGATGATATTTTCAAACTGAATTTCTGATACTCAAATGATGATATTTTCAAACTGAATTTCGGATACTCAAAAGATGATATTTTCAAACTGAATTTCTGATACTCAAGCGATGATATTTCCAAACTGAATTTCTGATACTCAAACGATACTGTTTTCAAATTGATCTCTGTGATACGATACTTGATTTCATGATGTTATGCTAAATGAGCCCATAGGTCCTTGATATTGCCTAAGTTAGCTTATCGCCATAAAGCCCCTCTATCATGAGCCATTAATCACTGTAAAGTGAGCGCGAATATAGTGGACAGATTCGAAACCTGTTTCGGGTTGACCTCCGATCCCACTAATGCTTGACGGAATGCCAATTGCAATTGGTTAGCCGCATTAGTCGTGATACACTATATTTGAGTAAAAATAGGAATTGGCAAATCACCTATTACACGAGGGCAAAATCTGTCATTGATTTGATAGAACACCCCTTCTGTTAACGTCTTGCGTGTCATGAGGCTTGGTGCAATATCTATAAAGGAAATATATATGTATTCAACATATATTTAGATACAGCTGTATAGGTTCGACCATATGTGAATTGTTTATCTGATCGATTTAGTATCATGAGTTTCCAGCTCATGTTAAGATTATTGATGATTTATTTAATGTGATTGAATAATTATATGATTTATTTGTGATTATATTCGCTACTTGTTTCTTTACTGTTTGTATTTTATTAATATCAAATATTCCTGAAATCTAACAAAATAAAAGGTTTTTCCTAAAACTCTATGAACTCACCAACCTTTGTGTTGACACTTTTAAGCATGTGTATCTCAGGTAATTTAACGGAGCAGGACAAGACACGGAGTGGGCATTTATTACTCTGATAAATTAAAATGGTGTAAAAATCAAATTTGTCATTTTTACAAGCCTTTATATCTTTTCATAAGATTTTAAATCAAATGGTTCATCTTTTATCAAAGTTATTATTCAAATGACAAATGTCTTTCAAAATGTTTCTTTTAAAACCTTTTATGTGGTTAAAACTTCGATCCTCACCGTAATACCCAAATAAATTTTCCACTGCGACAAACTTTAAAAATGGGGGTGTTACATTGGTGACGTCGTCACGCCCTAGTGCAAAAGTGTTCTGGACCGTCATGGACTCCATACTCTTCTCCTCTTGTTTTTCCTCTTGACGCCGTCATTAAGAAACTTGTGACGCCGTCAGGTACTGTTCCCAGCAAGGAAAATTAAGACTTTGCCGTTTTCTTCACTTTTATGCTCCAAAAACGTCCGAAATACTTCCTTTTCCAGAATTCACTCCAAAAGTACCTAAAATCACAAAAAGAACGATTTAGGGCAATATTTGATCAAATAAATTCAATTCCAGGCTTAAATGACCCCCTAAAAACGGATCATTTTTCGCCTCATAAAAAACAATCAAAGAACATAATTAATGAGGAAACAATATACACAAATAATGAGTGACAAAAATAGCATGACTTTGAATGACCACAATTATTCAACATGTGATATTTTTATATAAAAATTATTAACAATTTCGATAACATATAATGTTTTTACACAATTACATTCACAAGCTTTTTTTTCTTTTTTTTTCTACTCATATCTATATCCCCAATATTTTTAATTTGGAGCCTTTTCACAATGACCTCGCCTACTAATTATCGTACTATTTCACCTACAAACACATCAGATATTATTATAAATACATATAATCCATTGTTCTATATTACTAATTTTGTAGATGATTAGAACATAAAATCATTAATCTGTTAAAACCAAAATATATTTGTGTACTGCATTTTAATGCAATAACTTATGTGGTATATATGATCATGAAAATAATGTAAATCAAGTACCTAGAGTCACTATAAATGTCCAGCTTATATAAGTAGGTTGTAGCTCATTATTCAATTAATTAGTGATTAACTATTCTAGTAGCAATGTCCAACATTTATCATTTCTAAGCAACTTTTTTTTTACCTGCATTACTCTAAAGGGAAAATTATCTAAAAAAGCATCAAAGTTGGCATTTTTTACCATTGTGTGTAGTGATGGTTTTTTTTCCTATTGTGTAACTAAACTTTCTAATTTGGTACATTGTGTGTACTTTATGACCATTTTACCCTTACCCTTTCCAAATTTCGAAGGGGCCCTGTAAAATGACCATTTTACCCTTTGAAATTTGGAAAGGGTAAGGGTAAGGGTAAAATGGTTATAAAGTACACACAATGTACCAAATTCGAAAGTTTAGTCACACAATAGGAAAAAAAAAAACATCGCTACACACAATGGTAAAAAGTGTCAACTTTGATACTTTTTTAGATAATTTTCCCTACTCTAAAATATGTGCTCAAAAAATTCCAAAAACTACATCTATGAATGTTACAACAATAAAATAGCCAGATTAAAGGGTGTGTATACTAAGAACATAACCCATTACCACAAATGCAAGCTCATAGCAATCACGGTAGATACGCATCCAAATACCCCTTGTAGCCAAGATTTGTGGTTTTAGATTGACACAGCTCTTGGTTACAACTACTATATATTCTAAAGTAAATATAAGCTACAGAACTGCGTAAATTGTTGTATCGAATAATTGATACTTACTTTACTTATTGTCACTCGTCATGTCGAATTAAAGTGGTGTTTGTGATTGCTTTTTCCTTATCATATGTCATTAAAGCACGTAAACAATCCTAAAGACTCTGTTAGTACATGTCTAAATACTATAAGCAGTTCACTTGTTTTCAAAGCATACAACCATTTAACCGCAGTAATCCTAAACATTCCCTATGAGAGAGCGCGTACCTGATCAGGGGCACCGAGAGGGAGCATAGACAGTAACATTTATCTTACAACTTCTTGCTATTGTATACAGTTTATCCTTTGCATTACACGGCTCGACACATCCACAAACAAATCTAATCATTAGTCGTCTTCATTGGGTTAATAATAGTTTTCCTTCTTGAAGCAACAGGAGGACCGCGAGAAGAGAAGTCAGTTGAAAACCTGAGAGACGTCAAGAAATCATATCTATATAAGAACAAAATCCTACTTTGAGTAGTAAGAAATCAGATCTATATAAGAACAAAACACTCATTGCTTGGGTGAGACACAAAAAATACACTTTAGATACCGCAAGATATTTGTTAGTTCAAACCATTTTTTTTAACATAACGTCAAATCAACAACAAAAAAAAGAGGCCAGATTGATAACATAGGGTTGATTTACTATGTTTCAGCTTTGCAAACCTGTCAAATATAAATAAGAAACTATATAAAATAAAAGAGCAATGTAAGGGATTAGAAACAAAAATAATTTATAAGAATCCTAATTTTAGCAAAAATAAATTATAAGAATCTGTATCACTTACACATGCCACATATATTTGATGTGGCTTTACTAATTATATTTTCAATTTACTGGGATTTAAGCACCACACGTCAGAATTCTCCAGCGTCCTTTATAATACATGAGTACCCTAAAATTTTAGTCTGCGATTACTCCACCTATAATTTTAAAAAGGTGTAGCTTTTGGTTATCGCAAGGCGCTTAGATGTAAGTAGTCCCAAACACCCAAATATCTGCTTATTATTGTTAAAAAAATAATAATCAGAATGATAACACCGAATGCAATGAGGATTGTTGTTAACACTAATATATGATATAACTAATGAGAGTCATTATTCTCATTAGCTGTTGAAAATAGAATTATTTAGAAAACAAACTCGGAAGTAAATTTAACTACTATAAACCATCAAGAAAACTTGCAAATCTTCCACTTTGTAAGTTCCTGTCATAGGAACTTGACTCCCATCCTTCACCACCAACTTGGTACATGAGCGGATAGTAAAGTATTCCCAAACATCCTGTTATGTTATGAGTTGTTGTAACTTCAGCTAAAAAAAATAAATATATAAGCAAAAAAGTGTTCATGGGTCAACCTTTTATAAAAGTAAATAAAAAAAAAATCGATACTATGGTAACAGAATATTGTTTGTGCTACATCAAAGAAAACAACAACTCATAAATAGCTACTCCATTAGACTATGGTAACAGATTAGACTAAATCAATTAAAAGAAAAACAAAGATTTAAGAAAACAAAAGTGCATTAAGATTTCAAACAATTGATATTAATTAAACTTATAATAACACAAAATCTGAAAACAACTAACATAAATTAAACTTATAATAGCACAAAATCACAATCGAGTCCAAATCTTTACACAAAAAACTAAACAAAATATAACTTATGAAAGAGTACCTGAAAAGCATAACCTTTAATAAAGAGTTTAACAATCCTTTTGCCATTTTCTATTATAGTTAAGAGCAATTCAATTGCAGTATGAGATATAAGTACAAAAATCGTTTAGATTTGGGGTATTGGAATTGGAATATAGGTATATGAAAAAATTGTTTATGTTTTGTTCAAATATGTTTTGTTCACAATTTTCTATGTATTATATTAAAAACGAAATTTTGATAAAATTTAGATAGATTAGGGAATATTTAAAGTTTCTTTTCAAAATAAATCATCTTTAAAAAAAACAATTAATTAAATTATTACTCAATAAGGGAAGATTAAGTTTTTTTTAAATGAGAAAGTCCTAACTTGGGGTTTTGTTTTATTATATAAAAGATTGATCAATCATATTGCTCGATTTCGCCTACATGACAAAATCGAGCTCTCCTATTGATCTATTTTTTTTTTCAATAAGAAGTGTTTTCCAAAAACACTTCAAAATGATGTAATTCTTTTATTATATAAATGATTGCAAAAGTACGCGCAAATAAAAGTTCTGACTTGTATCATGCGGAAAATGATTTTTAATAATAATAATAATAATAATAATAATAATAATAATAATAATAATAATAATAATAATAATCATAATAATAATCATCATCATTTAAAATAACTAATGTTTAGAATTCAAAACTTAGATAAAAAAATCAGCTATAAAGAATAAATGAGAGTAGTATAGTAGGATTCGAAATCAGGTGGACATGCATTACGCCAAAAGTTCTTTATAGATCCATCTTTTATCATAAAACCCATCAAACAATCTTATCCACCCATTTTTTTTATCAAAATAAAAAAATAAACTTTCACCCTTTTTTTAAAACTTAAATATTTCGCAAACCGTAAATCGTCAAGCTATAAAAAAAATATCATCGCGACGAGAATTAAATTATCTTTCTATAGACATGCATTGTTATATACTTTCGACGAACTTTTTTTTCGATGATTTTTTTTTTCGCCAAGAAAAATCATATATGATTCGTAAGAATCATATATGATTCGATTTTAACAAATCATATATGATTCTTACGAATCATATATGATTCTTACGAATCGTATATGATTCGTAAGAATCGAATCATATATGATTTTTTACGAATCATATATGATTTTTACGAATCATATATGATTCTTTCTGGGCGGAAATTAAAAAAAAAAAAAAAAAATCGTCGAAAGTATATAACAATGCATATCTATAGAAAGATCATTTAATTCTCGTCGCGATTGTTTTTTTTTTTTTTTTTTTTTTTTTTTTTTTTTTTTTTTTTTGTAGCTTGAAGATTTACCGTTTGCAAGATATGTTGTTTTAAAAAAAATGTGGAAAATATAAATGGGTGGCTATGATTGGTTGATAGGTTTTATGACATGTATGAGTTTTTCATGGATATCAACTCCATACATTACATTTAGTAAATAAAATTGACTATAACATTATCTTTTAAAAGTTTTTTTTTTTATGGTAAATTAAGATTGTGAATCACATTAGAATTTATTTTACAAATAAAGTACCAATGTTTAGAAAAAGTGTCTAATGGTACTTGAGCATTTTTGTTTAAATAAAAGAAAAGAAAAGATTTCTCTACGAATTTTATTTGCCATACGTATCAATCAAATTATTTAATTGGTTTATCTGATTCGTTAATTTTACCAAAACACTTTTTTTTTTCAATTGCCACCTAAAACGTGTTAAGATTTGAAACTATTAGCCGTTAATTTCTTCCATGTATTGCCACACGATCTTATTTATGCATTCATATAACGATATTCACATTAAATTATGGTTCAAATTGATTTGAATGTTTTTCATCTTCTTCTTAGAATAGTGACAGTCATGCTTCCGAAATCACCCTACCTCTCAAATCCACCAATAATATCATTCCACCTCATTTCACCTCATTCATAGTTTTTTCATACCACCTAACCCTTTTTTAGTGGCAATCATGCCTTTTTCATACCTCCCAACTATATATATATATATATATATATATATATATATATATATATATATATATATATATATATATTTTAAATTATATTAAACAATTTAATAAAAACATAATATTTCATTAATAACCAAAAGAAAATTACATAATACTTAAAAAAAACAAAAAAAAAAAAAAAAAAAAAAAACATAATTAAAAGAAAATTACATTATTCTTAAAAAAAAAAAAGAAATAACTAATCATTGAGATATGTTAAGTTTTGAGCCTCTACGTGATCCGTAAGATCATATAGGAGTCGGTAATGGATTTGTTCGTCGATTAACTCCGGTAATACACTATCGTCATAAACTGGCGCGACCGGCGGATCCATTATATGAATCGGTGATATTGCAACTCGATCGTCTTTTAAAATCATATTGTGAAATATGATACACGTATAAACGAGTTGTCGAATCTTTTCAACCGACATTGCCCGGAGAGGACGAGCGAGAATCATCCATTTATTTTTAAGACGACCAAAAGCTCGCTCGATATCTTTTCTTGCAGACTCTTGTAGCTTCTTGAATCTCTTTTCCTTCAGTTCAACCGGATGCTTATATGCTTTAACAAACGTTGACCATGTAGGATAGATTCCATCGGTAAGGTAATATCCACGTTTGTAAAACCGTCCATTTACATGAAATAAACTGTTTGCCGCCGTTCCATTTTGCTCTGTAAGATACAATGGTGACTGATTCAAAACATTGATATCGTTGTTTGCACCGGAAGGACCAAAAAACGAATGCCAAATCCACAAATCGTATAAAGCGACGGATTCAAGCATAATAGTTGGGTATTGATGATCACCTCGCTTATATTGACCTTTCAAATGTCTAGGACAATTACGCCATGAGAAATGTGTACAATCAATGCTACCAAGCATTCCAGGAATGTGATGTTTATCTTCTTGAAACTCGTATAAGCGTGCAATGTCATGGGATGTCGGCCTACGTAAGAACTCTCGACCATATAAGTGAATAATCGCTTGGCAAAAATTATCAAGACATTCTCCTATAAAAAAATTAATAACAAGAACTTTAAAAAATATATATATAACGATAACTTTATAAAAAATTAATAACAAGAACTTAAAAAATATATATATAACGATAACTTTATAAAAAACTAATAACCAGAACTTTAAAAAAATATATATAACCTGACGTTCGGCGCGCCATGTTTAAATAGTCATCAAATCTATCTGGAGGTTCACCCGTTGCGAGTTGCCGAATGGCCGATGTGCATTTTTGTAACGCTGTGAAACTTTTTTTCCCCTCGCATCTAGGCCCTCTTGAAACCATTCAAAATTCGCTTCAACATCAGTAACAACTCTTAAAAACAAGCTTTTATTCATACGAAACCGTTCACGAAAACGTACGTCGTTAAACTTTGGACGTTCAACAAAATAATCATTCATAAGGGTTCATAAAGCTTCTTCACGAAAACGGGTTACATACTCCCGAGTTTCGGTAGAGCTTGTCGTGTCGTCAATTGAATCGTACGCGGCTAATAAGGTTTCTAGGGTGCTACCGGATGGCAATAGTTCGGACGATTTGGCGGGACTCAATATCGAGTCGGACGAAGAAGAAGATAATAAAACCATTGTAAAAATATGTGAATTGGTTATATATGTGAATTGTATTGTTTGTGTTAAAAATGTATGTGTTTTAGTTTAGTATATATAGGGATTTTTTTTTTTTTTTTTTTTTTTTTTTGGTTTCTTGTGCTCCAAGGTTCAAAAATTAAACTCACCAACGGATACATTTTCCTTCGAAAACACCAAACCGCGTAGGCAATCTTTGTCGTTGGACCATTGCCGCCGGGCATGCCGGCGATGTGGCGGCGGTGTTCACCACCGGCATGGGCATGCCGTTGGTGATGCCGATGTCCACTGCCACCCTCCTTATGTCTCAGTAAAACCAATTTAAGAACCTTGACTTGAATCTCATTATATAAGTGTATAAGTAAACTGACGGAACAAAAATATGTGACTAAAGCTAAAAGTATCAACGGAAAAATACTGAAGTGTCCCAATTTGGAACATGAAAAAAATTTGTTACCTTCGATAAAGGAAAAAGTTTAGGTACTTCGCTTTGAAATTAAACCTAACTTGAATACTTTTTTATGTCATTTGGCTTATATAAAATATGATTTAAGAAATTAGTTCTTATTAATTCTTATTTTATATTTATAAAACTAGCAAAAATGAATACAAACACATATATAACCATAAAAATCCAAATATAAATACATAATAATTTTACCAAACATACAATCCAATATCAAACATATATAATTCGATGAGAATACAAGTTTAAAAATGAACTGACAAATATAAAAAAAATCACGTTACTGAATGACAAAACAAAATTTTGAACTTTAGACTTAGTTAAAAGGTTTGAGATTATTGAATGACACATAACCAAATTGGCTGGTTAAATTCGATTTCCAGCTCACTACCTGATCCTGCCCAACCCACTACCCTAATTAAAATCCAAACAAAGCATGGTTAATTAGATTTACTAAACTCTTGCTGGTCCTTTCAGGACCATAGCTAGTTAAGTTAATTTATCATTAGACCACTGGTAGCAGTCATCAATACTATGAGTGGCCATCCTAGCTGGCACTAAGACCGTGAGTGGTCACCACTACACACTAACATTTCAGTCATGAAGAACAAATTAGCACCATTCGATGATTTAGACCACATGATTAAAAAAAAAAATTGTGTGTTTGGGTGTCTTGTAAAAGTATGTTTGTATCTAAGTGGGTATATGTAATGGTAAGGAAGGTGGTAACGGTAAATGTGGTGGGAAGGCATGTTGATTTGGCGCTAATGTTGAGGTGGTCAGACCAACACCACTATGTTCAGCCCTTAAACTCACGCTGACTCTTTCAATGCCATAGTTAGTTAAGTTAATTTACCATAAACCCACTTACACTCACTACTTTACTTTCATTGTGGTACCATCTTATTCGTAAACTATGTTCTCGCCACTGTTTTCATCACTGTCGTCACCAACAAAAAAAATGCAAAACCAACTGGTTCTGGTTAACCGGTTCGAGACGGGTTGGATAAAACCCGACGGTTTAGCACATTTTGGCTTAAAATAGTGTCCTATTAGCAAACTGACATCTTGCTATCACGGGGTAATCATAACTTGTTCATAACATCTTCGTAATCATTTGTCATCAATTTTTATCGTAATGTCGCGA
This sequence comes from Artemisia argyi, assembly GCA_030686995.1. Classification (NCBI taxonomy): domain Eukaryota; kingdom Viridiplantae; phylum Streptophyta; class Magnoliopsida; order Asterales; family Asteraceae; genus Artemisia; species Artemisia argyi. The sequence goes on along the minus strand of CM060696.1, from coordinate 142,533,155 downwards.
ACAACGTTTCACCAGAAAACAATATCGATAGATATTGGACGAAAGGTATTAATTAAGAAGCTCGTAATGATGGTAATATTGTTACGACGGTTCGACGTATATGAGAGGAGATATCTTCTATTTTTATGTATTTGAAGGTGTAGTAGTAGTTTAAATAGAATAATATATTGTTAAAAAGGAATAAGCGTGTACTGGGGACTCGTTGTGCTTGTGCCTATGTGATTGTAAATGCTAGTTTCCTGATAGATTTTAGGTTCATAAACATTTCTATCACTTATAACATTATTTATTTATTTCTTTTTCATATCCAGTGGCCCTCTTATGAGAGTTTTAAGATTCAAATATTGAAACTAATATGATTCTTTGATGACATTCTTATTTTTGCAGGAAAAAATATCAAGCAAGACACATATTTTGATAAGAGTACTAGTTATTGTCATAGTCATTGTTGTGATAATAATCACTTGTAGTGGTATCTTCATAAGGTTGAGAAAAAAGCAGCATCAAACATCGCATACCAAAATCACAGAGAGTAAGAACCAAGTTTGCAGCTTTTATAATGATCATATTTACTACAACTAAAATACTACAAAGTACTGGAGTTTTAGTGCCATCAATTGTTTTTTATATCAAAATCAAATAGTGTATCAAGTTAAGCTCTAATATGAGTTAGGAGGTGCGGGGTGCACGCTCGTGTTATCTAACTTTAGACAGCCACGACAAATAGCAGAAGTCAAGGGGGTAAGGGGTGCAAGAGGCTCTAAAGGTAGAGCCTGAAACCGAAATGATTTTCCCAATCTTAACTGAGTAGTCAAAAGTTCTTTATAGATCCAACTTTTACCATAAAACCTATCAATCAATCTTAGCCACTCATTTTTTTTTTATCAAAATAAAAAAATAAATTTCCACCCTTTTTTTAAAACTTAAATATTTCGCAAACTGTAAATCGTCAAACTACAAAAAAAATACCATTGCGACGAGAATTAAATTATCTTTCTATAGACATGCATTGTTATATATTTTCGACGAACTTTTTTTTCGCCTAGAAAAATTATATATGATTCGTAAGAATCATATATGATTCAAAGAATCATATATGATTCAAAGAATCGAATCATATATGATTTTTTACGAATCATATATGATTTTACGAATCATATATGATTCTTTCTGGGCGAAAAAAAAGTTCGTTGAAAGTATATAACAATGCATATCTATAGAAAGATCATTTAATTATCGTCGCGATGGTATTTTTTTGTAGCTTGAAGATTTACCGTTTGCAAGATATGTTGTTTTGAAAAAAAAGGTGAAAAATATAAATGGGTGGCTATGATTAATTGATAGGTTCTATGGCATGTATGAGTTCTTCATGAATCTCAACTCATCTTAAGTGTTTGGTTTAAGTTATGTTGATTATTGGCAAAAACGACTTATATAAAAAAAATATAAATGTTGGGTTAGGTATAATTAAGGTTAAAATTGTAGTTTTGCAAAAGAGCATATTATATAAACCTAAGTACCCAACTCTCTTTAGGAAAGTCACAATTTTTGGGTTTATCAAAACTCCGTATTTAATCATATGAACTCACTCATATAAGTTTAGCAAAACACTTAATTTCAACTTATTTAAGTCCTATAAGCTAACAAGCTTATAAGCCCATTATATAAGTTTACCCAAACAACCGTTGTAATATAATAGACGAATTGGTTAAGGCGTGAATAAATTATTTAGTACATTACTTGACTTTATAGTAAATTAAATGTTAATTGTCATCTATGAGTTGAAACGATGGATATTGGAACAGCTAAATCTTTGCGATATAACTTTAGTTTGGTCAAAGCAGCAACAAATGACTACTCCGAAAACAATAAGTTAGGGCAAGGGGGATTTGGAGCGGTTTACAAGGTAAACACAGCTTGATCATTTATGTTGCTAGCATTTTATTTATTTATTTATTTTAGAATAATGTTAATGTAACCATAATACTAATATATGCAATCAAATTGTATTTAGGGTAAACTTGAAGATGAACAAGCTAGAGATAGCAATAAAGAGACAAGCCACGGATTCTACACAAGGGACATAGAATTCAAGAATGAGGTTTTGCTACTCGCGAAACTTCAACACCGTAATTTGGTTAGGTTGGTTGGTTTCAGCATAGAAGGAAGTGAACGGCTTCTTATTTACGAATTCTTGCCAAATGCAAGTCTAGATCAAATTATATTTGGTAAGCTCTTATGATAATCGATACTTTACAATTACAGGGAACCATATATATCGCATATAGCAATGGATTTAGCATGGTTTAGCGACCAAATGCAAATTTGAATGGTTTTAATTTTTGTTAAGTTTGTCACAAAATATTCTTTAGGATGTCACAATTAGTTTCAACAGAGTAATTTGATTTAGGTAGCAATGGTAGTCGAAGAAGTTGATTTTATTTAATTTGTTAAAAGAATTGATGATGTTTCACAAAAAGACATTAACGTTGTTTGATGGTGTTTGTAGATCCGAGTAAACGTACACTTCTTGAGGGTAAAGTAGAAAAAACTTAACTCGCTACATCAAGTTAAAAATAATGGAACGTAAGACAAATAAAAAAAGCAATTAGCCTAAAAATAAAATATGAAATGTCATTTTCAAGAAAAAATCAAGAATAAGTGTGCTTGTGAGATTGTATCATGCTAGTATCTCAATTGATATTTGTTGGACAATACCTCGACAACAATCCGAAGTTCGATAGCGGAAAACTAGATCACGAGTTGTATCGAGCACAAGTAGCAAACACGAGAGACTACAAAAGACCGACTAGAATATGCACACGATATACCCTCAATGAACCCTTTATTAAAACCAATAAAGCTTTTACAATTGAGGAAGAAGAATGAATTACTAGCATCCCCCCTCATCTCTATTTATAGAGATGAGGGGGTAAAAACCTTAGCTTGCAAGCCAAGTAACTAGTTTCCTAATCTAAGTACAATCCTAAACTTTATTTAAACTAAATACAATTAATCCCCTTATTATTGTCTAAGTCACATTTAACCCTCCTAAGTATTGCTACAAACACATAACAATATTAGGTCCATCAACTTTCCTATCACTTAGAGGGTAAGGTATCATAACATTTCAACACCAAAAAAGTGCTGCAACCTCAGCGTCATATCACTTCAACACCAAAACATTTAACACTCAAAAATCACCTCTGATCATAAAACCTTATAACAACACTTTTTGGGACCCACCTTTTAAAAAAAAAATACAAATTACAAATTAATTCCTTAACTAATATTTCAATTATTAAATAAACCCTTAACTAATATTTCATTCATTAAATACTAATACAAATCACGAGTACTTAAAAAAAACATACATAAATTTAAAAAACATGCGGAAATGTTAAAACATAGATAACTTGGACGAACATGCGGAAATGTAAAACCAACATAATTTTAAAAAGAAAACATACACCCCAGCCGCTAAACTTATTAGTCTTCATCTTAATGTTGTCACCAAATATGCGCCATTATGTTTCGTTGGAGACTAAGATGTGTATTTTTGTCACTTATTTCTTTTGCCTTTCGACATTGGACATCACATCTGTCTATCCACCTTCGTTGCCTATGTGGTACCGGATTCACCCGCACTTCATTGTACTCACTTATTACAAAGTTTTGATATTTTAATACCATGTTATGGAATATGATGCAAGAATACATGATTCCACGTATCTTGGTAAGCTAGTATTGACGTACCGGTTGCCGTATTATTCCCCGACGACCTTGAAGAACACCAAAAGCACATTCGACATCCTTTCGTGCACTTTCTTGTCGCCTTTTAAAGTAACTATGTTTATCGTCTTGTGCGACAGAAAACGATTTGACGAATGTTGCCCACTGTAGGTAAATTCCATCGGCTAAGTAATATCCCTTTTCAAACCCAACTCCATTTACCTCAAACGGAGCTATAGGGCGACATCATCAAGAATGTCGTCGAATAACGGAGAATTATCTAAAACATTGATATCGTTATCCGCACCCAGTACCCCAAAAATGGATCCCAAATCCAAAAATCGTGCGAAGCAACAACTTCAAGCATTATAGTTGGGTATTTTTTTCACCCCTACCATATTGTCCCTGCCATGACACCAGAAAATTTATCCATTCCAAATGCATAAAATCAATGCTACCAAGCATTCCCGAAAAAACATGAACATGCTCATGTCTTGCATAAAGATTTTGAATGTCATTAAAGTTAGGTTTTCTTAAAAACTCCAGCATGAACAAATCAATAATACACATATTAAAATTATCCAGACAATCACATTCGGTATGCTCACCCGTTTGCAAATGTTCATAAAACGCATCGGGTGTTGTGCCGTTGCCAATTGGCGTATGGAGGATGTGCATTTCATTATAACACCCATACACATTCGGCCCGTACAATCGGGTCGGACTTGAAAGAATTTAAAATGCTTTAGAAGAGGATCGGCAGTATAAGATTGAATACCTTCGACTATTTCTAGAAATAGTTTCCGACTCATACAATATCTTCTTCAAAAATAGGATAACGGATACTTACAACCTTCATTAAAATAGTCGGCCATCTAACGTATCTCGGCAGCCTCATGTTCACGGTTGACAGGGTTACGGGTGAATCGAAGAGGTTGCGCTTCTTTTGCTTGTAACCGTTGGTGATACTCGTACGCGACCATCATGAAGTAAACGTCGGTTTCTTCATCGGCTCGGAAAAGTTGTTATATTCTTTGTCACTTTGATTTAGATCCATTGTGAAAGAATAAGTTCTTTTGTAAAGAGGGTTTGAATTATTTGTGTGAAAAATGGTTAGATAGTGGTATAATATATATAGGTGGTATTTGAAAAAAAAATGAAAAAACATAACCGTTTGAGGGGGTGTTTTTTGTAATTTTTTTTTTAATTCAAACCAAAAGTAGCCATTTAGGGGGCAGAAGTGTAAGTTTTCTTCTTTGTTTGTGTGTTTTGTGGTGAGTTATTACAATAACTTCGATCTCAATGCCACAACTCCGACGGTATGGTAACGTCGGCTTCGGCGTTACCATACCTAGCCTTCTTATATCACATTATTTATTTCTTCTTTTCATATCTAATATCCCTCTTATGAGAGTTGTAATATTCAAACATTAAAATTATGATGATTCTTTGATGAAATTCTTATTTTTGCGTGCAAAAATTCAAGCAAGACACGACTTTTGATAACATTACTAGTTATTGTCATAGTAATTGTCGTCATTATAATCACTTGCAGTAGAATCTTCATAAAATTGAGAAAAAAGAAACATCAAACACGGCAGACCGGAATTACAAAGAGTAAGTTCCATGTTGTTTGCAGCTTGTATAATGATCATATTTACTACAATTACAATATTACAAATTAAGTACTTGTGTTTTTAGTGTCATCAATTTTCTTTATACTGAAATCAAATTGTTTATCAAATTAAGCTTTAATATGAGTTACGAGGTGCGTGGTGCACGCTCGCGTGATCTAACTTTTTACTGCCACGATGTGTAAATGAGGTCAAGGGGCAAGGGTTGCAAGAGGCTCTAAAGGCAGAGCCTGAAACCTGAATAATCTTTCCAAGTCGGTTGCTGGAAACAGGTTTTTGGCCAACCGTTATAACCAGTGTTCGAAACAAAACCAATTGACGCATCACTTGATAATTACCAGCCATAACTTTCAGTAACCAAATTCAACTGATTTTTTTCCGTTATAATAAGAGCATTAGTCTCAAAAACCTAAAGTGGCACAAAACAATCATTATGTTTTTTGCTTTTGTTTTGGTGCCTTTGTGTGGATTTCATGATACCCGAGGCATACATGAGCAAAATACTACAATATGAAAGTGTAAAAACCTATTCATAAATTATTTAGGACATTACCTCATAGTCAAATTGAACGTCAATTGTTTTATCTATCATTTGAAACCATGGATATTGGAACGGCTGAATCTTTACGATATAATTTTAGTTTAGTCAAAGCAGCAACGGATGACTTCTCCGAAGACAATAAGTTAGGACATGGTGGATTTGGAGCAGTTTACAAGGTATATATACATAGCTTGATCATTAATGTTGCTATCTTGTTTTACTTATTATTTTCTTTTTGCTTAAGAACAAGAATGTTAATGTAACCAGAATATTAATATATGTTATCAAATTGTATGTATTTTGGGAAAATTTGAAGATGGACATGAAATAGCAGTAAAGAGACTAGCCACAGATTCTACGCAAGGTGACATAGAATTTAAGAACGAGGTTTGGCTAGTCGCGAAACTTCAACACCGTAATTTGGTTAGGTTGCTTGGTTTCAGCATAGAAGCAAGCGAACGACGCCTCATTTATGAGTTCTTGCCAAATGCATGTCTAGATAAAATTATATTTGGTAAGCTCTTAAGATAATCGATACTTTACAATTACAAGGAACCGTATATATCTGTTGGTCCTGAGATTTGGGTAAACCGACAATATGTTTGATAAGATAAAAACAAGTTTTACACAAGACCCATTTGACAACTAATAACACCCTTCGTACTTTTCAACGTTTATAATTTTTAATTAAAAATGAATCAAAGAATTATAATCACTATCTCGATTGAATGACAAATAAAACTCTTCGTTTACATGAATCAAAGCTTACTAGCTTTGCTTATGATGAAAGGAGATCGAGAATAACCCTATCACTATAATACATTTGTATTATTTTTGTGTGTGGAATCTCTAACTATCTCTCTAGACAAACTCATGTATATATAAGATGATAAAGTGAAGTCGCGTGTATAGTAGGTTAGGTGTGACTTCAAATTTCAATGCGGCTTCAACTTCCAATGTATTTTGGTGAATAGTTAATTAAAGTATCCACCTTTATAGCATCTACTTTTGTACTTGTTTGACTTCTATGCAAAAGTGTTTTCCTTTTGCTTTTGTGAAATTCCCGCCCATATTTCAAGTTTGTTCCCGAGATAGAATATTCAGAGTCAGGGAAACTTTGTCAGATCTCAGTAAGTAACTCTGATGTCGTGTGTAGCTCAGGTACTTTACTTACTGAAACCACATCGGTGACGTAAAGTATTTCTTTCTTCAGTTGGTCATTGACGTATCTGAACCATGTTGTTGATTGAGCTTTATACAATACTTTCTGATTTCATATCAAAGAGTTAAATATTGTTAGAGACATTTGGACAAACTTTTAGACCGACAATATCACATATAGCTATGGATTTAGCATGTTTAGCGACCAAATGCAAAATTGATTTGTTTTAATCTTTGTTAAGTTTGTAACAAAATATTCTTTAGGATGTCACAATTAGTTTAAAAAAGGTGATTTGATTTAGGTAGCATTGATAATCGAAGAAGTTGATTTTATTTGTTAAAAGAATTGACGATGCTTGACAGAGAAAAATGTTTTGCAGAAAAAGATATTAACGTTGTCTGATGGTGTTTGAAGATCCCATTAAACGTACACTTCTTGATTGGAAAAAGCGATATAATATCATTAAGGGCATTGCCAAGGGACTTTTATACCTTCACGAAGATTCCCTTCTATGGGTAGTTCACAGAGATACGAAAGCTGGTAATGTGTTGTTAGATTCTGAGATGAAACCTAAAATCGCAGATTTTGGCATGGCAAGATTGTTCAAACCAGAGGAAACTCAAGGCGACACAAATCGAATTGTTGGAACCTAGTACGTATACTTACTTTAGACAATATCAATAGGTAGTTGACTACTTTATTCCCTCCAGTTGTGCAAGTGCTCAAATTGTTGTTGTCATGTTCTATTGTACAGTGGTTATATGGCACCCGAGTATGCTATGCAATTCTTAGTAAAATCGGATGTCTTTTGCTTTGGTGTGTTAGTATTGGAGATGGTAACTAGTAAAAAACAACCAATGCTTTCGAAATGTAGATAACATCGAAGACCTACTTAGCTTTGTAAGTATCCCCCAAATACAACAATTCAGTTAATTAGATAAGTATACATTTGTGGCATACTTATAAATATGTATAATTCTGAACAGATTTGGAGAATTGTCAAACAACGAAGTGGTTCTAAATATTTATACTGAACTATCTGAAAAGAAAAAAAATCAACTTACCCTACTTCATTTGTTTTTAACTTATAAGTTAGCTAGATGTCCTAAGTGCGAGTTTCAGAAAACTTTTGATAATAAACATTTCTATGAATCTATATATGGAATCCATGATTTATGTATCTTTATACTTTAAGGTATTATATGATATCTATTCTTTTACATACACCATGAAGAATTCGCCTATTTGTGGTAGTGTCCCTTTCACTTAAAACTCTAAAACAACATTGGAACATAATCATTTTGTTAGCGAGGACGCAGTAACTCTTTGCCGAAATCATTTTTAATGGCACTTCTATATCAACAACATAATTGTTAATTTTTTCTAGGCATGGAAAACATGGCGGAATGGTACACCAGTAGATATGATACATTCTACATTGAAGGCGGGACCAGGTTCATTGCTCAACGTAATTAGAAGTATCCATATTAGGTTGTTATGTGTTCAAGAAAATGTTGATGATAGGCCAATGGCTTCAGTTGTTCATATGCTCAATAACTTCTCCGTGACACTTTCAGTACCATCAGAACATTCATTTTTCATGCATAGTAATGCTGATCTTGAAATGCCACTCTTAAAAGAGTACCGTCCTTCAAGGTCAAGATTTGCCCAACATTCGAAAAATGTTGTTTCAATATCTGAGATAGTTCCTAGATAGGTTTGGATAAAGCACTCAGTATGATATGCTAAGTACTTGCTTTTACATATAGAAACTTAATTTAGTTTTACCGTGGAAGGTTGCATCCTGATTCCTAGAATTAAAGCTACCATATATGTGATGAACTTCTATCATAAGCACAAGTTTCATTTCATTGTTTTCTTATTATTATCGATCGCTATTTTGATTTCATATCAACTAAATTGGAATTACAATAACTTGTTCAAACTTTCTCCACATAATTACATCTTGTTTGTGTAATATGTATTTTCGGTCGTTAATTAATTCCTATATACTGTTTCCTTTTCACAATAGCAATATAATAAGATGTACTGATAAATTTGTTAGATGTCAAAATAACAACAATACTAAATCTTTCTTTGCCAACAATATTAACCTTTTTAACAAGGGGGAACTAGACATATATCAATTGTACAAGTTTTTAATGGTCAATGTACAATGATTTTCAATGCCGATTTTTAATGCCCAAATGCCCCTTTTAACAATTATGTAATTAGAAACCAATCAACTAATAACTATATGTTTTTTAGTTAGTTACCATATAGCATACCACGTCATTGCTAGTTCTATATGCATACATGGTCATGGCTATGTTACACGGGTCAGGTTAAAATGAACCAAAGACATAACATTGAAGTCAGAAAACTTTGAAGTAATTAAGCCTTCAAGACACTCTAAAATCCTCTATTGCTTGCACCAAGCAATAGCAACGACATAAAGAAAGATGCTACCAGCGGTAAAACCACCAACTGTCCATACAAATTTATGCATACCGATCTCCTTTTGAGTGTCGGTGTCCCCTTTGAAAATGTCAATTCATATGTACATTTCAAACGCTCCAACTACAACCGTAAATGCATTTATTAGTTTACCAGCGGTTTATAACATGACACGCATTTGTAGAAGATATTTTTGCTTAACGTCCAACATTATGTTGACGTAGTCTCCATAGGAACTCTAGCCAATGACTTTCATGTTTCCAATATTGCTTTGTAGAATACCTCCTGTTAGCTAATTAATTATTAGACGAATTGAGACCCATCAACGGATCAACCCATGGGCCATGGCAAAAGAGTCATTGTTGAACAACATTTAATTGGTCCCCGAAGACAGGGAAGTCATTGTTGGCTAGGGTCAGGTCAATGCACAATTTGTATTATAGTTGTCCCATATATGGCTTAAATTTGCTTGACCTCAAGTCTTCCACCCAAGACTTTAATGCCTACAAAGTAAACGTACTGGCCCATTTTTATTTTATTTTTTAATTTGTTTTTCGCTTTTTCTTTTTGTAGCTAAAATCGTTTCCCATTACTCACGTCAAGGTCATGTTTGACTACAAGTCAACAGAATAAACTAGTTAATTAGTTTTGGTAATTAGAAATTATAAATGCGTTTAGATTTCCACCTCTGGAAAATACGAATTGAATACATATGAGATAGGCTACGAACGCCGCGTTGCGGGCTCGCCTGTTTATTTTACGATGCCATAATCTGCTAAAACTTTATTGAGCTAATCCAGATCCGCTTCATTACCCTATATTAAAAAAATATGAGCCAAGTCAGTACCGAGAATTGCAGCAAGTAAATTAGTTACCCCATTCTTCAGTATACTGTAATAAAATGGAGCATTCATCTATGGATGTACAAATTTATTCACATTTTCACGGAATCGAACTTCAACAAATCTTTTGAATCATCTAGCTAACCGAACAAAGACCAATTTGAGAACCCGCCCACAAAAATTGGTCCAAACCAGGTCTAGGCCATAAATGTTTGACTATCAATAAGTCAAATATATAGCAACTAATGAAGCATTTCTAACATGTATACTTTCGCATATCAAAGATTCCTAGAATACCAACAGTAGCACCATTTCAATCCAGTTACTTGTAAATAGGTCGATTAGGGTTATGTTTAATCTCTAATAGGTCAAACACAGAAAATAACATATAAAGATTAAAAATGTTGGACAAAAAGTATTTTGGGTCAATCCAAGTATCCAACATGACGTATTTCGAAGTATTCCAAAAGTTAACTATTTTGACCCAGATACTTTTTTACTCTTTAACCAAACCTGCCAATAGGCCGTGGGCTGCAACCCGAGCGTTGGCAAAAGCATGCGGTTAGCTAGTAACTGCTAAGATACATTAGTATGCTATCGTGTATGTGTTTCGAATGAAGATAAGTGGCTTGGTTACATAGATCGAGTGCAAAAAACATTGTCAGGTTACAACATTAGCAAATGCCACTGTCCTAATACATTAAGAAAAAAACATGATGCAGTCACGTAACGTGGTAAACCTATGCATTAAAGACACCACACGAACTGTAATAATGCCGAGACAAGCAACATACCTCGGGTAGTGTGCGTGCGTCTACCAGAACGCGTATTGATGTTCGTTGTCCGCCTGTGTGTAACGTTTCTTTGTGCTGCAACAATGAAATGTGACAGTATACATGTGTCAGCAAATCAAGGCAATGGCTAAACACAAAATATCAGCAAAAAAAAGTACATAAGAATAAGACACGAAAAGTACCTTGGTGGCAGGCAGCTGTAATATTCCAAACAGACAAATTTTATAAGATAAACCTACCGCACAACTCATTAGAATACGAAAACAAAGTATGCTCGTCTGTAAGAATACTTTATTCCCTCCAGTTGTGCAAGTGCTCAAATTGTTGTTGTCATGTTCTATTGTACAGTGGTTATATGGCACCCGAGTATGCTATGCAATTCTTAGTAAAATCGGATGTCTTTAGCTTTGGTGTGTTAGTATTGGAGATGGTAACTAGTAAAAAAAAACCAATGCTTTCGAAATGTAGATAACATCGAAGACCTACTTAGCTTTGTAAGTATCCCCCAAATACAACAATTCAGTTAATTAGATAAGTATACATTTGTGGCATACTTATAAATATGTATAATTCTGAACAGATTTGGAGAATTGTCAAACAACGAAGTGGTTCTAAATATTTATACTGAACTATCTGAAAAGAAAAAAATCAACTTACCCTACTTCATTTGTTTTTAACTTATAAGTTAGCTAGATGTCCTAAGTGCGAGTTTCAGAAAACTTTTGATAATAATCATTTCTATGAATCTATATATGGAATCCATGATTTATGTATCTTTATACTTTAAGGGATTATATGATATCTATTCTTTTACATACACCATGAAGAATTCGCCTATTTGTGGTAGTGTCCCTTTCACTTAAAACTCTAAAACAACATTGGAACATAATCATTTTGTTAGCGAGGACGTAGTAACTCTTTGCCGAAATCATTTTTAATGGCACTTCTATATCAACAACATAATTGTTAATTTTTTCTAGGCATGGAAAACATGGCGGAATGGTACACCAGTAGATATGATACATTCTACATTGAAGGCGGGACCAGGTTCATTGCTCAACGTAATTAGAAGTATCCATATTAGGTTGTTATGTGTTCAAGAAAATGTTGATGATAGGCCAATGGCTTCAGTTGTTCATATGCTCAATAACTTCTCCGTGACACTTCCAGTACCATCAGAACATTCATTTTTCATGCATAGTAATGCTGATCTTGAAATGCCACTCTTAAAAGAGTACCGTCCTTCAAGGTCAAGATTTGCCCAACATCCGAAAAATGTTGTTTCAATATCTGAGATAGTTCCTAGATAGGTTTGGATAAAGCACTCAGTATGATATGCTAAGTACTTGCTTTTACATATAGAAACTTAATTTAGTTTTACCGTGGAAGGTTGCATCCTGATTCCTAGAATTAAAGCTACCATATATGTGATGAACTTCTATCATAAGCACAAGTTTCATTTCATTGTTTTCTTATTATTATCGATCGCTATTTTGATTTCATATCAACTAAATTGGAATTACAATAACTTGTTCAAACTTTCTCCACACAATTACATCTTGTTTGTGTAATATGTATTTTCGGTCGTTAATTAATTCCTATATACTGTTTCCTTTTCACAATAGCAATATAATAAGATGTACTGATAAATTTGTTAGATGTCAAAATAACAACAATACTAAATCTTTCTTTGCCAACAATATTAACCTTTTTAACAAGGGGGGACTAGACATATATCATTTGTACAAGTTTTTAATGGTCAATGTACAATGATTTTCAATGCCGATTTTTAATGCCCAAATGCCCCTTTTAACAATTATGTAATTAGAAACCAATCAACTAATAACTATATGTTTTTTAGTTAGTTACCATATAGCATACCACGTCATTGCTAGTTCTATATGCATACATGGTCATGGCTATGTTACACGGGTCAGGTTAAAATGAACCAAAGACATAGCATTGAAGTCAGAAAACTTTGAAGTAATTAAGCCTTCAAGACACTCTAAAAGCCTCTATTGCTTGCACCAAGCAATAGCAACGACATAAAGAAAGATGCTACCAGCGGTAAAACCACCAACTGTCCATACAAATTTATGCATACCGATCTCCTTTTGAGTGTCGGTGTCCCCTTTGAAAATGTCAATTCATATGTACATTTCAAACGCTCCAACTACAACCGTAAATGCATTTATTAGTTTACCAGCGGTTTATAACATGACACGCATTTGTAGAAGATATTTTTGCTTAACGTCCAACATTATGTTGACGTAGTCTCCATAGGAACTCTAGCCAATGACTTTCATGTTTCCAATATTGCTTTGTAGAATACCTCCTGTTAGCTAATTAATTATTAGACGAATTGAGACCCATCAACGGATCAACCCATGGGCCATGGCAAAAGAGTCATTGTTGAACAGCATTTAATTGGTCCCCGAAGACAGGGAAGTCATTGTTGGCTAGGGTCAGGTCAATGCACAATTTGTATTATAGTTGTCCCATATATGGCTTAAATTTGCTTGACCTCAAGTCTTCCACCCAAGACTTTAATGCCTACAAAGTAAACGTACTGGCCCATTTTTATTTTATTTTTTAATTTGTTTTTCGCTTTTTCTTTTTGTAGCTAAAATCGTTTCCCATTACTCACGTCAAGGTCATGTTTGACTACAAGTCAACAGAATAAACTAGTTAATTAGTTTTGGTAATTAGAAATTATAAATGCGTTTAGATTTCCACCTCTGGAAAATACGAATTGAATACATATGAGATAGGCTACGAACGCCGCGTTGCGGGTTCGCCTGTTTATTTTACGACGCCATAATCTGCTAAAACTTTATTGAGCTAATCCAGATCCGCTTCATTACCCTATATTAAAAAAATATGAGCCAAGTCAGTACCGAGAATTGCAGCAAGTAAATTAGTTACCCCATTCTTCAGTATACTGTAATAAAATGGAGCATTCATCTATGGATGTACAAATTTATTCACATTTTCACGGAAACAAACTTCAACAAATCTTTTGAATCATCTAGCTAACCGAACAAAGACCAATTTGAGAACCCGCCCACAAAAATTGGTCCAAACCAGGTCTAGGCCATAAATGTTTGACTATCAATAAGTCAAATATATAGCAACTAATGAAGCATTTCTAACATGTATACTTTCGCATATCAAAGATTCCTAGAATACCAACAGTAGCACCATTTCAATCCAGTTACTTGTAAATAGGTCGATTAGGGTTATGTTTAATCTCTAATAGGTCAAACACAGAAAATAACATATAAAGATTAAAAATGTTGGACAAAAAGTATTTTGGGTCAATCCAAGTATCCAACATGACGTATTTCGAAGTATTCCAAAAGTTAACTATTTTGACCCAGATACTTTTTTACTCTTTAACCAAACCTGCCCATAGGCCGTGGGCTGCAACCCCAGCGTTGGCAAAAGCATGCGGTTAGCTAGTAACTGCTAAGATACATTAGTATGCTATCGTGTATGTGTTTCGAATGAAGATAAGTGGCTTGGTTACATAGATCGAGTGCAAAAAACATTGTCAGGTTACAACATTAGCAAATGCCACTGTCCTAATACATTAAGAAAAAAACATGATGCAGTCACGTAACGTGGTAAACCTATGCATTAAAGACACCACACGAACTGTAATAATGCCGAGACAAGCAACATACCTCGGGTAGTGTGCGTGCGTCTACCAGAACGCGTATTGATGTTCGTTGTCCGCCTGTGTGTAACGTTTCTTTGTGCTGCAACAATGAAATGTGACAGTATACATATGTCAGCAAATCAAGGCAATGGCTCAACACAAAATATCAGCAAAAAAAAGTACATAAGAATAAGACACGAAAAGTACCTTGGTGGCAGGCAGCTGTAATATTCAAAACAGACAAATTTTATAAGATAAACCTACCGCACAACTCATTAGAATACGAAAACAATACTTATCCATTGATTTTTTTTATACTATGTGTGTTGATTGTACGTCGATGAACATTCTGGATCTCACACAATACTTATCCATTGATTTTTTTTTACTGGACAACAGGAAGCTGGACCATTTGAGATGGATTAAAACAGCCCAACCATTGGGCCACAAAATTGGTGGGAAAACGGGGTGCCAAAACTGGGTGCAATTGTGGTGTCAAAAACGGTGCCGTTTACTATACGGTTTAATAATATGTATAATATAGCGGGTCAGTGTAAGAGAAGAAACAAGTGGCCATCATATGATGATTGTCTAGCGGGTCATTTAGGTCATTTATGTCTAGCGGGTCATTTAGGTCATTTAGAAAGTTGTTCATTATTTCTTGTGACCCTATAAAACCATACAATTTTTCAAATCCTTCCTTGCACGTAAACATGATCATACTCATCGAAAAACTACCCATGTGGCTCGTGCTTGTTTTCATATGTTTATTCGCTACCCCAACCTTATCGCAACCCGACTTCATTAAAAGTTTTTGTGAACCGGCTGCTACCTATACTAGAGACAGTACATTTGAAAAAAATCTAAACACAACCCTCTCCGTCCTCTCTAACACAAACTCTGGCTTGGGTTTCTATAACTACTCTACCGGGCAAGACAATGACACAGTCAACTCAATCGCCCTATGCCGAGGTGATGTCAATCCCGATGTATGTCAGAGTTGTCTCAGTGGCTCCATTGATTTCTTGAGACAAGATTGCCCTAACCTAAAGGAAGCAACCGCATACTACGACCACTGCTTGTTAAAGTACTCCGACCAGACTTTATTGCGAGAAGGTCAACCGAAGCCGCTATACTTTTTGTGGAGCGAGTTTAACTCAACTGATCCAAATCGTTTCAATACGGCCCTACGGCTATTGTTGAACGATCTGGTAGCCGAAGCGGCTGCTGGTGGTTCGCTTCGCAAGTTTGCCACCGGGAGTAGACCTGCGTCTGACAACACAACCATTTATGGGCTTGTGCAGTGTACTCCAGATTTAATAAGCAAGCAGTGCAGTGATTGCTTGATAGATATAATCAATAAAGCTTTAAATTCTTCGTATAGTGGGAGAATCGGAGGGAGATATCTTCTCCCTATGTGTAACTTTAGGTACGAGACTAACCAATGGTTTAACAGGAGTAATCAAGCAATACCCTGGCCACCGTCGCGGTTACCAGCACCATCACCAAATTTGCAAGTTTCGCCGCCATCACCAGCAGCATCACCAAATTTGCAAGTTTCGCCGCCATCACCAGGTATGGAACAATATATTTATATTAAGCTAGGGTTAATCGGTTAAAAACATACATTAACGCAAACATATCATTTGCACACATCTCTGAATAGACGTAGGAATTTGTCTAAAAATAGAATGTCTATAAACACAAAGATGTCAAAAATGTATCAAAATATTCGCACATGTAATTAAGGAGAAAAAGTGCAATTTCATAAGTTTACAGAGATAAATTTGGTAACACTGAATGTCCTGCATGTGCTTCGTCTTGCATTATGAACTTAAGTTTATCAAACTGATCCTTACTTTTTACGAGTAAAAGTTTGGACAAACTTTATGTTTACACGAGGTCCTAAGATTGTTTTTTTTTATAGGTTTGGTGTTTTCGTTCTGGATGATTGTATTAGAGTCTGTAAACCGTAGTTTCTCGTTAGTTTTGAATGATATTTTCTATGACATTAAAAGGAAACTAACCTTTAACGGCTACATTTCCAAACTTATAACCGTGTACGCGTTCTTGTTAACAACATAACTTTTATTTCAGTTCAGTTCTTTTCAATAAAATAACTCATGTCAGGATCATATTGCAATAGTTATGGAGAACTTGTCTTCATTCTTTAGCCATAAAAGAAGAATGTGTGGCATTTTGAATGTGTGGGTCAAGAGGGTTATCAGGTCTGTCTTGTAGACATGGTCAATAAGGTTAGGAAATAAGGTTTAGTTTCGTCCTATATTTTTATCATATTATTATATCAGAGTTCGCTAGCCGTCGTAGACAGAGGTGGTAAATTAAGACCCATTGGTTAAACATGAGTCTAGTTGGGTAAATATTTATTAAATGATAGGTCTAGTTCCGGACCCAACTTATCTAGACCCGGAAACATTTAGACCCATGTTTCTAGAAGACTCATCACCCGGACCCATTTAGACCTATGTTTCTATAAGACCCATCTAAACCCAGACCCGTTTAGACCCAAACTCATCTAGACCCGTTGATCCGACCCGACCCACCTATTTTGCCACCTTTAGTCGTAGCCATACAATCTAGAATCGTGCAAAGCTAGTGATTAGTCAGACTTTTTTGGTTTTACTAGGTAGTTTATGGATTCTGAGGTTTACCTGACAGGATACCAAAATGCGGCTGAGTTGAGTTTTTATTGTTGCAAAAATATCATTACTTTAAATAACATTGCTTTTATATATGGTAAAACGATTACAAGAGACACTAGCATAATGAAAAAACTGCTGACGCGTCGCAAATTTAAATATTGTAGCTAGGAGGTTAATTTCATATATTGGTTGAGATAACAGATTTACATAGCATACATTTTTATTTATTTCTCACATTTTAAACAGATTGAATGTTCTAATATCTGTGCATTCAAATTAAGACAACTATTTCATGAGATATATATTTTTGCAGGCAAAAATACAAGCTGGACACGAATTGTGATAATAGTAATAGTTATTGTGATAGTCAGTGCCATGATAATAATCATTTCCATTTGTATCTTCAAAAGATTGAGAAAAAAGCAGCAGCAAACACCACACACCATAAATACAGAGAGTAAGTTCCAAGTTTGTAATTTATACAATGGTCATATAGTATAGGGATTATACTTCGACGTCAAGTTAAATTCTACTCTCTTTATCTACCAGCTGAAAGTATGGATATTGGAACGGCTGAATCATTGCAATATAACTTTAGTTTAGTAAAAGTAGCAACGAATGACTTCTCTGAAGAGAATAAGCTAGGGCAAGGCGGCTTTGGAGCGGTTTACAAGGTATACACATCTCTATGTTGCTATTTATTTCCCAATAAACAATTTATATTTTAATGTAACATGACCATTGATATATGTTCTCAAATGATTTAGGGTAAACTTGAAGATGGACGAGAGATAGCAGTAAAGAGGCTTGCAAGAGATTCTGGGCAAGGTGACTTAGAATTCAAGAATGAGGTTTTGCTAGTTGCGAAACTTCAACACCGTAATTTGGTTAGGTTGCTTGGTTTCAGCTTAGAAGGAAGCGAACGACTTCTCATTTACGAGTTCTTGCCAAATGCTAGTCTTGATCAGTTTATATTTGGTAAGCTCTGACTTGGCCTATTTTTTTTCGACCTCACATGTGACAACCAATAAAAGACAGAATAAATAGATAATAGATTACTACCTTGATTTGGGGAACCATATCGTATATAGCAAAGAATATAACATGTTTAGAAACATACCTTGATTCCTTTACATTGTTGTTAAGTTCCTAATGAACAAAATACACCCTATTCGTTTACGATTTAACAATTACCATCAAGTGATTTGATTTTGGTAACACTGGTTGTAGCCGAAGAAGTGAAGTTAATTTTCTTTGTAAAAATCCCTTGGCTGAAAAAAACATTAATATTGATTAATACTTTAACGATGTTTGGCCACTTTAATGACACACTTTCGAATTAGCAGATACTGTTTTTGTTGTATTAAATATAGTTTTCTGATGGTGTTTGTAGATCCCACTAAACGTACACTTCTTGATTGGGAAAAACGATATAACATCATCAAAGGCATTGCCAAGGGACTGTTATATCTTCATGAAGATTCACGTCTAAGGATTATTCACCGGGATATGAAAGCTAGTAATGTTTTACTAGATGCCGAGATGAACCCTAAAATTGCAGATTTTGGCATGGCGAGATTGTTCAAACCAGAGGAAACTCAAGGCGACACTAGTCGAATTGTTGGAACCTAGTAAGTATATATACTTCGGACAGTATCATTAGTTAGTTCTCTTGTTTATTCCCTCCAAATGTGAAAGTGCTCAAATCTTTGCTGTCTTGTTCTCTTCAGTGGTTATATGGCACCCGAATATGCTATGCACGGCCAATTCTCGGTAAAATCGGATGTCTTTAGCTTTGGTGTGTTAGTGTTGGAGATGGTAACTAGTCAGAAAAACCAATGTTTTCGTATTGAAGATAGCTTCGAAAACTTGCTTAGCTTTGTAAGTACCCCAACTACTGCAAATCAATCATTACATTATATACTAGTCAGAAAAACCAAGTAGTTATAACTTATAAAGATTTATTTTGAAAACATGTTATTAGCGAGGAAGCATTGATTTCCTTGCCAAAATCATTTTTCATTGTAGTTATTAGATGTTGAATAACATACTGTTAATCTTTTCTAGGCATGGAAAACATGGCGGAATGGGACAACAGTAAATATGATAGATCCAATATTAAAGGCAGGATCAGGTTCACTACGCGACGTAATTAGAAGCATCCACATTGGGTTATTATGCGTACAAGAAAACGTTAATGATAGGCCAACCATGGCTTCAGTTGTTCTTATGCTTAATAGCTTCTCTGTTACACTTCCAGTACCATCAGAGCCTGCATTTTTCATGCGTAGTAACACTGATCCTGAAATGCCACTCCTAAATGAGAACAGTTCCTCAACAAGAGCTTCCCAACATTCATCAAATGACGTTTCAATGTCTGAGATGGTTCCTAGATAGGGTGTGAGATGGAAGGTTACATCCTGAACTTAAAGTTACCAAATATGTGATCACTTCTATCATCAGCGAGTTTCTCATCTTAGTTTTCGTTTTAAGTATTATATATTATTTTGATTTCGTATGAAACTAAATGAGAGTTGTAATAAGATTTTTTAACTTTCTCCACATAATTATGCCTTATTTTTATCATTTTATGATATGCATTTAGGATGGTTGGTTCCAATATTAATATATCCATTCCATGATAACAATATTAAGATGTAGTGATAAACTGATAAATTTGTCAAATGTCAAACATAACAACAATATTAAGTCTTTCTTTGCCAACAATACGGCAATAACTAAATGTTTCTCAATTAATTACCATATAGTGTTTCGAGTCATTGCTACTTCTATATACATACATGCTCTATTCCGGTCATGGCTATGCTAATGAAATGTTGTAGTAATCAGATAGTTTGAAGTAATTGTGCCTTAAAGAGTCATGACATTACTCTAGAAGCCTTTGTTGCTTGCACCAAGCAATAGCAACAACATAAAGAAAGATGCTACCAGTGGTACAACCACCAACTGTCCATATAAATTTACGCATACCAATATCCTTTTCAGCATCAGTGCCGTCTTTGAAAAGGTCAATGTTTGTGTTCATTCCAAATGCTCCAACCACAACCACGAACACATTTATTATTAGACCTGCGGTTGACAACATGACTCCCATCGACCCATCTGTAAAAGGTGGTTCTGCTTGTCGTCCAACATGTATGTTGATGTAGTCTTCCGTGTCCTCCACATACTCCCTCAACTAAGCACGTACAGTTGGGTAACGGATCAAAATGAGGGGTTTTTTTTTTTTTTTTTTTTTTTTTTTTTTAATGCAGTTTTGTTGGTACCATTATTAAAGCTGAGTGACATACCGCTGATAATTTATTTAGAGTACTATCTATCTGGACAAAATAAGCCTCCAACAGCATTTCAAGTTCCTCAACGTCACAATGTTTGATAGTTGTGTTTCTAGTGATACAACTTTCTCTTCCAAGTGTATTAGATCTTAAAAATAGTTCATGTTGGCTATCCATCCTTTTAAGATTGACTTCATTTATGCTCTCATTGGCTTCCATAGGAACTCTAATATAATGCAAGAGGATATAACGGTAAAGATCCTAATTCAGAATTGAAAAGAAAAGAAAAGGTAGTTGGTTTGCTTAAATAGAAGATGCAAACCTATCATCCGCTTCTTATTGAAGAACATGTTCATCACGTCTTCTTGCTCGTCTACAGATGATGTTTCAGAAGCGTTTTCGAGTTGTTGCGCTAGTTTATCAGTCAAATACATTTCAACCATGTCTCCAGCATCATCAAGCAAGTGTTCTAATTCGTCCCTAACCTAAAATAATCTGAATTAGTTATTAATAGTATAGATTGATATAGTTTGCTAGACCAAAGTTAATTAAAACCTAAATGTTTAATTCACATAACAGTGACGAACCTTTTGAACACGTCCTGAAATAGCAACCAACCTACTTTTAATTTGACGAACTCGTTCAAGATTAAGTGTCCCAATCTTTGTAGTCAACTTATCCAAAGCTGGATGCGCTTCTGTCTCCAACGTCCTTGCCTAAGATGGGAAGAAAGTAGCTTAGTAGAGGTGATCAAAGGGGTTTACTCGGTTTGGGTCTATGCTCAAACCCCGTGGATCAGTCAACCAAAATGTTGGAAACCATGGTTACCCAATAAAAAAACAAAGGGCTATTTGGTAAAGGGTCGTACAGACCCACTCAACACCTGCCTGTCATTTTGGTGTATTGGAAATTATTCATTTATGTAATATGATCTCAAAACAAAGTTATACCTTGTAATTAGTTATATAGCTTCTTTTAAAAAAACGATTACATTTATTACCTGTTCAACCCATTTAATATGTTTCATTCTTACCTATTTGACCAGACTCAATGATGTAAATACAAAGTAAAACATCTCACCTCTTTGTCTAAGGAACTACAAGCTACCTCTATGCAACCCTCTACTGCAACAAACTCGAATCGAATGAGTCTAACTCCACGGCTACAGTGGCGAAGCTAGAAAATTTTCAGTGGGGGGTCGGGATCTAAATTTTTTTTTCCTAACGCTATTTTTCGGGTAATATGTTCGGGTCGGTGATTCGATTCAGGTCGGGTCAAAAATTAAATACTATTATTATTAAAAAAAAATGTTTCAATCACTAAAAAACTAAACATTTGTCCAAGACAACTAAACATTAAAAAGGAGACAAACGGTTGGTACCTGGTTCGATTCATTGAAGAAATTAGAGTTCAGCCTTTCGACCTTTAAAATCATTGAATTCTTCAATTATGAACTCCGCATCAAACTTGTTAGCAATTTGCATGATAATAACGTATGATACGTCGTTGAAGCTCTTCAACAAAGGTAACAACGAAAGGATCCGTCGAGTTAAGCAAAAGCACCTCATATGCAGTAATAATAGCCTTGATATGTTCCAAATTTATAACAATAGCCCATTCTCTACCAAGCACAGTAGACGGATAAGACAACATAGGATCTAAAATACGTAAATCGCATGCTGGTAACCCTGTCCGTCTCATAACCGTATGTTTACCAGCCTCAACCACTTGGCCTTGACCCGTGGAATCTACAAGGAGCCATTGTCTTATTCCCAGTGGCGGCGATTAGCATGTGCAAGTAGGACAACCGCACAGGGCCACCGTTTGTAAAAGGGCCTCCGATTTAGTATATGTCCATTAGTATTTATACATGTCTAAGTATATTTATACATGTCTAACTTAAATTTGTACGGCCTTTTTTGTATGTTATGTGAGGGGGCCTCCGATTTAATATATATTCATTAGTATTTATAAATTTCTAAGTATATTATAGTTAAGATTTTCGTAATTTAAGGGGAATCATTAGTAGTTTCGCACCAGGCCAACCAAATCAATAGGACGGCCCTGCTTATTCCTGTGGCGTTTTTACGTACTCCTGGACCGATTTTTGTGTGTGGGGTGGTAGCTCGTGAGGGTGTGACGTGACCGTGTTCTTGTGGCGTTGTTGTGCTGGTGGTGGTGGGTTTGGAGGGTGGATTACGACGGGAATTCATTGTTGCCACCTTTTGATGGTTTGAAATTTATTTAACTAATTTTTTTGTTTTAGCGTTTAAAAATTTTGGAAATCTAGTTTTTGCATGAATCTTGTTGGTGAACTTTTCAGTTACGGGACATTGACAATTTTGGTCAAAATTTTCCTCATGTAAGTACATTTTTTTTAATCTTTGGCACATGCTATCATCTAAGGCTGAGCATCGGTCATAAACCGACCCGACCCGAACCAAGAAAACCAAGAACCGAAAACTGTGAAAACCGCGAACTGAAACCGAACCAAATGTTGTCAGTTCGGTTCGGTTTTGTCGGTATAGGTGTATTTTGGTATGTTTTTGTCGGTTTTGGGCCAAACCGACCCGACCAAGAAACCGAAATCATGTATAACCTGAAACCGAAACCGAACCGACGGGTTGTCGGTCCGGTTCGGTTTTTGTTGGTTCAGTCGGTTTCGTCGGTCCGGTTCGGTTTTGAACCTTCGATGCTCAGCCCTCCTATCATCTATGTAATTAAGCTTTAAATTGTGGTCACATGAGTAAATAGTAATTATTATGTTAAAAGGTGGACATAATATTTCAATGTTCGACATAACCGAACATTTTATGTATAAGCGGTTCCCACTCGACATTTTATGCTCATTTTGGGGCTTTGGGCTGGTGGCTGAATGATCATTATTGGGCCAAATTTCATAAATCTCACTATTAATTGTTTGTGGGTTTGGTCGTTGGGCATTTAGCCACTTTTAGAGGTGCAATGGGTGAGCCGGTTTTCTTTAAAACCGGTATAAAAACCAAAACCGGTTTTTTAAAACCGAGCTATTTTTTTTAACCAAACCGGTTAGACCGGTTTTGGGTTTTAAGGTCCGACCGGTTTTAGTTCCGATTTTTACAGGTTTTTTATTTATTAAATATATAAAAAATATATTAATTTTTTTGACGTTAAAAGCATGTTACCGTTAGAAAAAAACGGAAAAAAACCGGTTTTAACCGGTTAAAGAAACCACCCAACGTTATAAAATCGTGACCGTTTGAAAAAAAAAAAAAAACCAGTTTTAACCGTTTTTTTTTTTTTTTTTAATCGAGCAACGGCTCCAAGGTGAAAACTAGCCGTTTTTTGGGGTGTTTTTTTTTTGTGTGTGTTTTGATGATTTTAAAGCATGGATTTTTAGTATAAATAGATGTAATGAGTTGTGGTTGAAAACACATCAAAAACACTTTCATATCTCTCTTTAATCTCTCAAAAACGCTCTTATTACTTATTAGTCTTATATACTCTAATCTCTCAAAAATATCTAATCCCGCTATAATGGAAAACTCACAATCACAACAAGCTTCCACTACTCCCTCCGTTTCTACTAGCAATGCACGAAAAGTTTACACAAATGAAGATGTTGTGAAAATTAAACCAACTAACCGAAAAGGTGATGTTTGGTCTAATTTCGAATTGTGTATTATGAATGATAATGTGGATAGGGCGCGTTGCAAGAAATATGAGAAATTTTATAACCCCGAGTCTAACTCTACACTTAGGAATCATATTAGTAGTTGTAAGGCGGTGCAAAGTGATACGTCGCAAGCTACTATTGGTGCAGATGGTCAAGTTTTTATATATGATAATGATGCGCTTCGACTTGATTTAACGAAGTTTGTCATTCAACAACCGCTTCCATTCAACCACTTCGACAACGTCAACCTTACGGAGATTATCAAAAGGAGGCTACAACCGCGGTATCAACATGTAAGTCGTACTACTCTTAGAAGTGATGCTTTTAATTTATGGAAAACGGCTAAAAAGATATTATTGATGGTTTTCGTAAATATAAATATGGTGTTTCTATAACTACGGATACTCGGACCGCACCACATGGTACGGCAAATTCTTATCTCGCCATTATGGCTCATTGGTTTAATCCCGAATCTTGGTTATTAATGAAAGGGACAATTGCTTTTAAACTATTTTGTTATCCTCATGCGGGATCTAATTTAAGAAAAATTTTACATGACACTTTAATTGAATATAATTTAGATGATAAAGTTTTTACGATTTCACTAGATAATGCATCAAATAATAATAGAGCTATGGACTTGTTAAAATTAAGTGTAAAACCCATTTTAGATGGTGTTTTTTTTTTTCATTCCCGTTGTGTTGCTCATGTTATAAATTTATCCGTGCAAGCGGCAGTAAAAATATGTGATAGTTTAAAGATGAAATTTAGGAATTTATTAGTAACTATATATAGTTCGAGCAACGAACGACAAATTAACTATAATTTCTTTCGTATTATGTGCAATGAACCACCCATAGGACCTTACTTTGATAATAATACTAGGTGGAATTCTACTTGCATTATGTTTGAAAATATATTACGACAACGTGTTACTTTACATGCTTTTAATGAAAGACTTATTATTAAAAATAGGTCCGTTATAATACTAGACGACCAAGATTGGGAACAACTAAATGATTTAACTATATTTTTACAAGTTTTTAAAGAGGCAACAACTTTATTATCGGGTGTTTATTACCCTACTAGCCCATTAGTTTTAAAACAAGTTTATACTATGACGGAAAAATTAGATGAATTAAAAAACTCACCTACTCAAATGTTTAGAAAAATGGTTAAAGTTATAAAAAAGAAATTTATAAAATATTTTGCTAGTTTACATTTGGTTTTTACTTGTTCCGCCGCACTTAATCCATGTATAAATGTTGGAGGCATAGAACTTTTAATAACAAAAATAATGAAAAATTTAGATTTAGCCTTTGGGTTAGACGGTGACAACCCCAACTATATAAGATCTCACAATTTTAAATTTAACGATAGTTTTAAAAAATTATTTAGAATTTATGCAACAAAATATGGTCACCAACTAAACCCAATTGTTGATCAAATGGGGGCCGGATCGTCCCGAATGGCAAGAGACATTAATATAAACCTTTATAATAGTTTATATGAAGACGCTACAAAGCGTCAACGAACATCGGCCCCAACAAGCGAATTGGGACAATATGTGGCTACAAACTTTTTAATAACTTTAAGTCCTGAAGAGTTTGCACACTTTGACATTTTGGATTGGTGGAAAGAAAGAGAAATCCAATTTCCAATTTTATCCGCTATGGCTCATGACTTATTAGCGGTCCAAGCTTCGACGGTAGCTTCTGAATCGGCCTTTTCTACTAGTGGTAGAATTGTAACGGAAAGAAGGTCAAGACTATCCCCCGAAGCCGTGGAAGTATGTGTATGTTTGAAAGATTATTTGGACAGAGTAGATAGGATACAACATGAAACATCGTTGGAAGGTCCGATATTAGATAAAGAAGTTGAAGAAACTATAGCAAGAGAAGAAGATGAAATGGAGATATCACCTTCGAATACCTTACCGATAAAAAATCCGAATCCGAACGTTTATAACCGAAAAAAACCGATTCCGAAAATTTATAACCGAAAAAACCGATTCCGAACATTTAAAATAAAAAAAATGATTCCGAAAAAACCGATAAAACCAAAACCGGTTTTTAAGAAAACCGATTTTATGCCGGTTTTCCTAAAAATCGAGAACCGGTTTTAACCGGTCAACTTGCACCTCTAGCCACTTTGAACAATTCAAAAGGCATTACTATCTATACTACTTATAATACATCTTACACCTTCTTTCATATTAAATTTTTAAGATTACTAAAAATATATTTTTAAGTAATTACAATTAGCTAAACTATTAATACAACTATCTAATACAACAAATATTTAACAATTTGACTTTTCAACCCCTATTTAATTTTATAAAAAAAATACCCCCTACATAAAAGGTACATGTTAATATGCTTATTGTACAAGCTAAAAAAATACCCCCTACATAAAAGGTACCCTGCAAGTATCTAACTAGTTATAATACCCGCGCACGCGCGAGTTTTTTTTAAACTTTTTGAAATAATTATTTAAAAATTTTGTTTTTTTAAAATATTTTGAAATAATTATTTAAAAATTATAATCTTATTGTTAATTGCATCTTATCTATATTTTTTGTATTTATCTTCTATGTGAATAAATATAAAATAAATACATTTTTTTTTTAAATATCTTATCTATATTTTTTGTATTTATCTTTTA
Organism: Artemisia argyi; assembly: GCA_030686995.1. Classification (NCBI taxonomy): domain Eukaryota; kingdom Viridiplantae; phylum Streptophyta; class Magnoliopsida; order Asterales; family Asteraceae; genus Artemisia; species Artemisia argyi. The sequence goes on along the minus strand of CM060696.1, from coordinate 142,506,054 downwards.
CTTGTGTTATGGATAAATATAAAATATTACCTAATAAGAAAATAATATTTTTTTTAAATAAAATTATTACTAAATCAGTTATGAATTGATTTTTTTGAAATGCAAAATTCCCGGTTTTATTTTATTATATAAAAGATACAGAGCATCGAAAACGACTCCCGCTTTGCCGTTTGACATCGCTTCATGACGTCATCACATTAGCCCAGCCAGCTGCAGTTGTCTAGACCCAAGATCTTAGCCCTTTTTTTCATAGTTATCTTCTTCCTGTGTGTTTTCTGCCTGTTTTCTTCGACCTTTATCACCACCGCTTCTACCAAAGCCTGTATAAAAACAGTTGGTGCTTTCGGTGGTTCACACGAGATACTTAACAAAGGGGCGGTGACAATCTTCTACTTCCCACACGATCTGTAGAAACCCACCACGAATCCACTGCCGGAGGAAGAAGATGGGAATCAGTACAAAATCGAGAAACACAAAAATAAGGTACCAAATTCTTTATGCGAAGTTAACTCTTATTTCTTTCAAGTTTAACAATTTTAGCTTATACATATATAAAAATTGAATTTTGAAATTAGGGTTTTGTCATAGTTTGGGAGTTTTGTTGACTGCAGTTGTTTTTTTTAGTGGTGTTTGTATGCTTTGGGGGTTTTTAGTACAAAACTTGGCCGACTTTGGGTTTGCATAGTTTTCATGAGTTTATGAAATTAGAATTTTCATTTCGTATCATGTGATTATTTAGGTTAATTGTGATAAGAAGATGCTGAGTTCCTGTACTAAGTTTGATTTGATAATTGTGTTAATTTTCTGTTTGCGTTTAGATTGCTGCGAGGGTTAGACCAAGAAATTGTGATGAGAAATGTGATGATTATGATGTAAGGCAAGTGTCGGTTGGTGACTGGTGGTTTTCGTTGGACGCGGTGCTTGACGCGAAATCTACTCAGGTATACACAAATATAGTTTGCGATATCTGTTGATAAGTGAATTGTTTATGTTTTTGAGTGCGCTTTTTATTCTAGAATCGTATGCGGTACAAACTAGAATATTTAGAATGTCATTTGTGTGTATACCTGAGAACTTGATGCATTTGTGTGGCAAAGGAGTTGCTACATGATTAGCAGCTCTAGAAACTTTGCATTTATGTAATTGTCATTGTTGATTACTTGCATCTAAATAGAAAATTATACGTTGCCGCTAAATTGTTCTTTTGTTAATTTGTTGTTGACAGCCTTTGCTGTATACTCCTTGAGACCTTGACAAACAGGTTGACTTGAAAAATACATGGAGAAGTTATCACTTGAATTCCTTGGTGCTAAGAATGTTATCTTTGATTTTTATCAGGGCCAAATATGTCAAAGCCATCTCACAAGTGGCTTGGGAGTATAGAAGTATCCCAACCTCCACCCGCGCCAAAAGAGCATGGAAAAGGACCCTGAAAAGAAGAATTACCCCATTGGCGCTTTTGATCCATTGGACTATTCAAAAGACCCAAAAACATTTGCGGCTAAGAAGGTCAGACATAATAAAAATGGTAAGATATAACAAAGTGCCCTATGGATTTATCAGTTTGTATTAGTAACATGTATATTTAATGTATGCCTAACTGGATTTTCGAATTTGTTTGTTGAAATGCAGGCCGCCTAGCGTTGTTGGCATTGTTTAGTTCTGTTGTGCAACAATCGGCTTAACTCTAATAAGGAGTGGTTGGAATTTCTGCTTATGTGCCTATTTCTAGCCGATTAACTACAAGTAATAAGCGGTTGTTTCGGCTTACTTTTTTGGTGCTTGCGGAGTTTTTAAACGATTATCCTTCTTTGCATGTTATGGTGCAGGGGTATGTATCTTAATAGGAATTTCAAATGGTTTTACATTGTCCAGGTACCATATTTTCCATCCACTACATTCGCAGGTCGGGCAACGGGTTGATTTCGGGTTAAAATAGGTTGCTTTTTTGGTTGTATCCGAAAGACTATGTACCATATTTGGTTCAATTTTTTATAAGTAATTAGTGCTATTATAATTTATAAACAATCATAACCTAAATCTACCCATTTATAAGTAAACGGGTAGAAATTGCTCGCTTTCATTTGAGGAGGCTTATTGATTCCAACAGTAGTATTACCTAAATAAATACACTGATGTTAAATTTGAACTTTCTATTATTTTCACAGGTATAAAAGAATCATCACAGGGAGTACGTTGTAACTCGCATAGCGATCGTAAGTGTTCACAGCCATCTGCTCAAAGTAAGTTAATCTATACATTTAGACACTATGAAATTGTTGAACGGTAAATATTCCTCACGTTTTTTCCCTTTTAAACAATATCCAGCTTGTTGTTTACCTAACACCAATGTATTGATGGTTCTTGCTGTTGTAGGTGTAACTGTAAGACTAGAGCCGGGTACTAGCAACCTGCAGCTCTCATATGCACAACATGGACTTTGCGAAGCGGAATAGTGACCATAATTGTTGAACGGAGAGATGCCACAACCTGGAGATTACATTGGGATGCTGGACTTTTGACTATGATCTATGCTGTAACTCTGTAAGATATCTACAAAAAATTAATTGTATGTATAGACATGTAGAAAAGTAAAATTTACCTCCTGCTACTTTGTATGATCCTCATTGTATTTTATAATGCGGCTAATTTTCGGTTATAATGGGTACAGTAACTTTACATATGTGGTTGGTGGTGGTTTATGTAAGTTTATCAGCTAATGCGTAATTGCATTAGAGGTACCATACATCATAATTGGCAACAAATAGGCCCGGCCGCAAAATGACGTGCAATGATCAACAACATGAAACAACGCCACGCCGCAACGCGGCGAACCATCGCCCACCTCGTTAGAAATGTAACAGATCGTTGAAGGAATGTAATTTAAATCAGTTTGTGGACAAGTAAAGTAAAAAGTGTGCCTACCAAACAATATTATGTTTTTTTTTTTTGACATTAACACGTTACAAGAAAATAGTTTAATCTAAACACTTTTATTTTCACATTTTTAAAAAGTGGGTAAAATTTTATTAGTGTATTAACACTTAATAATGTGTAAATTATTACTAACACTACAAGAAAATAGTCCAATCGACACCAAAGTCTTATTAAACATTATTAAGTGTTAATAAACTACCAAAATTTTACACAAATTTTAAAAGTGTAGAGAAAAAAAGTGCAGATTGTACTATTTTTTCTTATGACAATAAGTCACAAATATTTATGGGTGTTCTAGGATCTTCCGGAACTCAACCTGGTTCTGTCACTGGTCATACTGTCATGCATGGTGGATTTGAACCCGTTGTTATATTCTTAACCCATCAAGTTCGAACGTAGTAATAAACTAATAATCACATTTATGACAGCTGCTAATTAATAAACAAACATTTTACTATTTCTACAAGCCACTTAATTAGTTGGCTAGCTGTTTTGTTGTGGCTTTCATTGGTGTTTCCCCATCGATTGATCAAGCTTAGGTCTGTGTTTGCAATATCAAAAATCAAATGTATCAGTTTAATCTTATGCATCCCGATCAAGCTTAGGTCATGCAAAACAATCAAGCACGTAGCAACATTGTCCAAATGAAAACTAAAAAGTATGGTCTTGGAGCTGAAATTCGAAGGTAACAAAATTTAATCAGTGCAGAATTTGAAGGAAAATTGATGACATATAAATGTATAATACATATAGCAGGCCTACTGGGCCTAGACTGTATTATACGCAATTGGGCTCCGGCCCAACAAAAAAAAACACCGGACACCGCCGAAGCCCAAACAACAAGCAAGGCGCGGTCCGGACCTACAAGGACGCACGAAGATCATTTAATCATCGCTTCCGTGGTAAGCGTGTGGATCAGGAAGATGATCTACGTCCGTAGTAATGACTAAGCTACGGGTCCTTGCCCAACAAGGGTCCCACTCTAGCAACTACAGTAATATACAAAATACTAGGAAACCTTAGTATTTCACTCACCTATAAAATGCAACCTTAAGGCACATTTACGAAGTATGACTTTCACACACATCCCAATACACATATTCCTCTGACAACATGAATACTTACTCTCATGTCGGAGCTTAATTGTGGGGTCCGTTCCCACGGTTATGCTAACGGTTTACTTTCATTTGTGCAGGGGATTAATCTATTACTTGGATTAGTGCAGAATCTACTCGCGGACAGTCCATCAAGGACGGCCCAAACACGAAACCAAGCCAAATATCTACCTATCACACATTTTGCACTAACAAGTTGGCGCCATCCGTGGGACCCAGTGCGTAACTACGTTCTCAAAAATACTCACCATGAGCCATAATACAGGCCCAATAACCCCTGACCTATTTATGCCCACGTCCGCCGTGCGGAACAGGGTAGTAAAGGAAAAAGAAACAGTATTAGGAAATAAAAGTGGGCCCAAGCCTGACACAGATCTCCAAGATTGTTGTGACAAGCATTACCACTGGATATTGCCAATCATAGCTGAGAAATATCATCAAGAAAAGAAGCTCAAGGGAGTAAAAGCTCGCCTTTCCTTTGAAGAAACGTCACAACACTGTGAGTCCGGAACACCTGACCGGAGAAAGGACCTCATAAGGAAACTTGATGCTAAGCCCCCCGGAGCATGTCAGGAAGCCTTGCGTCGTGTAGTGGTCGGTCAAAATCACCCAGAGGAAGTGGTCCGGAAAGAAGGAATGTTTTCAAAGGGTTGGAAAAGGGTGTGTTCAATAGGCTGGGATGTAGAGAAAAAAGTACATCCGTGTACTCACAAGATTCCCAATGCCAATCTTACCATAGCGGTGGGGGAAAGGAAGAAAGTTGTTACCAGAGCATCTGTTCTCATGACTCCAGAAGGCATCACAGCCATGGGGCATCTTCCCGACGAAGGGATGACCCATCAGAAATAGAATACCGAGGTTACAAAAACGGGAGATCAAGGTCGAGAAGGCAGAGATCAAGTATCGAAGATGATGACCTAGCACAGCCATGGGTCTGCACGGACACTGATGCGTGGAAATTGCACCAGGCTTTACCTCTCGACGGATCTCGAGAAGCTTACAACCCCCACCAGGCAGTGTACCTGATCGTTGTAGTATAGTATAGTGACAAGTACCGGGGGATTGATCGTTCAACTCAGGAATAGTGTCGTTAGGATTGAAATTAATCTAACTAGGTCTAAAGGTGAAGGATGATTCTTTTTGTATTTTTATATTTTATGAAAAGCAAGTAAAAAACTCGGGTTTTGGAAGGAGGGGCGGAATTAGTTGTTAATCAACTAACCCAAAAGCTACTAATTAAACTAATGTGTAAGAAAAATAAACTAAGGTTCTACAAGATAAGTGAAGCATGTCTACCTATGATATGTTACTCCTTGCTAGCTATCCAATTCTACTTATTAAATTGTCACACCTTGTTTTAATTGACGGGTTGTATTCCTTAATACCATTCGTGGGGTGGCGTACGTACTTCCCCAACTCTATAAGCTCCTACTTCACTCCTATGTCGAGCCTGCAAGAAGCTCCTAACATGGGATCATTAGAATTCGCTCATGGATTAAATACAACCATAATAACCTAGTACGCATTGGTTCATGTTTCTTAAGACGTTCAAGCACGTTACCATTGGAAGTCTGCCAGTTTTCTTAAGCCTAACATCGAATTCATTTAATTAAACAAGAGGCAATAGGAAACAAGAATTATAAGCTAAATCAACTAGACCTATCGAAGTGTCACACCCTAATTGATGAAGATAGACACAAACATCAACAAGGAATCAATAAGATCTAATCAATTATATACAAGTTTCACATAAACATAAGTAGACACAAGGTGAATTAGCAAAACATCATCAAAGAAGAGCAAGCAACAATGATAATGGAAAACATGATTAAGATAGAATCAACAAACCAATACATGATGTTTATGGAGTGATTGAAACCCTCTAAGTTGCTGGAAAAACACCTACCTAAACCCAGGAATCGACCTTAGGGTTTAGGGCTTACAAAAAGTGAAGTTATGATGTTATATTTATAGGCAAGTTTTCTGTCAGCAAGGCTTGACGGCGTCACCCCGTAAAGAGTGACGGCGTCATGACAAACTTTTCTTCCACAAATTTTAGATTTCTTTGTCCTCTTCGCATGGGCTTTTGAATCACCTAAATCCGAGTTCGTATGCAAAAGTTATGACCAAAACAATATCAGCTACTCCGCGCGCAAGTTTTGACAAGTTAACACGTGACGGCCTACGTGACGCCTTCAGGAAATTTTCTAGGCCATCACTCTTTAATTTTACATGTGACGGCCTTGGGTGACACCGTCATCTCCAATGCACAAAACTTTCTGGACCGTCACGGACTTTATCCACTTCCACCTCTTGTATTACTCTTAACGCCGTCATGAAGAAGCTTGTGACGCCGTCAGGTACTGTTCCCAGCAAGGAAAATTAAAACTTTGCCGTTTTCTTCACTTTTATGCTCCAAAAACGTCCAAAATGCTTCCTTTTCCAGAATTCACTCCAAAAGTACCTAAAATCACAAAAGAAACGATTTATGGCAATATTTGATCAAATAAATTCAATTCCGGGTTTAAATGACCCCCTAAAAACGGATCATTTTTCGCCTCATCAGACACCGATCCGTTCACTCCCCGCATTCGTTATTTTGAACTGCCAAAAAGAACTCGCTTGCCGACTCAAGTCAAGATGTACGATGGAAGTGAAGATCCGGAAGATTATCTCAAAATATTCCCGTTAGCAGCCAAATTTGAATGCTGGGCCATGCCAGTTTGGAGCCACATGTTCAATTCCACACTTACTGGGTCCGCAAAGGTGTGGTTCGACGACCTCCTGCCAGAAACTATAAACAACTATGATGAGCTGAAAGAAGCATTCCTGGCGAACTTTCTCCAGCAAAAGAAGTGTATTAAGGATCCCGTAGAGCTTCATCACATCAAGCAATGGGAAGGTGAATCCACAGAGAATTTCATAGAAAGATTCAAAAAAGAAAGCAGTGATGTGAAAGGGGCACCAGAAGTGTTAAGAATATCGAGATTCATGCACGGAATAACGAAACCAGAGTTGATTAAACGTCTACACGATAATATCCCTAAGTCTGTTGATGAAATGATGAGGGCAACCATGTCCTTCCTCACGGGAGAGGTGGCGGCCGGAAATCAAGAACGGAAGAAATCATTCTCACCATGGAGGCAACAAAATGGAGGCCAAAAGCAAAAATTTTAGAAAAGGGGGGGGGGGGGGGGATTTAAGAGTCAACAAAGAATGGAAAGGAAGCAAGGTAGGTTCACTCTCCTCTCTAAACCCTCAAAGGAAATTTTAGCTTTGGAAAAGGCAAAGTTCAAACCCCCTCCTCCGATGACAACTCCGGTAGAAAAAAAGAACGTCAATAAATATTACGAGTTCCATGGGGTGGTAGGACATAACACGGATGAGTGTATGCACCTAAGAAGACAGATAGAAGAACTGATAAGAAACGGAAAGTTGTCGCATGTGATGAAGTAGCTGAAGCAGAATAGCGGAAAAGATCAATAAAAAACAACTAAGAAAGGGGAAACATCGACAAAGGTTAAAGCACTAGATGTGTTCGCCTGGTGCCCGGCAGACATGACTGGTGTTCTGCGTCATATAGCGGAACATCACTTGAATGTCCGCGAAGGATATACTCCTATGAGAAAGAAGAAGCAAGGCCAAGCACCAGAAAGAAGCAAAGCAATATGTGAAGAAGTCGAAAAGCTCGTCGAAGCTGGCATCATGAAGGAAATGCACTACCGTAGCTGGTTAGCCAACCCAGTGATGGTAAAGAAGCATGATGACATCTGGAGAATGTGCATCGACTTCAAGGATCTAAATTAAGCGTGCCCACAAGACTGCTACCCGCTTCCGAAAATAGACTGGAAAATGGAATCTCTTTGTGGCTTTCGCTTCAAATGTTTTCTAGGCCATCACTCTTTAATTTTACACGTGACGGCCTTGGGTGACACCGTCATCTCCAATGCACAAGACTTTCTGGACCGTCACGGACTTTATCCACTTCCACCTCTTGTATTACTCTTGACGCCGTCATGAAGAAGATTGTGGCGCCGTCAGATACTGTTCCCAGCAAGGAAAATTAAGACTTTGCCATTTTCTTCACTTTCATGCTCCAGAAACATCCAAAATGCTTCCTTTTCCAGAATTCACTCCAAAACCACCTAAAATCACAAAAGGAACGATTTAGGGCAATATTTGATCAAATAAATTCAATTCCGGGGCTTAAATGACCCCCTAAAAACGGATCATTTTTCGCCTCATCATATACCCTTACACATGAGATTTGCTTGTCCTCAAGCAAATGCGCTTTTATTCTAGTCAAAATACAAGTTAGGGGTCATTTAACACTAATATAAAAGAAATTACAACAAATAATCGTTCCACTAAAGACCAAAGACAAGCACGGAGGTCATATACAAGCACCTCACAAATAGTGTTTAGACACTCACATCTCTCGGGTGTAATAAAGTATATATCATAATATGGAAATGGAAAACATCTCTCACTACCTGTCATAGCAAAATAGATTACCATAGGCTTGGGAAAGGATCAAACCTCCACCACATGGCGTAAGCACCTAGGATAAACTATCAAAGAGGTCTTTGAAAGGGTTATAACGTTAGGTGTAGGGATATATTGAATACACAGTTTTGTTGGATATAGGTAATCTTTAATGGTGGCGAGTTAATCATCTTGGTTAATTACATGTACAACATAGCGTTGCTAAGCAAAGACTAGACTCAACTTAAGCTAATAAATCAAAAATAACAAAAACATAAAATAAACATAGAATAAAACAGGATGGTATACCATATGTTTTTTTTTTTTTTTTTTTTTTTTTTTTTTTTTTTTTTTTTTTTGCATATACTCTTACTCTACCATCCAAAATAATACATCATAGGAAATGTACATTCCCCTTACACTTGAATTTTTACATACTTTACAATAAACTAATCTAATGACTCGGATCAAAATAATCAAAACACTTGGAGTACTTTTAAGATTAATGCACATATGGGGGTAATAATATGATGTTTTTCCCCATTACTCCATAACACAAGTACTTTACCCATGAGTCCCAATCATCCCAAAACAATATGTACAAGGATATGACTCGACTTAGCAACCATGTAATCAATTAGATAATTAACTAAGGGTTTAAACAAATAACAATAATGCACTAAAAATGAGTGCATACACGGAAGGCTAAGGCGATTTGGGTGTACATTTAAGTGGGTTGTAACAAATTCTTCCTTTAAGTAAGATGCTTAAAGTTAGAAACGAAAAGATAGGCTCGGAGGGGTGTACTAGGGGTTTCGTGTACTAAAAATGAGTACAACGCTAAGGTGTGGGAAAAATTAATTGACTTTACTAGCCAAGTAATATGACTTAAATGGTCAAGTAATTATGATACGGGTTTAACACAAGGGTGATTCCTAATGCCTCTTATCATGTAGTAAATCCTACTACACGAATGTAGTCTCACTAGCGGTCTCGGGATGCATCACTAACGCAAGTTCTAGAATCTAAATGCTACCGGTACACTCATAAGCACTAATAGTAAATGTTTTTCCTATCAAATCTAAAGGCAAACCTCACATATTTAGGTGGAAAATTTTTCTGAATAGTACGGTTTTGTGCTAGTCATACAAACTCCTATCCATGAGACGCTTGCCAAGGCTAAAGTTTCACTCCTAAATGTTGTAAAAAAATTTAAATTTGGCGCTAAAATTACACTAACGAGTATTTCTCATAGTTTTATTACACACCTACCATCAAACAAACAAACTCAAGTGAAAGTGTATCCTATAAGGTATCATCATTTACCCTCTCCTTACACTTAAGATGAACATTGTCCCCAATGTTCAATTAAAGAATGTAAAAGTGAAACAGGTAAAAGAATGAAATCAAATACTCCCCTGATTCGTTCGGTGTGGATAGTGCGGTAACAAGGTTAGATCCTCCTCCAAGAAAATGAACAATCAAAGCTTCCCTTCCAGAATATAAATCATCTTCTTGTCATACGTAATCTGTTAAACCTGAGAAAACAAACAAGGCAACCTCGCGTAAAATCGGTGACAATCTATATATACTAACAAATCCTAGAAAACAAAGTAAGATATAATGCTTGTGGAATGAATGTTTGCAGATTTCCTGGAGTTTATAAAACTAAAGAATTGACAAAAACTTTAAGACTCCGTTAGAAAAACAAAACTAGCAAAATTTCCAGAATTTTACACATGACGCCGTCAGGAGTTAATTCCTGACGCCGTCAGAAGTGATCTGCAGAAATCTTTACATTAAGTTTCTGGAAAATTTCTGGAAAACTTATGTCCTACTTCCTGGAAAATCCTGCAAAACATCATTATGACTCGATACAAGCATTTGACTCTAACAAATACGAATATACATGTCCATTTAATATTGTGGAGAATCATGATCAATTTTGTTTCTTAAAAACATATTTGGGGTTTTCGCTTACACTTATCTTTTGCGAAATACCTTTGGATGAAGTTAAGACTAAGCCAAACGACAAAATAAAGTATTTTCACCATTTTAGTTTTGAAACATGATCTACCAACAATAAAAATAAAGCATGCATACGGAAACAAATAACAATCAAACAAATAAAAATCACACAAAGCATGGGTTGCCTCCCAAGAAGCGCTTTTCTTTATTTACGAGTCTTGTAGCTAGACTCAAGGTCATGGGTTATTACGTTTTCCTTTCTGATGATGTACCCTCCGATTAGCTCGAAGGACATCCCTTTGAGTCTATTCGTAACCTACACAATCGAAGGCTCTGGCTAGCCTCCTAAAACTTTCTTTGGCATAAAACTAATCATCAATGATCTAGTTACCAAGTGGGAATTCGCCAATCGAAGGATTAAGCCCTTCGGGGTATATCTCTCGATAAGTTTTATAGACGGAACAATGCCAAGTCCAATATTGGGGAGACCAAGTCTTACCCACGTCGCCTCTTCCTCTTTAGCACCCCCGCTAAACCTTAGCGGTTACCACAAATCATGGGACGCCCCCATGATCTCTCTCAAACGTGTGACCACTCTCCAGGACCGTTTTCTTCACCTATAAATAGTCCTGGACGATGACAAATCTGGTAGGAAATCTCTCTCACCTTACTTTACTACGCTTATACTTAAACTATCATACCGATCACTTATTCACACGCCGGAGGTGGTTCGCAGGGTCCAACCCCTGCGCAATCACTTAACGTAGTGCTTTCATATTTCTTATTTCAGGTTATATCCAAGCTTGGCGTAATCACAACACCCCTCATTTCCTTTGATCACCATCGAAGGCCTGGTAGTGCAAAATATTGTACAATCAGTGGCGCCATCCGTGGGACCCGCTACAATTAGTCCCGTTATTTTTAAGTAAAATAACCAAGTCAAATACACCCACTATTATTCCGGCATGAATCCAGAAAGAGAAATTACACCCCCACCGGGTTTTTCGTCTTTAACCCCTTTACCCGCAACTGACACCAACGACCTTCCGCCAATCACGGCCTCCAGCTTCACCACACGATCTCACCCTGAAATAACGCCCAACCATCACGCATCCACGTCAGCCAACCCATAGCTCACCATTAGCCCCGCCTTTGTCGATGCTAATTACGAAGAGCTAGAGTCCTTATTAAGGGCTCGAAGGAGACAAATCAGAAACACGGAGATGCGGAAGGAGTTAGAATATTCCTATGATGAGTATGATAAAGAAATTGAGATGGAGCCAAGACTTTCGATAACTAGGGCTCAACACCCCATCCTGCGGATTGGGTCTCCTACGGGTAGAAGGGCTGGAGGAAGGAATGTGGGCTTCGAGGGAATCCCTGAAAGAACTCCCACAAGGAGAGAAGGGATTGTTACTGAAGGTTCTCATGGAAGAAGCCAACAGAGGGAGAACACGAAGGTGAACTTACCTCCCTTATTAGCAGCACCCTTAGGAAGTACCGAAGGAGGAGTTCTACAGCAGCCCTCCCACGCATCTGGTATGGGAGGTAATCCAGGATCGGTCAACACAGGAGGAAGTTTTCCCCCCGTCAACTTGCATCCTCAGTTCCCAGTTCAAAATTACCCCTCAAACATTTATCCCTCCATTAATGAGCAACCCGGAAGTCAGTACCCCTCACAAATGGTTGTACCTTACCATCACCCCATGATATACCCTCCGTACACCATGTATACTGGTTACTCTCCAAATACGAGCACTCCTCATTCTTTCTACGCTGGCCAACCTTCTCCAGGGGTACCCCCTACTCATAACCCATATCATGGCATCCCCATGAACATGCCACCTTACACCCATCCCTTCGACACCCTTTGTGAGATGGATCGAAGACTATCCATTGCCGGATGGTCTAGAGATGCCTTCGCATATAGGCACCTATGACGGAAAAGGGGATCCAGACAATTTCCTACATTTGTTAGAAGGAGCCATTAGGATGCAGAAATGGGTCATGCCCGTAGCCTGTCACATGTTCACATACACCCTTCTGGATTCCACACGTATTTGGTGGAATGGACAGAAACCAGAAATCATCATCAACTTTGATGATTTGAAGGCTAAGTTTCGATCTCACTTCAGCCAACAAAAGAAGTTCACAAGGACACACCTCACAGTGCACAACATTAAGCAAAAGGAGAATGAAAGCACGAGGAACTTCGTAACTAGATACACCGATGAAACTCTACAGATTCTGGGCTTACATGAAGAACAACGAATTTTTGGCTTCGTCCACGGCCTACGCAACCGGACTCTTGTGGAATTCTTATCCACAGACCTTCCGACAACATACAAAGGCCTGATGGAAAAAACATATACGTGGATAGAGGCCAAAGAGGTATCCACCAACGGGGCTTCGATGGAGAACAACAAAGGAACAAAACCACCTTCATGGGAAGGATCGAAGAACAAACACAAAAACCATAACAAATTCACCCCTTACAACAAGGGTCCGAACCATGGTTTATTAGGAAACCTCAGAAAGTCTCCAAGGGAGATTTTAGCGACAGAGAAGGCCGCGAAAACCTTCGAGCCACCCCCTCGCATGATAGGAAAAAGCAAAAACAGAGACACTACTAAATACTGCCACTTCCACGAGGACTTTGGCCATGAAACAAACAGCTGTCGAGAGCTAAAAAAGCAGATAGAAGAGGCAGTAAAATCCGGGCAATTAACGCACCTTGTAAAAGGAATAAGAAAGGGCAAAGAGAAAGCCACTGATACGCAACTGGGAAAAGATAATACCCCCCAGGAAGCTCCTATTCTAATGGTTCGCTGGGATACCCCACGATTAAATAGAAAAGCCTCCGAGATGGAAGCTTACGCTGCAAGGGAAATAACGTTCCCATCCGAAATGAGAGAATCTCCTTCAAAAGATCCAGTGATCATTAAGGTCGTAGTCTCGGACACAGAGGTCAATAAAGTTTATATGGACTGCGGGAGTTCCTGCGAAGTAATCTACGAACATTGCTTTAGGAAACTCAGCCCTACGATCAAATCCAAGAGAGTAGAGTCAAAAATGCCCCAGGTAGGTTTCTCGAGGGAACGATCATGGCCTTTAGGAGAAATACCTCTGGAGGTTACACTCGGAAGTGGAAAGCTTGCAAGAACAGAAATTCTCAATTTTGTCATAGTAAAATCAAAGTCACCCTACAACATGTTAATCGGACGAACCACTATGCAAAGAATGGGTATTGTGGTCTCTACAGTTCATGCAACGGTGAAGTTCCAAACAGCCAATGGTGTTGGAACCATATTCTCTAGCTATCACGAAAGGAAATACCAGGAAGCCCAGAAGAATAAGGTAGATGGTAATCAACGGTGTGCAATAAACATCAGGGGAAGCTCCGACCCCAAGGGGTATGTGGCACTAGACAACCCCAGTCCAGAAATGGGAAAGCAACTCCCTACCATTTTCAGAAAAAGATTGGAAGAATTGCTCGAAGCCTATGAGGATGTGTTTGTAGGACCATATTCAGATACAACAGGAATTCCAAGGTCGCTCACAATCAACGGAAGACCTTTTAACACAGAGCATAAGATAAATGAATCCAAATACATCAAACCAGTCAGGCAGAAACCTCTTCAAGTAACACCTGAACAAAACGCAGCAATTAAGAAAGAAGTAGACAAACTCACAGCTGCAGGAATACTTCGAAGGGTATTCAATCCACGATGGGTTACTAACCCAAATGCAGCCCAACAGAGAAATGGAGAATGGATACTAAAAGTTGATTTCAAAGACATCAACAAAGTTTGCCAAAAAGGAAGCTATTTGCCAGAAAGAAAGCAGCAACTACCACCTAGAGTTCGTTGGGAATGTTTCCTTAATACCAACATGGGACGCCATCAGATACAGATGGCACAGAAAGATGAAGAAAAAACATCCTTTCATGTAGGCAGTAGCTCCTACTGCTTTAAACGCATGCCTTTTGGCCTACAGAACATCGAAGCCACTTACAATAGGCTGATTCAAAAGGTCTTCAAAAAACAGATAGGGAGGAAACTAAGAATTCACGGCGAATACTTAGTCACCCAGAGCAAGACAAAAGAAGACCTCCTTCATGATGTAGAAGAAACCCTCATACAACTAAGGAAAATCAACCTAAAGCTAAACCCAATAATGTGTTCTTTCGGCATTGAAAAGGAAGGGTCAAACGAACGCCCGTTCGTAAGGGAAATGATTGGAACCAATCCAATCAATGAAGAAACCCCCTCAAAAAGACAAACGTGGACAACACAAGGGAGGACTCAAAGCCTACAAAATGACTTAGAAACACTGAAAGCATTCCTGTCAAAATGCGTCAATAGATCTTCATCTCTTTACAAGGTCCGCAATGAGGACATTAGCGACTTATCGTACCCTTGGAACAAGGAAGCTGAAACATCCTTACTGAGATGGAAGAATTGCATGGTGATCTTACCAACAGTTGCACCCCCAACCAGAGGAGAGGTGTTGTTCCTACACATAGCAATGTCCCCTGATGAGATCGGTGCCATGCTCTTCACAGAAAGAGGACAGCTACAGATACCAATATATTTTGTAAGCAGAGCCCTACCGTACGTGGAACAAAGATATACAGAAGCAGAAAAGCTAATCCTAGCCTTAATCCATGCCACAAGACGTCTCTGAAGGTATTTCAAAGATCACCCTATCAGAGTAATCACGGATAAACCATTCGAAAGGATAATCCTGAACACTGAGGGAATGCGGAGGATGGTCAAATGGGCTAAAGAGTTAGAGGAATATGACATAAAATATGGGGAAAACAATCCTTTCGAAGGACAATGTAATGAACCAGCTGAAACATGCGAATCAAGTATGTCCTCCTACAAGAAAGTCCTCCAAGCCAAACTAAAGGAAGAACACCGCATATATGATACAGAGGCACGTTCGGTCCCACAAAACCAAGAATGTCTTGAACTCGGAATTGAGCAACAAGCTTCGACAAAGTAACAAACCTCTCCTACTCCGAATCAGAGGCTTCATAGCAATATGCAGGCCGTTTATAATAACGCAGGAAAACTCATGGAACATACTCCGAGGAAAAATATATGGAATGTGTCAAAAGTAACTACCCTCCTACGGCGTACAAACGACTTGCCATATCCTTCATAAGTTCTACGTACAAGACTTACAGTTTTTTATTATGTATTAAACTCTTCTCTTTCGGGAAAAAAAAGCATTAATGGTAGGCGTCTTAGTATTCATTTGTACAAATGATGTAATCCTCCCCTACCTACTTAATGATATCACATATTTCCCTCGAATCTTTTGTCACATATAACTAGAAAGATTTGCTCAGCCAAGTAATTACAAGTTCAATGTTCGAAGGATGATACAAGATACTTATATCTTGTAGGCTATTAAACATCCAACACAATTCACATTAACTTTCCTTAATAGCCTTGGGGCATGCGAAGCCCTTCGCACTTAAAGGATGAAGACAAAGCGGGTCGCAACCCTCTGTCAGCAATTAAATTATGCGATTTCTATAAAATCTTGGTTCAAAATACACACAATAAGGTTATGCATCTACTATAGCCTTAGGTTGTATATCAACGTTAATAAATAGTATTAGAAAAAAGAAGCATAATAACAAAAGCGGGACACCACCCATCATCCGTAGATATAAATTATGCTAACATACGTAGCATAGGGCAGAAACCCAAAAAACATAAATTGTTCAAAGATGGCCGAAGCCCAGATAGCATAAACATAAAAGGTGAGGGATATCACTCCCCACCTACGCCACTTAACATCCTAAACATTAACGCAGCACATACCTTCTGCTGCTCAAAAGATGCTCCACATTGTCTAAGTACAAACATAAATTGTTCAGAAACCATATGGCATAAACAAACATTGTTTTAAAGGGTACATACCACCCTTGGGGCCAAATAACTGCAAACACTGCAACCTTCACTTACCAGGAGTCGTGGGTTTTTCATGCTGAACTTGGGGGGCTTCAGGACTGACCTTGCTAGGGGAAGTTTCTTTTGAATCAGCCTTCGGAGAGGATGGCTGCACGGCAGAACTTTTACCTGGAGACTGAGGCTTCTCGATAGCCAACTTTGGAGATGCGGGCTCCTCAGGAGTTGCTTTCATAGATGCAGGCTTCACAGGAGTACTCTTTTTGCTCACAGCCATAGGCTTCACCCTACGTGGCTTCTTCGAAAGAAGCGTCTCAATCGAAGCCATGGGATCTTTGGTAGCATCAACAAGGAAGGGGTACTCTGCAGTTGCGAGGAGGTTGCTTGCATTATCATACTCTGCTTTATGAGTGGCACGATAGTAGGTTACCTCAGATAAGTCCACCGGCTTTCCAGTTGCAGCAATTTCCTCCAAAGTAGTACATTTCCCATGATAGATGGCAGCATTGACAACATTACCTATCATCTTCCCTACCTCATCGTTGTGATATAACTCCATGGCTATGTATGGGATGACCTTCGAGACAACAGCAACCCTATCTCTTTTAAGAGCATTATATTTGCACCTGAGGCCATCGAGATCTTCGCGAAGCTTGACCTCCAGCTCACCCAGCTTCGTCCTCTCTTCTTCAAGGTCCCCACACTTGATCTCCAGCTCAGCAATTTCTTCCTTGTAACCCATGACCTTTGCCTCCTCCTTTTGAAGCCTCTTATACTCCACCTTCACTTTGTTCAATTCCTTCTCCAACCCTGCTATATCAGAATGAAGGTCTTGTACAAGGGGATTCTGCTCAATATCTCTCAAAGCTTCTTCACACTTAGCTTGAACCTCTGCAAACTCCTGATCCTTCTTCTTCTCTCTTGCCAAGATCTCGTCCATCTTCTCCCTAGCCGAAGCAAGGGTTCGTACGACCTCCCTTGTTCGAGAATTGAGATGATTGTCCAAAACAGCTTGCCTTGTATAGCTTTTTTCGTGTAGATCACACAACTCCTCAATGGGCATGTTGGTTAGCACAGACTTCTAGCTCGGAGGGGTAATATGCAAAGCAAGGCGATGGCAAGCAGAGGCATCAGGAAGCTCTTTGGTATTCAGAAGACCTAAGGAATATACAATCAATTAGAAGACATGTACAAACATCCATGTCAAATCAACAGTACATATACTTACCATGGATATCTTCATCCAAAGCTTCAGCAGCTTTCTTGGTAATGATCTGACGTTTATGCCTGGTGTTCCTGGAGGGAGGTGTTGGCAAAATAAATTTCCTTTTGGGAATGGGATTTATAGGCTTAGCACTCGTACCTTTCCTATTTTGAACCCTGTCAGCTATGCAAGAAGATGAGCCAATAATAGTCACCTGATCATCCTCGGAGAGAGGCTCATCGGACTCAGCAACATTCTCCACCAACTGAGAAGTCTCCTCTGCAACCATAGGCTTCGATTTTTTGTCTGGTTTGGAAGGTTGCAGGGAAGCTATGGGCTCAACCATTTTTGCATCATCCTCTTGATTATTAACTGACACGGAGGGTGAACCAACCCCATAGCTGACTTCCTCAGGATTCCTTGGAAGGAAGCTCGTCTCTTTAGCACCATCGGCAACAACGAAATTTCGGAACGACATTCCTGCAACACGAAAGAAAACAGATAAATATCATCAGATAAGTTGTTCAAATTTATTTAAATAAAGAGTATACATACTTTTTCCATCACAAACAATTTCAGGCTTTATAGGGGAACCCTCCCAATGGTCAACAATACCAGCCATGTACAGAATGGGCTCGGGGAAAGACTGAACATTCACTGGATGGCGAACAAGACGCTGGTACAATGGATTCCTTCAAACAGTATAAGGTAACTCATCGTTGAAACGTTTTTTTATCAAACCTGTATGCTTCGTTCACCAAAGCAGGGTACTCTGGAGGTACAATTGTATCTTGTATGTAAAAGAAACTCCCTTTCCAGTCCGTTATGTTTGTAAAGGGCTTTAAAAATATGGTTGGAACATCAGGGTCACCCCTTTTTGCTAAAGTCAACCAATCCCCACCCGGGTACAAGTTCATAAAACCCCTAAGCACTATTAGTGTAGGCTCATATCCATAAGCTTTACACATCACAATGAATGTCATCAACTTAGCCATACCAAATGGGTTGAACCTAGATATGTTTACTTGATAGTATTGCATAAACTCTAAAATCAAAGGGTGAATTGGTATTCTAAAGTTTGACACTTAAAGGCATGGGTGTACAGACCTACATATCCCTCAGGAGCATCAAATATCGTTTGATTTTTACTAGGGAGCATAATCTTAAATTCTTTTCGAATGGGATAATCTTCAAGAAAAGCACGTAATTCATCTTTTGATAAAGTACATTTTTGTTCCTTAATCACAAATTTGTTATTTTTTGCCATATTGTTTAACGAATACTGATACTTCTATGATATAATATAGTTTAACGAGGAAGAAATTTACCTTTTTTCTTGCAAGAGATAATGACAGATGTTACTATGTGTGTTTTGATTGCACGTAGTGAAAAGTTAATTAGGGTTTGGAAGAAACGAATTTATATCGCTTTTTATTTTGTTACTCACCGTACACGTGTCCCTCATGTTCTAATCTATTCGGATTTCAAATTGGGTTAAAAAAGTGACGGGACGTATGGGATTACCAATGCTTTGGCAAGTGGGGATATAATGCAAGTTAGTTAGAGGGTATTTAAGCGCATTTAATGCATTTTTTGCGACGTTAATTTCTTTTGCAGAGTCCTACGATAGAGTTAAAAGCCACACATTCTTGTGTGCATATCTAACTTTCAACTGGGGGGCTTGATGATGTACCCTCCGATTAGCTCGAAGGACATCCCTTCGAGTCTATTCGTAACCTACATAATCGAAGGCTCTGGCTAGCCTCCTAAAACTTTCTTTGGCATAAAACTAATCATCAATGATCTAGTTACCAATTGGGAATTCTCCAATCGAAGGATTAAGCCCTTCGGGGTATATCTTTCGATAAGTTTTATGGACGGAACAATGCCAAGTCTAATATTGGGGAGACCAAGTCTTACCCACGTCGCCTCTTCCTCTTTAGCACCCCCGTTAACCCAGAGGAGCGGGACACTAAACCCTAGCGGTTACCACAAATCATGGGACGCCCCCATGATCTCTCTCAAACATGTGACCACTCTCCAGGACCGTTTTCTTCACCTATAAATAGTCCTGGAAGATGACAAATCTGGTAGGCAATCTCTCTCACCTTACTTTACTACACTTATTCTTAAACTATCATACTGATCACTTATTCACACGTCGAAGGTGGTTCGCAGGGTCCAACCCCTGCGCAATCACTTAACGTAGTGTTTTCGTATTTCTTATTTCAGGTTATATCCAAGCTTGGCGTAATCACAACACCCCTCATTTCCTTTGATCACCATCGAAGGCCTGGTAGTGCAAAATATTGTACAATCACTTTCCCACTTTTGTGCTGACTCAAAACATCTAACCCAATTCTCATCACGCTTGTACTCAGGGCCTAGATTCATGCAACCTGAATAGTATGTTCGCCTCCTCTCATAATAAGCATCATCATCAATTCAATCTTCCTTAACCTCATAAGGTCGAATCTCATCAATTTGTAAATTCTTGATGCCCTTTAATTCTTCCTTCATGTAAGGCATCATAAAAGTAATCTTTTCTATCCCATCAGTAAACTGAACTATTCCCTTCCCATGATCACAATACATCTTAGTCTTCTCAACAAAAGGTTGTCCTAGAACCATTTCTCCTAGGTGTGGATCTATAATGCCTCTAACATCTTCTAGGATTACAAAGTCGCATTGATAAGTAAAATTTCCTATAAAGATGTGTACCCCTTTAACTCTCCTGACGAAATTACATAGTCTATTAGAGTTGTAGGGGTCTTTTCTAGGGCTTAACCTTTCGTTCATTATCCAGTTGTAGTAGAGCCTAGACATAATACTCATGGGTGCTTTTAAGTCAATGTATGTATGCTCTCTAGACATGTACCCAATGATGCAAGGAATTTTTATGTTCCTAAAGTTATGCCACCTAATCCATGGTATCTTTCTACATTTTGAGGGGCAGGGGTGTTGTAAAAGAAATCTATGGTAACTCAATTCATCAGGGGTTGGAGCGAAGTCCGTAAACTCAATTTTCATTTGGAGAGGCTTAATAAATTCCTTAAATGTGTTAACTTCTCTCTTTCTTCTTTTATGCGCTATAAGCCTCTTGCTAACTTCTAAACGGTGATTCTCTAAATCCATAAAGACCAACCTAATACGAACAAAGACACAAAGAAATGAGATAGACTAAAGAAATCCTACAAAAATAAAAATAAAAATCTCACTAGAAAGGAATCTAATGAGTAGACCTAATCAAAATAAATTCCAACCTAAGCAATAACTTTTCCCCGGGCTGCGGCGCCAAAAACTTGATGCGTGGGAATTGCACCAGGCTTTACCTCTCGAGAAGCTTACAACCCCCACCAGGCAGTGTACCTGATCGTTGTAGTATAGTATAGTGACAAGTACCGGGGGATTGATCGTTCAACTCAGGAATAGTGTCGTTAGGATTGAAATTAATCTAACTATGTCTAAAGGTGAAGGATGATTCTTTTTGTATTTTTATATTTATGAAAAGCAAGTAAAAATCTCGGGTTTTGGAAGGAGGGGCGGAATTAGTTGTTAATCAACTAACCCAAAAGCTACTAAATAAACTAATGTGTAAGAAAAGTAAACTAAGGTTCTACAAGATAAGTGAAGCATGTCTACCTATGATATGTTACTCCTTGCTAGCTATCCAATTCTACCTATTAAATTGTCACACCTTGTTTTAGTTGACGGGTTGTATTCTTTAATACCATTCGTGGGGTGGCGTACGTACTTCCCCAACTCTATAAGCTCCTACTTCACTCCTATGTCAAGCCTGCAAGAAGCTCCTAACATGGGATCATTAGAATTCGCTCATGCATTAAATACAACCATAATAACCTAGTACACATTAGTTCATGTTTCTTAAGACATTCAAGCACGTTACCGTTGGAAGTCTGCCAGTTTTCTTAAGCCTAACATCGAATTCATTCAATTAAACAATAAACAATAGGAAAAAAGAATTATAAGCTAAATCAACTAGACCTATCGAAGTGTTACACCCTAATTGATGAAGATAGACACAAACATCAACAAGGAATAGAGATGGCAAAAAAATCTGAATCCGATGGAGAATCCGATACCCGACCCCGATTTGACCGGGGAATCCCCGAGTTGACCGGGTATGGGGATGGGGATGGGGAATCCCCATTACTCAAAAGCGGGTATGGAGGCGGGGATGGTAATACCCTTGGGTACTGGTACCCGTCCCCGAATATCTTTTATACATGAATAAAATTATATATGTATATAATATTTAAAATCTTCTCAATTAATAGCTAATATACTCTTGTTAATGGTCGTTGTACCTTTGCATGTTGGATTAGTTCTCGCTTTTGTTTCCAATTGTAGTCGTTTTCGTACTTACGATAAGTCGTACTCTTTACTATGTTTTGTCGAATGCTTGAACTTAATATAATGAATGAATTTTGTTTGCTTTTAGTATGGTTGCACCATTTGAAATCTATTTAAAATGTCAATTATTGTAGGACCGAAAAGTGATGATTTTTATGTGATTCGGGAGGTCTAGGTTGATGATTATAGAAGAAATCCATGTTAAGTTTAGAGAGAGAAAGTAGAGAGAGGGTGAAGAAAAGGGTTTTTATTAATGACTAAATGAAGGTTACACAATTTCTCACACCCCTCTTGGAGAGTCAAGAGGGGTATTTATAGGCTCATACTATTACATGTTTGCCTTTTGTACAATAGTAGTCCCTAAAGGCACAACTAACTACGTATCTAATCCAATTCACGAATGTGACGTTATCTTTATAAAAGAGCGAGGCTAACAATCTCCCTCCAAGATATCGTCACACGTGAATGGTTACAATGAGACCTATAAATACATAAAAATGTAAATAACAACAATAGTAAACTATGTTGACGTTGTTGAAGCGCAGAGTCTCTGTTGTCTAGATACTGAGGCAGACTTGAAGTTCTCTCTTCCGACGAACTCGGCGTATTTGATCTTTGGCATTGACGGCTGATGAGTGTCTAAATACTCATCATTTTATACCTATTTGAACCCACAAAAACAACCAAAAACACACAAATGACTCACAAAATGTTACAAATTCATCACAATGTGTTTTATATGTGATTCAGGTACAAAAGATTGAAAAACAAGTGAAAACTGATCAATTTCACAACAATTGTCGTTTTCAGTCCCTGAAGTCTCAACAAATGTCAAAACTAGTCCCTAAAAGTTTTAAATGAATGAAAAGTCAACTTAAGTCCTTGGGAATTCAAAAATATTCACAAATGATCCCTGGATGAAAGTTTACACAAACTGGCAATTTTTACCCCTCAAGTTACAAAATTGGCAAAATAGGTCCCTGGGTATTCCAAACTTTGAAATTCACAATATACCCTTGTACTATGCATGAATTTACAAAAATGGAACAATTTTAATAACTTTTGGGAATTTACACTTTTAGTCCCTCAAAATCCAAAAATTACACAAATGGTCCTTTTAAGTTTTTAAATAAATAAATACTACTTTTTGTCCTTGTGTTATGTCTACTTGGCAGGTTTGGTCCCTCATATAAAGTTTGGAAAGTGGCAAGATTGATCCTTCAAGAAATCAGAAATTACAACTTAAGTCCTTGGGCCTAAGTTACTAAAAAACCAAACGGATCCTTATTATTATCCAAACCAAACACAAACCAAACTCAGCCCACCATATCTTGGCCCAAACAACAAACAACCCGGCCCACATCCCAAATAATAAAACAACGGGGTCAAATGGTCAAACCCCGCGCCAAAACCAGGTACACTGTTCATCTCCTTCACCCACACCTGTAAACCTGAAACCAGGGTGGTTTATCACCACCTGTCCAACCCCCAGCTCACCCCTACTCTCCTTTACACCTCACAGCCCTATCCCACCTCCATTTAATGCAATTCCCACCTCCTTTTCCCTCCAAAACACTCAACCTACCTCTGTTTTCTTCTTACAACCCCAACTTGTCCTCCAAGCCTAAATATCCCACCTCACCATGTCCCCTCCACCTCTACTAATGTCCACAATGCATTAAATGCATCCAAACCGCCTCAAGCTGTCAATTGTGACTTTGGCGCCAAAATCCATTTGAATGGCTAAGATGAATTGGACAATTTCAATGGTCAAGATTGATGACAGAGTTTAAGAGTGGTCACCAAGTTTATCAGAGGCTATAAAAGAGAGAAGAAACCAGAGGAACATACACTTTTGGCCTTAAGCCAATTGTCACTTAGTTTTTATTCATGTCATTTACTGCTTTCATTTACTTACCATGTCTTTTACTTGCTTTCAGTTATGTAATGAACCTTGACAAGTTTAATTACAAGCTATTTACAGTCCTAGTTTCTTAACCTTTAATTTTCAGTCATTTATTTTAAATGTCATTTAAATACCTTGTCATTTACATTTCATGTTTGATTATAGTTGATTGATGGACTCTTTAGGCCACATAAGCTCCTGACAAAGCTTGTTAAGCTTTTAGAAACCATTAAAAAGCTATGATCTTTTAAATTAGAAAAATACTTAAAAAAGAGAGAAAATCAATGAAAAATCAAAAATAGTGGGTTAATAAAGAAGATGAGGATGCAGTGGTGAATTTGGAGTGTAATGGGTATAAGGAGCTTGTTAGGAAGCTAATGGGTGTGACCTTGTTCATTTATTCCATGATCTCATATGAATCCTCATTTGTAAGCATTTTCTTAAAATTCTTATTTTACTGTTCATGTTCTTTATTTACTTTGATTTCTATATTTTCTTGTTTATCTGTTGTTATTATATGTTTTTAAAGCTTTAAAGTTTATGTTTATGTGTTAGTTTATGTTGTTGCTTAGATTTCTGTTTTCACTGTGAAAACAAGGTTTTAAGTGATTCATGTTTATTGTTGTTATAATTGTTGTTTATCTGTCTATTTGTCCTTGTTATATGTTATTATAATGTATGGAATCAGGTTCTTATGCTTATTCATTGAAAACCTTAGGAATCATGTGACAAGTGATAAATAAGGGACTGTTTGGATTTGTATGGATTGAGGTCTGAGAATGGTTTGAGAGGTTCATTTCTGTACCTGCATAATCCTTGGGTTATTGGAGGGTTTGACACCCCTTTAGGCTCAATGGTTCTGTCTTTTACAGACTTGAGCATTTTCATTTTTATTTCAAAAGTCCACTGAGTTTTATGACTGTCTAATCTGTGTATATGGATGCTAGTAGCATTGTTCTTGTTTGATTGTGTGTTACTAGTTGTTTATGTACTCAGATAAGTGGTCACTTCCATGCTTTGTTTGTGCTTAGTCAACATTTCTTTTTCTACTATCTTAGTATTGTGTCTGTGTTAAATTTTATGTCCAAATCTTTATTATGTGTTTAGATGTTAGTCTTCTTTGTTTATTTCATGTTTATTATGTATAATACATCAAAATCAGTGCTTAAATTCAGATCAAAGTTGATGAAAGTCAATTTTGATCATAAACTATAAAAGTCAAAATTACCTCAAACCTGATTTTTGATTAAATGTCTGATTTTCCTGTGTCTTTATTATTAAGTTTTAATCTTTGTGCTCTTAGGGTTTCATAGTTTAGCTGCTTATCTATCTATGTGATTTTTGTTAATTTTTATTATTAATGTTTAAATGCTTTTCTGAGTGCTTATTTTAGGCTATTTTTGCCCTGTCTCACAGCTTCAAGCCCAAAACCACAAGCTTGTAGCTTGTGTACCTTTGAGCTTGAACCTGTGTTTATTGTTGCTTTTGAAACCCTACTAGCTTGTTTATGTATGTCTGTGCTTATTTTTATGTATTTAGCTTATTTAGCTACTTTTTACAACCACCCTTTTCGCACCACTGAGCCCACTCAACTGAAGCAAACAGTTGAGTGGTGCTTGTTGCCAAAGCTTCTAATAAGATCCTTATTTGAGCTTAAGCTTGTGATTCTTGGCTTTTCACAAAGCCAAGCTATCCATATCAATGTCTCAAATACAGTTGAGCTTATTAGAGCTCATTTAGATAAGTTTTGTGAGCCCTTGTGTTTGCCCACTCACAACATACCCCTGAGTTATCAGGGGTATTACACTGTTTCCACAAGCTCACACCAAGCTCTATAGTGATCCTTAAGTTAAGTAGCTTTGCTTTTTAGGAAGCCTAGCTACCCAGCTTTAAGATCCTGTTATTCATTTTCAACTTGTAGCTCTCCTCATAGGGCTGCAACAAGCTTCAACTTATCACACTTAGAAAAATTATGCTGAGTCCTCAGCATAATTTACTCTCACTAGCTTATTTCATAAGCTCACCAAAAGCTTATCATTTGGACTTAGCCTATAATATTTGGATCTATGTGGAGTCTATCTACTAGATTTCAATCTTATGTGCTCAAATCCTATCTTGCAGCCTATTTACTAGGGCTGCAAGCAGCTTGTTGTATTACACCATTTCCTGTGCACTTAGCCTAAACCACCAAACTCAGGAAATGGTAACTTTTCATAAGCTTCCTACAAGCTCACTAGTGGACCCCACTAGGTGAGCTTGGGCTTTTTGGAAAGCCTACCAGCATATCTTGCAACTTCAATTCCTATTTTGGCTTTTGGAGCTTATTCAGTGAGCTTTAAGTGCCATCAAAAAGAGCTGCAGGGGGTGTTTGGAACTGAGTATACCTGAGAATTGCTTATTTGCTTATTTTAAGCTTATAAGTGAAACTCAGTGCATAAGCTTGTATATATATATATATTACACTTGTATAGATATATTTTAACTTTTACTTTTAAGTAGGGAGCTTATTATAGGTTCTTAGAAGCCTCAATTCAATCCAAGTTTAGCCAAAAAGCTAAACTGACTAAATCATAAGCTCATGCTTATAAGCACTTCTCAGTGCTTATTTTTGTACATACACACATATTATACTTGTATATACTCTCACATACCTTTGTTTCATACTGTATAGCTTTTTCTAAGCTTCTACCAAGCTTATTTTTCCACTGTGAGCTTAAAAGCTCATCTGTGTACCCATAAGCCCACGTTCAGCTTATTTGTATATTCTATAAGTCCCATTTTCTTCTTATATGTATATTATATGTATTTATTCAGTTTCATAAAAAGAAAAACCAAAAACAAAGCTTTAACCCAAGTGATAGCTTCTATTTAAGAAGCTTGAGCTTTTTAACCAACTGTTATGGAAATAAGCTGTTACACAACTTAATTCCAAGTTTTGAATAAGATGGTTTTGTTAAAGTTATGTATTTTTGCTTTGTGTATAGTTTTGTAAAAAGAAAATTGAAAAAATAAAAAAAAATAGCAAAAATGGGTGTGGGTTGGATTCGAACTCAGGACCTCAGGCTAGTATACATGCTTAGTACCCACACCCCTTCCAACTGCTCTGGGGCACCAGTTCCGTTAGTTCATGAACCTTTAATCCTCTTAAGCCATTTTGACCCCTTAAGCTTATTTGGACTGTCAAGCTTATAACAGCTTATTGAGAGAAGCTGGTGCCCCAAGCTTATTTTTCCTAGGATCCTTATTAGTATATTTACTTCCTGTAATTTTTTTATATTTTTTACTGTTCATTTAATATATATAATAATTAATATAGTTTTAGTAGGTTTTAGGAAATAGTAAGTATTTAATTTTTAAAACTGCTTATTTATAATTTTTACAAACTTTTTATATTTTTTATGTATTCCTGAGATACTTAGAAAGTTTTATAAAAAGTTTTATAATTTTATAAATAAGTTTAGTATGTATAATAATTAATTTAGTTTAATTAGTCTAATTAATAAATAATAGATTTAAATTAAGTTTTCTTATTTTTGTACATAAAATATAGTTTTTATATTTTTCTTAGCTTCTTATAAGTATTTTAGAATTATGTAAAAAGTTTTAGATTTTTGTTTTCTTATTTAGTATTAATAATAATTAAATATTAGTATTAATAATTAGAATAATAGTAAATAATTAATAGTAAATAGAATACTTGTATAATAAATATATTTTTAGTTTCAAAATTTCTTTTATATTATTTTTAACTTTTCTAAGTTTTAATTTTATTTTTCTTAGCTTTATTTCACATTTTCTTATTTTTAGGTAATTATTAAATAGTTATAAATAGTTTTAATTAATAATAATTAAGTACATAGTATAAAAATAAGTTTTAATTTTCTAATAATTTTCTTATTCTTTTAGGATTCCAAAAATGTAATTTTCACATTTGTGAGAGTTATATTTGACGGTATTCACTTTTTATTTTGTACATAGACGTTTATTTAAACGTTTACGTACGCGTTTTAGTTTTCTAGGTTTTCTTATTAATATAATAATAATATTATAAATATAGTTAGATATTTTATTTTCTTTTAATTTGCATTTAAGCCGTTAAGGCATGCAAATTCCCTCTTTGGGAAATTTTTGTTTTATACGTTACGTTTATTTAAACTTAAACGTACGTTTGTATATACTTTATCATTTTAAGGTTTCTGATTGTACGTTTCTTAATTGAACTAGCTGTGACAGAGCTATTACTATTCACATTCAGTGTTAGTCAATCAGATTCCTGTTTTCCTATACTAATATAAATTTCAACAATTCACAAGTCATAGTATTTAGAATATCACGCCTCGCCAGGACATAAACGATCCAAGGATATTTTAAACCCTTGGTAAACTTGCATTCTCTCCCGGGCTGTCGCCCGCCTTTTATTATTAGGTTATCCATTTTATAAACAAGTGGGTGGCTTATAAATAAAAGATGTGTAGTCCGGGAGGAATCAAATTTTGGCGCCGTTGCCGGGGAGGCTGTGCTACGTATTATGACTTGTATTTTGTATTTTGTTGAAATACCTATCCTTGTTTGTATATTATACTATATCATTCAACTTTCGGGCTGTCAGGACACATTTATTACAGTTAATTATTCACAAGTAATTAGCTTGCGTGGTAAACCTGACACAAGCCTGGGAGGTAGTGATTACTTATATTATATTATATTTCTTTTCAATAAACAATATAAAATACAAAAATATTTTTTCCTTTGCACACAACTTGCACAGTTTGATTAGTCCCTCAGTTACAACATTTGGTTGTTGGCTGTTTACAGTTACTGAGCTCTGTCAGACCTAGATTCCCTTCCGAGGGGCAGTTGTAAGGAATTTTCTTTCTTTTGTACATATATATATAAATCTAAAAATACAAAAACATTATAAAATACAAAAGACTAAAAATAATCTCCTTTGCCTTAATATTTATAATTCTGTGAGTGGCAATCCCACTCCAATTTCTCACCAAATCTTTGAGTGGCAATCCCACTCCACTTCCCCATGAACCATTTAATTCGGGGTCAAGTCAAGCTAGCGACTTGGTAATCAAAAACAGTAGCATAAACATGGGTTTTCACCCGTGTGTACCACCTAAGTGTGGGGGTGTACCCCACATGTTGTATATATTTTGAAAATGCTTTGAAAAATTTGTAAATAGAACAATAAAATAATTGTTGTATTACCCCACTTAGCTTTGAAAATTGAGGACAATTTTCATAATAAGTGTGGGGGGGAATTCTGGCGAATTTGATCACTTTTATACCCTTGTATGCCCTTTTCCCCAAAAATGACCAAAAATGACCAGAATTTGATCACTTTTATACCCTTGTAGCTTTGAAAATTATTTAAATTACTTTAACCTATAAGGAAATTTAATAAAAATATAAAAATACAGATTACTTAATAAAAATATAAAAATGAAAATTAAAATTAAATTGTATTAAATAGAAACTATCACTTATTTTTATGTTGGTTTTTCTTGATTTTTCTTTTACAAAACTATATTATACCTAATTATAACTAACTATATATCTTAATTATCAATAATTATCTGATCTTTGTAGCTCTGAACTTCAACTGTAATGGTCTAGTTAGGTTATTACTCCCTCCTAACTAGTGAGCCTTTATTCTTTTTCCTGCTCCCTCCTGAACTGACAACTCTCTTTTCATCACGCAGTGGATAAAGTAGATTCATAAGTGTAGGCACATGGTTGTCGTTCGGGGAGCATCATGACAATATAACTCACATAACATTGCACAGAAGGTTGGTAATACGCTCCGATGAACACGTCATTAGTACTTCTTCGGTTCCAGTGTAAGCACAATTCCCTTGAACAACCAACGTACTAAGATGAAACACTACTTCTTTTGGCATGTTCTTCTCCCTCCTGATGGTTGCGATGTATCGAAATCATCATACTATTGTGTGTACATGCCAAAATTACCCGTACTTTACACTTCTGATGCAATATAGATAGACCGTGTAAGCATAATTTGTGAGCATATGTCGCAAAAATACTCTCAATACTTTTCTCTTAAATCAACCTGTAATCGAACCTCCTTGTAATTCACCGGCTACTAGTAATGACCACATATGGAGACTGCTCGATATGACCAGCTTGAAAACGAAGTAAACATCCCATCTTGTGACTTAATGCTTGTACGATAGATGTGACTTAATACCTATACTGAGCACTACAACGTAACTCCTTTAAGTATGAGGTTGCACGAAATATTCGCCGCTTGAACAATCCACTACTTCGTGTGACACTGAGTACTACAACGTAACTCCTTTAAGTGATAGCTATACTGTGAGCACTACAACGTAACTCCTTACATCAGTAATAACTAGATTGTCAAGACTGAATTTTTTAATTTGCGCAGACAAGTTATCTTCAAAAGTCGTGCATCCAACCACCCCTTGACTTTGAGATAAATAAGTACACTTTTTGAAACGCTACTTCAAAATCAAATCGATAATATCGTGCAAAAACCTCGTAGTCATTTGTGACAAACCGAAACAATTCTAGCCGTGAATAGATGTATCCCCCGTGAATATGACAATACCAAAATACCACCATAACCGAATAATGACAAAATTTTGTATCCGATATCTTTGTGACAAAAAAATCATGCGGATAGCAAAAAAAAATTTCAGTTTAATCCATTTCAGTCCAAAATAAAGAAGCCCAATCCATTAAATGAATGCCTGATCCAGACCCACTTCAAAATTGGTTACAGATATATCATATATGAATAACGAATCCACTTTTGTATCATTTCATTTTCACTTAGACCTAAAACACTTCTCATAGATGTATCCGCCCCCTTTTCTCTCCTTTTACTCTCATTTGCAGTCAACACCTCAAACACAAAAAAAATAAACCCAACCCACGATCTAATGATAAGAAAAATCATTATTCCTTATGGTACTCTCAAACCGACATACATCAAACCACGAAATCAAACCCAGATGCTAACACAGACCCTTCTCCAAACTTGTTTCTAATCGATTCTTTTAATCTCCAAGGGATGTGCGCTTCAAGATCTCCTAAGTGGGGGTCTCGGGTAGGTATATTATCTTGTGTTGTTTGATTGTATTGAACGAGCCAAGAAAAGAAATTGACTTTCTAGTCATGTTTCTTCTCTATTGATCGAATATTACGTGAAGCCAAGTCTTCAACACATATACGAGTCTTGTATAATTGAGAGTTGAGGAGTAATGTGAGGTTTAGGTAGTGATGGATTTTGGATTTGATTAGTGTAGACAGCTTCTCGTTATTGGTTTTTTTTTTTTTTTTTTTTTTTTTTTTTTTTTTTTTTTTTTTTTTTTTTCATATTCTGATTATGGACAAAAGGTTATTGGACTCATGATGTAATTGCAACTGAAGTCATATAGAGTCTTGGTATTTGGTATGTAGTCAACATGGTCGTGGTCACAATTTCTCAGCATCATCTTCATCTTCTGTTTTTATTTGACCAGTTTACGCATAATATTTTTCTTTCGACCCTTTTACGCATAAAGTTATGCGTAGACCTGTAGAAATGTTACGCGTAGAAATCTTACGCGTAGCCCATGTCTTTTGCGTAGAATTTACGCGTAAGACAAGGGTTTTAAGCCTTAGTTGAACCTTTACGCATAACTTGTCCAAGTTATGCGTAGAAAACTGAAGTTGAGCGTAAAAAGAGGGTTTTGACCAGTTTGACCATTTTCCGACCAGATTCCGACCAATATTCCGGCCACCTTTTTTATACGCCCAGTTTCCGATGAGTTTCGACCACCTTTTTTTACCACTTGGACCACAAATCTGACCACTATTCTGATGAGGTATTGAGCAGTTAAAAATAGCTCATAGGGACCCATGTTTACCGCCTTTTTAGACTACTTTAGGACCTATTAACTTTCACGGTTGGTACAAAAATCAGAAAAGTGATAAAGATATTGAAAGTTTGTGACTTTTTGACCATGGATACTAAAAGGACAATAAAAACTGTTACCAATATTCCCAAAAGATGAGAAAAAAAATTTTAGATCCGAAAAATCTGGGTAAAACAGCTTAAAAAAATAGTACGAACCACAAAAAAAATAATCAAAACAACACAACCAGGCTCTGATGCCAATTGTAGGACCGAAAAGTGATGATTTTTATGTGATTCGGGAGGTCTAGGTTGATGATTATAGAAGAAATCCATGTTAAGTTTAGAGAGAGAAAGTAGAGAGAGGGTGAAGAAAAGGGTTTTTATTAATGACTAAATGAAGGTTACACAATTTCTCACACCCCTCTTGGAGAGTCAAGAGGGGTATTTATAGGCTCATACTATTACATGTTTGCCTTTTGTACAATAGTAGTCCCTAAAGGCACAACTAACTACGTATCTAATCCAATTCACGAATGTGACGTTATCTTTATAAAAGAGCGAGGCTAACAATTATGTAATGGGGAAAAATCCCCGATTCCCCATTGGGGATCCCCGTTCCCCATTGGGGATGGGGATGGGGATGCAATTGTGACCCCCGACGGGAATGAGGATGGGGATGCGGATAACTATCTAACTTCGGGGATGGGGATGGTATCAACCATTCCCCGCATACCCGGCCCCGTTGCCATCTCTAACAAGGAATCAATAAGATCTAATCAATTATATACAAGTTTCACATAAACATAAGTAGACACAAGGTGAATTAGCAAAACATCATCAAAGAAGAGCAAGCAACAATGATAATGGAAAACATGATTAAGATAGAATCAACAAACCAATACATGATGCTTATGGAGTGATTGAAACCCTCTAAGTTGCTGGAAAAACACCTACCTAAACCCAGGAATCGACCTTAGGGTTTAGGGCTTACAAAAAGTGAAGTTATGATGTTATATTTATAGGCAAGTTTTCTATCAGCAAGGCTTGACGGCCGTCACCCCGTAAAGAGTGACGGCGTCATGACCAACTTTTCTTCCACAAATTGTAGATTTCTTCGTCTAATCACCTAAATCCGAGTTCGTATGCAAAAGTTATGACCAAAACAATATCAGCTACTCCGCGCGCAAGTTTTGACAAGTTAACACGTGACGGCCTACGTGACGCCTTCAGGAAATTTTCTAGGCCATCACTATTTAATTTTACATGTGACGGCCTTGGGTGACACCGTCATCTCCAATGCACAAAACTTTCTGGACCGTCACGGACTTTATCCACTTCCACCTCTTGTATTACTCTTGACGCCGTCATGAAGAAGCTTGTGACGCCGTCAGGTACTGTTCCCAGCAAGGAAAATTAAGACTTTGCCGCTTTCTTCACTTTTACGCTCCAAAAATGTCCAAAATGCTTCCTTTTTCAGAATTCACTCCAAAAGTACCTAAAATCACAAAAGGAACTATTTAGGGCAATATTTGATCAAATAAATTCAATTCCGGGCTTAAATGACCCCCTAAAAACGGATCATTTTTCGCCTCATCAGACACCGATCCGTTCACTCCCCGCATACGCTATTTTGAACTGCCAAAAAGAACTCGCTTGCCGACTCAAGTCAAGATGTACGATGGAAGCGAAGATCCGGAAGATTATCTCAAAGTCTTCCAGTCAGCAGCCAAATTTGAATGCTGGGCCATGCCAGTTTGGAGCCACATGTTCAATTCCACACTTACTGGGTCCGCAAAGGTGTGGTTCGACGACCTCCTGCCAGAAACTATAAACAGCTATGATGAGCTGAAAGAAGCATTCCTGGCGAACTTTCTCCAGCAAAAGAAGTGTATTAAGGATCCCGTAGAGCTTCATCACATCAAGCAATGGGAAGGTGAATCCACAGAGAATTTCATAGAAAGATTCAAAAAAGAAAGCAGTGATGTGAAAGGGGCACCAGAAGTGTTAAGAATATCGAGATTCATGCACGGAATAACCAAACCAGAGTTGATTAAACGTCTGCACGATAATATCCCTAAGTCTGTTGATGAAATGATGAGGGCAACCATGTCCTTCCTCACGGGAGAGGTGGCGGCCGGAAATCAAGAACGAAAGAAATCATTCTCACCATGGAGGCAACAAAACGGAGGCCAAAAGTAAAATTTTTGGAAAGGGGGGGGGGGGATTTAAGAGTCAACAAAGAATGGAAAGGAAGCAAGGTAGGTTCACTCTCCTCTCTAAACCCCCAAAGTAAATTTTAGCTTTGGAAAAGGCAAAGCTAGTTCAAACCCCCTCCTCCGATGACAACTCCGGTAGAAAAAAAAGAACGTCAATAAATTTTGCGAGTTCCATGGGGTGGTAGGACATAACACGGATGAGTGTATGCACCTAAGAAGACAGATAGAAGAACTGATAAGAAACGGAAAGTTGTCGCATGTGATCAAGTAGCTGAAGCAGAATAGCAGAAAAGATCAATAAAAAACAATTAAGAAAGGGGAAACATCGACAAAGGATAAAGCACCAGCAATCCTAATGATATAAACATGGCAGAAATCAGCCAGGCAAAGAATCACACAAAGTTCCTCTCCTAACCCAGAAATATCATTGCACCAGGCTTTACCTCTCGAGTTATCTCGAGAAGCTTACAACCCCCACCAGGCAGTGTACCTGATCGATGTAGTATAGTATAATGACAAGTACCGGGGGATTGATCGTTCAGCTAGGAACAGTGTCGCTAGGATTAGAAAACCTAAAGACTAGGTCTAGAGATGAGGGATGATTCTTTTTGTATTTTTATATTTTTATAAAAGCAAATAAAAATCTCGGGTTTGAAGGAGTTGGGCGGAATTAGTTGCTAGTCAACTAACCCAAAACTAAGATGCAAAATAAAATACTAAAAATGAAAATAAACTAAATTATACTAGAGTTGTGAGCAATATGTGGGAGAATTATGTTTACTTAGATTTCACTACTCCCTAGATATCTTTTACACGTCAATTACTTGTTATAGTTGCGTGGATGACGGATTGTATTCCTTAATACCATTCATGGGGTGGCGTACTTACTTCCCCAATCCTATGAGCGCCTACTTCACTCCTATGTCGAGCCGGCTAAGAAGCTCCTAACATGGGATCACTAGAATTTGCTCATGCATTAAATACAACCAATAAAACCTAGTACACATCGGTTCATGTTTCCTAAGACGTTCAAGCATGTTACACAATGGAGATCTGCCAGTTTTCTTAAGCCTAACATTGAAATCATTCATTCAACACAACCATAAACAAGTAATCAACATATAATTAACATCTAGGTTTCATTACATCTAAGCAAACACAAGATAGATCTAGCCTAGCATGTTGAAATCAAGACAAGAAAAAGATATATTCAAACAACACATAGACATATTGATTGAATTGAAAGAAGACTTATCTCAATTGAACATGAAGGGATTCAAGGGGTGAAAACCCTTGAAAACACTGTAAAATACGACCTAGGGTTTACAAAGTTCGGCCCTAGTTTTCTCCACACAAGTTCCTCTTTAATGAATGAAAAATAGAAAACTATATATAGATTTTGATAGGTGACGGCGTCAAGAACAAAAGTCTGACGGCGTCATCTCGCCGCCAAATAGTTTCTCGGACTGCCTAGATCTGGGTCTGACGCCGTCATGTATACTCCTTATGCATGCCGTCACCAAATTAACTCTTGACGCCCTTCTTGTGACGCCTTCAGGTTTGCACTGGGTCGTCATGGATTTTACTCTTGACGCCGTCATGATCTTCCTCTTGACGCCGTCAGGTACTGTTCTCAGCATGAAAAATTAAGTCTTTGCCGTTTTCTTCACTTTTATGCTCAAAAAACGTCCGAATTGCTTCTTTTTCCAGAATTCACTCCCAAAGTACCTAAAATCACAAAAGGAACGATTTAGGGCAATATTTGATCAAATAAATTCAATTATGGGCTTAAATGACCCCCTAAAAGTGGTTCATTTTTCGCCTCATCATATATCCTTACACTTGAGATTTGCTTGTCCTCAAGCAAATGCGCTTTTTTTCTAGTCAAAAATACAAGTTAGGGGTCATTTAATACTAATATAAAAGTAATTACAACAAATAATTGATAGGGTCGTTGTGGGGCCCACCAAAAATAATTTGTAATGGGGAGGGAAAGATACGGATACAAATCAAAACACCTAAGTATAATGACAAGTATAGATCTCCCGGATGTCGTTCTAAAGGAATGGTGAATTTGAGACGTGCGTTTCAGTTCTCGTCAAACGCTTAGATAACTTAATTTTGGGTTTTTAATATATTTAAACTATAACGGAAAATTATAGAGAAACTAAGGCAATCTATGACTTAAAGAATAAACTAAGGTAATAATAACAACAAAAAGGAATTATAGGCTAAAGAAAAATTAAAGGGAACTAAGACAAAATAAAACTAAGGAAAGCTAAGGAAAACTAAAGGGAATTCTAAGACAAATAATAACTAAGGCAAACTAAGGATAAACTACGCGATAAGCTAAAATGATAACGACAAAAATATAAATGAGGAAATATACTTGTTTGGATTATGGTTGATTCTTAGTGATGACTAATTGGTAATTTGGATTTGGATGATTAATAATTTAAGATAAGAAATTTGAACCTTGAATTAAATTAAATGCTAAATCAAATTTATTGGTCACCGGTTCCTAATAAACTTGATAAAAGAATGTAAAATGATCCAAACAACGATAATCTATAACGTACTTCTTAAAAGTTGATTTTTTATAAAGTTCAGATTATCGTTAAAATCAAATGTCTCAACTTAAATTATAACCATCCATTCCAAATTACTACTTAACTACCACATTAAATTAATCAATCACCAAACAAGCATATAAATAAATCTACTCTAACATTATAATATCGCTAAAAAAATAATAATAAAATAAACATGACGAAATTTAATTAAGCAAAACATGGCAATTAACAAAATAAAACAAAAGTAAAGAAAAGGATAGGAGAGTACCAGATATGAATTAAGCGTAACGGCGACGATAAGGACACTAAACTAAAAACCCTATCCAAACGCTCAATATACCCATATTCTTCGATTGATCATCCAAAGCTTGAATCTTTAAGTAAATTTGAGGTGGAAAAAGGATAAAGTTTGCAACTTTTTAATTAAGAAAGATTAAATATTTATAAAACTTGAATTTTAAAACTAGATTAACACTAAAAATGCAAAAAGATTGAAACTGTAATAATAATAGTTGACCAAAATGAGTTTTAAAACTAAAAGATGAGAACTTTATAAATTTAAAAGACTAAACATGATGATTTTGTAAAAGGATTTAAACTTTATTTCATTTAAAGTAAGAAAGATACTTAAACATGTGCTCAATGAGAACAAGCTAAAGATAAGCAATTAAAAACAAATGATAAAAGTAATTAAGCTAAAACATTAATTAGATAAAAGTCTTAAAATAAAACACTTAAAAATGTGTTAATACAAACCTCAGACTTAAATTTATAATTAATGTTTTAGCTTAATACAAACATCAAATGTCTTGCGGCTGGCCATTGAATTGCTGACACGTCAGCTGGTGAACCATATGCATATTGAATTCATTCTCTGGAGCACGTGGGATCACCATGGAGAGCTTCTCCTTTTATTTATTTTCTTCTTTATTGTTATTATTTATTTTTTTATCATTCAAGAAATAATACATAGCAAGTATGGCAGCGACCGGCCGCGTTGCGGCCTCGCGAGGTATTTTTTGGTTGTGTTTGGTTTATAGTGTCGTTTATCAAAGAATATAGTGATCCCGTAAACATGCCCGAAACCATTTGACCAGCCTTAGGTTCCTGACGATATAAGGGGAAGGGCCAAACTGCCATACCAGGCCACATAAGGTGTAAATAAAAGGATGACATGGTTTTATGGGCTTACGCACATTTCAGCTTCTAATCTATTACAAACTCAAGCATGCTTCATAACATTTTGAATCCATAAACTATTGAATAATAGCCAAACTTTGATATGCAATCTTTATTGAAGCATACCACATACTTAAGTAGGTGAAGAAGCTTCTTCCTGGCTATTTTAGGCATCTGATGAAGCAATTAAGAGGTTTCTTCAACATCTTTTCTTAGTTTCTCTATTTGCACCCTTTCTGAGCTACCACCAGGTCTTGGGTCAAAGTGGGATGAACCACCTTCCCCCATATTGGATAAGTCCTCGGATAATGTTGCATTTCTACTAAGAAAGTCCTGTTCACAGAAGAGCAGAAGTTAAAAAATGTTGGAAGAAAGTTGGTAAATCATATAATGCTCTTCAGTGAAGTGAATGTGTTTGACTAAAAATATTAGCTTTAATTATTCAACCCATTTGAGATAAAATGAAGCCTACATCGACAGACAGCTAGTTATAGTTAGTTAACCTATACAGATTTTCATGCTATACATGCCAAACAAACATACTGAAAAGCATTTCAATATATACTTCAAATATCATAAACGCTGCCCACATCAGACACACCCACCAACACTATACTTCAAATATCAACAATCCTGAAAATCATAACTGTTGGTTGTGGTCTCCTCGGCCATTAAATCACTTATTTATGTGATAAAAGACTAAAAAATCTATCAAAACGTAAAAGCCTAAAAAGAGCATATTATTCGTTTAAATAGAATATAAGGCATATGGAAAGCAATCCACATAACACGTACTTTTTGCACATATGCATATCTACCCTAAGAGAAATAAGGTAATCAGAATCAACTTACACATTCATATATACTCAATCTACTTTATACGTATAATAAATGTAGCACAAAAACTAATACTGATCGTGCATTCCCGTCTTGCTAAACATGATAAAACTGACCTTAAGCCTAGATAAGATGGCTATATAACAGGCTCAAACCATAAACTGAAACAACACCAAACACCCTATAAATTGGTCCTTTCTCATATTAAATTCATATATTGTAACTAAGAGCAGCCATCTAAAATGGAAAACACGAAACTGTTATACCTTTGGAAGCTTGATATCAGAATATGAAGAAGATCATACGCGGTTCCTATTATGTCAGGTGGTGCACCATTTGGAATCTGCACATAAATTGTTTATTCGGGTAACTTGAAAGCCGAGATTAGCACAAATTAGCAACATAGATACATGAACTGTCCATACAAATTAGGAATGAAAAAGAATTTTTCGCAGCGAACTAATTCACCATTGGAAGCATCCTGTAAGTGCTTATTTTAAAATAACATAAATGTTGTGCTGGAGCGAGTTATAGTCACCCATGGTTAGAATATAATTTTTTTGAAAGGTGAAACTCACATGTGTTCACCTATGATTTAAAAACTCTTTAAAATTGCTAAATTATAAATTTGCGTTCGTTGTCAATGACCAAAGGGTATTCATGTCGTTAAATGCTACTACATAGTAAGGAAATATGTTGACACGTGCTTAAAACTTGGCCTGATTCAACCCATTTTCACATGGTTTAAAAACCTACCCATTTGACCCATTACGCAGCACATTTGACCTAGCTAATAAGCAATTTCTACGAACCATCCTAGAAACTCTCATAAGCATATAACTGAAAACCATTGTTAAAAAAATACAACAAAGTTTAAAAAATTTGTTCCATACCATTCTGAGGCAACTGCACTTTCTTTAACCTGTTAAACACAAAAACAAACATTTTTTCAGTTAAAAACAATAGACAATGATCCACATCACTTAACTAATAGAAAACAATTTCAATTAAACTAACAATAGTTATATAAATAAATATACATACCAGAAGAGAGGTGGAAACTGAAGTCGAAGTCAGCTTGCTATAATTCATTACAGCAGCATATCAGCATATCATCTAAGCTAACGACTGTTTTAACACAATGAACATCCGCATAAATGTTTTTGAGTCCATAAAATCTCTATGCCTGAATATATTATAAATTAATCCCTTCGTACCTGATGTTGAAATGGTCGTATGTGATATTCATCAAACAGTCAACGGTCAGGCCTTGGTTTCTCAAACTATATCCATTTACCCATGGAAATTGCAACGTTTAGAAAGTGGTTTGACTTTTTTCTAATGACCCTTCTTCCCTCTTTCGGTTTCTCGGCTGCCTGCCACGTGCCACACCTCGGGCCATCTTTCACATTTTCCTGAAACGAAGTTCAAAATATCAGCGATAATCTCAATTAATAACTTCTACAACTTTTGCGTAAATCATGACTGAAAACATTTTCAGAATCTTAGCCATGACTGTATTTTCATTATCTACATTCTACAAACGACACATTTTCAGAATCTTAGCCATGACTGTATTTTCATTATCTACAAACGACACAATTAGTCTATTTGATTATTAGTCGTTATAAAAAATCAATAACGCAATTGTTGAGATGTTCTACAGGTGATAAAACGAAGATACTTGAACGAAGTCATATGAATCATAAGCACTATTTTACCTTGTGCTTGCAAGTGACTTGGTATTTTCAAATTGTAATCCCTCCGCTTGCAAAGTGTAAGCTTCGGATTTGGCCCACTTGCATTACAAAAGCTATCTGTGATGCCGTCGATGTTGCAGCCTTCTGTTGTATGAAATTTCGAGCGCAAATTAGTACAGTAGGTCCGGGCTAAAAAGTACACAACATATAGCATTAGTAACTGTTATTTTACAGTCATAACCGTTATTATATATATCACAAAGAGGTTACACTACCTATGTTATTATTGTTAAACAAAAGATGGAGCTACATACCAGCTCCTTTGCCTTTATGTTTTTGCTTTTTTATACTTTGGTTGTCTGAACCCTGTGGGCTGCATGCAGGCTCAACAGCTGAAGTGGCAACCACCTCGGACTAAGAGCATGGGTACATGGGAGTCTACGTGTACTTTTTTGTTCTGTTTTCATAGTCGAAGAGGCACGAACATATGTAGGAACCAAAAAAAGGGAAAAAAAAGACAAACAACACAAATGGATCGGAAAGGTTTCTACGATTACCTACACGCGCACTCGTGTGGGTGTGGTCACTTGACGGCCCTGTTGTTGGGGCCGGCGTTGGTGGTGCTCTTGTCCTGTTGGCTGAATGTCTTGTTGGATCTATCGCACGGGAGTCAGCAGGCCCTAAAACAACGACAACATAAAAGTTAGCATAACAGGCCAGTCGGTGACATATGTATCCTTAAATGTCTATATATTTATACATAAAAGTAAACAAAAATGACACTTTTTTATGAAAAAATGGACATTGTAAGTATCTGAAGTCAAGCAAAAAAACAGTAATGAGAAAATTCTTATGTTACCATGCAATACTTTATTGCAGCTGTAAGTAAACGTAATCCAATATCCTGCAAAAACTAATACCTGTAACTATGAATCCAAGATGCAGAAATAATACCAGATCTGTTACTTCAAACTATATTTATAAGATATGATAAAGCATACCATTAAAGCGACATTCAGTTCTGGCCGTTAGTATTCCAAATTCTGGTGTGGCAGGCTCTGCTTTTCAGGTATCATAAGTCCATAAACCAACCAAAGTAAGCTTATGAGATTTTTGAAAATCTAAAAAAATCAAAAACTTTTTTCAGATACCATAGGCCCAAATTAAACCATACCAGTTAAAGCATAATCCAATGACTATTAAGGCGAAATTCCATAATACCCAATGAACGCGGTCTTTGCTTCTATAAATGCTATCCTTATGTACTCATCGGTATGATGCGAGCCCAACTGAAAAAAATCAAGGCTTGATAAACTTACAAAATGCTTTAGGTGGGTTTTTGATAAGAGTCAGTCGAGAGAGAGAGAGAGAGATACGTTCGGTTGTGTGAGGCATCCTTGGTAACCCAATAAATCTCAACACGGGAATGGCAGTGCACTTAAAATCTCAGCACGGGAAGAGGCGGTCAAATTGTATCTGGATATGAGAGGGGTTGTCAGTTAGCTGCAACAATCGCGGCACCTATAGGTGATTCAAATACAATGGAAGAATGTTATATGCACCCTTTTACCATTTTCAGAAAACACAGAAATGCGGCTATGTGATATATTTGCTGAACTATAACCGCTTGACGAACATCGGTCTGTGAATATTTCGATAAAAATACGCAACACTTGTGTTTGCCATAAATATAAAAAAAGTGTGTATGTTCTATAAACGACTTACCACCGGCAACTATGATTTCAAAATTTATCCGCGCGTCACCCTTGAATGCATTTTCATTAACGGCTACCTGGCGTATCATGAAAGTTAAAATAAACATGAGATCCACCAAATGACTTTCAAACATAAATATAAATCGAATGTAGGTTTACAAAAAAAAGTACCTCGTTTATGGCTTCTTGATTCCATAACTCATGATCCACGTCCACCAACAATTACAAAAAACACCTCTTTATGGCATCTTGATTCCTCTCTCATTTTCCGCCAATCTAGTCATCCTACATATGCATAACCATTTCACAGAAATAATTTATAACATACTCTATAACTTTCTCAGAATGTAGCGTGTTTGTATAACAAATTTCAAATTGTTTTAATAGCTATGAGGTTATAATAGGAAGTCTTTAAGCAGCTTCTTCTCCTCACATTTAGTGTTTCCTTTTTATGACTTGAGTATACACAGGTAATTGCAAATAATGAAAAAAATATATCAATAATTAAGCTTCACCGTTGCTTGGAGTGCTACACGTGGCACATCTCTTTCAGGCCTCTCAGCTTGCCTTCACATTGTGATTGTGTACCAGTATCCCTGCCATCAGCTGAATCAGCGCCACCACCGCCCCTATCTCACCACTACCAGCGCAGGTCCGAAGAAATTCCCAACTCCATAAAGCCCTGTAAACAAACTTAGCATTTTAAGACAACGAAAAAAAAAGGAATTAGGCAAAATTATAAAATAGCATCAATTAAAGGAGAATTTGTTAACCCAAAATGTAAACTTTTTTATACACCCATTTATTAAATCCCAACAAAAAATGAAACCCTAATTTTTCATATCTAAATCTGGTGATTAACATACCTGGGTTTGCGAAAATTTGTGACCTGAAGATCTCTTTCTCCTGCTTCTAATAATCCACCCCTTGATCCTGTGCGGCTGGTATATGAGTGCATAAAGCAAACGATCTATGATTTGAGCCGATGTAAGGGTCTGTGGAAACTTCTGGGTGTGTGTGGGAAGCTGGGGAGAGTTGGACCTCATGTGCAGCGAACTTGGGCTAGAGAAGGGCGGGCTTGGGCTACAGCAGGCCTGGTGGTTTTGGCGGGAAACTGGCTATGTAAAACGACGTCGTATGGTTTGTGTTTTAATATATATTGTTAATGGGCTTGAGTCTTGGTCTTTTGTAGACTTGAATCTTGGGCTTTGCTTATAAACTTTGGCTAGCACATAATCTTTAAATTTATCTTCATTTTAGCTCGTATTTGCTCCAAAAGTTCTCGATCGTGCCTATAAGAATAAAACAACAAAGAGACGTAATAATTGCAATTAAAACCGTAACATTGTTAAATATATTAGCATAAATGGGGCATTTTTGGTAATAAAACATGTATAATCGTGATTTCATCAATAATCGTTCCACTAAAGACCAAAGACAAGCACG
Organism: Artemisia argyi; assembly: GCA_030686995.1. Lineage (NCBI taxonomy): Eukaryota > Viridiplantae > Streptophyta > Magnoliopsida > Asterales > Asteraceae > Artemisia > Artemisia argyi. The sequence goes on along the minus strand of CM060696.1, from coordinate 142,462,578 downwards.
GAGGTCATATACTAGCACCTCACAAATAGTGTTTAGATACTCACATCTCTCGGGTGTAATAAAGTATATATCACAATATGGAAATGGAAAACATATCTCACTACCTGTCATAGCAAAATAGATTACCATAGGCTTGGGAAATGATCAAACCTCCACCACATGGCGTAAGCACCTAGGATAAACTATCAAAGAGGTCTTTTAAAAGGGATGTAACGTTAGGTGTAGGGATATGGAATACACAGTTTTGTTGGATATAGGCAGTCTTTACTGGTGGCGAGTTAACAATCTTGGTCAATTACATGTACAATATGGCGTTGCTAAGCCAAGACTAGACTCGACTTAAGCTAATAAATGAGAAATAACAAAAACATAAAATGAACATAGAATGAAAAGGGATGGTAGTCCGTATGTTTTTCTCTTTTCTTTTTCTATCTATATATATATATATATATATATATATATATATATATATATATATATATATATATATATATATATATATATATATATATATATATATATATATATATATATATATATATATATATTGCATACACTCTTACCCTACCATCCAAAATAATACATCATAGGGAATGAAAATTCCCCTTACACTTGAATCTTTACATACTTTACAATAAACTAATCTAATGACTCGAATTAAGAAAATCAAAACACTTGGAGTACTTTTAAGATTAACGCATAATAATATGATGTTCTTCCCCATTACTCCATAAAATAAGTACTTTACCCATGAGTCCCAATCGTCCCAAAACAATATGTACAAGGATATGACTCGACTTAGCAACCATGTAATCAATTAGATAATTAACTTAGGGTTTAACAAATAACAATAATGCACTAAAGATGAGTGCATACACGGAAGGCTAAGGCGATTTGGGTGTACATTTAAGTGGGGTGTAACAAATTCTTCCTTTAAGTAAAATGCTTAAAGTTAGAAACGAAAAGATAGGCTCGGAGGGATGTACTAGGGGTTTCGTGTACTAAAAATGAGTACAACGCTAAGGTGTGGGAAAAATTAATTGACTTAACTAGCCAAGTAATATGACTTAAATGGTCAAGTAATTATGATACGGGTTTAACACAAGGGTGATCCTAATGCCTCTTATCATGTAGTAAATCCTACTATACGAATGTAGTCTCACTAGCGGTCTCGGGAGGCATCACTAACACAAGTTCTAGAATCAAAATGTTACCGGTACACTCATAAGTACTAATAGTAAATGCTTTTCCTATCAAATCTAAAGGCGAACCTCACATATTTGGGTGGAAAATTTTTCTGAATGGTACGGTTTTGTGCTAGTCATACAATCTCCTATCCATGAGATGCTTGCTATGGCTAAAGTTTCACTCCTAAATGTTGTAAAAAATTGTAAATTTGGCGCTAAAATTGCACTAACAAGTATTTCTCATAGTTTTATTATACATCTTCTATCAAACAAACAAACTCAAGCGAAAGTGTATTTGTAAGGTATCATCATTTTACCCTCCCCTTACACTTAGGATGAACATTGTCCCCAATGTTCAAGTAAAGAATGTAAAAGTGAAATAAGTAAAACAAATGAAATCAAATACTCCCCTGATTCGCTCGGTATGGATAATAAGGTGGCCAGGTTAGATCTTCCTCCAAGAAAATGAACAGTCAAAGCTTCCCTTCCAGAATAATAATCATCTTCTTGTCATACTTAACCTGTTAAACCTGAGAAAACAGACAAGGCAACCTCGCATAAAATTGGCAGCAATCTACATAAGCTAATAAATCCTAGAAAACAAAATAAGATATAATGCTTGTGGAATGATGTTTGCAGATTTCCTGGAGATTATAAAACTGATAATTCAACAAAAACTTTAAGACTCCGTTAGAAAAACAAAACTGGTAAAATTTCCAGAATTTTACACGTGACGCCGTCAGGAATTAATTCCTGACGCCGTCAGAAGTGACCTGCAGAAATTCTTATGTTAAGTTTTCGGAAAATTTCTGGAAAAACTTCGTCCTACTTCCTGGAAAATCCTGCAAAACATCATCATGACTCGATACAAGCGTTTGACTCTAACAAATACGAATATACATGTTCACTTAATATTGTGGAGAATCATGATTGGTTTTGTTTCTTTAAAAACATATTTGGGGTTTCCCCTTACACTTATCTTTTGCAAAAATACCTTTGGATGAAGTTAAGACTAAGCCAAACAACAAAATAAAGTATTTTCATTGTTTTAGTTTTGAAACATGATCTACCAACAATAAAAATAAAGCATGCATATGGAAGCAGATAACAAACAAACAAACAAATAAATAAAGCTTGGGTTGCCTCCCAATAAGCGCTTGTTTTTGTTTGAGTCACGAGCCTGATTCTACCCTTATTTAACGGAAATAGGGGAGGTTTTTCCAACACTTAGGATTAAGTGCGGGTGGAAGTAGCGATACACACCCTCTCGGTGGAAGTATGCCACGTGAGGAAAGAGTGGTGGATGAATTATATGCTCAAAAGGTTGTGCTCCTATCATTACAACCTTACCTAATTCAATCGGGTTAATGGGTGGATTAAGATTTTCTCCTAGAAAGGGATCATTTTCTATCAACTTCAAGAGACTACTAGTTGGGGATCCATCTTGACCTAATAAACCCAGTTTAAACCCATAATGTTTCTTGTGATCAATCATAAATGGGTGATGTATGCATGTAAGGTCATTTTCCACTCCTATATTCGCTTCCTCTCTACAAGGCTTAGAGTCCACTACCTTTATCCTAAGACTACCCAGACTATATGGTTTGATGGGTGAATTGGGACCTTATTCAATTCCTAAATTTTCATCCAAGGATGGAAGATTAGGTAACGGTTTTGGTTGAGGCTCCGGTTCTTCAAAACTAGGAACTTCCCTAGAACTAAGAGTAAGGTTATTATTATAAGTATTCAAACCTATATCCTCTAGTTGTGTTTGGTTCAAAGGTTCTACCTCAATTGGAATTCCTAAAGTCTCATATACTTCATTCGAATAAGTCACGGGCGGTGTGTATGCTTCAAATGATGGTAGGACTTGTGGGGTACTTGGTGGGCTTAAATTTTCAACTATATCCTCCATCTTATCAAGATTACCAATGTGCTCATCTTGTATTGTGGTGAAATCAAACCACCCCGTGCACCCAGTTATCTCATCTATACGTTTATCCCCAAACAATCTTCTTGCTTGTTCCCTTAAACTTGCTATCAATTGATCCGTAACAACATTTGTTAGGTTGTCCATTTTTTTGGCAAGTATGGCACAATTCTCTATGGTTTCCCATGCTTCATCAACTCTTAATCCCCAAAGGTCCCCATCTGTGGCATGGTCAATGTCCATTTTGGTATAGTGGTCGACACGATGGTAAAATATTTCAATTTGGGACCACAGATCGAAATTATGATAAGGGACTTTTCGGAGTAAATATATAAAACGAGCCCATGCATCATAGATAGGTTCATCCTCATGTTGTTTAAATATCAAGATGTCATTTGGAGTGGGTGAATTTCGTGATTGGTAGTAGTGGATTCGCGTTCTCCATAATGGCTAACGGAATAGTCAATGGAAAGCTTTTTACAAACAAAGACACAAAGAAAAGATAGACTAAAGAAAACCTAAAAATAAAAATAAAATCTTACTAGAAAGGAATCTACCAAGTAGACCTAATAAAAAGAGATTCTAACCTAGACAATAACTATTCCCCGGGCTGCGGCGCCAAAAACTTGATACGTAGGGATTGCACCAGGCTTTACCTCTCGAGGGATCTCGAGAAGCTTACAACCCCCACCAGGCAGTGTACCTGATCGATGTAGTATAGTATAATGACAAGTACAGGGGGATTGATCGTTCAGCTAGGAATAGTGTCGCTATGATTAGAAAACCTAAAGGCTAGGTCTAGAGATGAGGGATGATTCTTTTTGTATTTTTATATTTTTATAAAAGCAAATAAAAATCTCGGGTTTGAAGGAGTTAGGCGGAATTAGTTGCTAGTCAACTAACCCAATACTAAGATGCAAAATAAAATACTAGAAATGAAAATAAACTAAATTATACTAGAGTTGTGAGCAATATGTGGGAGAGTTGTGCTTACTTAGATTTCACTACTCCATAGATATCTTTTACACATTAATTACTTGTTATAGTTGCGTGGATGACGGATTGTATTCCTTAATACCATTCATGGGGTGGCGTACTTACTTCCCCAATCCTATGAGCGCCTACTTCACTCCTATGTCGAGCCGGCTAAGAAGCTCCTAACATGGGATCACTAGAATTTGCTCATGCATTAAATACAACCAATAAAACGTAGTACACATCGGTTCATGTTTCCTAAGACGTTCAAGCATGTTACACAATGGAGATCTGCCAGTTTTCTTAAGCCTAACATTGAAATCATTCATTCAATACAACCATAAACAAGTAATCAACATATAATTAACATCTAGGTTTCATTACATCTAAGTAAACACAAGATAGATCTAGCCTAGCATGTTGAAATCAAGACAAGCAAAAGATATATTCAAATAACACATAGACATATTGATTGAATTGAAAGAAGACTTATCTCAATTGAACATGAAGGGATTCAAGGGGTGAAAACCCTTGAAAACACTGTAAAATACGACCTAGGGTTTACAAAGTTCGGCCCTAGTTTTCTCCACACAAGTTCCTCTTTAATGAATGAAAAATAGAAAACTATATATAGATTTTGATAGGTGACGGCGTCAAGAACAAAAGTCTGACGCTGTCATCTCGCCGCCAAATAGTTTCTCGGACTGCCTAGATCTGGGTCTGACGCCGTCATGTATACTCCTTATGCAGGCCGTCACCAAATTAACTCTTGACGCCCTTCTTGTGACGCCTTCAGGTTTGCACTGGGTCGTCATGGATTTTACTCTTGACGCCGTCATGATCTTCCTCTTGACGCCGTCAGGTACTGTTCTCAGCATGGAAAATTAAGTCTTTGCCGTTTTCTTCACTTTTATGCTCCAAAAACATCCGAATTGCTTCCTTTTCCAGAATTCACTCCCAAAGTACCTAAAATCACAAAAGGAACGATTTAGGGCAATATTTGATAAAATAAATTCAATTCCGGGCTTAAATGACCCCCTAAAAGTGGTTCATTTTTCGCCTCATCAATAACCTTAAGAGGTGCTATATAAACCAAATGTAGGCAAACCACTTATGCGGACTCCGCAATGGTCATTTACATTTTCAAAACTATCCTATCTATTGTACTATTATTTCTTTAAAATTCTAATAAAAATGTGAAGACTAGCTACCTTCACTAATTTACTTTGATAAATGTTCTTCTTTTTTACTTTACAAAGTCATTTAGTAAGTTTGAAGATAATGACTCACTTTGTCACTTTCCAATTAAGTTTGAAGATACGGACTCACTTTGTCACTTTCCAATTAATTAATGACACATACTATTAGGAATTTATGTAGGAACAAGTATAAGAAAATATATTATTTTTATTAGTGCAAAATGTGTGATAGGTAGATATTGGGCTTCATATTCTCATTGTTAGTTCAACCATTTATCTTTACTTTTGACTGCTTTGACCATTTATCTTTACTTTTTTATTCTCATTGTTAGCTCAACCGTTCTTGCCACGTGTCCTCATCCTATTGTTCCTTTGGTTAGGTGTACCCGGGTATAAATATTTGAGTTTTGTTTTTACTATTTCCTTTTTTCTTTCTACTTTATTTATTCTCCTCCATTGCTCCTTTGACCTTGTGTGAATTATTCCATCTTTCTTTGAAAGTTTGGGGATTGTATCTCGGTGTTTGTGCTACTATTTCTCAGCAATGGATGTGTCTGAATTTGTTGAGATCCCAGATCTTTTACAAGTTACTCCTGCTAGGAAGAAACAGTTGGAGAGCGAATTAAAACAAACAGAAGGAACTGTTGAACCAGTGGTTTCTTCTTCGCCCGTTGTTTCTGCTCATGATGATTTGGGCATTATTCTTCGTGTATCCTCATTTGAGGTTAAAGATATAGTTTCACATGATTCTGCTTTTGTTGATGATGGTACGGACTCGTGTGGTCTTGGTGCCGGTGGTGGCCATGATGCTGAGCCCTTAGTGGTCCCAATGACTGAAGTCGTTGAGCCGAGGGGTTTGTTCGTGACGGTTAAACTAAATGGGAAAAAAGGAAAAATTTATGTGGATGATTTTCTTCCACCTACTAAAAAGTTAAAAAAGGATGTCGGAGCTTCCAGTAAACTTCCGTCTGCTAGTAAGTCTGCAACTGTAATCAAACGGTTAGTAGCCAGCAGTGTTGCCAACCCTGAGGTTGGTGCTAGTGCTCTGTCAACCCACCTTTAGTTTCGTCTGCTGTATCCATTGATGGGTCCATCAAAATTTGTCCTTCCAAGGGGTTTGTTATCCCTTCGTGCATATTTCATTTACCAAGTATCCCTGCTTCTAATGCGGAGGTGGGTTCCTTTATTAGATGTAGCACGCTATCAGTAACAACAACTGCTGCTACCGCTTCTGTTGTGGTTACTACAACTTCAAGGAGTAAAATGGTTGAAGGATCTCCTTCTTTTGACCCCGATTTGGTTACTTATGGTCCCAAACTTGCTTATGGTAGTAACATCCATTTTGTTTGATGTTGATCCTGATCAGCTGGGAAGTACGTTCCGAAGTGGGGTGTGACTAATGGTTCCCATCTTACTGAGCCATCAGAGTGTCGTGGCATGATTGACAGGTTTGCTCCTCCGTGCTTATTTGTTGTTGTACGTAGCCTGGACCATGATCAATTATTTTCTGTGTTTAATACTAGCACAGCTCATCAAACGGTACAAAGTGCTGAATTGAGGATGTGCGCAGAGACTTTTCTCAGGGAGAAAAGGGATTTACCTGCTCTTTGTGATGAGCAATCCCATTTACTATAGGCTAGAGATGAAGAAGTAGAGAAGTTGAAGGCAAGGCTTTCCTTAGCCGAGGCCGAGGCTTCAGAGGCGATTCATCTTCGTATTCGGGTTTCTGCTCTGGAATCTTCAGAGAGTTCTTTGATGGAATGGAATTATGTGCTTAAAAAGGAACGAGATTCCCTTGTTGCGAAGGTAGCGGAGCTTCGGTCTTTAGTTCCTTCCCCGGATCATGCATTAATTTCTCAGAATGATGCCCTCACCAATCAGGTATTTTAGCTTTGAGTTTGGCTTTGTTACCTATTTTCCTTGTTTCTTTTTGGTCACTTTTTCTTCTTTTATCCGTAGGCATGTGAACTGAAGTCTACCTATTCTGATCTTCACACTAAATTGTTGTCCTTCAAGAATTTGACAAAACAATTTGAGAAGATTCAGGATGCTCAGGTAGATGTGATTGCCCGCAGGATGGCTACACTGGAAACTAACTTTGAGGGGTTGACTTTACATATTCATGAAACGTTTTATCCTCGTTTACTTACTGTTATAGTTGGCCATCGGTGGTTGTTGACACATGGCATTAAGCTTGCTGTTATCAAATGTTTAAATTCTATGGATTATCTTGCAGCATCCGGGAAGGTCATAAGTTCTGCTATTATCAAAGGGAAACAAGAGGGATTGGTAGCTGGTATTGCGCATAGCAAATTGGGCACAGACCTCTCAGGTATTGCTGCTCATTGTCCTTTAGCGGAAGCAGATTATCAGTCCGCATTGCAAGCTCTTCGTGAGTCTGAGTTTCCTTTATGGGCTGCTCTATTTGCTAATAAGGACGCCAATATTGCGGATATGGATCTTCTTCGCCTTGATGGTCTGCTTGCGGACGTTCCTGGTATGGCTGACCTACAACCGAATCCGAAACAACTTTTTGTTCCGGTGCATCACCCTGAGGATAATGTGGTTGTTGGTGCTGAGTCCTTATCCTTTACATTGGAAAATTGCCAACGAAAGGTTAATAGGATTAGGGAAAACATTGTTGCTACTGAGTCTGCGCTTGCTCGTATTTGTGATCCTCGAGTGGAACCTTTATCCATCCATGCTTTAATGGGTGCAACGGCTCTTTTGGGTGGTGGTTCTGATGTTTCTGAAGCTACGACTGCGTTACCCCCTTCGTCCTCTGTTCCTACTTTAACAGAGGCTTGTGATATGATGGACACGGATGCCCAAGTTGTTCATGGGGATGGCCCCTCTACTGTTGAAGATAGTTTTTCTGCTCAATAGAAGGGTTGAAAATATAAAGCCCAATATCTACCTATCACACATTTTGCACTAAAAAAATAATATATTTTCCTACACTTGTTCCTACATAAATTCCTAATAGTGTGTGTCATTAATTAATTGGAAAGTGACAAAGTGAGTCAGTCTTTAAACTTACTAACATGTGGCGGTATGAAGATTTGTTAAAGGGAATATATTAGCTTCAATATTTTGTAGCTAATTGGCTATAATTTTATGCTACAAACTGTGGGTCTCTGACTTTTTTTGTGGGTTCCTGGGTTTTTTTTGTGAGTCTTTGACTCAAATTGAACCCGTAAGTTTTGCAATAAGGGTTAAACCTGAATCATGATTTCATAAACCCTTACTTTGCACGAGTATTCGTCTAGTGTTGTATGAAAATGTAATAATCAGATGATCAATTTTTTTAAGTGTTTCGTTAATCAAAGTATTTATGACTTGACATGTAAAACGATTAAAAGAGACATTCTTATATGTATGATGAAATTTTATAAATTTAAGAGTAAATTGCATAAATCGTTCTTAAGGTTTGGCCAAATTGCAGGTTTCGTTCTAAATAGTTTGAAAGTGCAGAGATCGTCCATTTTTGAGACCTTTTTGCAAAATTTGGTCCCTATTTAAGATTAAGCCTACAATTTGACCAAACCTTATGGACCAAAAAAAGTTTCAAAAAGGATCAAATTTTGCCAAAAAGGTTTCAAAAAGGGTCGATCTTTGCACTTTCAAACTATTTAGGATGAAACCTGCAATTTGACCAAAACTTAGAGACGGTTTATGCAATTTACTCTAAATTTAATGTGTAAACCTTGTTTTTATATAGTAAAGTTTAACATATTATAACGTTTTATTAAAATTTGTTACCACAACAATTATTTTATGTACTTACTAGGAAAGGTTTTATGCCGTGCTAAGCACGGCCCAGCGGAGTAATTTTAAATCATGTAAAGGTTCGATATTTCACATATAGGATATATCACATAAGTAAAGCATGCCAAAAGAAACGAAAATAGAGAACAGGGCAAACATTGTTCAAATACAAATCCTTTGTCACATGTTTTGCGGTCCTACTAACAACACACTGACTCATATTGTATTTCTAGTTTAGAAATTAGAGGTCTAACTTGATCCTCCGTGGCTACATGATTTTTGATCTTTTAATTTGATTGGTTTGAGACATGATAGTAATAAAATGATTTGTTATTTGCAAACTCTACAAAAGACAAACATACATCAAAATCTACGATTCTTTTATCAATATCTCACTTGTAAAATGATCGCATTATATGACAAAAAATGAACAACCCAACTATGCATGAATTGTTTACTGTATTCTTTTGACTAAAAAAGTTTAGCTTCAATCATACTTTTTTCCATGATGTACCTAAATAATTAAAAAGAAAAAATTAATGATGTTAGTTGTTACAAACAATAATAAAATACAATAAAATTACATGTAAAACACTATACATAAGTTGCATCTATCATCAGAAAACGAGAAAATATATTATGCATTAAACATACGATTTGGTACCTAAGAAGAGTAAAACAAACCAAAATGTAATATTTATAACTAAGCTTGAGTGAATTTTAATTAAGTTCTACAAGTCATGATTTCATACTATCGTACCTTATTATTTTCTAAAGAGTTACAATATATATTTTTAATTGAAAAAAGAAAAATACTCCAACAAGACTACAAGTCCACAACTATCCTTCTTGCGGCCACACCTTACTACTGTATTAAAGTACACTATTTATACAAAGACTTTTTGACTATTTTATCTTCACACCTGCTAAAACAGTAAACACCACCCTTCATGCCATACCTTGAAATTAATGATTTTGTGTTGAAATGATTTTCCTTTTTCTATCAAAAACAAAACAACTTTGAAATACAAAAATGTTCAGAAGCAATTTAAATTTCAGATCATGAGCTATTTAAAAACAAATATTTTAACATTGTTCAAGTTATATCAGAAACATATAGGTGCAACAACGTACCTAGATGTATTGCTTATTCTAATAAACATATACTCCGATTTGAAGTATCCAGACAACAGTGTGTGTGTGTATATATATATATATATATATATATATATATATATATATATATATATATATATATATAATGAGGTTCATATAGGATAGTTTTTAAAATAGGAAGTATAGGAAGCCAATAGAGATATGACACATGGAAATTAAGTATTTAATTTAAATAAAATGATTAATCAAATTAAAAGGGTATTTTAGGTAATTAGTTTATTCCTTAATTCTCTCAATTTAGGTTTAACTGATGTTACTAGTTCTTAACCATCTCCAATTTAACCACCGTATCCCACTTTCTCAATCTAGCGCCTCTCTCTCATCAACCTTTCTCTATCTACCATAATCAACATCCTCCCTTTTTGTTCGCTTCCCTCGGCGCCGACAACCTTTTACTAACTTATTCCAAGGTCAAAAACCTAGCTATTGCTACGGGATTCAAAAATTGAAGACGAGATCAAGGATTGGTTTTGACACTGTTTGTCCATGATAGACAAATACGTTTTCCAAATCGTTTTTACAACCTGGTATCTAATCTGGTTAGATCATGTTCTTCTAATGCCAGCGGTGTAATCTGGTAATCTGGCTAGATCCATTTCAAGTCGTAGATGATTGTTTCCAATCGTTTTTCAGCAACGAAGGTAGATATCTAATGCCAACGGACTTCTTTATTAGATCCGAACTTTCAGGCGGAAGCAATAACCACCACTAGAATTCGTTTTTGAACGATAACCACCGCTAACCTTGCCGAACTCTGGGGGGTTTTTTTAATGTTTTTTCAATTTTGGGTATGTGTATCCAATAGTTTTTTTAATCGATGATGTATTGAAGGATGCAATGCTCTGTTAATATATCGAGTAAAAAAAATTGATGTCAAAGTGTAAAATAGGAGTTGTGTATGACTTTTGTAGGTCCGTGTATCAATCTTATCAATTCATGTATATGATATTTATTGGTTGATGTATCATTTTTCTATTTACTACGTATATGTTAATTCATGATCAGTTTGTACGCACCAATGGGCCAAAGGTAATGTATTATAGCTATCTGAGTATCGAATCTTATATTTTTCTATCATCAATAATCATGTGTGTGAATCATTTTTTTCATGGTTCATAACATTTTCGTCTTATGTGTATCACATAATGTGTCATAAAATCAATTTATGTGTTTTCGTAAAATTTTATTAAAATGGTAGTTTGAGTTGTAAAACACAATAACTACGTATTGTTAAGCATATTGGAAAAACAGTTTTGACCATTTTGCCCCTATGATTTCAGTTATTTATTTAAATGACATTCCATAATTTCAAAAAAAAATGACACATGTCCTTCTCAAATTGCTTCCTACACTTCTTACTTTAAACACTATCTTACAATAACCCTCCTCTATATGTATATATATAAATGTCTAACGTAACTTATGAATAAAGAACACATTTACTTAAAGAAATTATGTAGATATTAGGGTACTGACCTTGTTATCTTGAAGCTAGCCAAGTTGATTTATTCTTCAAGCACGCAACACCACAACTGTGCAAGATCCAACCTAATAGCAAAAATAAAAATCTTGTAAGTTTGAAGAATAAGACTACATATATCACGAAAAACCAAACAAAATCCAACTTAAATCTCGAGAAAAAATGCGATATATATAAATCGTAACCCAAAAAACTAATGTTAAAACAAAACTGAAGAGTTCATGTAAAAAATAAGAAAGTAAAAAAACTTGGTCATGTGAACTCAAATATACAAGCCTAAAAAGAAATATATATATTTTTAACACAATCTTTAAAAAATATTGATCGAATATGACTAAAAGAAAATGACGATGTTTGCTGGTAAACATAAAAACTGTATAAAAACTAAAGCGCATAGAGTTGAGATGGCAAGTGACATTCATAACTGCCGATGAAATGAATGTATTTGCATTTTAGAGAGAGATATGAGAGGATCGGAAGCAATGAGCAAAAGAAGAAGAAAGAATGGGAGTGAAATTGGGTAACAGTGTGCCTATTTCCATCGATGTGTAATTTTTTTAGGATATAATCAATATTTTCGCTGACGTGTCTTTTTTTTACGCTGCAACTTGCGCTGACGTGTCTTCTTTTTACGCTGCTACTTGTGCCGAGGTGTCTTCTTTTTAGGCTGCTACAGTAAATAAAAGTTTTTTTTTATATAATAACTAGATATTATAAAATGAAGGCTCAAAATTACTGTGAAGCTTTGAGCAAATGACACATCAGCTTCTAATAGTAGGTGACTATTGGAAAAATTGAAATTTTATATTGGGTTGAAATATTTTACTCATTCTCCCTGTTCCTTCCTCATTATTTTTATCACTCACTTTTTTGTCCATCCTCTCCCACCCCATTTCAGTTTCACAGTTACTACCACCCCATTATTTTTTACACCCATTTTTCTCTCGCAAGTCGCAACTACATCATCTCTACAGTCATAGCCATAGGTAGGGGGGGGGGGGGGGGGGTTTGAAAAGTCAAAATGGTTGAACATTTATTGTATTAGATAGTTGTACTAATAGTTTAGTTAATTGTATTTACTTAAAAATCTATTTTTGGTAGTCTTAAAAATTTAATATAAAAGAAGGTGTAAGATGTATTATAAGTAGTATAGATATTGTGTTTCGAGCAACATTAAATTACATTATTTAGGGAGATGATTTGCTCACTCCTAAAATTGATTGGGACACTCAAATTTTAAGTGTTTTGACATTTATACCCTTACAGGGTGAAAATGAGTAAAAGTGATGTGAAGATATAAATGTCAAAACACTTAAAATTTGAGTGTGCCAATCAATTTTAGAAGTGTGCAAATCACCTCCCCATTATTTATCATCTGAATATGAACACTTTGAACAAAACTAAACTCCAAAAAGCAAATTTTATTTCAAAAATAATATGAAAGTTAATTGACTTTTATTGTATTTATTTATTTTAGATTGTTTAAAATATGGGTTCGTTTACCTACTCGATCGGTTGCTTGTGAGTTTTGCAGGCAGTTAAATTGGATATGGTGTATACTAGGTGTCAACAAAAGTTGTTGAATGTGTGTATAAAAGTGATGGGCAATGGTTGAAAATAAGTATAAAAGTGATGGATAGATAGTACTTGTGTAACTATTGTCACTAGAAAATAAGTATAAAAGTGATGGGTAGATAGTACTTGCGTAAATATTGTCACCAGACAATAATGATGTGAGATTCATCACTATTGAAATGGAGTAGCAAAAGCTAAAATGTGAAATAAAGCTAAAATGCAATTATTTGGGTCTCTTCAAGAGACTCGGACAATCTTTTCATATTCAAAGCTTTCAAATATATAGGCTAATTCGCTAATTAATATTATGGATTTATGGTTGAGTATTGGTTCCAAGAGATTCTTAAGTGTCTTCATGCATGTTTCACCGTTTTTCTACCAGTCCAACAACCTTCTCTAAACAAGATGTAGTAGAGAAAGTGAGTAACAATTGAAAGAATAAAAAACAAACTCAAAGTAACAAGATATCATATGTCAAGATATCAAACGTTATGCACGAAAGTTTAAGCGATAGGAAAGCTAGATTCATACTCCGTACTTGCGTAAATATTGTCACCAGACAATAATGATGTGAGATTCATCACTATTGAAATGGAGTAGCAAAAGCTAAAATGTGAAATAAAGCTAAAATGCAATTATTTGGGTCTCTTCAAGAGACTCGGACAATCTTTTCATATTCAAAGCTTTCAAATATATAGGCTAATTCGCTAATTAATATTATGGATTTATGGTTGAGTATTGGTTCCAAAAAATTCTTAAGTGTCTGCATGCATGTTTCACCATTTTTCTACCAGTCCAACAACCTTCTCTAAACAAGATGTAGTAGAGTAAGTGAGTAACAATTGAAAGAATAAAAAACAAACTCAAAGTAACAAGATATCATATGTCAAGATATCAAATGTTATGCACGAAAGTTTAAGCGATAGGAAAGCTAGATTCATACTCCGTAATAAATTTTGTCATATCTACACATGTGTAAATAGTTTTAGCAATATAAAAGCTTAATCATTTGTTTACTTCATTTCTAATAAATTTTGTCATATGGATTTTCTTTAAATTTATATTTATATTTGCTGCTATTTTATATGTGGCACTTTTTTTTTTTTATTATTATTATTATTATTATTATTATTTTCATTATTTAAAGTCGGATGTTCTTTAAAAGTTTGTATAATTCGGAAGTTATATAAAATACATGCAACACTACAAATTTGCTCCACTGGGCCGTGCTTAACACGGCATAAAACCCGACCTAGTGTTGAATATACAATTCATATATACCTACCTTTTTTTTCATCCACATATTCAATTTACATTTTTATCCATCTTTGCCCATTTGTTTTCCACTAAAAAAAGACATTACCACATTCATCTAAACTCATAAATCTTACCGAGTTACCGCTCTTCTTTACCATCATCAACAAGGCACTTTGATCAAAGTTTGAATCCATAACTCACTCATGTGGCCATCTTATCCGTGACCCATGTTTATTCATCACAAAAAAAAAAAAAAAAAAAAAAAAAAAAAAAAAAAAAAAAAAAAATCCCAAACACCACGACTCAGATTATTGCGTTTTTAAATCGTGATAATCAGATAATCAAAACGCGCTCCCAAACACCCGCCGACGAATTGAGACCCATAAACCTTAAGTGTAGTTGAGGTATTTCTCCAACAAAAAAGGTCCATATTAGAATGCGGCCATGTTTCCTCATAATTTGTTCTCTCCCAATGTGAAATGGAAATGGAAAACATGTCTTGTATAATTAACAAATTGATTCATTCAGAAAATTCAAAAATGAACAGCATTTAATTGGGCCCGGGAAGACTTGGAAGTCATCGTTGGCTAGGGTCAGGTCAATGCGAAATTTGTATTATAGGTGCCCCATATATGGCTCAAATTCAGGGATGATTACGAAATTAGACCGGGCAACTATAGTTAATTCGGTTCCAGCCTCTAAATTCAAAAATATAGTTTTTAGACCGGGGCAACTTGTACAATTGGGCAACTGACGAGGTGTCACTTTTCTGCAAGTGACAAGTGTCGCTTGTCTATCAGTTTTTTGGCAATTTGTTAATTTTCTGGGCAACAGCCGTCAGTTTTTGGGCAACTGGGGACACTCATCATCATATGAGTCGAGTTGCCCAATTGCCCGGTCTAAAAATGACATTTTTAAATCTGGGGCAGGAATCGAATTGACCATGGTTGCCCGGTCTATTTTGGTAAGTATCCCTTAAATTTACTTGGAAGTCGTCGTTGGCTTGCGAGTCTAATTTTACTCCTGTAGTGTAAGAAGAAACGAGTGGCTATCATATGCTGATTATCAACCGGGTCATTTACGTCTCTTTAGTCTTTAGGTACACATACCTTTCTCTCAAAATAATCAAGTAGATTTGGCAAGGATATTCATAGTGATTTAAAAGATGGATTTTTAGAAAGTTGTTCATTATTTATTATGACCCTCTAAAACCATACAATTTTTCAAATCCTTACTTGCACGTAAACATGATCATACTCACTGAAAAACTACCCATATGGTTCGTGCTTGTTTTCATATATCTATTCAATACCATAACCTTATCGCGGTCCGATTTTATTTACAATATGTGTAGCGGTGCTAATTATACTAGAAACAGTAATTTCGAAAAGAATTTAAACGCAACCCTCTCCGTCCTCTCTACCACCAACTCTGGCTTTGGTTTCTTTAACTCCTCCATCAGACAAGGCATTGATACGGTCAACTCTATTGCCCTATGCCGAGGTGACGTCAATCGCAGTGAATGTCAAAGTTGTCTCAATGACTCCATAGTTGAAGCGAGACAAGGTTGCCCTAACAAAACAGAAGCAACAATATACTATGACTACTGCTTGTTAAGATACTCTAACCAGACTATATTGGGAAGAGATCAACCGAAGCCTTATCTCTTTTTGATGAACACGGGAAACGTGTCTGATAAGGATCAGTTCGGTGAGGCCCTGCGACCCTTGTTGAACGATCTGATAGCCCAAGCGGCTGCTGGTGATTCACTCTACAAGTTTGCCACTGGGAACAGAACTGGGCCTGATCGCACAAGGATTTACGGGCTTGTGCAGTGTTCTCCAGATTTACTAAACCAGCAGTGCAATGATTGCTTAAATGATGTAATCAATCAGTTTTTAATTCAGTATAGTGGGAGAATAGGAGGGAGAACTCTTCTACCTATGTGTAACTTTAGGTACGAGATTTATCCGTTTTTTAACGGGAGTACTCTAGCAATACCCCCACCACAATCGCCGTTACCAGCACCACCACCAAATTTGCAGGTTTCGCCACCATCACAAGGTATGAAACCGAATTGCATTTTACCTTAAGTTTAACCGGTTAAAAAGTTGCATTAAAGCAAACATATCATTTGCGCACACTTTTTAAATCATTATGTCTATAAATGCAAAGGTACAAAAAAATACCATACTTGCACATAAATAGCAAGGATAAAAAGAGCACTTTTATAAGTGTGTAGAGATGAATTTGGTAATACGGAATCTCTTCATGCTTCATCTTGCACTATGAACAAAAGTTTAACGATCGTTACCTTTTAAAACTGTGGACAAATTTTTGTTTGTACACATCAATAAATGAGAATATAACTGGTTATGCTAGTTCTCTTTGGTTGGGGGAAATGAGCCCAAAGAAATGGAAATGGGTACATTTCCCTTGTTTGGTAACCCAGTGTACAATTCTTAAGGAGTTTTGTTTACACACAATCCAAATTCTCTAAATTCCCCTACTTTTTTAGTGGAAAACAAATTCTTTACATTGGAGGTTATAAGAGCATTAGGTACCTTAACGCACCCCCACGTTAAACCTGCCACATCAGCGCGTTATTGGTGTGTTAACATACCGATTGCCGGCGTTAACGCAGCACGTTGGGGCATTGACGCAGCGTTAAGCATGATTCTTTCTTTTTCTTTTCTATTTTTTCTTTTTAATTGGGTTTTGGTGTGTGTGTGTGCGTGTGTTTTTTGAGGTTGAAGATGAGGTCGGACAAGTGTTTTTAGGTGTGTGTGTTGTAGGCCCAGCCCATTTTAGTCAATCGTTTTTTTTTTTTTTTTTTTTTTTTTAATCAACTATTATTAGTTTGTTTAAAAATTTTAGTTTGTTTAATTTAATTAATAAAAATTTTAGTTTGTTTAAATAAAAAGAAAAAAGATTATAAAGTAGAGCCCAAAATGTTGAGTTATTGTGAGTTAAAGGTAAGGAGTGTTTTTTGATGAGTTATTGTAAAAAGGTTAAAACTTATGTGACGCTGATGTGTCACTGAGTTATTGAATAACTCACGTTAAGACACCTATTGCTCTAAAGCAAATCACGTGAGTACCGCATGATATCAAAAATTCACAAAACACGTTCAAACCCATCAGGTAATAATGGATGAATACAAATTTAAAGTAGTGCCTTTTTCTCTTCCTGGCTTTCATCCTTCGGATGAATCTGTGAAATTTAATCATAACATACATTTTTATCTTTTCCTCATATATCTAAACAGAATGGTTTTAATTTTAACCGAAATTCTATGTTGACATCACTTATTAGAAGAACATTATTAATTAATTTGATTTCATACCCGAAATATCTGTATGAGGAGTATTCAAATTTAGACAACTCTTTCATGTTTTGCAGGCAAAAATACAAGCAGGGCACGAACTGTGATAATTGTAACAGTTATTGTAATAGTCAGTGTCATGATAATAATCACTTCCATTTGTATTTTCATAAGATTGAAGAAAAAGCAGCAGCAAACACCACAGACCGTAAATACAGAGAGTAAGTTCCAAGTTTGCAACTTATACATTAATTGATCATATTTTACGGATCACACTTACTTCGTTGTCAAGTTAATTTTCAACTCTCTTTATCTACCAGCTGAAAGTATGGATATTGGAACGGCTGAATCATTGCAATATGACTTTGGTTTAGTGAAAGCAGCAACAAATGACTTCTCTGAAGAGAATAAGCTCGGACAAGGTGGCTTTGGAGCGGTTTACAAGGTAGACACATCTCTATGTTGCTAGCTATTTCCCGAAGAATGAGAATATATATTAATGTAACATGACTATTGATACATGCTCTCAAATGATATTTAGGGTAAATTTGAAGATGAACAAGAGATAGCAGTAAAAAGGCTAGCAAGAGATTCTGGGCAAGGTGACGTAGAATTCAAGAATGAGGTCTTGCTAGTTGCGAAACTTCAGCACCGTAATTTGGTTAGGTTGCTTGGTTTCAGCATAGAAGGAAGCGAACGACTTCTCATTTACGAGTTCTTGCCAAATGCTAGTCTTGATCAGTTTATATTCGGTAAGCTCTGACTTGGCCTATTTTTCGACCTCACATAAATGACAGAATTAATAGATAATAGATTACAACATAATTTGGGGATGCATATCATGTTTAGCGACTAAATGCTTTGATTACTTTCCTAATTAACAAAATACTCCTATTCTTTCACGATGTGACAATTAGTGTCAAAATGGTGATCTGAATCTGGTGACACTTGTAGCCAAAAAAGTTAATTTTCTTTGTAAAAATTGCTTGGCGGAAAAAGAGATCGATATTTCAACAATGTTTGGCCACTTTAATGACGAACTTTTGAGTTAGCAGATACTGTTTTTGTTGTATTGAATATAGTTATTCTGATGGTGTTTGTAGATCCCACTAAAAGCAAACTTCTTGATTGGGAAAAACGATATAACATCATCAAAGGCGTTGCAAAGGGACTGTTATATCTTCATGAAGATTCACGTCTAAGGATTATTCACCGTGATATGAAAGCTAGTAATGTTTTATTAGATGCCGAGTTGAACCCTAAAATTGCAGATTTTGGCATGGCAAGATTGTTCAAACCAGAGGAGACTCAAGGGGACACCAGTCGAATTGTTGGAACCTAGTAAGTATAGATACTTCGAACAATATCATTAGGTAGTTCTCTTGTTTATTCCCTCCAAATGAGCAAGTGCTTAAATCTTTGTTGCTCTTGTACAGTGGTTATATGGCCCCAGAATATGCCATGCACGGTCATTTCTCAGTAAAATCGGATGTCTTTAGCTTTGGTGTGTTAGTGTTGGAGATGGTAACTAGTCAAAAAAATCACTGTTTTCGTAGTGACGATGGCATTGAAGACTTGCTTAGCTTTGTAAGTATCCCCCCAACTACAGCAAATCAATCTATCATACATATATAATTTTTGTGGAGAATTGTCTCACGACGACACAGTTCTAAAGATTTATTTTGAAAACATCATTTAGCGAGGAAGCATTAATTAATTTCCTTGCCAAAATAATTTTTATTGTACGTACTTTTGAGATGTTGTACAACAAATTGATAAAAAAAATTTTTTTTTCTAGGCATGGAAAACATGGCGGAATGGGACGACACTAAATATGATAGACCCTATATTGAAGACAGGATCAGGCTCATTACGTGACGTAATTAGATGCATCCATATAGGATTATTGTGCGTTCAAGAAAAAGTTAATGATAGGCCAACCATGGCTTCAGTGGTTCTTATGCTTAATAGCTTCTCTGTTACACTTCCATTGCCATCAGAGCCTGCATTTTTAATGCATAGTAACACTGATCCTGAAATGCCACTCTTTAACGAGTACAGTTCCTCAACAAGTAGCAATGGTTTAGAAAAACATAAAAGATTAAAATCAAGATCAAGATCGTCCCAACATTCGACAAACGACGTTACGATATCTGAGATAGTTCCTAGATAGGGTGTGAGATGGAAGTTTACATCCTGAACTTAAAGTTGCCAAATATGTGATATCATCAGCGAGTTTCTCATCTTAGTTTTCTTTTAACTATTATATATTATTTTGATTTCGTATAAACTAAATGAGAATTAAAATAAGTTTTTTTTTCCTTCTTGAAATAACTTTCTCCACATAATTACGCCTTGTTTTTATGATATGCATTTAAGATGGTTCCAATATTACTATATCCGTTCCATGATAGCAATATTAAGATGTAGCGATAAACTGATAAATTTGTCAAATGTCAAACATAACAACAATATTAAGTCTTACTTTGCCAACAATACGACAATAACTAAATGTTTTTCAATTAATTACCATATCGCGTCATTGCTACTTCTATATACATACATGCTCTATTAATCGCACCCAGTCATGGCTATGCTAATGAAATGTTGTAGAAATCAGATAGTTTGAAGTAATTGTGCCTTTAAGAGTCATGACATTACTCTAGAAGCCTTTGTTGCTTGCACCAAGCAATAGCAACAACATAAAGAAAGATGCTACCAGTGGTACAACCGCTAACTGTCCATATAAATTTACGCATACCAATATCCTTTTCAGCATTAGTGTCGTGTTTAAAAAGGTCAATGTTTATGTTCATTCCAAATGCTCCAACCACAACCACGAACGCATTTATTATTAGACCTGCGGTTGACAACATGACTCCCATCTGTAAAAGGTGGTTCTGCTTGTCGTCCAACATTATGTTGATGTAGTCTTCCGTGTCCTCCACATACTCCCTCAACTAAGCACGCACAGTTGGGTAACGGATCAAAATGAGTATTTTTTATGCAGGTTTGTTGGTACATTATTAAAGTTGAGTGACATACCGTTGATAATTTATTTAGAGTACCATCTATCTGAACAAAATAAGCCTCCAACAGCATTTCAAGTTCCTCAACGTCACGGTGTTTGATAGTTGTGTTTCTAGTGATACGACTTTCTCTTCCAAGTGTATTAGATCTTAAAAACCGTTCACGTTGGCTATCCATCTTTTTAAGATTGACTACATTTATGCTCTCATTAGCTTCCATAGGAATTCTAATATAATGCAAGAGGATATAACGGTAATTCCTAATTCAAAATAGAAAAGAAAAGAATAAGTAGTTGGTATGCTGTAAACAGAAGATGCAAACCTATCAACCGCTTCTGATTGAAGAACATGTTCATCAACGTCTTCTTGCCCGTCTACAGATGATGTTTCAAAAGCATTTTCTAGTTGTTGCATTAGTTTATCAGTCAAATACATTTCAGCTATATCTCCATCATCATCAAGCAAGTGTTCTAATTCGTCCCTAACCTAAAATAATCTGAATTAGTTATTAATAGTATAGATTGATATAGTTTGCAAGACCAAAGTTAAAACCTAAATATTTAATTCACATAAAAGTGACGAACCTTTTGAACACGTCCTGAAATAGCAACCAATCTACTTTTAATTTGACGAACTCGTTCAAGATTAAGTGTGCTAATCTTTGTAGTCAACTTATCCAAAGCTGGATGTGCTTCTGTCTCCAACGTCCTTGCCTAAATCATGATAAGATGGGAAGAAAGTAGCTTAGTAGAGGTGATCAAAGAGGTTTACTCGATTTGGGTCTATGATCAAACCCTGTGGATCAGCCAACCAAAATGTTGGAAACCATGGTTACCCAATAAAAAAACAAAGGGCTGTTTGGTAACGGGTCGGACAGGCCCACTCAACACACCTGCCTGTCATTTTGATGTATTGGAAATTATTCATTTATGTAATATGATCTCAACTTATATGTTGTAATTAATTATATCGGTTCTTTGAAAAAAAATGATTTTGGACATTTATTTCCCGTTCAACCCATTTAATATGTTCATTCTTGCCTATTTGACCAGACACAATGATGTATATGCAAAGTAAAACATCTCACCTCTTTGTCTAAGGAACTACAAGCTGCCTCTATGCAACCCTCCAATGCAACAAACTCGAATCGAATGACTCTAACTCCACGGCTATCAAGAGAATGTAATCCATTTGGTTTAACCTCCTCATGTTTTTCTGGGCTAGTGGTTGATACACTTGGAGGGGCGACTCCTTCTGGTTTTGGTTCTCCCAAATCATACAAATGTGTCCAATCTTTATCATCAGAATTCGCTGTTCCTGCCTGTTTGAAAAACATTTCAAAACAAAAAATGGGAAAATGTTCTTAAAACTTACAAATTTTAGTACAAGGATTTGAAGCTGATCTTACGTTTTTAATCATTGTTTAATAATTACAAATGTTCTTAAAACTTACAAATGTTCTTAAAACTTACAAATTTTAGTACAAGGGGTGAGCAAAACCGCCCGCCGCCCGCCGTCCGGCCCGATTCCGACCAAACCGCCGGCCCGATTCCGATCCCGACTATCAAACGGTTCGGGAGTCGGTTTACAATTCCGGCGAAATCGGGAGTCGGGTCGGGACGGGACGGGTCGGAACGGGAAGAAAACCGACAAAACAACAAAGAAAACCGATCCCGATCCCGATCCCGACCAAACCGCCGGCCCGATTCCGATCCCGACTATCAAACGGTTCGGGAGTCGGTTTGCAATTCCGGCGAAATCGGGGAGTCGGGCTTGTCGGGTCGGGACGGGTCGGAGTCGGTTTAGGCCCGATGCACACCCCTTTTCCCGACCAAACCGCCGGCCCGATTCCGATCCCGACTATCAAACGGTTCGGGAGTCGGTTTAGGCCCAAAAGATTTGACCGTTACGTAATAGCTAAAATGATATCATTAATATTAACTACGCTACATAGATTATACTAATTAGCTTAGCCGAACCACGTAAATCTTATGTTAGTTTTATTTCATTTCTGTGTAACAATATTGTTTTCGTGTGCGTTACCTATTAGTCATTCATGATTTACAATACAAAACATTTCACGGAAAACATAAATTCATAACCTGAGAAGCAGTAGTTGCATGATAATAACGCATGATGCGTCGTTGAAGCTCTTCAACAAAGGTAACAACAAAAGGATCCGCCGAGTTAAGCAAAAGCACCTCATATGCAGTAATAATAGCCTTGATATGTTCCAAATTTATAACAATAGCCCGTTCTCTACCAAGCACTGTAGACGGATAAGACAACATAGGATCTAAAATACGTAAATCACGTGCTGGTAATCCCGTCCGCCTCATAACTGTATGCTTGCCAGCCTCAATTACTTGGCCTTGACCCGTGGAATCTACAAGGAGCCATTGTCTTATTCCTGTGGCCCTTTTTCGTACTCCAGGACCGATGTTTGCGTGCGGGGGTGGCGGCTCGTGAGGGTGTGATGTGACCGTGTTCTTGCGGCAGGCATGCGCCGGTGGTGCTGGGTTTGGAGGGTGAATTACGATGGGAATTCATTGTTGTACCGTTTAAAAGTTTTGAAAATCTGGTTTTTTTGCATGAATCTCGTTGGTGTTCTTTTCAGCTACCAGGTGATTATTGACAATTTTGGTCAAACTTTTCCATATGTAAAACCATCTATATAATAAGGTTGCGAGTAAAAATAGCAATTATTACTAATATATTTAAAAACCAACATCTGCGACGTCGTTTCATGAAGCGGGTTTCTCGCCAAAAACCCCGGGCTACCAAAGCCTGTTTTCGTAGCCTTTATATGTGGCCCGCTATGGCCCAATTTTTTATATAAAAAAAGAAAAAAATAAATAAATAACAGACAGTATACCTAGAATTTTCGGGAGTAGTCTTTCACACACACAAATCATTACCAATACTAATATATTTAAAAACCAACATCTGCGACGTCGTTTCATGAAGCGGGTTTCCCGCCAAAAACCCCGGGCTACCAAAGCCTGTTTTCGTAGCCTTTATATGTGGCCCGCTATGGCCCAATTTTTTATATAAAAAAAGAAAAAAATAAATAAATAACAGACAGTATACCTAGAATCTTCGGGAGTAGTCTTTCACACACACACAAATCATTACCAAGAACAAGAATCGCGATTGTTACTCTCTGATTTTTGTGGGGTTTTTTTGCCTTCGATATTCGGTAACAACTGATCACATGGGTTTCAATTTTGGTGTTTTGTTGGTGCCTGAAGATATCTGGGAGAATGATTACCTCCAAGATAAGATAAACGGATTTGAGAGCCGATTATACCAGGTAAGATTTTTATGGTTTTACGTTTAATTGTATTTAATTTTGCTGGAATTGAGATTTAGGGAATTCAGATTTAGGGTTTTGGCAAAGATTCAATTTTTTTTTTAATAATTATTAGTCCGCAAAAATTCTAACTACGAATTTGTTGTTTTCAGTTTAATTGTGTTTACTTTTTCAGGTTTTGAGGTTTAGGATGCTCGGTATTTAGTAAGAGTGGGAAAACGATGGTGAAAAACAAGGTCAAAACGACCACATGTAAGTGATTCTGCTTAAACAACCTTTGTTTGTGAATCTGAAAAACTACTTGCAATCAATAAGTTTTGGTTGCAGCAGGTTTAGTTACTTTTGGACTATGATAACTTAATTTGTTTTAAGAATATTTGTAGGTGAGGTATTCCAAGGAGCCTGAGAAGCCGACTAATTGTAAGTAACTCTTATTTGTTTTTTAGCCAATTTGATGAACTTATTAGCTTCTTCAAAAATTTATGAGCTTCATAAGATTATTTTTAGCAGCCTATGCATAGTTGTTATAAGTTTAGTCAATGTTTAACAAACAATTACTACGCTTTCAATAAAAACTTATAAGCATGTCTACTTTTCTAACAGGTTACTGATTCACTTTGGTCGAAAAATGAAGACGCTTCAACGGTAAGAAAACTAAAGGCCCCTTTTTTTAAAATAAATTGAATAGCAGACCACTTAAGTCGTAGGTTGGAGGTCCGGAGCAGTAGAGAGGGTAAATGTTGAGCTGACATTGAAAATGCAGGTAAATTATAAATATATGTGTTTGAAAAGACTTTCACAGCGGTGTGTTTTCATTTGTTACTTCTTTATACACACGTATATTTATGTAGTTTAGCTTTTTTTCTCTAATAGCGTCGTCTTCTTTCATTGTAGGTTCAACTGCAGCAAGCATCGTTGAAACAAGACCAAGAGCAGTTTTAAAAATCCCGCCGCTATAATAGTAAGCACTTTCTTTCATTGCACTTTCGTTGGTGCAATGGCAATGGCTACCATGGCTTTTGGTAAGGTATACGATGGTTTAGTTAGTGCAAATGCCATTGCACTCTTCGTGCCCATATCAATTGCGATAGTGCGATCTGATATATAGGGCAAGTGAGTTCGGTTAAGTGGGAACGTGTTGAACATCAGCATTGCCGCAATGAGTCGCATCAGGTTAGTTATCATACATTGTGGATGTTCTTCAACGTTGTTTGTTTTTTGTATGGTATATGCTTATTTTACATTTTCTTTACCAAGTTGTTGGTTCGGTGAATGCAGTTCCGTCATCATTGCATACTCCTTCCTGGACACCTGTGGTGTTTTCTCCTCGGGTGCGTCCCATGGTAGCAATGCTATTGTTACCTCCCATTCCCAAGGTTGGTGGTTTTGACTTTTTTGCTGATTCGTGTGATGTTAAAACATAATAGGTATTCATTCATTTGAACACGTTTTTTGTATCACGTTCCATACATCAGACAAATAGGTCCGTGACGTTGGACTTTCAAGCCGGTGTAGTTCGCCATCAGATCACTGATGATGACGAAGGATTTTGAACTTCGGCTCATGCTATTGCGAGGGTTGGTGGTGATGGCTTATCAGCAGTAGGTAGTTTCAAACTTCAAAGACATTACTTATTGTTATTGTATGTTGCCGTTACTCTTTATATTAACACATGTATGCACATTTCAGGTAACATTTCCATTGCACATACTCCTTGCAAAAGGACCTACCACGAGGTTCACGAAGGTTTGTGCTTATACATACATGTATATTTCCATGAGTTTGCATAAGCCATTGCTCTTGCTCAATTTGTACTCTTATTTGCATTGTTTTAAGGCGAAAGACCTTCACAGTGACCCCGTAGGCAGTGTCCAGATGTATCATTCTTGAGCCCAGCAAGTGCGCACGTAATACTATCGTTCAATTACTCACTCCTAATAATATGTGATGTTCCTATATACTCTTCCGTCTAACCTATTTTATTATATGCTTATTGTCCCTTTAGACGAATTCGCACACCAGAATTCCGAACGCCGCCGGAAAATGTCAAGGACTCAAGTATGCGTCACACATGTATATATTCAAATATTGCCAATACAATTTACTTTTTCTTATTTCCTTGCAATTTTCTTTTACCGTAATCATATTCATGTATGCTACTATGTTTTTGGTATTTGTAGCTCAACTGTATGATCAAAATTCACAGCCAACAACTTCGAATGACTCGGTACCTCCTATGCGTCGCAGAGGTTCTGTTTTAAATATAATTCAGGAGTTTCTTTATACAATTATTGTTTCATTATTCTTAGGTATTTCATCTGTTCATTCGTTTGGTTCCATGTTTGCAGGCGCACCAGTGGAGTACAAATATATGGGCCGTTGTGATCAAGTTTGTTCCTGTTGCCATGTTCTTTTCAACAATTTCACCGTTTTGATCAAGCTTACATAACTCTACTTTAAATTGATATTGGCTCTTCCTCCCAGCAAACAAGGGATTCGGAAGTTGTTTTCGAGGTCGTTTCGGAGACCATTAACTTGCAAACTAATTTTACAATACAATTACAATTTCATATTCAATTGAATGTATTCTTATTTATATAGGCGATGCTTCTACCGCGAGTGAACCACGGTTTACTCAAAGGCAGCGCTCAACGTCTGGAACAGGTAATGCTCTCTATTATTTTGGATTAGCACACTTTGTCATATGTTATTTCAAACACCGTTTTTCATGAATCGTTGCTTGATTTTGGGACAGGCCCTCCAAGAGAATACAGCTGGTTCGGCCTTGCAATCGGGTATGTCGACACTGCAGGGGCGTGTTTTGGGATGAAGAAAAGCTTGCGTGCCCTGAACGTAATCAGTCTCCAAGGTTTTTGTAGCTCTATATTTATAACGAGGTTCACAACAGGTTGAGCCGCTCTATATTGTGCAGGCTCTTATCAGTTTCCTTGATAGCAATAATGCATTGGTACAGCTGTTCAGGACAGCGAGGGATAAGTTGCAAGAAACTAACGTTATGGAGTTTAAGGTCTGGATTTTTAGCGTTGGAAAGGTTATCTCGACATTCTCTAATTTCCTTTTATTTCAACTGCATAAGGTAATCAATTTCAGCAATTATTTGAGTTCTTTGTTAGTGATATGCAGAATGATGATAACCGTTTTAATCAAATAGGATGTCATTTAGGACGTGGATTTGTTTTCAGATAATATCAGTTGGTAATAATGATTATCCTAATGTTATAGTTTTAATCATTTTTGGAGCTATAGTGGTTACAGTATTTGACATCAGTGGCCATGAAATATCAATGTTTAAATGGGGTAACAAAATAATTTGCTAATTCTATCTTATTAGTTATTCTTTTTCACCATGATAATTTTTCTATGCAGTTAGCTGACAATCTTTTTCACCTCTACTCAAAGGGTGTTTTCGTATTGTAATCATGTCTTTTTTTTTTTTTTTTTTTTTTTTTTTTTTTTTTTTTTTTTTTTTTTGTAACCATGGTTTTATCACCCACCTGCAAAGTGGTCTCCTCTGACCTTACCTTTCCTTCTGGCCAAAAATACTCTTTTATGGTAAACAATGTTATGGTAATATGGTAATATTAAAGTTTTTACACATGAATACATGATAGGTTGACATGCCAAACTTATTAGGCCTCTTATGAGTTTGGGTTATCTATTGTTCAGCGTATGTTTGATTGGGCCTTGAAATTGGATCTACTGTCGTGAAGCCTGGGGATTGATATACCTGGATAAGGCCTATAACGGCCTTTTGAGTTTTACAACCATGCAGCTGCAGATGAGGCTGCTAATGAGGCTGAGCGTGATTAGGACTTTGGAGCGGCCAAGCTACCCTTGACACCACCAAGGCCTTTTCAGTTCATATGACCATGTTTTGTGAGTTCCGTTTCAACCTTTTACATCAAATAAACAATGTGATGTGATTTTTTATTCTTCTCTAATCTATAGTTTGCACGACATTGTTGTAATCTATAATTCATTCTTGGTCTTGGGAATCTGTTAAGGTAACTTATGTTTTCAACTTTTTTTAGAAATGTTTGGACGTCTTGATTTATATGTTAAATTAAATAAATACATTGTAGGTCTCTATTCCATCGAGTTACTCTTTTTTCTTGGCCATCGTTGAAGATCCATTGTTTTATTTGTTCGTTGCTCCGAATTTGCTTTCGGAGCACTCAACTTTAATAAAGTGTTGATAAAAAAAAATACTCTTTCTGGAACAATGTTCATTGTAGAACGTCCTGCGCAAGGTGCAATAATATCTTTTTTACTCCTCTTTATTTGCCCATTTAGAATTACAACAGCTTGATGATACCATTTCTCTTCAATGCAAGATGCCCAAATTTAGAGTTAGTGGATTTTTTTGGATGATTTATTTTTTCAAAAGGAAGTTAGTTTGTAGTATTAGCCATGAGCCTTGGGTTAAAGTTGTCAGAGCTTCAGAGAGTATACACAACATGTTATTCCTCATTTTTTGGTTTCTAAGTGTCTTTTTTGATTCTTATATATTATTAGCCGGCTTTTAGTTAAGGAAGAATATATATTATGATATGTCAATACAAGTTTTTTCTATCTACAAAGTTGTTTTGTGAATGAACCATTTGTAGAATTCTTTGTGCATTTATGATTAAACATGACCATAAAGAGTGAGGTTAACGACTCTAAAATTTGGATGGTTGTCTACCTTACCTTTTTTTTTTTTACATAACAATGCATACTATCACTGAAACCCAACACAACCAGTAATAAAAACGATAAAACAGCAAGCGATTACTACAACCAAAAAAACTCCGCCAGGCCGCAACGCGACCGGCCGCCGCCATACTTGTTATGTTAAAAAGTCGACATAATATTTCAATGTTCGGCATAACTTTAAATCTTAATTTTTCTCTCGTGTTGTTTTGGGCTTTTGGCTAAATCTGATCATATGCTCATTTTGGGCTAGTCAGGGCTGAATAGTCTTTCTTGGGCCAAATTTTATAAATCTCAGTATCTCACTAGTCACTATTACTTGTTTGTGGTTTGGGGATTTAGCCACTTTGAACAAGTCAAAAGGCATTAGAAATGTAACATCGTTGAAGGAAAAAATTATGATTTTTCTTTTACGAGAAATAACACTACGTCAAAAAAATAATAAATAAATAAATAATAAAAAATAAATTATGGATATTCCGGGACCCAACATGGTTCTGTCACTGGTTTGTCATGCATGGTGGATTTGGACCCCCTGATATGTTCTTAATTAGTTAGTTAGTTGTTTTGTTGTGGCTTTCATTGGTGTTTCCCCATTGACTGATCAAGCTTAGGTCTGTGTTTGCAATATCAAATGTATCAGTTTAATCTTATGCATCCCAATCAAGGTTAGGTCATTTAAACTATCAAGCACGTAGCACCATAGTCCAAATGAAAACTAAAATGTATACGAACTCTAGGCTGAAATTCGAAGGTAACAAAACTTAATTAGAGCAGAATTTAAAGTATCAAAATCATGATATTTACATGTTACATAACTTATGCATAATTATCTTTTCTACATAGATTGTTAAGCATTTTTACTTAGGTATTATCTTAGATACTACTGTATTGTCACACTACAAGAATTGACGGAACGGACGAGACTTTTGGCGAGGACACCATGTCATCGTCAAAAGTTGCAAACGAAAAAAATGAACGGTTCAAGACTTTGACTTTGACAAAGAGTTGTGTATAATTTGGTAGATTTTTGGTAATTACAGGTTTGTTGTTCTTGTAAGACTTTTTCTAGAAAAATTTTGAAAAAAATTCTGAAAATGCAGCAAAAGGTAACCATTGCTACAAAAATCTTCAGATAATGTACTCGCCAAAATTGTTAATCATATTTTAATGTTTAAAGTTTTTGGCGAGGATGATCGGTTTGTAATTTATAATGTTAAATATTATTAATTTTCAAATAAATTTAATTAAGCAAGTAAATAATACAATTAATTGATTATTGATTAATTAATAAATTAATTTGATTTTTTTCGCAAAAAGGATTGACAAGAACATTTTCTCGCCAAAAGTCTATGGGCCTCGGTTGGCTTCTTTAACTGAGAATTTGGGTGGGCCCCACATAATCATCGTTAAAAATCCATTATATTCGTCACCAATACTTTTAGAGACGACGTTTTGATGAGGACTTTTTACGATGACAATTCCTCGCGAAAAACCTTTAGCAAATACATGTTTTCGGGAAAGGGCTAAAAATGTCCTCGCCAATTGGCCCGTTTATTGTAGTGCAAGTTGCTTAATCATTCACATATATTATATGCTTTCGAAAACATGGTTTAGTTATCAGAATAAAAACGTCATGCATACACAAAAAAATTTACATACACATACGCACATACATTAGAGACAGATAATCACGTGCATTTGGTATTACTTAGAAGTTGAATTTAAAGCAGTCTTATATTGACCATGTTCGAGGACGATATGGCGTAAAGTAAAAGATATTACTACGTACTAAATATATCATGTTTCACTCGTGTGTATAGATCCAACCTTCACCAAATGAATATATTGTCAATCTGCGAAATTAGCTTTTAACATCCCCAAAGTCAACCAACTAGAAAACCTTGAAAATATAAAAAGAACACAAATGTGACAATTACTAAATCAAAGATATAATAATTCATCAACGACTAAATGACATCGGATTAATTAATAGGAATGGAATCTCATTGTGTTACGGAATTCAAAATCCTGTCACTTTCTCAATCTCGAAATAGATTAATATATCATTTTTGAATTAAAAGCATCATTCTATAGAATAAAAATAAAAAATTTAAACAAAATGGTTTGAGAAAGAGAGAATATTTCGTACCTATTATTTACGGTGAGAATAAATGTGCATTAATGTCAAATGTTTTTCCAAAGCCAACGGTAACACTTATTAATAAATATAAGTAAATTTTTTCAAAAGTAAAAAGTAAAATTATAAAGTTGTGCGTGGTCACGATCATCTTTACGCCAACATCACATCTCATTTTTTCCCTTTTCGAAAGTAATAATTGATAACTCATCGCTATTTACATCCCATTGTTCTCTCTTCTTTTCTCCCGACCACGCGTGGGGATAAAGGTTGTGTAAAATATTGGAGACCAGGCATGGGTTCACCCTTTAGCATGCCCGGACTAAAGTGTAATGTAGATGCGGATAACCTGTTTTTTTTTCCGGTTAACAATTGTCCATTAACAAAAATTATAGGATTCATAGAGGATTGAGTATTTTTCACATTACTGTTGGCCTTTTATAAAAATATTTTGACATGTCTTAACTTAGACTTAAACTCAAAATTCGTGTTCGAAGAATAGTCAAATACGGCTCGCTAAAGGCAACTTTGGTGCACTCCTACTAACATTTTATAACTATTAGTCAAATATTAGATATTAGGACTCATATATTAATATTTGACTAACAATAACAATTCTTACTTCTTTTAACATCAAGTGTCCACACACGCTAGCTTGTCAAGAACACCCAAACTCATATAATCTGGTGAAACAATTTGATACCACTAGATCAAATTCATGTTATTGATATTAAAACAATCCTGGTAATCAATATAGATTACAGGATTACACAAACCATAGAGACCAATGAGAAATAAACATTTACTTTCAGAGAGAGAAACTCATTGGAAAAAAAAAAACTAAAACATCATCTAAATTACCTCATCACAATAATTTCAAACACGGGAAATTAATTATCCACAGTACACACAACCATAAAATAAAATAAATACCAAGATCAAGCTATAGGACGTTTTCCAGGTTGATCAGCAGCTTGAAGAGTTTTATCAATAAGTTTACGAGCATGTCGACTACGTATCTCGACTCTAACACTATTCGTCTTGTCCATCTTCACGTAAACTTTCTTCGTTTTCTTCCTTTTCAACGCCTTCACTTTGGATTTAATCGTTTCGATCAAATTCTCAAACTGATTAGTCATTGTCTACAATATGATCAAACGAATGTTATGCATACAAATAGTGAAGTATGCATGTATTTGTAACAAGTTACAAACTTATTATGAGCAAATAAAGGGGAGAGGGTCTTGAATATAATGAGAAATGGTATATAGAAGCTCAGTTTTGTGTGGGGCTTTGTAGGTATTTATGGAGTCTGTTACGCACCTGATTTCATTTAATAGTTTTTAGTCAACAAATGAAGACAAAGTTTGTTTTGGGACCTTGTATAAATGTGGAATGTTATGTTTGGTACTTGTTTTATTGAGGAATTGTTTAAAGATACGGAAAGAATAGGATAGGCACATGTTTTGGTAGTGAGATATAAAAATAGTAAGAAGTGGTTTTGAATTTTTGATTGTTTGTTAGAGCTTTAGAAATAAGAGAATTGTTTTCGGATTTATTGCATGGTAGAAGTAGAAGAAACCCATATATGAGAGATTGAAGTAATTTATTTTTTATCTAACAATGCTAATGTGGTACAGTGGTTAGACTCCGGTAATATTTCACAAAAATTCTCAAATTCAAACCTCACTAAATACGCATTTTCAAAGTGGTCAGAGAAAAGATCAGAAATGATTACGGTATTAACCTAGTTAAGACGCGTACATGTGAATACAAAAGTGTCCTTTCCAAATAACATAAACAGAAAAAATCCTTTTATATTTTTCTCTACCAAACATACATTTGGTGTAGTTTCTGACATAACTAAGTGTTTGAAAATTGGGAGCTAAACTATGTTTTCAGTAATTTTATCATACGAGTGAGACTTCTCTCAATTGGTTGATTATGATCACCCGATTAACAAATGCAACATTAAAATTCTATAGTGACTATCTATAGCAATTATGTTTGGTTGAATAAAAGAAAATGACGTTCTCTAAAAATATGAATGATACTTCTAGTTAATTTTTAAAGAGGTATTCTTTAGTTGATGACTCAAAGACATGCTAACTATATATAATATTTTCGTTTCTTATGTTGTAATTTTTTAAACCAATTTAACTGTTACTTTGATAAAGAGAATTTGTGAGTTACAATAAAGAACCTTTTTTATACAACTAGTTTCGTCTATTTCATGATTGTTTCGTTAAAGAGAAAAAGTGAGACGTACTTTTTTTATTTTAATTTGTAACATACGAGTATTTATTTGAACAAAACTAAGCAAACAATTGCTCTTCTTCTTTTTCAACTATTCTCTATTGCATCTCCATTCTTACATGTATCCTAATTTGATGCGTAAAATTCATGTTCACATGTCTAAAGGTTTGGAACACAATTATTTCACAGCTTTGAAGTCATATAGGATGTCGTAGTATGTACCATAGCTTTATGTTACGCCAAATATTAGTTGCGAGTTTATTTACGCAGTAAGATCAAAGTAGCCTCAAACTCAAAGCTCACAAAAACCAGAACAAAAACTTGCTAAGTGCATTAAAAAAAAAAAAAAAAAAAAAAAAAAAAAAAAAAAAAAAACCACTAAGGATACGCGTTTTTGGACTTGATACATTTAGAAGATTTAAAGTATTTTTTTAAGGATACGCGTTTTTGGACTTGATACATTTAGAAGATTTAAAGTATTTCTTATAAAAAATAGCACTACAACGCAAAAAATCAGGAGTGTCCCATGAACCCTAGAAACACACCCTTGTTTAGTCCCTGGTTGTATATCATGCTTTATTAAAGGTGAAGGTTATAAGTGAGTAGCGTAATTTTTTTTCTTTCTGATATACGCATATTAACTTGCTGTTTAACTATCAGTATGAATAACTTACTTTTTAGAATGCATCGATAAAAATAAATTTAATGATTTTGGCGGAGGTACTTTTATAAAATACTTTTTATACGGTCATGTCATCAAAATAATTTATTTTATGTACTAGAATCAGGGCCGGTGTTGGACAAGGGCAGGCTGGGCCATCGCCCAGGGCCCAAGATTTTGGAGGGGCACCATTTTTTGAAGTCCATTTATATATATAATAGATCCAAGAAGCCTTTTCTCGCTCAAATTTAAAAGTTAGTTAAAAAACCAATATATGAGATCCTTTTTCCGGTCCAACTTCAAAGTTTATCAACACAATAACATTTAGCATCCTTTTTTCAGTTAAATTCAAATTCAGTTGCATCATTGCATGCCACTACTGGTCCTATAATGTCTTTTATTTGTATGAAAATATAAAACAATTACATTTTTATATACTAGACAATCGACGTTAAACAAAATGACTCTATTGTGATATGAGTGACTATTTTGGCTATAATCAAGGGGCCTATTTTTTTTTTATTGCCCAGGGCCTTCGAAATCCACGGGACAACCCTGACTAGAATCAAGTTCGATATGCATATTGTAGGTTATTCATATGCGTAATTTCGATAAAAATAAGTTACTCATTTATAGCTTTGACCATGATAGTTTTTTCGGGCTAAAAATGTCAAAATAACAATATTCTACCAAATTAGCTAATTTTAAGTCGTATATGACCAAAGCTGCCTTTTGGTACATTGACATTGTATTCCTGAACTTCATTTATTGCTTTAATTGCCATTTGTCATACGACAAGTATATTATTTTTTCATTACAATACAAAAAGAAAAAAAAGTCGTACATTCATATTTTCAAACAAAGCTAAAACTTATAAAACCAAATGTTATGTTACAATGTAAATAAACAATATATACTAGTTGTTGCGGATATTCTTATTAACTAAGTCTCATTCGACCAACTAGACTTGTGGAGTTGAGTAAACCGTCACATATGCTAATCAGGCAGCTCTCCCTTTAAAGAGATTGGCATCCTCAAGAAGCCAACACGAAAGATATGTCAAAAGATTAAGTTTAGGCCACCACATGACGAAGTGCTACCAAAGATTTAAATTTGAATCATGGTATCGAGTTTGAAAGGCCGCTTAATAACTCCAGGGGTTAATTAGTCTTGTTTTAATGATTATAAAACAACATATATCAGATACAAAATCATCAATCGGATTTTTAATTATGTTGCATTAGTTTATATGGTCTTATTTAAAAATGGAGTACAAGTTCTGACTCATTTCATTCTTTAATATAAATGTGATTGTTAAATATATCACATGAGAGTCATCTATATTGTATTTTATCTACTGCCTTCGTTCTAAAATATACTAGTAAGTTTATTTTGACTTATTCAAAGTTTTTTTAATTCAACTTTTACTTTAATCTTTTTTTTCCTTCTTCGTGTTATATAATACTTGATACAAAATATATAATTGAACTTGTATTTTAAATGCATTTTCATTTGTATATTTTTCATCAAAGTATTATATAACATGAAAAAAATAATAATTAAGATCAAAGTTAGAAAGAAAATACTTTGAAAAATAAAAAATTGGCTTATATTTTGGAATGGAGGGAATATTAAAATAAGATAATTTGACATTTGAATATTTGCACCGAAGATAGACTCGTGATGAATTTTCTGAAAAATTGATGCTTTGCATATATGTGAAACTGGTTTCATTTTGACCAATAAGTTCAGTAATGAACAAAGAAAATATAATGGCCCAAAGTCAAACGGTACATCCACGCTATACAGACATTTGGTCAATGGAATTGCTACGAGTATTATACGACTTCCATTTCATCATGTTTTGCTCAAAATTCTTCTATTCAATAGTTGAATGTTCTTGATTTATTTTCTCGCTAAAGTAACTTTAAAAGCAAAACATTTCCACTTTTGTCAACGGCAATGTTATGAGTCTGATTGTCAGCAATCATCAAAGTCTTAAAGTTACGGCATAGTTGGATCAGAGAAAACCTACGACGCAGTTGGGTCATTCAACTTACGGTGTAGTTGGGTCATTCAACTTACGCCGTATTTCTTATTTCTACCAAAGACCAAGTCAACTCACCACAAAGTGACGGCGTAATCAAAATGACCGAGTTGTTAGAATTTGGGTGTGTGTGGGTGGTAATAATCATGATATATTTTCTGAATTGTGTAGAAATCACTTTCAGATTGAAGAATTTCAACCCTATATGCCTCGGGTATCACAAAATCCTCAATTGGATAAGTCAGAGAACCAACACTTTGTCTCTAAGGCATGAGAAATCAAAGCAATACACGGAATGTTTTTATATTCGTTATGTTTTAGAAGAGATCAATTCTGGTCAATATAACCCAACCGAAAGTTAGTTATTTTCGGTTAAAAGCGGTTGGCAGGAAGGGTAATGACTGTTGGGGAAAAGGTATGACTTTTTGGTGGAAAACCGGTTTGGAACACCATACATACCGTTTGGGCCGAGGAAGCTGGAGTCGTTGCCCCCAGACCCCAACGAGGAGCGCTGCCCCTTGACCCTGCAAGGGGGCATGACCCCCTTGACCCATGCTTTCTATTCGTGGCATCATCAAACTAGCTACAACGAGTGTGCACTCCGTACCTCTTAACTCGACTGTAAGTTAAACCTGATTAAGCCCTTGATCTCAAGTAAATCACAATTACATAAAACATAAGTGGTGACACTAAAATCACCAACATTCCTCCCCCATTTTAGTGTAATCCTTGATCTACTAAAATAAACAAAACAAACCAAACTCGTGCATAAATGAAAATGTCTTAGAGATTGAATTTCCACATAGTATATTACACATTTCAAATATTCGAGAATCAGGGTGTCCCATGGATTGAACACATCAACTCGTTTGAATACTCGAAGATAATATACACATAAGTTTCTACAAGTTTCTAATGTACATATACTTGACACTATTACAAAGCCTTGTGTCCATATCCTTCATGAGCATATAAAAGCCAGTCGTAGCTTGATTGAGCCGTTGAGCACAGCAGTTTTAAATTTATAAAAGTTTTCCCGTTAGATAAAATAGTCACTTGTGAACAAATAACGATTCTATCTCCCGAGGTCGTTTTCCCAACGAGATTTGAATTGAGATTTACGTTGTGTTTTTAGTTAATGCTTGAATATCCAATATTTTAGGTTTTTATAAAAGGTTTTAAAAAGTAATTAAGTGGTAAAAACTTGTTTAATCAAGCAAAACTACCAAGATGAAAATAAAGTCTAGAAGATAAGACAATAAAAAGATATGCTTGCCAAGTGACACAAAAAGTTCATTAAGTGTGGACTAAGGTTTGATGACGAATTATTTTCCTTAAACAAGATTATTTCCTCACAACGTTGGTTTATTTTGCAAACAATCCTTTAAAAAGAAAATAAATACTAGATGTGTAATTTGATTATTTTCCGGCTTTTACCCTTCAAATAATAAAATCACAAATCTAAATAATTTTAACTAATTATTAATCACAATCCCCTTTTATTAATCCACACTTAAATCACAAATCCTTATCACTTAGCAAACATAAAAAACTACTCGCTACACATATCAAATAAGCTAACCAAAACAAACATACAAATAAACTAATTAACTAAAAGTGAAAAGGATAAGAAAATAGAACCCGGATATAAGAGATGGGATGAAATTAACCACCCGATCTTATAAACTAAACAAACCATAAAGTTTAATTCCTAAAAAGCTAATAAAACCAAATAGTTAATAAAGTTTGTGACTTTATTAACTAATTAGCTTATTAAGACTAAAAAGTAATAAACTTTATTGATAAGCTAGCTTATAAGACCCTTAAGCTCCGGCCTTAGCGGTAGAAATAATGATAAACAAAGAAAAATCAAAACTTTATTAGGATTAAGCAATAATACTGGCCAAATAAGCTATAGAAGAGCTTATTGGTTTTTAAAGCTACAAACTTTATTAATAATAACCTAATAAAAAGCTAAAAGATTGAAATTTTATAATCAAAATTTAATTGATTTAAGAAATTAAACTATAAAAACTACTAAAGTTAAAAACTTTTTTATGGACTACGCATTAAAACTACTAGATCTATAATAATAAGCTAATGATGGCTTTAAATAAAAGGAAAAACTAATAAAAATCAAATCTTTTTGGGTTTTTATAAAGTAACTTGTAAAACAAAAAGTAGGTCTAAGTTTATAAAAGCTTTTAAAAACAAAGTAGTAAAAGAGGGTTTATTAAATGAGCTAAATCTAAATAAGCCACAAAAAGCTAATAAGCTTTCATGACTTATTAGATAAGAAAAGAAAAAGAAAGAGTAGAAGTAGAGAAACAAAAATGATCTTCAAATTTTCAAAATAAATCTTCATCTTCATTAATGTTAAATCTAAAAAGTTGATTACAATAAGCATTTAAAATAAGCTATTCTATTACATTGATAAGCTAACCTACTACAATAATCTAATATTACTTCTACTCCTACACCTACTAATTTAATTTCCTATTCCTAGTGTGTGTTGTGTTTCTGTGGTGATATCCGGATGGTGCTATTTATAGCTGATGGAGAGTAGGGCTGAGCCATCCCAACCCGTCCCGATTCATACCGACAAACCGCCCGAACCGATTCACACCCGAAACCGAACCGACATATTTCTTGTCGGTAGTCGGTTTTACAGTTTTATAGTTATCGGTATCGAGTCAGTATCAGGTTAAAACCCGACAAAAGCCCGAGATAGCCCGTCAGCCCGATTGATTAATAGGTTAGTAAAAGAATACGTGCCCCTCAAATACTCCACCTCCTTCATTTGACTTATCCATCCCAACATCAAATACTCCGCCTCCTTCATACCTTATCCCTCCCAACATCAAAAATCTGTGATGATACAAGTTTTCTCATCTCCAAAAATCTGATCTCATCTCCATCAAAAATCTTCCATCTTTATTTATCTTGTCTTAATTTTCGAAGGACAAGGACCACAAAAGTTCGACTTCAAGATCATATACATGGTCTCAGGAAGGTTTTTACGTGTTTGTGTTTTAACAAGGATCTGTGATGACACAAGTTCCACAAAAAAAATATATTTGAGATATAAAGTGGAACGAGTCTGAGATTTATTCTTGTAGTATTTTGATCGTGTCTTGTTTGATTCGATTCTTGAGGTTGTTTGGAAATGGGATTGAAGGTGATGTGTTAGGATATAATTGGATTTGTAGTTGTTTGATTCGATTCTTCAGGTAGGTTTTTCGGGACAATATTGCAAATACCGAAACCCGGCCCAATATAATCGAATTAAACCGAACCGACCCGACTATTAATCGGTTCGGGAGTCGGTATGGTTTTTACCTTTGTTTCAGTATCGGGATTTGGCGGGTCGGGACGGGTCGGGATCCGGTCCGATGCTCAGCCCTAATGGAGAGTATCTTCATTCATTCTCTAGATCCTTCCAAATTAACAGCTCATTTTGGACATGTGGCGACCTCTGATTGGTCAACACAACCGATAAACTGCCACCTCGTACTGACAAGTCAGCACTGCCACCTCGTACTGACTGCGTCACAATGTACACGTGTCCTATTCTGATTCGCCACCGCCCTGCCACATTGTACTGACACGTCAGCGCTGCCAACTCTGACTATTCCTTGTACCTGCAATAAATGCCAATCATTAGTCGACGGCGCCGCCACCACGTGGCAGCCTCCCATTGGTTACCGCCAGATGACGTCAGCA
Organism: Artemisia argyi; assembly: GCA_030686995.1. Lineage (NCBI taxonomy): Eukaryota > Viridiplantae > Streptophyta > Magnoliopsida > Asterales > Asteraceae > Artemisia > Artemisia argyi. The sequence goes on along the minus strand of CM060696.1, from coordinate 142,422,824 downwards.
TGCGGGACCCACTGGTCAAAGGTTAGTCAATGCCGGTCAAAGTTTGACTAGTCAACGGTCAACGAAAGTCACCGTTGACCGGTCAAAGGTTGGACCGGGGCGGGTCGGAGTCTGGTCTGGTCGGTCCTGGATAAGGTTCCATGTCGGGTTGCCACGTGGACCATGCATAGAGTGCCACGTGGCATGGAGAAATAATACTCCATTTTGCCTTGCCTGGACTTGAACTTGGGTCTTGGCAACTACAAGCCAACCCCTTGCCAACTGAGCTGGGCAAGGGTTTAATTATTTGGTGCGTTTGGTTCCTTATATACCAACATTAGCCCAGTCCAGATTTTAGTTACAAAAAGGTTCAAATAACTGTTGGTCCGGGTCATTTAGAGAAGGGTCAAGAGTATATGAAAATACCGCCGGACTCATTTTTTCGTGCTCTTTCCAATGGTGTGATCGGGGAATATTTTTGACTTCGTCTAAACCTCGTAAAACGTGAAAACGTCATCGAAACTCATCCGAAAATCACCGTTTTTGCTTTGTTTTCAAACCATTTGTACCTGCAAGATATAATAACGCACTACAAACATATTTTCACAATAATTGAACGTATTTCATGGTTATTAGTCCGATAAAGCATGATTTTTGGTATAAATTTGATGTGTATTTACGCACACTAAGGTATTGTCGTGCCCTCACGCAATGTCATCAACTCACGCTTTTGAAATAAATAATTTCAAACCTCTTTTTACTAGCTTTGAAAAGTAGCAAAACGTTCAAAAGAAATTAAGAAATCATTATTTTAAAAACGCCCCGTTTGACCATTTTATTCATGCATAATTTTTTTTATTATTATTATTATTATAAGTGACAAGAGCCGACTTTCATTATCGTTTGATAACTTTTAGGGTCATAGAGTAGGAAACACGACTTATAAAGAAGTGACCATTCGGATAGAATTCATCGTACTTGATTTTTCACGAGTCCCCAAACTAAGCGTAAAAACAAGATCACAGCCTACTTACAAGTTAGATGCTAACACTACCTATAAGAGTTACTTGTGGAAACCTCTTACTCCCATGTCCTAAGTTTTGTATCTCAAGATTTTATTTTTGTTGAGAAGTGAATTTCTTCATATTTTCTCATTTCAATACTTTTTAATCCGATAGAGATACCAAGTTTAAACGCTAAGTAGTTTTTCATTTTCTCTCAAGAACCACTGCTTTAGAAATTCGGTCCACATCAAGGAATTGGGTACATACAATCTCATATATAAGTTGTGGAGTACTACACGTGCACCTCATGTGTCCAATTCAGAATTATCCACATGCACCTCACGTGCCAACAACTTTTATACACTTAATGCTCTTATTCAATACAAACTTTCACTTTTCACTTTTTTTTTTCTTTCTTCATTTTTTTTTTAATTTTTTTCATTTTTTTCATTCATTTTTTTTTCAACAACAATGGAAGCTTATCGGGTAGCTCCAAAACCACATACATATCAATTTTTGACTTTTGATTTTTTTTTCACTTTTGCTTTTATTTTTGATGTTCCTTGATATGTACCCAAGTTCTAAAACAAAGATTCTTTTAAGAAAATAAGAAACTAAATATTATCCAAACCTAAATACCACTAATTAACCTAGAACATCTATTATATATTGATGAAACAATTTTGCGGGAGCAAAATGCCATAAGTACCTTTCATGAGCTCTAAAGAGAACCAACTACTCCATGTTTAGCATCTAACATCTAAATAAACTCTATCATTTCTTGTTCTCTGCAAATTTAAAATCTCAAATAATGAGATCAGCAGATGCTTAGCCGATAATCAAGCCACGCGTATATAAAGTCAAATACGATAACTTGCAAATTCTAGAAGAAGAATTCGCATTTTCTAGCTCCTAGTGTAAAAGACTAGCGAAAGCTCTTTAAGCCATGCATGTATAAAGTCAAGTACGGGAGCATGCAAAAGAGTAGCTCCTTGTGTACAAGACTAACATAAGCTTTTGTGATTACCATTGGTTAAGGGAACAAGCTAGGGCTCAACACGCCCGGTCAAGTCAAAATTCTATTCCTACTCTACCCAGCGGAAAGTCAACAATTATCAAAATACTTATTTATTCATATATTCACTATATATATTTTTATCAATTTTTTTTAAAATAAATATGAGAAAAAATTTAAATTTTGGTGGAAAAACGGGGTTACGTGAGTACTAGGCAAAACAAGGGTTTGAATTTATTTTTGAAAATTTCGATAGAAATTCTCCCCCCCCCCCCCACACTTAGAACTGAACATTGTCCTCAATGTTCATAAATATCGGGTGTTACCCCCACACTTAGGAACGAAAAAGGCAAATGCTACAAATTCTAAGTGTGAGAAGGAAAATACATATCAAATAAGCACAAATTATAAAGGATATCCCTAAATATAACAATGCAAATGATTGAAGACCGAGTGTTGGAGGGTTTGAAAACAAGCACGGAGGTCTTTACGATCATAGGGAATCCTGCAAGCAAAAACGGGAATTCCACAAAACACAACATGGAGAGAAGCACTCCCCCACACATATCCGAATACCACATCACACTTATTCAAAATAAAAATAAAAATGAGAAGAAATAAAGATAGATAAATAGATAACACAGGTTGCCTCCCGAGAAGCGCTTGTTTTTGTTCGAGTCTCTAGCTTGACTCTAGGGTTATATGCTTCTAAGGTCATGGTCACATCCATCGCTTAGTGTTAAGCTTGGATGGTAAAAGCGATACAACACCTCCTTAGGTGAGTATGCCACCTGACGGGGTAATGGTGTATGGGTAAATCTAAAAGGTTTATCCATCACCCACGTCATATCACCTGACTGTGTCAGGGAGAAAAAAGGGTCAAATCTTTCCACTTCCCTCAAGCAAATTTGCTTAGAAACGGGAAGTGGTGTAACTAGTAGGGTGGACTCATCAACTAATGGTATTGACTTAGGGGGGTCCAAGCTACACAAATCCTCAAATTCGTAACCAAAAATTTTGTTATCAATTCTTAATGCAAAATCATCATCAAAGTCGAATAAAGGATTTGATATAGTCACATTAAAAGATCTAGACATCGAATCAGAATCACCTAAGGGTTCATCAGACATCCTTGGGATTGGGACAGGGTCATTGGTGGGCAAACTTTCTATATCACTAAGATTAAAATCAATTTCCCTATCCCCCATTGAGAGGGTGTGTATATGCTCTCCAAAAGGTAAGTCGATATCTAACTTTTCATCTCCCACAACAACAAGTCTAGGCAAGGATGGTGGGTATGCTCGTGGCTGAGATAGGACATATGCGGTACTTTGTGAGCTAGAATTATGCACCTCGTCCATAGTAATCTCCCTCTCATCACTTTCCTCATGATAGAACGAGTTAACCGAAGGATTTTGTATTTTTATGATAAGCTCCTTAATACTATTTAATTCATTTATAATGTACATCAATTCATCTCTAATTAACTCGTTCTGAGGAAGGTGTTGAAGGGATGTGTATTGTAAAGGTTGGTGAGAATAAGAATAGTCATAATTGTTACAAGGGACATGCTCATAGACAAGCGGGTTCCTAGTTTGGCAATCAGAGTTATAGTGAGGACCTCCACAGAATTCACAACAGTAAAACTGCTGTGACTGACTCGGTAAACCATATGGATGTTGGTCATAACCAAAATTTTGATTGTTACACGGAACCTGCTCATAGACAAGCGTGTTCCCTGTTTGACAATCAAAATTTTGATAAAGAACATTTCTGTTAATACAAATATCGCCTAAAACCGTTATTTATATTTTACGATCTTTGCTAAGTTTTGTTAATGACAAAGTATGAACTTTAGCTATTAGTAAATCATCACTTTAGTGTTTAAGTCTTATTTAACTAAGGTTTACATTTCCTTTTAAACAAAACATTGTTTTTATTTCTTAAATTAGAAAGTGTCTTGTCAAATCACATTTATTTCTTTAAATAGTAATATCACATCAACATTTATGGTAAGTTTGTCAATATACATTTATGGAAAGAAAGTGTGTTTGACTAACCATAAGTTTTCTTGTGCAAGTTTATGTTTGACTAATATTTATGTGATGTGGCCTTCTTTGGTTTTGAAAGATTTATTGCAAAACCAACTGCAGCCCTGACGGAACCCTGGGGGTACACGGGCGGAACCCATCTGAGGGTTCCACCGTATCCGCCAGACCTGCAGAATGTTTTGCTTTAAGTACCAAGCCACTTGTTTGTTTTGAGTGATCACTTAGAGTCATATTTTACATATATTCTCTCATTATACTCAGAAGCTACTAACTTGTGTGATTCTCTTATGTAGCAAAGGAGTTCACATATTCATCTAAGAAGTTACAAGTTTCAACTCTAAGTTGCAAGACTTGTTAGCTTTGTTGTGTATAGACTTTGGTAGTTTATACTTCATGTGTATCTTGTATAGAAGTGATCGGTTAGTATTTTAGGCCTCAAAATACGTAGTGTGTCGGGAGTTGTTGTACCCTTGTAAAAGAACTAACGGGAGTGGTTGTACCCTTGGTAAAGAACTCGACATCTAGCTTAGTGTCGGTAAAAGTGTAAGCGACGATGGGAGTGGTTATACCCGTGTAAAAGAACTCGACATCTAGCTTAGTGTCGGTAAAAGTGTAAGCGACGTTGTAAAGGTTTCTCCACCGGGAAAGGAGCTTTTTGATTAGTGCTTATAACTCTCGAGTTGGAAACTCGGGGCGTGGATGTAGGGCAAGGAAAAAGAGTCCTTGTAGCCAAACCACGATAAACAATCGTGTTGTGGTTTGATCGTTTCTTTCTTTATCTTTGCTCATTACATATTGTCTTTAGTTAGAATTGCTAATCACACGTAAAACTTTTCAAAGAATTAAACAAGTAAAGTTGTGTTTATATCTTTAAACAAACGTAAAGCTTTTCAAATAACTAAACAAGCAAAGTTAGAATTGTTATTCACATGTAAAGCTTTTCAAAGAATTAAACATGCAAAGTTGTACTTGCATCTTTGAACAAACTTAAAGTTTTAAAAAGATAATCAAGTGAAAAAGCGGTAAACTATTCAACCCCCCTTCTAGTTTTCCACAATTGGCATCAGGAGCTACGTTACTCAAGATCTTTAAAATAGAATGTATTTTAAAACTTGGATCGATCCATGGATTTTGAAAATCTCAAAGAAGGGCAACCTATTCAAAACTCACCGCTATCTGAAAAAGAAAACATCCTTGAATGGAAAGGTAATTTTGAAAACTATGTAAAATCAATTGATCAAAATCCTTGGCATATTATTTCTTTTGGTGATTTCAAACCATAGAAAACAAGTTTTGAAAACGAAGTTGACTATTCTAAACTTGATAAAAATACTAAAGCTAAGATAATGATTTATAAAGTTTTATCAAGTATCAAATATGAAAGAATGCATTTTTGTCAAACAGCTAATGATATTTGGAAAAATATAATCAACTTTCATCAAGGAATATGTCAAGTCAAAGATGATCAATTTGATCTTACATATGGATTAGAAGTTTTAGAAAAACTAATAGATAGACACTTAGTAGAAGTAAATACATGTGCTACTAGTTTAAATGTTTTAAATGAAGGTACAAGTAAAGATGAGTACGTGTGTCTTGATGAACTTGCTTGCGAATCATGGAATGAAACGGATGTTGAAGACAATGATCCGGTGGTTAATTGTCAATTTATTGAAACAACAAGCAAGGTACATGTTGAAACCAAACATTTTTGCTTTGACACATTCATCTTAGAATTTTCTAAATTAGAAAATGAGTCTAAACTTTTAGGTAACATGAACCTAAAAACTATCTTTAACAATGAGTCTTCAAAATCTTTTGTGAATAACTTTGAAAAGGAAATCTTGTTAGAAGATAAAATGTCTAGACTAGAGAGTAATGTTGAAATTGATCTAGAATGTAAATTATGTCTAGAGTACAAACATGAGATTATAAAGCAAAATGAGAAAGGAAAAATACTAGCTAAATTTGATGAAAGCTCAAAATCTCTTGAAAGATTGTTGAGGAGTCAAAGGTTGTTTGAAGATAAAACCGGATTAGGATTTAACTCAAAAGCACCATCAACTAGTAAAACAAAGCAAGTAAAACATGTTAAACCTAGAAGAGAGATTTAGAGATAATTCAATCTCAAATAGAAATTCATGATAAAAGGATTAAGATTATCATGCTCTATGCTTTTATATGATTATCTAACCTTCTTGGATACATGAGCAATTGAGTTTCCAAGCGTGTCGTCAAATCAAGATTTTTCGCTTTGTGTTTATTCTCTTGATAGAATCTCTATGCAATTTAAAAGGTACGCATTACTTCAACTTGATTTTGATTGTCTATTGTTTCTAACATTATGTGTTGTAGTATGTATTATTAGTAGTATTCTAAAGTGTTTACCTGCTATTAGCAATAACAATGATTAGATTCTCTAAGACTAGGAATTTCGTCATTAGTATTAGTAGGAGATATAAGGTGTTTCGGTTCTTTAACCTTCAAGAGATAAACACGAGAAACTCTTGAGTGAGTCTCACTCAACTCTTGTTTACAAGTGAGCTAACTAAGAATTTCCTAAGTGTTAAAATGTCTAACACTTTTGTGATGCTTGCAAAACAAACATTTGTAAAACAACATTCTTAAACACCATACTTTGGATCTTAAATTTTACTTCAACCACTCCTTTATGATAACTCCACATAAAAACACACAAGGTGAAATAAATCACATTAGCATACATTAGGATGTGTGGAAGAAAATGAGTTTTCAACATCTAGGATTTACACATCAAATGTGACACTTAGTCTTATGATGTTGTGCCTCTTGGACTTTTTCAAAACAAATTAAGTTCATAGTGTCTCAAGTAAGAAAACCCAAAGAGTCGAGGAGTCGTTGAATATAACATTTAACGAGTGATCTCCTCCTTCTAAGATATCATCTTTGGTAGATGATGACTTAGTCGAAAGTCCAATGATGGCAAGACAAGTATGTTGTGTAAAACATTAAGGATAAAAGTACAAAATAGCATCTTCTCACCTTATCAAGCAAAATTGACATAAGTTATAAAACTTGATTTATAGGTCATAGTTGTGTCTAAACAAATTCAACAAAAACAGTTTTTTGGAATTTAGAGTAAAACAACTAGTGAAACAAAATAGATTTTTCAAAAGTAATCAAGTGATTAAAGTGTCAATATTTGAAAGACTTTTTGATAATAAAAGCAAGCCCCAAAATCAAAGGATTTTAACTTAAAGATATTCCTAGTTACTCTCTTGTTCTCAATGATTAAGTTATTGATGACTTATCAAGAATGAGATTAGCAAATCCGTAGGTAAAACTAAACGTAGAGAAATGTTCGGAAGACTACTTGTTCTCATAACAATTTGATCCAACATTATGTTTAGTGTTTGTCTATGTGCTCGTTTTTAGAGAAGATCCTAAAACAACTCTCTCGAAAGAGTTTGTTTGGATTCATCATAAGGTACTACACAACTAGGATTATGGTATCCCAAAAGAACGGGAATAGAAACCATAGTGTATGACCAAATGGAATTATGTCGGTAATAAGTTGATAAGAAAAGCCCAAGTGGTACTTGCACTTTTATACTTACTTACCCAATGATTCTCCAAAACGCGTAAGGTTCTCAAATTAGTATCGGATGAAGAAGCACACCAACAAGCTCCGCTTGAACAAGCAAATTCGTGTCAACAACAGAATTCATTTTATCAACATTATTATCCCTTCAACAAAGGAATCATCGACTTCGGCGACAATTCAATCCATTATGTTCTTAATTGACATATTGTGATCCATCATCATCGCCTTGGTAAGAATGTTCATTGAGGAACATCTTAACTAAGAAAGTCTTCTACGTTAACCATTCTATCAACGTTTTCACAAAACCTCTTTAATGAGAAGCATTCATCATCCCTAGGCTTAGTCAAAGACTCATAAGACCTAAAACCTTAGTTTTGAACATTAGAATAAAACCAGAAAAATCAAGACAATCCCTTTTGAATTTTTCCCTGCAGTTCCCACGGAACCCTCAGACCATACGGGCGGAACCCTCCCTTTGGTTCCGCCTGGTCCGCCAAATCTGCAGCATGTTTTATTTTTAATTTCAAAACCAAACACCCTCTTAACTTAATCATTCACTTTTCAAACAGCCATCACCCTCTCAAAAACACATAACCATACGAAATTTAGGGCTTTCAATCTAACCTCTTCAAATCCAATCAACTTTGTAAGTGTTCTAATCATAATTGCATTTTTGATTCAAGTATAACATTCTCATTTACATTCATTAACTAGAATCTTAGGGTTTATGCATAGAACTTTTTTATTCATGAAAAACTTGGTTGCTAACCAATCATGCCTTCCATTAGTTAAGAATTGTATCCTTTTTGTTGTTATTTTGATTTGCCAAACACATCAAGTGCATTGTCTTTCAAAAATTGCAATCCACAACTAGAACATAACTCTTCACCACATTGTCAAAACAAATGAAAAACGTCATTGTAATATCACTTGCATATTGTCTCTTGAATGTTAAAGGAAATACATAACTAATATGTATTTTCGGGTACATTCAATCGAAGACACATTCAATAAGGAGAGTTTTGGTTATCTTTTGTTTTTATAACAAAACAATTTGGGCATCAAAATGAGTCAAGATAACCAAGTCTCCACATTGTTTGCATATAGGAACACATTAGAACATCCACATTGTTAAAAATCGTTAACATATAATTTTGTGTTTTCTAGGAATCAACATGCCTCCCGCAAATTTCTCCGATCACAAAGAAACCCTTAAGTACTTGCCAAAACACCATTGGACCAAAGGTCTCAACAAAGTTCAAGTAGAAACCTTTAAGGCACTAGAAAAACGCTATGTTCACGAAGGTAGAACCATTGATCCATCCTTTCTAGAAGGAACATCCATTCGCCAAAGCTTTGCCGCAATCAACTTTGATTGTCTCCTTGATATCGATGAGCCAATTTGTCCTAGGTTCATCTTAGAATTCTATGCAACCGTAAACCTTTCCACAAATGATTTTGGTAAGATATCATTAAACTTCACAACCAATCAAATACCAAATTTCTTAGATTTAAAAGACTTAGCTATCATTCTTGGTGTCCCAAATGAGAGTACTTGTCTCTACATGGATAAGTGGCCCATTTCAAGTCTTGATTCTATTGAGCGGTTTCATCCATACAACAACCCTCTTGCTAGTATGGAAACAATTAAAGAACATCTCTTCGTTAGAACCTTTACCACTAGGAAGAATCGTTCGGGGAATGATGTGGATAAGGATCCTTTTGGTATGGAGCTCAATGAGCTTAAACCACAATTTAAGAAGTGGGAAGAAATTTTTAGAGCTAACGTCATAAGTACCATAGGAAATAGAGATCATGTCAACACATGCCTTTGCTACATGCTCGATAGCCTTTCCACCGGTCAACCTTTTAACTTAGCCTATTACCTCGCCAAAAGAATGGCCGACATACCCTTGGTAGGAACAACCGCTCTTCCTTATGGAATGCTTCTCACCCGCTTCTTTAGAGCAATCTCACCCATTCCTCCTAACGATAATGGAATGTGCCTTGACTATTCTCTCGTTCCTCACATCTTCGTTCCTCTAAGTGATAAACGAGTTTTCAAAGGTAAGGGCAAACGTACTCGCTCACCTTCACCATCATCATCATCATCCGACATGAGCGAGGACGATAAACTTCCTAACTCTAAGTTACCTCCTTTAGACTACCTTCAAGAACTCCCCATCATTGACAATGCATCCGAAGAGTTCAAGCAAACCAAAGGAATTTTCAAGTGCTTTGGAAGGTACCTAAGCAAGCTCAATAAGAAGATAGACCGGTTGTGAGAAGCGTGATTAAGGAGTGTTTGGCTTATGAAGGTTTTAGAACCTTGTATGTGTTAAACTATGTGATTTGTATTGTTTTTCACGTTCATGCTTTATTACATTTGTCGGATTATGTTTGTATGAGCTTTTATGCATAATGACAATATTTGAGGTGTTTTGTCAATTTTTATGCTTATGGTAAATTTCACTAAGTTTAGTGAAAATCGCTAGCCCCCGGTCAAAGTCATATGATATGAGTGTTTACTTGTTCATTTTTTGCTTTTCCTAACCAGATATGCATTATATTTTTGATTTTAGGAGTTTTCGAAAAATTTGAAAATCGTCTCGCGGGTCAAAATCGCGGACTGTCTAGTTTTTCAGGTTTGGCGGATCTGGCGGTACCCTAGAATGGGTTCCGCCAGTGTAATTTCTGGGCAACCCAGAAATGGCCCAACGGACCAGACGGAACCCAAAACAGGGTTCCGCCTGTGTATCGCGAGGGTTCCGCCAGTCACCTGCAGAAAATTTTTGTTATTTTTCTTAAGTTCAAAACTTGTAAAGTGTCAAACCATTATCCTAAGTGAGAAACATCTTCCATTAACTCCAATAACCATATTAGGACAATTCTCATTCACTAAAACAATTAGGAAGTCACTTCCCTCCAAAAATTCAAATTCAAACATAACTAACTCAAGGAACCCTTTTAAAGGATCATTCAAACCATTGGAACATTTTCAACCAAATCACACCCCATGATCACAAAGCATTGAGTGCATATGTTGGTCTTTCACTCCACCCTATTCCATTGGATTGACATCAAATGATGTGACATGTTCATGAAAATCATTTGAAACCTCAATCTTTGTATGGTAAAACATCAAATCCAAACACCCATTTCAAAATCTTTTCCATCCTATAAATTTGAAAGTTTTGCAACAATTCAAATCACACCATCACCATCAAAATCTCTTCTCTCAAAACATCAAAACCACATCTTTGAAATGACTAAATCCAACACATCATCCGAGTCATCAAAATCCTTCTCAAAAACCACTAGGATTAGTGTTAAACCTTGTTGCTTCAACAAAACCGTCAAGTCAAGCTCATCATCTTCAAGTGATGCTTCGCTTAACATTTCTTCACCTATCCATGATTTCCTTAACCTCACTACCTCAACACCATCCTCAACACATTGCAATACCAATGTAATCACCTTTCAAGATTTGCTTAATCTTGCTACTCCAACACCCTCTCCAACACATTGCAACACAAACATAGCCACCATTCCTCCACCAACTAGACCTTCAAGTGATTTAACATCACCTTCTCAACAAGCTCAACCATCAAAAACTCCATCACCTCAATCACCAACACTTACACCAATGGAACTTTTCCATACACCACCAACATCACCATTACCCTATTTGGAAACATTAGAAGACCTATCACCTAAATCATCAAACCCACAATCCTTGTCACTCTTTGACACCATTGCTCAAATGGAAACCCAACGACAACCTAGTGAGCAATTAGATGATGAACCCCATCAACCATCATTAGTAGAACGGTTGGCTTACCGTTATGCTAGACCATCAATTTTTCCAAATGATCAAGGTCATACACACTCATAATCATTTGTGTTTCACCCAATTTACAAAGACCTTCATGATAATCCTTCCGGCGAACCAAGCTTCCGCCATTTTGTTCAAAACCAACAACCACAACAACAACAACCATCACCACAAGAACATTCCCAACAATTTGAATATCTACTTTCTTCCTATAAGAAAATAGAAGCATCCATATGGGAAAAACCTCCAAACCTTAATGATGAGATTGACATTCATCTAAACCACCTTCATGCCTTCAAATGTATCGTTAACTCTCAAATCAACCATATTATGGTTTTACAAACAACGCTACACTCAACTAATGAAGGAAGCAAAAACACCTCTCAACCATCCACATTTGCTCCTTCAAGTTCAAACCATCCACCAACAACAAATCAAACCACTCTTCCACCAAACTTTCCCCGCCATAATTGCAATCATTGCGAAAGAACCGCTCACATTAGTGAAGGGAGTCGAAGGGAAATTCGTGAGCTATCCGAAGAAATGAGGTTTATACTAAACCACATTTTGGATCATGAACAATCCTTGTCTCATCCACCTCAACCTTAGAGTCTCCAAAATGAAACATAACCGTTTCTTTTGGAAAATGTTTCCCATTTAAACCAACAAACCAAAACCCGTGTCACCCTCTCAACCTTCAAAATAAAGCCCGTTACAACCCTCAACACACATTTTCATCCTTAAACAACCTTAGCCTTGTTTTTGGAAAATGTTTCTCATTAAAGAAAATGATGATTTAGCATTTTATGTTCTTAGTTTATTTTTAGTTTTTCTTTATTTTTAAGAAGTAGGATAATGTCGTCCTAATTTCTTGTCTTTGACTTTTTAAGAGTCAAAATTTTACATGAAATGAATTTCATTCTACTACAAGGTTTGCATTGTTTGTTGACCATTTAGGTATAATAAGTGAACTATACCTTCCTATGGTAGCATACATATATCTTGTGTTTTAGAAACTAACCTTTTTTTTTGTAGGAACATTATCCATGTTTTCTTTCCTTGATACTCCATTTAGGGGAGTAATATTCAAGGGAGAGCATGAGTGTTTCATTATTCCACTTCACAACTCTTAGTTGTGTTCTAGACATGAAATGCTTTCATGACTTGTCTTGTGTGGGAACTAACATTTTATTTTGTAGGGTCAAAATCCATGTCTCCTCTCTTGGCACTCCATTTGGGGGGAGTATTGTCCAAGGGGGAGCAAGTGCATACTTCTGCTTCGCTACTCTTCTTTTTGTTTTGACAAAAAGGGGGAGAATTTATATATAAACTTGTTTCAATTTTTTTTTTTTTTTTTTTTTTTTTTTTTTTTTTTTTTTGCATATCACATCATCTTAGCAAAAACAAGTTTTTATACTAACTTTATAAGACTTAATACTAAAACTAGTGACTTACTTATAAATAAAGTTTATGTTTTATCATCAACCAAAAGGGGGAGATTGTTAACACAAATATCACCTAAAAACGTTATTTATATTTTACGATCTTTGCTAAGTTTTGTTAATGACAAAGTATGAACTTTAGCTATTAGTAAATCATCACTTTAGTGTTTAAGTCTTGTTTAACTAAGGTTTACATTTCTTTTTAAACAAAACATTATTTTTATTTCTTAAATTAGAAAGTGTCTTGTCACATCACATTTATTTCTTTAAATAGTAATATCACATCACATTTATGGTAAGTTTGTCAATATACATTTATGGAAAGAAAATGTGTTTGACTAACCATAAGTTTTCTTGTGCAAGTTTATGTTTGACTAATATTTATGTGATGTGACCTTGTTTGGTTTTGGAAGATTTATTGCAAAACAAACTGCAGCCCTGACGGAACCCTGAGGGTACACGGGCGAAACCCATCTGAGGGTTCCGCCGTATCCACCAGACCTGCAGAATGTTTTGCTTTAAGTACCAAGCCACTTGTTTGTTTTGAGTGATCACTTAGAGTCATATTTTACATATATTCTCTCATTATACTCAGAAGCTACTAACTTGTGTGATTCTCTTATGTAGCAAAGGAGTTCACATATTCATCTAAGAAGTTACAAGTTTCAACTCTAAGTTGCAAGACTTGTTAGCTTTGTTGTGTATAGACTTTGGTAGTTTATACTTCATGTGTATCTTGTATAGAAGTGATCGGTTAGTATTTTAGGCCTCAAAATACGTAGTGTGTCGGGAGTTGTTGTACCCTTGTAAAAGAACTAACGGGAGTGGTTGTACCCTTGGTACAGAACTCGACATCTAGCTTAGTGTCGGTAAAAGTGTAAGCGACGATGGGAGTGGTTGTACCCGTGTAAAAGAACTCGACATCTAGCTTAGTGTCTGTAAAAGTGTAAGCGACGTTGTAAAGGTTTCTCCACCGGGAAAGGAGCTTGTTGATTAGTGCTTATAACTCTCGAGTTGGAAACTCGGGGCGTGGATGTAGGGCAAGGAAAAAGAGTCCTTGTAGCCGAACCACGATAAACAATCGTGTTGTGGTTTGATCATTTCTTTCTTTATCTTTGCTCATTACATATTGTCTTTAGTTAGAATTGCTAATCACACGTAAAGCTTTTCAAAGAATTAAACAAGTAAAGTTGTGTTTATATCTTTAAACAAACGTAAAGCTTTTCAAATAACAAAACAAGCAAAGTTAGAATTGTTATTCACATGTAAAGCTTTTCAAAGAATTAAACATGCAAAGTTGTACTTGCATATTTGAACAAACATAAAGTTTTAAAAAGATAATCAAGTGAAAAAGCGGTAAACTATTCAACCCCCCTTCTAGTTTTCCACAATTTCCATATGACTCACAAGCGTATGTCTCATGGTGTGGCGGCTGGTTGAAGAAGTCGATTGTTTAATTGTAAGAATCGGGATTTTGGTCATAGACAAACCCGTTTCCTGACTCTACAATGCTACAACTGGGGCAATTTCCACCATTTGGGGGACCCCCACACCATTCACAACCATATAGGTAAGATGAAGACATAAATGAAAATTAAACAAATAGAGGGCAAGAGATAGAATTAAACAAATAAGAGGATAAAGAATAATATTTTTGGATTTTTAATTTTATAAAAATAATATTTTTGGATTTTCGGATTTCAAGAAAATAAACTTTTAAAAGAAAGGATAATCAAGGCACAAACGCCAAACACAACGTAAAAATCTTAACAAATCTCCCCGGCAGCGGCACCAAAAACTGATTGAGCCGTTGAGCACAATAGTTTTAAATTTATAAAAGTTTTCCCGTTAGATAAAATAGTCACTTGTGAACAAATAACGATTCTATCTCCCGAGGTCGTTTTCCCAACGAGATTTGAATTGAGATTTACGTTGTGTTTTTAGTTAATGCTTGAATATCCAATATTTTAAGTTTTTATAAAAGGTTTTAAAAAGTAATTAAGTGGTAAAAACTAGTTTAATCAAGCAAAACTACCAAGATGAAAATAAAGTCTAGAAGATAAGACGATAAAAAGATATGCTTGCCAAGTGACACAAAAAGTTCATTAAGTGTGGACTAAGGTTTGATGACGAATTATTTTCCTTAAACAATATTATTTCCTCACAACGTTGGTTTGTTTTGCAAACAATCCTTTAAAAAGAAAATAATTACTAGATGTGTAATTTGATTATTTTCCGGCTTTTGCCTTTCAAATAATAAAATCACAAATCTAAATAATTTTGACTAATTATTAATCACAATGCCCTTTTATTAATCCACACTTAAATCACAAATCCTTATCACTTAGCAAACATAAAAAACTACTCGCTACACATATCAAATAAGCTAACCAAAACAAACATACAAATAAACTAATTAACAAAAAGTGAAAAGGATAAGAAAATAGAACCCGAATATAAGAAATGAGATGAAATTAACCACCCGATCTTATAAACTAAACAAACCATAAAGTTCAATTCCTAAAAAGCTTTAATAAAACAAAATAGTTAATAAAGTTTGTGACTTTATTAACTAATTAGCTTATTAAGACTAAAAAGTAATAAACTTTATTGATAAGCTAGCTTATAAGACCCTTAAGCTCCGGCCTTAGCGGTAGAAATGATGATAAACAATGAAAAATCAAAACTTTATTAGGATTAAGCAATAATAATGGCCAAATAAGCTATTGAAGAGCTTATTGGTTTATAAAGCTACAAACTTTATTAATAATAACCTAATAAAAAGCTAAAAGATTGAAACTTTATAAACAAAATTTAATAGATTTAAGAAATTAAGCTATAAGAACTACTAAAGTTAAAAACTTTTTTATGGACTATGCATTAAAACTACTAGATCTATAATAATAAGCTAATGATGGCTTTAAATAAAAGGAAAAACTAATAAAAATCAAATCTTTTTGGGTTTTTATAAAGTAACTTGTAAAACAAAAAGTAGATCTAAGTTTATAAAAGCTTTTAAAAACAAAGTAGTAAAAGAGGGTTTATTAAATGAGCTAAATCTAAATAAGCCACAAAAAGCTAATAAGCTTTCATGACTTATTAGATAAGAAAAGAAAAAGAAAGAGTAGAAGTAGAGAAACAAAAATGATCTTCAAATTTTCAAAATAAATCTTCATCTTCATTAATGTTAAATCTAAAAAGTTGATTACAATAAGCATTTAAAATAAGCTATTCTATTACATTGATAAGCTAACCTACTATAATAATCTAATATTACTTCTACTCCTAATAAGCTAAATTACACCTACTCCTACACCTACTAATTTAATTTCCTATTCCTAGTGTGTGCGGTGTTTCTGTGGTGATATCCGGATGGTGCTATTTATAGCTGATGGAGAGTATCTTCATTCATTCTCTAGATCCTTCCAAATTAACAGCTCATTTTGGACATGTGGCGGCCTCTGATTGGTCAATACAACTGATAAACTGCCACCTCGTACTGACAAGTCAGCACAGCTACATCGTACTGACTGCGTCACAATGTACACGTGTCCTGTTCTGATTCGCCACCGCCCTGCCACATCGTACTGACACGTCAGCGCTGCCAACTCTGACTATTCCTTGTACCTGCAATAAATGCCAATCATTAGTCGACGGCGCCGCCGCCACGTGGCAGCCTCCCATTGGTTGCCGCCAGATGACGTCAGCATGCGGGACCCACTGGTCAACGCTGGTCAAAGGTTGGTCAACGCCGGTCAAAGTTTGACTAGTCAACAGTCAACGAAAGTCACCGTTGACCGGTCAAAGGTTGGACCGGGGCGGGTCGGAGTCTGGTCGGGTCGGTCCTGGATAAGGTTCCGGGTCGGGTTGCCACGTGGACCACTCATAGAGTGCCACGTGGCATGGAGAAATAATACTTCATTTTTCCTTGCCTGGACTTGAACTTGGGTCTTGGCAACCACAAGCCAACCCCTTGCCAACTGAGCTGGGCAAGGGTTTAATTATTTGGTGCGTTTGGTTCCTTATATACCAACATTAGCCCAATCCAGATTTTAGTTACAAAAAGGTTCAAATAACTTTTGGTCCGGGTCATTTAGAGAAGGGTCAAGAGTATATGAAAATACCGTCGGACTCATTTTTTCGTGCTCTTTCCAATGATGTGATCGGGGAATATTTTTGACTTCGTCTAAACCTCGTAAAACGTGAAAACGTCGTCGAAACTCATCCGAAAATCACCGTTTTTGCTTTGTTTTCAAACCCTTTGTACCTGCAAGACATAATAACGCACTACAAACATATTTTCACAATAATTGAACGTATTTCATGATTATTAGTCCGATAAAGCATGATTTTTGGTATAAATTTGATGTGTATTTATGCACACATCATAGCTTCTTGAAGTTGTGACACTCCATGCTCACATAGTTAGTTCCTTTAGTCTTGCACCTGTAATGCAATTTTTCAAAAGAAATATTAAGAAGATAAACTTCAACCTACCCTACTTGTAGTCTGAACACATGCCTTGGGATGATACGATGTGTTCCAATCTTTAATTGTAAGCTTTCCGCAATGAATTCAGCTTCTAACGTTATATTAGAAGGGAATTGGGTATCTCACAGTTAGAGATTTAAATGGACTCTAATACCATCCCGATAGCCGACTTGTGCACTAAGTCTCTGGCTATTCCTTTAGTCAAGTGATCCGTCAAGTTCTGTTGAGAACGGACAAAATCCATGGAAATCACTCCATTTGTAATTAACTCACGAACCTTGCTGTGTCTAACACCTAAGTGTCTAGACTTTCCATTGTAAATTTGGCTATATGCTTTAGCCAAAGTGGCAGCACTATCACAATGTATAGAAATAGGAGATATTGGTTTCGGCCACAAAGGTATCTCAAAGATGAGGTTTCTTAACCATTCTGCCTCCTTTCCAGCAGCATCTAAAGCTACAAATTCACTTTTTATTGTCGAATCTGTAATGCAAGTTTGCTTCTTAGAAGCCCATGAAATGGCACCTCCACCTAGCAAGAATACCCAACCACTAGTAGAATAATGATCTTCACTATTGGTTATCCAACTTGCATCAGAATAGCCTTCAATAACCGAAGGAAAACCGACATAAGACAAACCATAGTTCATTGTGTTCTTTAGGTACTTGAATACTCTAATTATTGCTTCCCAATGATAACTACTAGGGTTACTAGTAAATCTACTCAGTTTACCAATAGCATAAGCAATATCCGGCCTTGAGCTTGTCATAGCATACATCAAGCATCCAATAGCCCTAGAATATTTAAGTTGATTCACAGGTTTACCCAAGTGGGTCTTCATCTTGATACTTGCTTCCATGGGAGTGCAAACTGGACCACAACCTTCACAATTAAACCTCTTGAGAATTTTTTCAATGTAGTGAGATTGTGTAATCGTAAGACCCTTTTTCCCACGTATAATTCTTACTCCAAGAATTACATCCGCCTCCCCCATATCTTTCATAGAGAAATTTGATGACAAAAATTCTTTAGTTTTATCAACTTGATTTTGATCAGTACCAAAAATCAACATGTTATCAACATATAAGCAAATGATGAGTCCTATAACAGAAAATTTCCATGATATGTGTAAGGATTTTAAGGAAGTATTCATGGATCATATCCTTAAAAATAATTTAACCACAGTGCTCGTAATAATTACAACAAACTGGAATGTAGATTTTGAACTTATGTGTGACGCTAGTGATTATGCGGTAGGGGCAGTTTTGGGTCAAAGAGTGGATTAGAAGTTTCAACCAATGTATTATGCTAGTAAAACCTTGAATGACGCGCAAGAACATTACACTACCACTGAAAAGGAGCTATTAGTTTGTGGTCTATGCTTTCGATAAATTCATGTCTTACTTGGTAATGTCAAAAACCATTATGTATAGTGACCACTCTACATTGAAGTATTTGTTTAGTAAGCATGATGCAAAACCAAGATTGATAAGATTGGTACTATTACTCCATGATTTCAAGATTGAAATCAAAGACAGGAGGGGAGCTGAGAACCTAGTTGCAGACCATTTATCAAGACTTGAGAATCCATAGCTTGAGGAACTAAGTTAAGAAGCTATAAGTGATTCCTTTCGAGATGAACAATTGATGTCAGTTAAAATAAGAGAGAGCGACGAAGACCCTTGGTATGCTAATTACACCAATTATTTGGTAACAAGGAATCTACCGTAGGACAAGACTTACGACCATAGGAAAAATTTATTTTTGTATCTCAAGTACTACTTTTGGGATGAACCATACCTCTTTAGAACATGCGCTAATGGGATCATTAGGAGAGGTGTGTTCGGTGATGAGTTGCAAAATATTTTGGAGCATTGTCATATTGGCCTAACGGAGGGCATTACGTAGCAGACACTACTGCAAGAAAGGTATTTGAAGGAGGTTTCTTTTGGTCCACCATTTTTAAGGATGCTTCCAAATATGTTCGAAAATGTGATGCATGTCAAAGGTGAGGAATGTATTATCTAGGAATCAAATGCCATTGAATAATTTTCTATTTTGTGAAATTTTCGACATTTGGGGTATCGATTCTATGGGACCATATCCTACCTCTCGAAACAATAAGTATACTCTGGGTGCAATAGATTATGTATCAAAATGGGTTGAGGTAGAGGCGCTTCCAACCAATGATGCTAGGGTAGTTTTTAGGTTCCTTAAAAAATTATTTTTTAGGCTTGGGGTTCCGAAAGCTTTAATCAGCGACAGGGGAATACAATTTTGCAACTCTCAACTTGAGAAGACGCTCAAGAAGTATTGGGTTACACATAGACTAGCATCACCTTATCATCCCCAAACTAGTGGCCAAACAGAGAACACAAATAGAGCAATTAAACGCATATTGGAAAGGCCAATAAGTAGTAACCGAGTGGGTAGATAAACTAGATGATGCACTTTGGGCGTTTAGAACAACCCACAAAACGCTTTTCGGGAGTACACCATTCGGGATTTTGTATGGGTATATACAACAATAACATCAACAGGAACCACAGTATTAGGAGGCACATGGGAGGAGTAGGGGATATAGTTTGTTCCAAATAGACTAACTTTTTCTCGACTTTAAGGAAAATCCTTAGGTTGCGATACCAGTGAGAAAGTTAGGACTATCAAATTATTCACGGGTTGAATAGGTAATGCCATCTACAGCTAAAACAAAGTTCAAAACTTTAGTATTTTCAATAATAAATCCTTTTAAAAATTTACTACCCATGTTTTTTAATAAAAAAAATTTTAATTTTCTGAAAGGCTAAGATCCTACTTGAACTTCCACCCATCACATCAGTTCATTTGCTAGCAATGTTGGATTCAACAGGTAATCGGTGGGCGATAATTGCATTACTAGTGCAACTCTTAGACTTATGAGACTCAAAACGCTAGAGAACAATATACTTGTGTCATGTGGCATGTTTTGGCTCATCTTATGCCTCAAGTTAAGGATCGCAGGTGCTTAACTCGATGAAGTCGTCCAATTGAGAATGTGTACAAAGAATCATGCATACATCTTCGTATCACAAGTTAAGAAAAAAAAATTAGTAACTTATTAGGTGCACATTTTATCACGGAAAAATGTTAAAGAATAACCAAACCCTAGATTTTACTCCCTTAAAGGTCATAAAAACCCAAGTTCTTTTGATCATTAGCTCATATACAAAAACATGTACTGCCTTGGGAAAAGATTAAAGCCTATTCAAACCATAGACCATTTGTTAAAAACACAATGTACTTGCATATTTTTCGTGGGAGCAAATTATGGTGTAGAAACAAACCAAATGCGTTTAAAATTTTGCAAGACAATTGTTTAACAAATTTTGGTCATTGATAAAATTAGTGCAAAAACCTTAAGTCTATATTTAAAATTTTATGAAGTGTATGTACTTGCAAGGTTTCGCGGGAGCAAATTACTGTGTAAACTAAACTCAATGCGTTTAACCACTTTCCAAGACATTAGTTTAATCAAATCATATTTCGATAATTTCATATCCATTTAATTTCAAAAATCTTTCGCATAATAAAAACAACTAGTGAGGAATAAAATATAGTGCAAATAAACAGACAAAAAAGGGTAGAAGCAGAACACAAAATCTTATAGAACAATAAATAAATAAAGCAATAAACCACACAACTTGGTAATTTCATGTTTAATTCACTTTAGGGCCCGAAAACTCCATGAAAGAATCTTCCCCAACTTTTAGAGTAAATTAGAAAGTTGTAGGGTACTCAATAAAGAATAGCCCACAAACTTTTTAAGGTCTAATTCATTACATAGTCACAGGAAATAATTTTTTGAAAAGGTCAAGAAATCAGCAAAAAAAAATCACATACGTGTTTTTAATAAGCTTATTCATCGTTTTAGCCCTTTTAATAAATTAACCTATTAATTATATGTTAAAAGCAAGAGGTTGGCTTATCACCCATGACAAGTATGTATGTAGTTGTCATGGATTACAATTAAAAATAATTTACACATTAAATAAGCCAAAAAATCAAAAGATTTGTAACACGTAAAAACCCCCTCGCTTTAACCGCGTAAACCCATGACCTAGGGTTTTCTGAAACTGATTTTAAGACATTCATAGGGTCGATTTAACTAGTAAAAAATGCCCCTAGGGCTGATTAACATTATGTTCAAGAAAACACGAAAAACAAGCATTTTTAGGTCAATTTTACGTTTTTTAGTGTAACCCATAACATCAAACGATTACTCGTGATGCCACTGTTGGGATTTAATGATCATATAACTATATTATATCATGAGTACGAAGTGGAAAGAATGTCCCAAAGGGATCCGAATGACGTACATGGATTAACACATAAACACATAGTTTACTAACCTCTTGTTCTTGTTATGGTTGATCAAGCATGGATCTTGGATTCTTCTTGGTTTAAATGAAACACTTCAAGCTAATGAAATAATGTAACATCCCCAAAATATCGCAGCGATAAGTAATATCATTGGGGTGCTACTTCATAGTACAACAGTCATAATCATAGAAAACGACTCTAAATGAGACGTTTTTAAAAGTTTGTCATTCGATCATAATAAAACATCAGAGTTACAAGAGGTCCCAAATAGTTTTAGAGTACATAATACCTAAACATAAAAGTTTATAAAGGTTTATCGAATGATAATATTATGCAAGCAATCAAAACATTCTCCGTGCGGCTTCATATTTGTCAAATACCTTAAGGACCTGAGATAAAACCTGCTAAAAATTCAACACAAAAGTTGAGTGAAATTCATAGGTTAATAAATAAATAATAGACCACAAGATTTCAGAGTTAAAATAATAATTGCAATGAATACAATTATGGGTAAATAGTAAGTATTGATCTAAGCTCATGTCACTCAAACGTTAATTGTAGGTTTCATAGAGATGAATATAATGCCCTGAAAGGTAATTTTCCATTTTACCTAATTATTCAAATATAGTGTGTTCGGTTGTATATCCAATCAACACAAACGCGATTCGTCAATCCCAATAGGCATATTCATAATATTCGCGTTTACATAAAGTAATTAATGGTTCATGATTTGTTAAGGACTTGTTTGCCAGTAGCGGTACTTAGGCAATAATACTTTCAGGTATGCATACAGTTTAAAGCACTTGTGTCCAAATTGTAAAATAGCATGTATCTCCTCCAATGGATTTATAAACAGTTTAAAGAGTTAAAGTGGGCCTATGGACTCACCAAATATCAAATAGCAAGATGTAAATAAAGTGACGAGTGAACCGAGAAGTCCTATGAGCAAACTAAAAATAATATGTTGCGTCTTAGTTTTAAAATAATAGAGTATGAATGCAAGAAAGTTTATTATATCAATCATGCAACTGTACATAGTGGCTTTAAGGTTTATAAAGTGACAGGGACTAAAATTGACAAGTTAAGAAAGTCTCACGAGTCCTAATTTATAAGTTGTCCAAGGTTCGGGTTTTTATGTTATTTCTATAGTTCAAGTATCCTATTGTGTCAATATTTGATCAATTTGTCCAAAAGATGATTTATCGGGTCTATTCCCAAAAGCGAGTCCTACTACTTTGGGTAGTGCAAAATTTATCAAGTGTTTAATAAAATTATAGTTTACCAAATTTTATTTTTATAAAATAGTTACATCAATATTATTATTATTTTATAATATTTATAGATATTATAAAATATATTTGACTACTTTTAACTAAATTTGATAGGTTATATAATTTTTGGGTTAAGTGCGGGTTTTGATAAAAAGTCGACATTTGTTATTAAAAATCTCGTTTCTCCTAAACCGTAAGGAGTTATATGTCTAACTTTATATTCCTGGAAAGGTTTTTAAGTGGGTTGATCAAATTTGTGGGTCTTACTGCTCTAAAAATTGCATATCCTAAGTGAAATTATGATTTTATCCTTATATGTCAAGTCTGATCCGGGACAGCTCTAAATAGTCCCACAATTTTTGCGATAAGTTGAGTTCCGTAACTCCGTTTTATGCGGGGTTTTCAGATACATTCAGTTAGTATTGCCTTCACTTCTTAAAACTGGACCGAGTCTAAGAAATGAGTAGATCTATGAGCTTTTGACGTTTAAAACTGGTGTGCATTTTCCGACAAGTTTTACCGTTTATTTACTAATTAAATCATCGGGTATCATCTCACGACCATCCACCCGGAAAATCGAAGATAAGAGGTAGAGATACAGCCCTATATTTTTACCTAAGTCTCAAAGTCTATTGATTAATTGGAGAAATTATGAGAACAGTCCCTGGTCCAAATGGTCTTTGCAAATCTAGTCCCAATCATAGTTTTTAATATTTTAAGCTATGTACAATACAGAAATTAATATAACAAGCATATGAAACATGAAAAATACATGTAATGAAATATAAATTAGTAGTGATATGAAAAATATGGTATGGTTTCTTACAAGGATGGAATAGAAACACAAGAAAATCAAGATCAATGCACTAGATCTAGTAACCAATAGACCTTCAATCTTTGCACAAGAAATAAAATATGATCAAAAGATGATGATGGTGATCTTGGAGCTGTTTTATTTCATTCATAGGGTGGAGAAAGAGGAGAGTTTTAGTGGTATTGAGATCTACTTTGTGTGGTTTGTGGTTTTATGTTTTTAGTTGGATGGTTTTATGAACATGCAAGATTAAGTAAACAGAGATAGGACATGTGTCCTTGGTGTCTTCCAAAATTCGGCTACCTCTACATGCGGTGGTAGAATTTGACAACCTTTGGTCAATTTTGGCTTAAGGCGAGTGATTTAGTGTATAGTTTGATCCCGGTAATTGCAAACGTGATGTTTTTAAGGCGCGAAACTTAAAACTAGGTAACATAAAAATATGAAACTTACAAAAATGTTAAAACTTGACAAAAAAACCTATTTTGATATTTTAGGTGATCGTTAAGCATGTTAGGTGATTACTTAATGTTTAAAAATTGAAAACGTACACTGAAAACGTGCAAAACGCAAAATGTACAAAGTTTAATTGGAAATGCAAAAGTAAAAATGGAATATTTAATTTATGATTGTAAGAAACCAAAACGCATAAAAATAGTTATATTATATATTGTCAGGTGTCGGTTTGAGTTAAATGTACGTTAACGACGTACACGGAATAACCTATCTTGTTACTCGCAAGAGTAAATTTACTTATAATAAAATATTAAGAAAAAATAAATAATTAAATAATGACCTCAAAATTGTAAATTGTTACAAATAAGTAGCCTCGAAGGTTGCTCACACTACACGTCAGGGTGGAATGCTTGAATGCTAGTTGTGGTTCACGAATTAAACAACGAAACACACAGTTTGTTGTTTCTTGAATGTTGGTGGACAAAACCCTAAGGGTTTGGGGTGTCTGCCGATCAGTTTGACTAAAGAAGGAGGAAGGGAATTTTGCTTTGAGTTTAAGTTATGCTAAGATTACAAATAATGAATCAACGGATTCATTATATAACCTAAACCTAGCTTATAGTCCAAGTCAAACTCTAATTCCTTCCACCTCTTTAGTTTCGGCCGACCATGGGTTTCCTCATGCGTTAGCCATGCGTTTTGGGCTTTTACACAAATAACTAGTCCATTACTTGTTATTTGTTAAGTTCATTAATTAATTAAATCGTCAAACGATCTAATTAACGATCGTTAGTCATTTCGTGAACTATTAATTAATATATTTCCCATAAATACATTAATTACATTAATAAAAGTGTCCTCACTGTGTATAAGTGTGTGCCCCCAATAGGCTCACGTATTTTTAGCTATATAAGTACCGATTATGACTTGAGAACTACTAATAGAAGTAAGGAATTTGTATGCTTGCTTTATATTTAGGCAAGTAGTCTAGTCAACCGGGCTATGAAACAAGTTAAACCCCAATGCGTAATAGTGTTATAGTCATTGAAAAGTAAAGCCTTACAGAGTCCTTGTATGGGTGCTAAAGTTGTATTTGCAGAAATAATAGTAAAGAGTTTTGTACAAATTACACTTCAAAATGTATAAAGAAATGTTTGGCATTAACCGATATATATATATATATATATATATATATATATATATATATATATATATATATATATATATATATATATATATATATATATATATATATATGTTTATGCTTGTTTTGTATCTTTCCGAAGTGCAAAAATGTTATTTAGTATGTGTATAAGAATTCTACAAAGTTTTTTGTTTTATCGAGTCCTGAAAGTCAAGTTTTGGTAAAATAAGTAAGTTGGAGAAACTGGGCAAGTCTGGGGTCATTTAGTCACCGGCCATTTTGGTTCGAACCCTTTTGGTTTCTAGCGGAAGTGTTTTGGCAGCTGGCCTTTTGGTGGTCCGTTTTGGGTAGTCTTCAAAAACTCATATAAAATCAGCCGTAGCTCCGTTTGGGACGAGCCACCTATCGTTGGAAAAGTAATTGAGTCTACTTTCATATATAAATACTTCCAAAATATGGTTCTAAATAAATATTTATGAGTTTACTTGATTTGTAACAGAATGTCCATTTTGGTTATACCATTGTGCAAAATATTTTGTCAAATTTAGTTTAGGCATTTCAAGTATGGTCCTTGGTACGAATTGCTGGGTAAAAGGATATTCTGGGTAAAAGAGTACTCTTCCTTTGTTGTGGTCTCCTGGTCTGTGCTCTTTCAGAGCCTTGTCCTTCGGGCACGTGGAGACATTTGTCGTCCGGCACGTGTCCTTTGGACATATACACCAACAATGTTATACGGTAACTAACTAAAAACATATAGTTATCACTTTATTGGTTTCTAGTTGCATATTTGTTAAAAGGAGCATTTGGGCATTAAAAACTTAGCACTAAAAAATCATTGTACTTTTACCATTAAAAACTTGTATAAAAGATATATATGTAATTCCTCCCTTTAAAAAGGTTAATATTGTTAGCAAAGAAAAATTTAGTATTGTTATTATTTTGACATTTGACAAATTTATCAATAAATATTAATATATATTGCTATTGTGAAATGGAAATAGGATTATAGGAACTAATTAACAACCTAATGTGCATATTATACAAACAAGACGTAAATATATGGAGAAAGTTTGAATAAGTTGTAATTCCAATTTAGTTGATACACAATCAAAATAGTGATCGATATTAATAATAAAACTGTGAAAAGAAACCCGCGCTGATATAGAAGCATCACATATATGGTAGCTTTAAGTTCAGGAATCAAGATGCAACCTTCTACGGTAAAAATGAATTAAGTTTCTATATGTAAAAGCATGTACATACCATGTCATATCGAGTGCTTTCTCCAAACCTATCTAGGAACTATCTCAGATATTGAAACAACATTTCTCGAATTTTGGGCCAATCTTGATTTTGAAGAACTGTAGTCGTTTAAGAGTGGCATTTCAGGATCAGTACTACTACGTATGAAAAATGCAGGTTCTGATGGTAATGGAAGTGTCACGGAGAAGTTATTAAGCATATGAACAACTGAAGCCATTGTTGGCCTATCATCAACATTTTCTTGAACACATAACAACCCAATATGGATACTTCTAACTACGTTGCGCAATGAACCTGGTCCTGTCTTCAATGTAGGATCTATCATATCTAATGGTGTACCATTTCGCCATGTTTTCCATGCCTAGAAAAGATTAACAATTATGTTGTTCAATATATAGAACTAGAACAAAAATTGATTTCTGCGAAGAATTAATGTGTCTTGGGTAACAAAGCGGTTATGTATCGATATTGTTTTATAGATTTAAGTGGAAGGGATACTACTATAAATATGTGAATTCTTCTTGATGTGTGTAAAAGAATGGATATCATGCAAGTTTATGAAAATGCCTAAAAGTGTATAATGATAAAGAAATCATGGAATAATTAAGACGTCTTGCTAACTTATAAATTTTATTTCAAATATACATTTGTTAAATGTTTACTATTTAATAAATAGTAACCGATTTGTAATTTAACATGTAAAATACTTGTGTGATGTATAGTAGACATAAAAAAGTAGCTAGCCTGATGGTTGCTTTTATGTGTAACGATGCAACGGACCTAGGTTCCAGTCATGCAGACGAAATTTTTGTCCTTTATTTTTGAAGTTTTACCAAAATACAGATGAATCATTAAATTTTAAGCTTTTCAAAATAACCATATAACCTCTCAAATTTGATATCTTTTGCTTCTTTTTTTATTGAACTTACTTACATAGGTTTTATACCTTATTCTCATATTATTATCATAGAACTTTCTTGATATATTATTTATCAAATTACATTTACATGGAATATCTTCTAATTATATATTTCTCTCATTATAGAAGTAAAAACAAACCAAAAATTAGGTTTCGTAATCCCGCCGCAATGCGCGGGGGACACATCCTCGTTAAAAACTAATGTAAAGTAGATAAGGTGACCTTTTCAAGTTTACAGTTTAATTTTATTTTTCCCACATAATTCAATATAAATATTTAGAACTACTTTGTTTTGTGATTACTAGAATTGTTGTAGTTGAGGATACTTACAAAGCTAAGTAGGTCTTCAATGCTATCTCCATTATGAAAACATTGATTTTTTTGACTAGTTACCATCTCCAATACTAATACACCAAAGCTAAAGACATCCGATTTTATTGAGAACTGCCCATGCATAGCATACTCGGGTGCCATATAACCACTGTATAGCAGAACAAGACAAGAACGATTTGAGCACTTGCACAATTGGAAGGAAGAAACAAGTCAACTACATTCTGATATTGTCTGAAGTATGTATACTTACTAGGTTCCAACAATTCGATTTGTGTCGCCTTGAGTTTCCTCTGGTTTGAACAATCTTGCCATGCCAAAATCTGCGATTTTAGGTTCCATCTCAGAATCTAACAAAACGTTACCAGCTTTCATATCTCTGTGAACCACTCTTAGACGAGAATCTTCATGAAGGTATAAAAGTCCCTTTGCAATGCCTTTAATGATATTATATCGCTTTTCCCAATCAAGAAGTGTACGTTTAGTGGGATCTACAAACACCATCAGACAACGTTAAGTTAATGTCTTTTCTGTAAAACATTTTTCTTTGTCAGACATCATCAATTCTTTTAACAAATAAAATCAACTTCTTCGACTACCAGTGCTACCTGAATCAAACCACTCTATTGACATTAATTGTCATCCTAAAGAATATTTTTTACAAACTTAATAAAAATGAAAACCAATCAAGTTTGCATTTGGTTGCTAAACATGCTACATTCGTTGGTTTATGCAATATATATGGTTCCCTGAAATTGTAAAGTATTGATTATCTTAAGAACTTACCAAATATAATTTTATCCAAACTTGCATTTGGCAAGAACTCGTAAATGAGAAGTCGTTCGCTTCCTTCTATGCTAAAACCAAGCAACCTAACCAAATTACGGTGTTGAAGTTTTGCGACTAGCAAAACCTCATTCTTAAATTCTTTGTCACCTTGCGCAGAGTCCGTGGCTAGTCTCTTTACTGCTATCACTTGTCCATCTTCAAGTTTACCCTAAATACAATTTGATAACATATATTAATATTCTGGTTACATTAACATTCTTGTTCTTTGGCAAAAAGAAAAAAAAATTAAAAAGAAGCTAGCAACATAGATGATGAAGCCGTGTATACCTTGTAAACCGCTCCAAATCCCCCTTGCCCTAACTTATTATTTTCGGAGAAGTCATCCGTTGCTGCTTTTACCAAACTAAAGTTATATCGCAAAGATTCAGCTGTTCCAATATCCATGGTTTCAACTGATAGGTAAAGAGAGTTAACAATTAATTTACTACTTGTATAAAGTAATGTCCTAATTTACTCACATGTGAACCAAGTGGTCTATTGTGTTACAAGGGGTGTTTTGGTAAGCTTTATGATGGGCTTATGAGCTAGAAAGCTCACTTAAATATGCTTAAATTAAGTGTTTGACTAAACTTATATGGTTGCGCTCATGTGGTTATATAAGGGGTTTTGATAAGCCTGCCCAAAAATTGTGGCTTTTCTGTAGACTTGGTTACTTGGGTTTATATAACAAACTCCTTTGCAAAAATATAATTTTAATAGTAGTTATGTCTAAATCAACATTCACAAAAAATATCTTTTTATATGTCTTTTTTGGTCATTTATCAACAATTCAACATAACTTAAACCAAACACTTAAGATTAGGAAAATCATTTAGGTTTTAGGCTCTGCCTTTAGAGCCTCTTGCACCCTTTGACCTCCGCTATTCATCGTGATTAGGCCGGATTCAATTGTTACCACTCCCCTCACTGCTACATCATCATTCAACACAACACCACTCCCTTCACCTTTCAGCTTTAATGGTCACAACTCCTCTCACCGCCATTAAAAATACACAATTTAAACAAACATACCTCACAAAATATCTACACACTCACGAACAAAAATAAGTGAATGGTGAGGGTGGTTACCACTTTCTCCTCTTTTTTGCTTGTTTCATGTGTGAGAAGTGAGGGTTTTAGTGGGAGTGGTGCATGAGGAGGCGACATTACCTCCCATTGTATCCTGTCTTAGAGCTTAACTTGATAAACTATTTGATTTTGCTATAAAAACTATTGATGAGACTAAAAACATCAGTACTTTGTAATATTGTAGATGTAGTAAGTATGATCATTATATAATCTGGAAACTTGGATCTTACTCTCTGTTATTTTAGTCTGCGGTGTTTGATGCTGCTTTTTTCTCAATCTTATAAAGATACAACTGCAAGTGATCATCATGACGATAATGACTACGACAATAACTAGTGCTCTTATCAAAATCCGTGTCTTGCTTGAATTTGTTCCTACAAAAATAAGAATGTCGTCAAAGAATCATCTTAGTTTAAATATTTGAATATTAAAACTCTCATAAGAGATAGCAGATATGAAAAATAAATAAATAAATAAATAAATAATGTTATAAGTGATAGAAAAGTTTATGGACCCAAAATTGATTGGGAAACTGCCATTTACAATCTCATAAGCATTTTTCAAAAATAAATCTCATAAGCATACTTGTGGTGTTCTAAAAATAAGATTTCATATATTCAAGTTAAATAAATGCTAGAACAATAAAACATTTAGAAAAATGTATTCACACAATGTCATGTCCTCTAACTTGTGGTGTTGTCTCTATACTTTTAAGTTATCTCTCTTATATCTTTTTGTGTGATTCTAGAATTTTTTTTCTTTAAGGGCTTGTTTGGCTTGTAAATAGGTTTAGGATTAGGATTTGGATTTAGATTATGATTTGGATTTAATATATGTTTAAATTAAATGAAAAGAGAAAAAATTTAATAAAAAATATAATTTTATAATAAGAAAAAAATAAATAAATAAAGAGAGAGAAAGAGTGAATGGTATAGATTGGCTAACAAAAAATTGAAAAGTGTAGAAAAGTTAGGGAGAATCTTGGGGTTTGTGAATAGTAGTGTTTATGGGTTTGAACCCTAATTTTTAAATCTATCATCTATACCAAACAAATGTTTTAAGTTTTTTTTTTTAGTCCAAACGCATAAAAAACCCCGTACCAAAAAGACCCTAAGTTATTACACACATTTCACTCGTTTAACCCCACTACACCCTATTCCTTTTTACCAATATATAGTATATTATTTAAACTACTACTACGACCTCGAATAAATAAAAATATAAGATGTGAACATATACATCGAACTGTAGCAACACTATTACAATCAATACGAGTGTATTATTACCCTTCGTCTGACATCGATCAATATCGTTTTTCCATAAAACGTTGTTCGTAACATTACAATAAAACTAGCAGGGCGGCGGCGGGTACCCTGTGACTATATTTTCTGGTAATGTGATGATACGCGGTCGTATTTTTTTAACGATTAATTTACAAATACCAATAATTTTAGGGTTGGATCAGTTTAGAGGTCAATGATTCGATCCTCACTCCTTACAAAAGGCCAAAGGTCCTTTCCTATCTTAGATAGAACGTGAAGTTCCTGTTAACCGAAGCTACCGCAAACAAAAATCTTGATTCTTTCCTTCAGCACAATCACCTTTAAATTTTCTGACCTACATGCGACCTTTTAGGCATAGTAAGGCGACCGACATTTATATTTTTATTTTTTTTTCAAAAAAGTCCATCTTTTTTACTCTATATATATCTCCTACATTTTCATTTTTAATATACACTATTCACATGAACCAAATATCAAAATTAGCCCAAAATCAACTATACCATACAAATAATATACAACTCAATTAGTAATTAGTCTAAACCCATTTTCAGCCTAAACAAACTTTAGTCATCAATATCTATTAAGGCTCGTGATAAAACTACAAAACAATTTGTAATATCATTTGGCCAGCCCAATTAACAACCAAACCGGTGTATAACCCAAATGTTAGGACTTATAAGTACGTTTACAAAACCTAAATTACCTCATTCCTGCCCTAATTTCCCTCACAAAAATACGCAGCCATAATTTGCAGCCACAAAAACATCAATACTCTTCCTTCCTTTCTTATCTTGATAACCGAACATAACCAACTATCTATGTTTGCAAGAAAATTAGACCCTTTTCGTGAATATCAAACGAAAACTCTCTCTAAGGTTTTATGTTGTGCTGACCGTAATGGTGGTTTTAAGATGGGGTTAGAACTGAGGTAGATGTAGATGTTGGGTTTTATTGTTGCTGTATACTTTCTGTTCATGGACCACATATGGAATAAGTTTGATGTTTGTTTTGGCTTGATTGATGATTGTTATTTTATTATTTCGTTTCATCTTCGTTTTTGTTTTAATATGTAACGGTACAAATTTTTTCTTCTTTTGTGGAATGCATTAATTGGTCGAGGGGGTTACTGATTTGTGAATTTTGGAGCCGTCCGACCTTCATCGGTCTTGTGGTTCCAGTAGCGGTGACTCGGTCAGCGCAACGGCGACCGGTCCGGTCGATCGAGCACTGTGCCAGCCTAATGACTTTATTTTTAAGTACTTGGCTTAGTAGCTTGATTAGCTTGTACATTATGGTTAAATGATTGTATATTTTGGTGAAGGGGTGAATTAATTAGTGTATTAATGATATGTGTTGAATAGATTATTGACCTTAAAATCATTGTGCTTTACATACTTGTGATTTGTGTTTTATGACTTGTATTTACTCAAAAGCTATTGTACATTGTGCTTAAATGGTTGTAATTTTTGGTGAAGGGATGTTTTAATAACATTAATGTTGTTTAGTAGAATTTTGATCTTAAAATGACATCATGCTGTTTTTTGTTGTACAATATGCTTACTTTGTTGTAATTATGAAAATTTGGTACATTAAAGTGTTGTAAATCATGCATTATTTCTTGTAAATCTGAAAATTTTGGAGAGAGAGTGCTCCATGTATTATATGTAGTATAGATAAAACACGAATGATTACAAAGATGAAAGATGTTATGAACAAGTTACGATTACCCCATGATGGCAAGATGTCAATTTGCTAATAAGACAACGTTTTAAGCCAAAATGTGCTAAATCGTTGGCTTTTAGCCAACCCGTGTCGAGGTTAACAAAAACTAGTTGGTTTTACACTTTTCTATTGGTGACGACCATGAAAGGCTCAACCTTTACAAGGCCTAAAGCGAAATTTCAAATGAGGCTCTTTAATTAAAAATCTTAGATTAACTCACAAAATTCAACTTTGCATAGTATACCATTTTCAATTGAGAAATGACCTAATTTATCAAAAAAAAAAAGTAAAAAAAAAAAACAAAAAAAAAAAAAAAAAAAAAAAAAAAAGAAAGAAAGAAAGAAGGATGATATACATACATACATATACCTTTTTTTAAAACCGGTGTGTGTTTTTATGTATGTGTGATTAACTTTTAACAAAGTTTATATGTTTAAACCTTTTTAAAATCTTAGAAATTTTCATTACACGTAGGATTGAAATGGTGTTTCATTATTGTTCATAAAATTTATGAACCTTTTTAGAAGGTTTAGACCTATTCTTAAATCACAATAGTGCTTAATTGTAAAATTAATTCTAATGTGATTCACAAAATTAGTTTACCATTAAAAACAACTTTAAAACATGATAATGTTATATTAAATTTAATCGACTTAGTGCTAAATTCATGTTCCACCCGATTTCGAATCCGACTATCACTATTTTTTATATTTGACTTTTCGAAAATTTGAAATTCTAAACTTGAGTTCTTTTAAATTATTATTATTATTATTATTATTATTATTATTATTATTATTATTATTATTATTATTATTATTATTATTGTTTCTATTATTATTATTATTATTATTATTATTATTATTATTATTATTATTGTTGTTGTTGTTATTATTATTATTATTATTAAAAATCATTTTTCGCATGGAGTAAGCCGAAACTTGTATTTGCACTTTTGCAATTCACAGGATAAAATTTGTTTACTTTGTATCATAAATTAATTTATTATTTTTATTGGAGCAAAGTATCATAAATTAATTTATGATAGTATTACGATTAAATTTTACGTACGTTAGAACATAACGAGGTTAATCGGCGTCCGGGTGTTGGTGCTGGATTTTTAAAACTAGCTTTAATTTAAAATTGTATTTGAGTGTATAAATGACAATATCTTAGCAGTTGTAATGATTTTAAAATGATACATATTAATGAAATTAATGAAAATATAAATATAGAAATACAAACTCGTACATCTAAATTTGTTTATTAATTGTGTTAAGTAAACACGTTAACATAAGCTCGTATGATTTGATTTCAAGTAACACATGCATATCGCCTATGTTAATCTCTTATATTTTGTTTATACCGAGTCTAAATGTCCATACTTTGCAGCATTGTATTGTTGATCAGTTAAATCATTTAGTTACTTTGCCTTTTCTGTAATAAAAATATTGGATGTATCTATATTATATAATTTCATTCGTTTTCTTATAACTTAATTGTTTGCAATTCGTATTATTTATTTATCACCATTTATATCAATCAGGCATTTGTAACTATTTTTACCTACAAAAAAAAAGCAATTCATTTATAAAAGAATACGTAAATCAAAAGCATTGCAATGTCAGACTCATTTATTCAAAATTTATTATTAAAAAAATACGAAGCTGAAGTACAATTTAAAGTAAATGTATCGGGGTGCTGCGAAATTTTTATTTAAAACAAAGTCAAATGTAGCTTTTGTAAATTGTTAGTTTAAGGGTGTGTTTTGAAATTTTTATTCTATTTTAACAAAAATATATATTAAAATTTATCAATTTTTATACAATTGTACGTATGTCAAAAGTATTGCAATATTGAACTTTGTTTTTTTTTTTTTTTTTTTTTTTTTTTTCGCAATTTATAGATTTTTTCATCAATATATTTTTTTATAAAGAAATCGCTAGATGTTTGTTAAATATTTAATAAATAAAGTTTGTTATATAAAAAAAATCTTAAATAGATAAACGTATAAGGTAGTTTTCGTAACTCGTCACATAGTCCAGAGGGTGTTGCGAGTTTTTTAAACTAAAGTCAAAGGTAGTTTTTACAAATTGTTAGATAGTTTAAAGGTATGTTTTGAATTTTATTTTATTTTTACCAAAAGTATATACTAGTATTAAACATTAACATTTGTTTATAAAATCATATGTTTGTCAAAAGAATATCAATATTTGACTGATTTTATTCTTAATTTGAAGTCTTTTTCAATGGTATTTTTTTATATAAAAAATTCACTATTTGTGTGGTGAAAATTATCAAATAGTAACTAAGTTTGAGATCTGTTCCAATTTGATATCTCAAACTTTTTATCAACTGAAAAAATCATCAAAGTTTCAAAACTCTTTCACTCTTATGTAATTTTTATTTAGAGTGGCGTGAATGGAAAACTTCTAGCACTTGATTATTATTTTGTGGTTATTGTTTATGTGTAGTCGTGCACTAACGGGTTGTACATAAAGTTGGTTGATATTAGTTGAATTCCATTGGTGGATGTTTAAACTTAATGTACAATATGTTAATGCATAGATGGAAACTTTAAACATACTAATTTAAAAAAAAAAAATTACATAAGGATGAAACAGCTTTGAAACTTTGATGGTGTTTATAATTAGTATAAAGTTTGAGGTATCAAATTTGAACACTAATAAAACTTGGTTACTAATGGGCGCATATTCATTTTGTTAAACATTTGATAAATAAAGTTTGTTATATAAAAAAGTGTAAATGGTTAAAAGTAAAAGGTAATTTTCCATAATGGCTACATAGTTCAAGGGTATATTTTGTAAATTACTCTCTCCTTTTACCAAAAGGACGTCGTCTTTTTTTTTTTTTTCTTTTTTTTTTATTTCGTTTCCTATACGTACCGTTTAATATTTAACTTTTTAACCGTATAACCCTAACAATATGATGCATCTCATACCTGGTGGTGGTGCTGGTGCTGGTGCTGGTGTTGGTGCTGGTAGATAACTCTCGTTAAAAAACGAATAAGTCTCGTACCTAAAGTTACACATAGGGAGAAGAATTACCCCTCCGACACTTCTACTACTCGAAGTATTAATTGAAAACTGATTGATTATATCTATCAAGCAATCACTGCACTGCTTTCTTGTTAAATCCGGAGTACACTGCACAAGCCCATAAATGGTTGTGTAATCAGACGCAGGTGTTTTCCCGACGGCAAACTTGCGACGCGAATCACCAGCAGCCGCTTTGGCTTCCAGATCGTTCAACAATGGCCGTACGGTTATATTGAAACGATCTTTATCAGATTTGAATTGGTCGTCCTCCACCACAAAGTGATATGGCTTCGGTTGATCTTTTCCCAATATGGTCTGGTTGGAGTACTTTAACAAGCAGTTGTCGTAGTATACGGTTGCTTCCTTTTGGTTAGGACAATTTTGTCTCGCTTTAACTCTGGAGTCATTGAGACAACTCTGGCATTCACTGCCATTGATATCACCTCGGCATAGGGCGATTGAGTAGACTGTATCAATGCCTTGCCCGGTGGAGTAGTTAAAGAAACCGAAGCCAGAGTTCGTGTTAGAGAGGAAGGAGAGGGTTGTGTTTAGATTTTTTTCAAACGTACTGGTATAATTAGCAGCCGTTTCACACGTACTGTTAAGGAAATCGTTAAGGAAATCGTTTTGCGATAAGGTTGGGGTGGAGAATAAATATATGAAAACAAGCACGAGCCATATGGGTAGTTTTGGAGTGAGTATGATCATGTTTACGTGCAAGGAAGGATTGAAAAATTGGATGGTTTTAGAGGGTCATAAGAAATAGTAATGAACAGTTTTCTAAAAATTCCATCTTTTAAATTCACTATAAATATCCACATCTGTTTGATTATTTTGGGAGAAAAGTATGTGCACCTAGAGGGACGTATATGAACCACTTGATAATAATCATATGATGGCCACTCGTTGCTTCTTACACTAGAAAAGTAAAAGACCCTCTACATATCTAATCAATTCGTATATTTTTTAGACCATCGTAAACCCTTGAGGCATAATGTTTATCAATGAACAATTTATAAGACAAACTATATAAAACCCACTACAAAAAAAATGTCATTTTACTGCACGTTTTTTACACATGTCTAAAAATTGTGTAAAGTATTTTGAGTTTATTAACATTTACGAATGTGTAAATATTAGTTACATAAATAAGCGTGAATAAATTTTGAAAAACAAAAGAGTTTCTATACCTATATGTGTTTCAAAAAAAGGTGTATATTTTTAAGTGTGAAGAAATCTAAAATTTGTCTACACTTAAAAATGTGCATTATATTTGTAACACATAATTTCTTTCATACCCGCACTATATATATATATATATATATATATATATATATATATATATATTTTCTTTTTTTTTTTTTGGGAAAAAGGGACAGTCCCCGACAAATATATTAACCACACAAACTTACAAGAAACTTACATGGACAAACCCATATAAGAGAAATCCAAATGACATTCCCAAAACATGCTTTGGGAACATCACTAGAAATAACATATTACTCCAATAACTAGAAAAATTACAAATCAAAGAAAAACTCAAAAAACCAGTACATGACAATAGACTTCAAGCACCAATCCAAACACATAACCATAAGTTTCAACTTCAATGCCGGGGTCCTAATCTTCCTCTTCAACTTCATCTTATCATGAACCATGGAGAATTTCACCAAATGAGATTGCCTCCTTAAAAAACCTTCCCAAGAAAAACCTATCGGGACAAAACCCGGGCAAGGAAAAAGAGAACAACTCGCACTTGGGACTACTACCAATATACCATTGGCCTTCAAAACTTCATCCAAATAGAATATGATCATCTGCTTCCAACTAAAACCAAAGAACCTCAATAGCAGCAGCCCATCACACTCAAAAAGATATATGACCAACTTAGTATCATAGAAGCCCATATAACCATTAAGACCAAAAAGATGCACCATAAGATAAGCCACAAGAACAAGATACCCCACCAAGCACCCCTTATACTCCACAAAAATACCATACACAGAAATCAACCCCTCTTTACAATCCACCAGCAAGATAGAGCCAGCCTTACAGTATCCCATCCTACTAGCCATGAAACCGCAAACATAACCACCAAGAATAACCCTTAAGCAGAAACAGCCCAAAGAAGCATCAAAATTACCCCATAAAACAGTACCAAGACAAACCTTCTGGCCAGAAAAAGCCAACCAGAAGCAATACATCAAATCAGACCAAGCAGGACCAGGAATAAGAGAATCACAGTAAAGCCAATTTATCCAAGCATCATCTGTGCTAGGCACACACCATGTTGAATAAATAGCACACCAAGAAATCTCTAAGTACAAACCCCTCCAAATGTCATCTAAGCTAGGCTTACACCACATAGGAGGATAAAGTACAGTCCAAAAACAGGCCCAAAAGATAAAAATAGAAGAAGCCACATAAACGGAACATGAAGAAGGAAGAAACATTACCAGGCTCTTATATCCATTTCCAATGAGAAGAACAGAAACATCACCCCTAAAATAGAAACCATTCCACAACCTGCTCCTAATCACAAACAACAGCTGTAAGAAATAAACCCTTCTCATCATCATACAAACAACAAACTTACTTACCAACATTACCCTCCATCACTTGAAATTTCCATATCTTAGAAGCATCAAGAGACCTTTTAGACCCTTTAATTCTTAAACTAAGAAGTCTAAACCTAACAGCCTCTCTAACAATATTACAAATATCAGCAATATTCCTAGATTTGTTTTGGAATATTCTATTATTCCTCTCAATCCACAAATGATACACAACAGCACCCAGAACTAATCTTTGGATAATACTCCAAATAGAATTACCCATAGTCCTAGAAAAGATAAGTTTAATAACAGAATAGAGATTATCAGGAGCGTCTTCAAACCTCATTAAACCTTTGAAGTAGTTCCAAAATTTACTAGAAAAATCACAATCAAAGAACAGATGATCATGATTGTCCATAACAGAATTACACAATGAGCACTTCAAAACATCAACATTGTTCCACACAGCAACCTTGTCATGAGTATTCAACCTTTTATTGATGGCTAACCATAAAATGAAGGCATGTTTGGGAACATTTTGGCTAAACCAAATAATATTACACCATGGCATAATGGGCTTAGGAGAGGACAAATCAGACCAAGCAGATTTGACAGAAAAGGAACACACCTTACCATTTCCAGATTTCCAAAGAGCAATATCTTGTCTATCATGAAAAAGAAGAGGAGGAGCAAGATGCAAAAGTAGTAGAATGAAATTCATTTCATGTAAAATTTTGACTCTTAAAAAGTCAAAGACAAGAAATTTGGATGACACCATCCCACTTCTAAAAATAAAGAAAAACTAAAAATAAACTAAGAACATAAAAAGCTACAAGGAAATCATCATTTTCTTTAATGAGAAACATTTTCCAAAAACAAGGCTAAGGTTGTTTAAGGATGAAAATGTGTGTTGGATGGTGTAGCGGGTTTTGTTTTGAATGTTGTGGAGGTGAAACGGTTTTGGTTTGTTGGTTTTCTAAACTTGAGGTGGTGTTGGTGCTTTAAACTTGGTTTGTTGGTTTTAATGAGAAATATTTTCCAAAAGAAACGGTTTTGTTTCATTTTGGAGACTCTAAACTTGAGACTATCCAAAATGTGGTTTAGGATAAACCTCATTTTATTGGATAGGGTGAAACAACAATGGTTTTGGGTGATGATACTCTTGTTGTGGTGGTTGGTTGTGGTCGAAAGACTCATTTTGGTTAAGCAATGACCTTGGTTATTCATTTGTGAAAGGTGGTGGTTTTGTTGGTCTTGGTGAAAGATCATTGAGATGCTTCTATTTTCTTATACGAAGAAAATAGAGATTCAAAGTGTTGAGAAGGTTCTTGTGGTTGTTGTCGTTGAACAACGTGATGGAAGCTTGGTTCTCTGGAAGGATTACCATGAAGGTTTTTGTAAATGGGGTGAAACACAAATGATTGTAGGTGTGTATGACCTTGATCATTTGAAGAAAAAAAAATTTAGGGTCTAGCATAATGGTAAGCCAAACTCTCAAGCAATGACGGTGGATGAGGTGCATCATCCAATGACTCATTTGGTTGAAATATTGGTTATTGTTGGGTTTCCGTTTCGGCAATGGTGTCAAAAAGTGACAATGATGGAGGGCTTGATGGTTTAGGTGATAGGTTTTCAAAAGTTTCCAATATTGGATGTGGTGATGTTGGTGGTGTATGGAAAAGTTCCATTGGTGTTAGTGTTGGTGATCGATGGTTGAAAAAGTTTTTGATGGTTGAAAAGTGTATATGTTTGTATTGCCATGTTTGGGAGAGGATGTTGGAGTAGCAAGATTGAGGAAATCTTGAATAGTGGTCATGTTGATGTTGCAAGGTATTGAATATGATGTTGAGGTAGTAAGGTTAAGGAAGTTTTGGATAGGTGAAGAAATGTCAAGTGATGAGCTTGATTTGATGGTTTTGTTGAAGCAACAAGGTTTAACACTAATCCTAGTGGTTTTAGCTTGATGATTCGGATGAGGTATTTGATTAAGTCATCTCAAATCTTTGGTTTGCAAGAGTTTTGAGATTGAGAGAAGTAATGGTGTTGATGTGAGTTTTGGGGTATTCTAAAGTGATCAAACTTAAAATGAATTGTGGGAAGGAGTGTTTAGATTTGATGTTCTACCATTCAAAGATTGAGGTATCAAATGATTTTCATGAACTTGTCACATCATTTGATGTCAATCCAATGGAATAGGGTGGAGTGAAAGACCAACATATGCACTCAATGCTTTGTGATCACGGGATGTGATTTGGTTGAAAATGTTCCAATGGTTTGAAGGATCCTTTAAAAGGGTTCCTTGGGTTAGTTATGTTTGAATTTGAACTTTTGGCGGGAAGTGACTTCCTAATTGTTTTAGTGAGTGAGAGTTGTCCTAATATTGTTATTGGAGGTAAGGGAAGATGTTTCTCACTAAAGAAAATGGTTTGACACTTTACAAGTTTTGAACTTAAGAAAAATGACAAAAATTTTCTGCAGGTGACTGGCGGAACCCTGTTTTGGGTTCCGTCTGGTCCGTGGGGCCATTTCTGGGTTGCCCAGAAATTTCACTGGCGGAACCCAATCTAGGGTGCCGCCAGACCTGAAAAACTTGGCAGTCCGCATTTTTAACCCGTGAGACGTTTTTCAAATTTTTTGAAAACTCCTAAAATCAAAAAGATAATGCATATCTGGTTAGGTAATGCAAAAATTGGACATGTAAACACACATACCATAGGACTTTGACCGGGGGGTTGAGAATTTCACTATACTTAGTGAAGATTTCATAAACATGAAAATTTGACAACTTGCCAAATGTTGTCTTCCTGCATCATTGTTAGTTCCTACAAGTTCCAAATAGTACCAAATATCTTACCAACACACAAATACATAACACGTAATGTTTAAATGACCAAATCGTTCAAATAGCACCTAGTGCCAAACACTCCTACACACCCGCTCTCATAGACGGTCAATCTTCTTCTTGAGCATTTCAAGAAATCTCTCGATGTTTCTGAACATCCCCTTTGTTTGCTTGAACTCCGCCGACTCATTTGGAATATCCGAAAGTTGGAAAATGTATTCTAGAGGTGGGAGCCTAGAGTTGGGCAAAGCCTAGAGTTGGAAAATGTTTACCTTGGGCTTTGTAGATTCTCCTATCACTTAGTGGGACCAAAGCGTGTGGAATAAGAGAGTAGTCTAGGTGAAGGCCTCTAAGAGTTGATGGAATGGGAGAGATGAACCTAAAGAGACGGGTCAAGAGCATTCCATATGGCATAGACGTTGTGCCTTGCACGGGAATGTTGGTCATTCTCTTGGTCATGTAGTAGGCAAGGTTGAGGGGTTGCCTAACGGACAAGGAGTAGAGCATGTAGCAAAGGCAAACATTGATGTGATCCCGGTTTCCTATGGTGCTAATTTCATTGGCTCTAAGGAGTTCTTCCCATTCCTTGAATTAGGGCTTGAGTTCATTGAATTCCATTCCATATGGGTCCTTGATGACCTCATTTCCGGTTCTAGTTCTCCTAGTGTTGGTGTTCCTAATGAAGAGGTGGTCACGAAGTTCATCTTTGGACACAAGAGGGGTATCATAGGGATAGATGCGGTCAAAGAGTGTGTCAAGAGTTGAGAGGGAGTGCAAGTCGGAGTAGATGCAAGTACCATGGTTTGGGACACCTAGGATTTGAGCAAACTCCTCGAGAGTGAAGGAGTATTGATGACTAATAGCCCTAAAGTTAATAGACATGCGACCATACTCATCCTTGGAGAGGGTGACGGATGCATAGAATTCTAAAATGAACCTAGAACAAATAGGCTCGTCGATTTCTAAGAGACACTCAAAGTTGATTGTGGCAAATTCCGTGTAGAGGTTTGTACCTTCTAAGAAGGATGGATCAATGGTTCTACCCTTATGGACATATCGTTTTTCTAAGGATTTGAAGACAACGATTTGAGTTTTAGTAAGACCTTTGGTTTTGTGGTGTTTGTGTAGGTACTTGATGGTGTCGTTGTGGTCGTAGTGAGTTAGAGGAGGCATGATGATTCCTAGAAAATCAAAATTTCACATTTTAGTCTAAGTAAAGACTACTGTAATGTGTATGTTCTAGTGTGTGCCTATATGAAAACAATGTGGAGGTGTGGTTAACTTGACTCATTTTGATGCTTAAAAACATTTTATAATGCAAGTGATGTTTCAATGACGTTTTTCATTTGTTTTAACAATGTGGTGAACGGCGGTAAAGTATGGTTGACGACCGAGAGTGGATATGTGAAATGAGGTGGTGATTGCTTGACAACACTTAAAGCTTGGATATCTTCTTTGTGTTCTTCACTTGCTAGAAAGTGGAAGAGACGCATTTCATAATGAAATTCACTTGACTTTTGACGACATAGACAAATATGTTAATGAGAGTATGGATATGACAATTGCCCTTTGTTTCAAAGAGCGACACAAAGGTGAACATAGGTTTATGTATCATAAAAGGTGGTTTAATCTTAATAGGTTAGGTTATAGTGGGGATGACACACTTGTTTGGTTACATTGTGGAATCTTCTTGTGAAGATGACTAGGTGGAGTTATTGGTGAAGATGATATTGACTCTTGGTTTCTTTGAGGGCATGGAAATGGTGGATGACTCGATATTGATAGGACAAAGGATAACTCGGTTTCTCATTTCACATTGGTTGTTTGAGGTTTGAGTGATGAAAGGTTATGAGGAAGATGCTTGAAGTTTTGCTTATTTTGTGAATCTTATGGGCTGAGATATATCACAAGGTGAATGTGATGAGATGATGGTGAAAGAACAAGTGAATGATTAAGTTAAGAGGGTGCTTGGTTTAGAAATTAAAAATAAAACATCCTGCAGATTTGGCGGACCAGGCGGAACCAAAAGTAGGGTTCCGCCCGTATGGTCTGAGGGTACCGTGGGAGCTGCAGGGAAAAATTCAAAAGGGATTGTCTTGATTTTTGTAGTTTTATCCTAATGTTCAAAACTAAGGTTTTAGGTCTTATGAGTCTTTGACTAAGCCTAGGAATGATGAATGCTTCACATTCAAGAGGTTTTGTGAAAACGTTGATAGAATGGTTAACGTAGAAGACTTTCTTAGTTAATACGTTCCTCAATGAACAATCTTACCAAGGCGATGATGATGGATCACAAGATATCTATTAAGACCATAATGGATTGAATTATTTCCGAAGTCGATGATTCCTTTGTTGAAGGGATAACAATGTTGATAAAAGAATTCCGTTGTTGACACGAATTTGCTTGTTCAAGTGGAGCTTGTTGATGTGCTTCTCCATCCGAAACTAATTTGAGAACCTTACGTGTTTTGGAGAATCATTGGGTAAATAAGTATAAAAGTCCAACTACCACTTGTGCTTTTCTTATCAACTTATTACTGGCATAATTCCATTTGGCATGCACTATGGTTTCTATTCCCGTTCTTTTGGGATACCATAATCCTAGTTATGTAGTACCTAATGATGTATCCAAACAAGCTCAACTAAAGAGTTGTTTTAGGATCTTCTTTAACACGAGCACATAGACAAATTCTAAACATAATTTTGGATCTAATTGTTATGAGAACAAGTAGTCTTCTGAACATTTCTCTACGTTTAGTTTTACATACGGATTTACTAATCTCATTCTTGATAAGTCATCAATAACTTAACCATTGAGAACAAGAGAGTAACTAGGAATGTCTTTAAGTTAAAATCCCTTGCTTTTGGAGCTTGCTTTTATTATCAAAAAGACTTTCAAATATTGACACTTATAATCACATGATAACTTCGAAACATCTATTTTGTTTCACTAGTTGTTTTACTCTAAATTCCAAAAACTGTTTTTGTTGAATTTGTTTAGACACAACTATGACCTATAAATCAAGTTTTATAACTTATGTCAA
This sequence comes from Artemisia argyi, assembly GCA_030686995.1. Classification (NCBI taxonomy): domain Eukaryota; kingdom Viridiplantae; phylum Streptophyta; class Magnoliopsida; order Asterales; family Asteraceae; genus Artemisia; species Artemisia argyi. The sequence goes on along the minus strand of CM060696.1, from coordinate 142,378,449 downwards.
TTTTACACAACATACTTGTCTTGCCATTATTGGACTCTCGACTAAGTCATCATCTACCAAAGATGATATCTTAGAAGGAGGAGATCACTCGTTAAATGTTATATTCAACGACTCCTCGACTCTTTGGGTTTTCTTACTTAAGACACCATGAACTCTATTTGTTTTGAAAAAGTCCAAGAGGTACAACATCATGAGACTAAGTGTCACATTTGATGTGTAAATCCTAGATGTTGAAAACTCATTTTCTTCCACATATCTTAATGTATGCTAATGTGATTTATTTCACCTTGTGTGTTTTATGTGAGATAATCATAAAGGAGTGATTGAAGAAAAACACAATTTAAGACTCAAAGTATGGTGTTTGAGAATGTTGTTTAACAAAGGTTTGTTTTGCAAGCATCACAAAAGTGTTGAACATTTTAACACTTAGGAAATTCTTAGTTAGCTCACTTGTAAGCAAGAGTTGAGTGAGACTCACTCAAGAGTTTCTCGTGTTTATCTCTTGACGGTTAAAGAACCAAAACACCTTATATCTCCTACTAGTACTAATGACGAAATTCCTTGTTGCATAGAATCTAATCTTAGTTATTACTAATAGCAGGTAAACACTTTAGAGTATAACTAATAACACATATTCCAACACATAATGCTAGAAACAAGAGACAATCAAAGTCAAGTTGAAGTAATGCGTACCTTTTAAATTGCATAGAGATGCTATCAAGAGGATAAACGCAACGCGTAAAATCTTGGTTTGACGATATGCTTTGAAACTCAATTACTCATGTATCCAAGAAGGTTAGATAATCATATAAAAGCATAGAGCATGATAATCTTGAATCTTTTATCATGAGTTTCTATTAGAGATTGAATTATCTCTAAATCTCTCTTCTGGGTTTGACAAATTTTACTTGTTTTGTTTTACTAGTTGATGGTGCTTTTGAGTTAAATCCTAATCCGGTTTTATCTTTAAACAACCTTTGACTCCTCAATAATCTTTCAAGAGATTTTGAGCTTTCATCAAATTTAACTAATAATTTTCCTTTCTCATTTTGCTTTTTAATCTTATGTTTGTAATCTAGACACAATTTACATTCTAGATCAATTTCAACATTACTCTCAATTCTAGACATTTTATCTTCTAACAAGATTTCCTTTTCAAAGATATTCTTAAAAGATTTTGAAGACTCATTCTTGAAGATAGTTTTTAGGTCCATGTTTCATAAACGTTTGATGTGCGTTTTATTAGTACAAGTTTTAAAATTTATAAACACGAATTATCCAATTATTATCTAGCACATATGAGCAAATATACTCGTCCGGTGTAATAAAGGTGGGTAAGTCGAGATCGTCCCAAGGGATTTGGTGGTTTTAGTAATAAGAAAAACGTTTGTTAAATAAGGGTTGTCAATCCAAATTTATGTAAAATCTTAATTTAAAAGAAACTCGATAAAAACTAAACATATACTTGTGTATAATTCCTTGATTGGTAAATAGGAGTATCGTAACAATTTGAGTACGAAGTTTGGTGTAAAACTTGTTATGATGCGCAACTAAAAATGAGTAGTTATACAATCTATGATGTATGTCATGTTTTCACTACTACTAAGAATTCTATCACCTAAATGACTCCTTTCGGACATATCAAATTAGTATGACAATCCTATAAACACATGGTTGTTTAGAAAATCAAGTCTTTTCTTATGAATTCCTACGAATCCTTTCGGTCCTTTTTCGTGATAAAATCGTCTCAAATCTATTTTAATAAGTAAATAAGATGGTTGTCAAGCACCCTATTCCATACTAATTTGGTGCATTAATATTTTGGAATAAAAACAAGTTGAAAATCCTTTCGGACCTATTTTTCAAGAAATTGTTTTTACCGACAAATTAAGCAAGAAAAGATGTTATATCAACAAACTCATAAAATAGATATGTTTTCATGCATCACCTTTTTCATAAAATAATACTCCATTAACCAATCACATCATATACACAAGTATATCACAAATTACTCCATAGCAATCATATTAAAACACAAGTAAATAAGAAAACTTTCATAAAACTTAAAGTAACAATTGTTCATTATAAGTATCAAGGTGTACTTAGTATTGAAACTTACAATGAGTAAACTTGTGGAACTATAGCAACCACTGTCACACCCCCAATTTACCTGACTTGCAGCGGAATGGAATGCCTGAGGGTGTAACTGTCATAGCACCATAACAAGGAAATATTGAACGACCTAAAGTGTCGTTTTGAAAACACATCGTTTGACTTATTAAAACATTCAGAATATATTACATAGGTCCCAAAAGTCATGAAAGGTTTACAGAAATAAGTTTAGACATGTCAAACGATAATTATACATAAGTGCATGAAAGTGTCAAAGTGAGACGCGTCATCCTAGGTCCTCACTAAAATGACTCCATGCATGCCATGAAGTTTATGCTCTTAGTTACCTGAAAATACATTGCGAAAACGGTCAACACGAATGTTGGTGAATAATCATAGGTTTGTAAGTTAAATCGTATGTACAATAGCCACAAGTATAAAGTAAACCGACATAAATGTCAAAATGCTACATTGTCCCTTAAGCTCATGACCCCGAAGCTAGACTTTGTAATGCCCCAACAGAGTGTTTACCAGACACTCACTTGATAAGACATGAAATGCATTCGTCCCGTTGGAGCAACCCAAACACGAATGGAGGCGTCACCCTCAATAGATCTATTCACTCACTCTCGCTTAGTACTTGAAATTAACGGTCCATGATATTGAAAGGGGACTTGTTATGAAGTGGTAGTAAGGCAACTTAAGCAATGTATGGAATTTGTAATACTTGGGCATGTACGAAAGTAATTGATGCAATGTATTCTCTCCCGTGGGATTTGAAATCAAATAAGTAATTGAAAACGGGGCCATGAAAACTCACCTTAAGTGATGATACTTGAAATGAAATGAAGTGAACAACAATGATCGGTTAACTGCCGCAACCTAATATGAATGATGAACGATCTCATTTAGATCACCAAATGATGTTATGAATGTCCATGCACATGTTCCTATACCACTCTACTCTTTGGAAAAACACTTGTGTTATCAAAATATATAATCCAAGAATTTTGAAAAATATTGCTATTAGAAAAATAAAATAAGATAGTAGCAATATATATACTTATATATATATCGTATGTTTCCATGTAAGTGTTGAAATACTCGGGTTGTAATCCTTGAAATAACGCCTCGAAATGATAAAAATATACTTGAAAACTCTTATATATCATTAGTTATGAATTTGGGCTCTTGGTTAATATTTTTAGAAATCTAGCATTTAGCACGTAGTGACTATTTTTGTAAATGTATATATATATATATATATAGTGTTAAGATTAGTGCTTGGTTTGACGTTTTGAAAACCTTTGAAGTCGTCTCTTCGACGTGAAAGTAACTCATGACATTACATGTCTCAGCGGTTAATGAAAACGGCCCTTCAATTGACGTTACTTGAAAATATATACTTAGTACGTACTAACTTTTCTAGATTTAAAAGCTGTCACATTATAGTGTATATATATAGTTTGAAATGTGAGTATCTCGGTCGTTATAAGCTCGTTTCCTTCGTATTTTATGTCCACGGTTTCGTAAAAAAATATACTTGTACATTTTTAATAGCACGGTTCATTTAGGTTTCGCCAAACGCCTCAAATAGGCTGATGAATGTTTCCATTCAGCAACTATTTTTCCGGAAAATCAATTTTTGTCGTTAAACTCATAAAAATCGTATCTCCTTCGTTATTAACTTGTTTTTATCCCCGTTTTCGGCCACGGCTTCGTCTCGGAGTGTATTTTCTAAATATTTGGCCAAAAATAACCCAAAAGTTACTGAGTTTCCCACGTTTTCATTTTTCTTACAGCGGGTTTTGTATATGTTGTAAAAATCATTTCCAAGGTTTAAAACAAGTCCAAAACTTCATCCAACCACTTTCAATCACCACAAAAACTAATCTAGTCCTACCATATACCTTCTTAGGGTATCATGGCTTCCTAAACAACCTCAATCAAGCTAATCAATCAAGGAGTTAATTATATAAACTTTCTAGGGTTTGTAACTTGAGAAAAATATATAAAGAGTGGTATATAACAACAAATGCATGAAAACCTTGAAATAAATCATATGAGCATGAAAGAATCATGGTAAAATCATAAAAATAATTTTTGTAAACTTACTTGAAATATTGGAAGGCTTGTAGAGATGAAAACTTAGTAACCCTTATGGTTTTGAAATCAAAACCTTACTTAGACCAACAAAATGGATTGATTGCACTTGATCTTATGAAAAATGATGGAGTATTGCTTGATCCTTGTGGTTAACGAGCCAAATGAGAGGAAGAAGAGAAGATACTTGCTTTGATCTAAAAATTATATAGTGTAATGTGTTTTTGGTTTAGATAATATCTAGTGAATTAGGATAGGTTAAAGGGGTTGCTTGGTCGGTTTTACATAGGGACCAAATAGCAAAGTTAGTTTTTGATTTTATTTAGGATATTAGTGTAAGATTTGTGTAGCAAAAATGTAGATTTTAGTTATTATTTTAGTTGTAGTTTAGTTATAATCGGGTACCGGGTTTAATAGAAATAAATGTTCACGAAGTTAACCGGGATAAAATAAAGTCATAATAATGATAAAAATATGTTGAAAATATGTTGGGTACAATTACTGAGTGATCGGGTGATTATTGTTTAGTTTTTACGAAAACCGTCGTTATATTCATAAGCGTACGTTATAAATAAAATAAATTTCCAAAATACTTGGTAACTGAATGTTATAACTTTTATGATGTTAAAATGGATATAAAAATATGTCGGGACCATTGTGGGAATATTTAGATATATTCGTCGTGTATAAACCGGGTGTTAACGTTTACTATAAATACTTATACGTAAAAACGTTAAATATACTGAATATAGAAATTTGAAAATCCTAAGAGTGGTATAACATGAAAATGCTGTTATGATGATATGCAGACTATCTCCAGTCCGTATGCAGTGTTAAGGACACTAATGAAATGAATTCGCACCTAAACCAATCCGGTTACGCGAATTTGAATACCCGTAAACTAAATTTACGATGAAATGAGTAATGCAAGTGAATAGTGAAAACTTTTCCGGAAATGAATAGTGTTCAGTGAATAGTAAATTTCCCAAAAGTTTCTCAGAATATCAAATTGACCTCGAAAATGATGAATAGTAAATCGATGAATAGTGTTTTGATGAATAGTGATTTATGAATAGTAAAAAGTCGAAGTTTGGGAAAATGACCTGAAATGGTATATAACCTGAAATGGTGAGTTGTGACATCCGCCCACCCAAATAGGAATTCAGTCCCTGAATTCAGCTAGTGTTGGTCTCGGTAGTAGGTTTGGTGAAAAGGTGTGGATACTTGCGTTGCATTTGGTCCTCTCGTTCCTAAGTAAACTCGGTTCCTCTTCGAGAATTCCAGCGAACCTTAACGATCTGAATTCTACTATGCTTTAACTGTTTGACATCTCGGTCCATGGTTTCAACTGGTTCCTCCACAAAGTTAAGTTTGTCATCTAACTGAATCTCTTCTAATGGTATAACGGATGACTCATCTGAAAGGCATTTCTTAAGGTTTGAGACATCTAATCCATACTGATAACAATGTCAAAACTTCCAAGTTCTACGGGCATAAGGTCTATATTGTATGGGTGATTTAGGAAATTGATGGTGCAACCACGGATAACGGTGTTGGTGTTAACTAAAGACCTATCGGCTAATTCAACAATATAGGGAATGTCTAAAGTAGTTGGTTCTATGTTAAGTAAAGGTGCAAATGCAATAGAAACAAAGCTTCTATCCGTTCCTGAATCAAATAAAATGGATGCATAACGATTATTAACGAGGAACGTACCCGCAACAACATTCGGGTCCTCACGGGCATCTTCTCCTCCCATAACATAAGCCCTTCCTCGAGCTACTCCTCCTTGATTTCCAGCTCCTTGATTCTTCCTCTTTGGGCACTCACTCCTATAGTGTCCAATTTCTCCGCAGTCGAAACATGTTACTGGTGGTTTCTGATTTCCACCCAAGTTTGGATTCCAGCAATCCCTGGTGTAGTGACCAGCCTTCTTGCAGTTGCCACATATATCTGGGCAACGTCCTGGGTTATGGTGTTTCTGACACTTATCACATTTGGGTAGATTTCCAGCATACCCTCTCCCTTCAGTAGGTCCTGCAGCATAGGCCCTTGCCACTTCTTGCCTCTTAGGTGCTGGTTGGATGGCATTTCCACCTTGGTTACCGTCAAACCTCCTTTTGTTGTTGTTATTGTTGTTTGGGTTGTTGTTTCGGTTATTGTTGTTATTTGCAGCAGATTTTCCTTTCAACACTTGGACCATAAGTTTCTGAGTTATACGAATGGCCTCTTCCATTGATTGTGGGTCGAAAGACATCACATCCCCTCGGATGCTTTCGGGTAATCCCCCAGTAAAATTCTCCATCTTTTTCTCATCATCCGGAACCATAGTTGGACATAGTGTAGCCAACTCCTGAAACTTCCTGATATAAGTCTCAATGTCATCACCCTTTGTTACCAGCTCATAGAATTCGGTTTCCAACTTTTGCACCTCAGTACGAGGGCAAAACTTCTTAGTCATTAGCTTTTTAAATTCAGCCCAAGTGAGTTTGTAGGCATTCTCCATACCAATAGGCTGAGCATACGAATTCCACCAAGACATGGCTTCATCCAGCAGCATTCCTGTAGCGAACTTTACCTTGTTAACCTCCTGACAACCACACATGAGAAAAACGTTCTCAGTCTTCTCAAACCAGCGGATTAAAGCAACCGCTCCCTCATTGCCCTTATACTTGATAGGATCACTAATCTTGAAATCCTTCCAAGTACAATCACGCCTAGTAGTGGGTTGAACCACTTCAGCAGTAGGTGGAACCTCAGCAGTCCTAGCAGCAACTTCAGCTCTCTCAATCTCTAGAGCTTCTGCTATACTATCCCTGACCAACTTGTGGATAGCTGCTTGTGTCATAGCGGGTGTTTCCGATGTAGCCTTTGCTTTTCTTGGCGCCATACTTCTGATAAATAATAATCGACAACAACCATGAGAAAACTATAATAGAAATAGTCATCGTACAAAAATATACGCCCACAACATGTATATATACAACCGCAACAAGTATAGATACAACCACGACATGTACGAGTACAACCACAACCTGTAATAATACAACCACGGCACGTATAGATACAACCACAACAAGTATAAATACGTTAACCATAAAGAGCAACCATGAAACATCATAAATATAATCACAACACATGAGTATAATACATGAAAATTTCGGTCGACGTAGGCCGATATATATATATAGCACAACATTTCCAACATAGTAGAGTCGCACTTGATATATTTGTTTGTACAACAACAAAAAGACTACAAGTTCTTGAACTACGTCCCACACCTCGGGACTAGGAAATAGTAAAAGCTAATATAATACCAGTCTATGCCTATGCTCCTCCAGATGCTCCAGATGGTCCAGGCTCTCCCCTCAGACGGCGAATCTCACGATCCATCGCAACCACGATCTCCTCCAGATGCTGAACTCGTAACTGAGAAGAAGCATCCCTGCGCTCCATCACTGTCAACCTCTCACGAAGCAATGCCAACTGATCTACCTGCTCCCACTGAGTCTCCTGTGTCGCCTGAGCTCTATCTCGAATCCCTGGTAACTCATCCCTAAGTAGCTCAATCTCCTCCTGGTGCCTCAACTGTCGTGCCTCGAGTCCATGGTATGTCACATCAATACCAACCCTGCCCTGAACCAAATCCTCAACCTGCTCCTCGACAGTCTCAAGTCGAGTAGTAATGATCTCATCAACTCTATACCCCAACCTATCGACTTGCTCCTGCTGAGCACCCATCTGATCCTCTAATGTGACGGCTGTAGGGCTCCCAGCCGCAGCCGCTCTAGAACTCTCACCTAACAGCAAACCCTCGATCTGCTTCTCAGCCGCCTCTAGTCGAGGAGTGATATCCTCATCAACCCTATAGTCCAAACTATCAATCTGATCCTGATGAGCCCCTAGCTGACCCTCCAATGTAACATCTGCAGGCTCCCTAGTATCAGTAGGCTCACTAGCAACTGTAGACTCCCTAGCAGCAGTAGGCTCCCTAGCAGCAGCTGCTCTCGAACACTCCCCTACATGGTATACTGGTGGTGGTTCTGCTGATTCTGACTCTGTAGTAGGGGAATCTGGTGTAGTAAACCTAGCACGCTTCCTAAGCGGTAATAGTGAAGTCGATATGCATGTAGTAGCAGGTATGGCTGGTGGTGGTGTAGGTAACATAGGAATAGTGGGTACCTTAAAGGTAGATGTAATAGGGCAAACTCTCTTCCTAGGACCTATAGTAGTTTTACTGCGTGGAAACATAAGTCTAGGTTCTGATGGAACAGTGGTAGCAGGGGATGATGTATCAGTGGGTGTACAGGTAATCTCGGGTGGTGCAGTAGGGGAAACATGAGGAATAGGTAATAGTGAACGGGCAGTAGAAGACATAGAGCCGTCGACATCGGAATCTGTGATGGTGTACAGTATAACATTTGGGTTTGCAGACATGGTTCTGTGATAATCAAGGTGAAATAAAATAAATAACTCGTAATGAAATCACCAAAAGCAATGAACATGCACTTATGATGAAATGATGAGATGCTATGATAATGTGGTTATAGTCTAGGGTCAATGATACATCCTAGTTCTCTATAACCTTAGCTCTGGTACCAATCTGTCACACCCCCAATTTACCTGACTTGCAGCGGAATGGAATGCCTGAGGGTGTAACTGTCATAGCACCATAACAAGGAAATATTGAACGACCTAAAGTGTCGTTTTGAAAACACATCGTTTGACTTATTAAAACATTCAGAATATATTACATAGGTCCCAAAAGTCATGAAAGGTTTACAGAAATAAGTTTAGACATGTCAAACGATAATTATACATAAGTGCATGAAAGTGTCAAAGTGAGACGCGTCATCCTAGGTCCTCACTAAAATGACTCCATGCATGCCATGAAGTTTATGCTCTTAGTTACCTGAAAATACATTGCGAAAACGGTCAACACGAATGTTGGTGAATAATCATAGGTTTGTAAGTTAAATCGTATGTACAATAGCCACAAGTATAAAGTAAACCGATATAAATGTCAAAATGCTACATTGTCCCTTAAGCTCATGACCCCGAAGCTAGACTTTGTAATGCCCCAACAGAGTGTTTACCAGACACTCACTTGATAAGACATGAAATGCATTCGTCCCGTTGGAGCAACCCAAACACGAATGGAGGCGTCACCCTCAATAGATCTATTCACTCACTCTCGCTTAGTACTTGAAATTAACGGTCCATGATATTGAAAGGGGACTTGTTATGAAGTGGTAGTAAGGCAACTTAAGCAATGTATGGAATTTGTAATACTTGGGCATGTACGAAAGTAATTGATGCAATGTATTCTCCCCCGTGGGATTTGAAATCAAATAAGTAATTGAAAACGGGGCCATGAAAACTCACCTTAAGTGATGATACTTGAAATGAAATGAAGTGAACAACAATGATCGGTTAACTGCCGCAACCTAATATGAATGATGAACGATCTCATTTAGATCACCAAATGATGTTATGAATGTCCATGCACATGTTCCTATACCACTCTACTCTTTGGAAAAACACTTGTGTTATCAAAATATATAATCCAAGAATTTTGAAAAATATTGCTATTAGAAAAATAAAATAAGATAGTAGCAATATATATACTTATATATATATCGTATGTTTCCATGTAAGTGTTGAAATACTCGGGTTGTAATCCTTGAAATAACGCCTCGAAATGATAAAAATATACTTGAAAACTCTTATATATCATTAGTTATGAATTTGGGCTCTTGGTTAATATTTTTAGAAATCTAGCATTTAGCACGTAGTGACTATTTTTGTAAATGTATATATATATATATAGTGTTAAGATTAGTGCTTGGTTTGACGTTTTGAAAACCTTTGAAGTCGTCTCTTCGACGTGAAAGTAACTCATGACATTACATGTCTCAGCGGTTAATGAAAACGGCCCTTCAATTGACGTTACTTGAAAATATATACTTAGTACGTACTAACTTTTCTAGATTTAAAAGCTGTCACATTATAGTGTATATATATAGTTTGAAATGTGAGTATCTCGGTCGTTATAAGCTCGTTTCCTTCGTATTTTATGTCCACGGTTTCGTAAAAAAATATACTTGTACATTTTTAATAGCACGGTTCATTTAGGTTTCGCCAAACGCCTCAAATAGGCTGATGAATGTTTCCATTCAGCAACTATTTTTCCGGAAAATCAATTTTTGTCGTTAAACTCATAAAAATCGTATCTCCTTCGTTATTAACTTGTTTTTATCCCCGTTTTCGGCCACGGCTTCGTCTCGGAGTGTATTTTCTAAATATTTGGCCAAAAATAACCCAAAAGTTACTGAGTTTCCCACGTTTTCATTTTTCTTACAGCGGGTTTTGTATATGTTGTAAAAATCATTTCCAAGGTTTAAAACAAGTCCAAAACTTCATCCAACCACTTTCAATCACCACAAAAACTAATCTAGTCCTACCATATACCTTCTTAGGGTATCATGGCTTCCTAAACAACCTCAATCAAGCTAATCAATCAAGGAGTTACTTATATAAACTTTCTAGGGTTTGTAACTTGAGAAAAATATATAAAGAGTGGTATATAACAACAAATGCATGAAAACCTTGAAATAAATCATATGAGCATGAAAGAATCATGGTAAAATCATAAAAATAATTTTTGTAAACTTACTTGAAATATTGGAAGGCTTGTAGAGATGAAAACTTAGTAACCCTTATGGTTTTGAAATCAAAACCTTACTTAGACCAACAAAATGGATTGATTGCACTTGATCTTATGAAAAATGATGGAGTATTGCTTGATCCTTGTGGTTAACGAGCCAAATGAGAGGAAGAAGAGAAGATACTTGCTTTGATCTAAAAATTATATAGTGTAATGTGTTTTTGGTTTAGATAATATCTAGTGAATTAGGATAGGTTAAAGGGGTTGCTTGGTCGGTTTTACATAGGGACCAAATAGCAAAGTTAGTTTTTGATTTTATTTAGGATATTAGTGTAAGATTTGTGTAGCAAAAATGTAGATTTTAGTTATTATTTTAGTTGTAGTTTAGTTATAATCGGGTACCGGGTTTAATAGAAATAAATGTTCACGAAGTTAACCGGGATAAAATAAAGTCATAATAATGATAAAAATATGTTGAAAATATGTTGGGTACAATTACTGAGTGATCGGGTGATTATTGTTTAGTTTTTACGAAAACCGTCGTTATATTCATAAGCGTACGTTATAAATAAAATAAATTTCCAAAATACTGGGTAACTGAATGTTATAACTTTTATGATGTTAAAATGGATATAAAAATATGTCGGGACCATTGTGGGAATATTTAGATATATTCGTCGTGTATAAACCGGGTGTTAACGTTTACTATAAATACTTATACGTAAAAACGTTAAATATACTGAATATAGAAATTTGAAAATCCTAAGAGTGGTATAACATGAAAATGCTGTTATGATGATATGCAGACTATCTCCAGTCCGTATGCAGTGTTAAGGACACTAATGAAATGAATTCGCACCTAAACCAATCCGGTTACGCGAATTTGAATACCCGTAAACTAAATTTACGATGAAATGAGTAATGCAAGTGAATAGTGAAAACTTTTCCGGAAATGAATAGTGTTCAGTGAATAGTAAATTTCCCAAAAGTTTCTCAGAATATCAAATTGACCTCGAAAATGATGAATAGTAAATCGATGAATAGTGTTTTGATGAATAGTGATTTATGAATAGTAAAAAGTCGAAGTTTGGGAAAATGACCTGAAATGGTATATAACCTGAAATGGTGAGTTGTGACAACCACACTCCTCTAATTGCTCACCAATGTAAGTAAACAACTCCACACTCGAACCAATGCTTGAGACTCTAACTCAACAAGTTCTGGACATTTTTACAACACTTAGTAAACTTTCAGGCAATATAAGATAAACTAACAAGATTTGGTGTAATACTAAGTTAGATAATGGTGGTACAAGTAACTCTAGGCCCTAAGTGCTCATTATATAGCTTAATGACACTTATCCTTCAAGTAAAAACGTCCATCCTCAGTAAATAAGCAGAAATGATCAGCCACACATGATTATGGGGATTAAATTCGCCAATTAATGCAAAACTTGTAACTTCAGTTATCACCAGCCGATCGGTTTCTCGCCATCCGATCGGATGGTCAATTCTGGCACGTTTCCAGCCGATCCGATTGCGGGTTGCAACCGATCGGTTGGATTTAGTCTGAACATGTTTCTATGTCTTTTCTTCTTCGTTTTACGTTGCATGCAATATTTTTCTTCGTGGCATGACTTTGTCCATTAGAATTTGATATTTCCTTGATAATTTCGTGTAGTAAACTTGTCTTTATCAAATCCTTTTGTCCATGAAACGTTTCTTTCTTCCTTGATCCTCTTGAAACTCTCCAAAAATGCATGTCCACTTCATTTCTTCATCTTTTAATCATTTTTACCTGCTTTTGGCTATATTTGCATGTATAAACACTTTTCCACGATTAAGTAACAAATATATACAAATATGACCAATTTCCACTCATAAATCAAACAATAACGCGACTAAAAATATGTTAAATTTGAGCGTTATCAAATCCCCCACACTTGAGCTTTGCTCACCCTCGAGCAAGTCTTAATCAAAAGAAAATTGAATTCAATGGCAATAGTGCAAATATCTTATTTGAACTCAATCAAGTAAATAAAGAGCTTGATAACAATTCTAAGCACCTCACAAAAATATTTTGAAATTCACTCATCACTCAATATGTGTAACGATTAATAGATCACTCATTGCACAGTCATGATTTATGTTTCTTACCATAGGCTTGTACAAGTATCAAAACAATAGAATAATTCATCAAAGAGGTCTTTTATTCGGGTTGTAATGTTTAGGCTAAAGGTTTTATAAACTTTCGTGCAAAATAATTACACTAAGTCAAAAAGGTAAGGATAAGGCATGGGAATATTTATGAAATTGGTTTTAAAAGAAAAATAAAATCAAAGTCTAAGTCCCATAGTTGCTAATCTCAAATAATCCACAAACCCAAAAATGACAATAGTTACAATCTTTCTCCTCTTCGAACTTTCACATGTCGATACATCGATTCACCATAAAAATATTCTTCAAACTTAGCACATCGGCTAACAACATATCTCATAACTTTCTTTATTCATAATAATATAACACATTGGCTATATTTGTCACCTTATAGTTGCGATGACTTTTTTTTTTCACCTCCCCCACACTTCGCATAAGCATACACCACAAAAAATACAAAACACGAAGTTACGCACCTTCATCTTTGTTGGAATGGCACACACATGAATTGTGAAGTGTGGCTAACCAATAATCATCAAAAACTAACCAAGCAACTAGCAATCCACCATTTAGACTTTGACAAGGGTTAGGCTAAGGTTTAAAGTGTAATATATTTTTGTATTTTTCTGGATTAAACAAAATGAAAAGGATGGCTCAAAGGGTGAAACTAAGGGTATCTAGCGCTAAAGATAAACGCTAACAAATGGGTTCCAAATACGAGGGTAACTAACCAATGTGGTTAGCAAAAATTATTTTGTAAACGGATGGCCATTTGGTTTTATTCCTAAGTTTGCCTCTTATCATATGAATATATCCTTATCATTCGAAAATGATTTTAACCGTAATGCATAACAAGTACAAGTTTAGAATTAACACAACCACCGGCACACTCATCATGAAATATGTAAATAGTATAAAAAACACTATTCTCATAAAAAAAACAAATCCTCACAATTTAAAGTAATAAGGGTATAAAATTGTGCTAGCAAATGTTATCAATTCCGAGACAAATTGCTCTTTAAAACTTGAATTTATTCTCCAAAAATATCATTATTATATACTATGAAATCAACCTTATTTTAACTAAAATATGAAGGGCGAACTACTACTAGTTACTAAAGTTCATGACTCTAAAACAAAAATTTAAAAATTATACAATTTTTCTATTTTCTTCCTTCCCCCACACTTAAGTTTTGCATTGTCCTCAATGTAATAAAAAAATAACTTCAAAGTAAAGGAAATGGAAAAATTTAGAAAATACCAGAGTTAAATACGCAACATGCATATTTAATCATAATAAGCAAATGAGTTTACCGACTCCAAACGTTGATCAACTATATGCTTCCGTAATAAAAATCCTGCAAGAAAACTGCAAAATATACGAAACAACCAAACAAACACAAACAAAAACATATCTAAACCAAATAAATAGAAAATTACGTTACGTTATAAATCCTACTAGAAATAGTTAAAGATAATAGAAATAGAAATTGTTCGACACATAATTATTATTAAAAACCAACCATAATCCATGTGATCAAACGTCACCATCAATAACTCACATCGGAACGAATGAACTCGTCCTCGCTTTCCTCTTCATCCTCATCAACATCTTCTTCATCGTCCTCATCCACCACTCGTCTCTTCTTCTTCCCAGCTCTTGATGACGAACCTCCAACATCATAACTCGATCCTCCAGGATTAAAACTTGGTCCACCCACATTAACACCTGAACTACCATACTCGGGAAGTCTACCGTATGGAGGATATGGCTCAGGAAATGGTGAATAACCAGGATAAGGATAGGGGTATGTTCCAGGATATGGAGAATATGGTAAAGGGTATGGTGGAACATTTGGTGGGTTGTAGGGAGGTACCTCATAATTGGCATCTTGTGCCAAATGTTGGATCATAGGTATGGAATAATCATAGTTGTAATTATTCCTCATTTGCATTGAATCTCTCCAAACATCCCTACACTCAATAGCATTTAATTCACGGTTCCAATCACCCCATCCTGAATCAAAACCACTTTGGGTACTACCCGGAAAACTCCCCATTTGAGGTTGTGATGGCGCTCCCGCATAAGCTACGGATTGTGCCCCCACACTTGGTTCGATCCAAGGTCCCAAAGTCTTGTTAATCCTATCCAATGCTTTCCCAAAACTAAAAGCATCCCATATCTCACTCTCCAATCTCACTCTACACTTCTTCAACTCCTCATCATTAAAATACCCAAGATTTTTAGCCAACATGGTCACATAATGACCTCCACAAACATCACTTTGTTTCTTAATCCCCGGTGCTGTCTTTGAAAGATACTCGGCAATAATCCATGCCACATTCCCATTCTTGTCTTCCTCCAACAACTTCATCACCCATAGGTCCGGTTGACTACATTTGTCTTGTCCACCGCTCCTATGTATCAATCCCCAAGAAATCAACTTTTGTAAAACCTTCAACAATGGATTCCTAATCCTAGAAGAATTTCTCCTAAGACAAGTTGGATCACCAATTCTATTCCAATATTCATCAATACCCGTGTATTGATCATTACCTCTAGCTAAACTCACAAAATGTGGTCCAAACAACCTATGTTGAATCTCACTCTCCTGACACAAACCAAGTGCAACTGCAAATTTTGGCAAAGATAATGCATGTTCGCGACTACACAATCTAAACTAAACACAAACATCTCCAAGAACATCATTTACCTTTCTATTAAAGTAGAACGTAGAAAAGAACCCCAAACACCATTCCTTGTAAACATCTTCACGAATACTAAAAGCTCTTTCCCAAGAATAATCTTCAAACCTATCTCCATCACCAGGATACACATAAATCATAGTCATCATGCTCCTTAATTGATCCTCACATTCATACTCCTCAAGCAATTCCCAATCAATCAACCTAGGCTTAGCAATCTTCCTCTCTTGAAGTTTTGAAAGACGTTCTCTATACGTATTCTTCTCATCTTTGTTTTGCACATGAGAAAACTTGACATTTTCATTAGACTCCGGTTTCAAACTGAAAGTAATCCTCTTCCTCTCGTTCCTTTTCAAATACTTGTTAACAATCGGATTTCGTCCCAATCTTGCAACATTTCCCTGAAAGAAATCTTAAATTAGGTTAGTATATAAGTATAAGAACTAATACCAATCAATTTAGAAACTAGAAAACACATTTTCAAAAATTGTCAAAAATTTTTCCGAGGCGTCCATCCGATCGGTTTGAGGTCCAACCGAATCGGATGCAACTTTGGCACACTTCCAACCGACCGGCTGCAACTCGCAACTGATTCGGTTGGAGTTTTCTGCAAACTATATTCATCTTCAATCCATCCTAAACGTTTCCCAATCAATCCGAACTTCTTTCTAACTTGTAATCTCCCATTCTTGAGTACTTCTAACATTCAAACTCTCCTATCAATGATTCTTAACATTTCCAATCATCAACCTAATGATTCTATAAAAACTAACAACATCATCTACTAAAATCTTCCAATTAGTGCTCTAATCAACAATGCAATAACCTAACATCACTAATTATCAATCATATAACTTCTAGGATTCATCAATTGCAAATAAACTAGCTCTAAAGATTATACCCAATTCAATCCGAAAATTCAATCAATGAATTCTTACTCAAAACTTAACCAATTGATCTAATTCTTTTTGCAATACCTTCTCCTTTCATCTAATCACTTATCCCCAAAATAAATTCGAACTAATTCAAAAATACCCAATTCATGACCTAATTTCAATCATCCGAATTAAAACTTAATTGAACAAAATTAATGATATAACTTACTTGACTTGATGCCATTGATGATTAATTATCACTCCTGCAACCTTCTAACAACTTCTTATGGTTGAATTTTTAACCCCAATTTTTGGTGGATTGTGTGTATGTGTTTTTCTTAAGTTTTTAAAAATTTTGGTTTATATATTCAACTCCATCCGATCAGTTGTGAATCCATTCGTTCGGTTTGGTATGAAATTGATTTTTCAAAGTTTTTTTCTCCACTACTAAACTTGACACAAGTGCTAGTAGCTTTTTCTTTTCTCAAACTTATAATCTTGTATGTATTCCAAACACACTTTGTCTACCAAAAATTTTGGTCATCTACTTCTACTTCTAAACTTAAAACTAAAACATAACTTAATCTCTAAAAACTAAAAACTTAAAATAAATAGATAAATAAATAGATAAATAAATAGATAGATAAATAGATAGTCTCATTCAAACATGAAATGCATAAAACTTAAAAACATGAAATAAAATGCATGAAAAATAAAAGTACGAAACAAACAAACTAGCACAAGATGTGCTTTATTCTTGTGATCATTCTTCTTCATCCATAGAAATATTCATTCCAAAGAATGTCTTCTCCACGATACTTGTTTGCCAACTTCCTAGTAGTCTTTTGAGTTTTGAAAGTTCGTGCAAAGTTCCTTCCACTAGGACATTTGATTGTTCATTTTCTTGGAGGAAGATTTAACCTGGCCACCTTATTATCCATACCGAGCGAATCAGGGGAGTATTTGATTTCATTCTTTTTACTTTTTTAGTTTTACATTCTTTACTTGAACATTGGGGACAATGTTCATCCTAAGTGTAAGGGGAGGGTAAAAAGATGATACCTTACATATGCACTTTCGGTTGAGTTTGTTTTCTAATTTTTCACATTTAAAGAGAGAAGTTTTGGGAGAAACCCTAAGTACGATTTTGGTGTAACTTTATAGGTTTTTCAAGGGTTCCAACCCCTTGATAGCTTGCATGTGTAATCAAGATAAGTGTTCTTTTAATTCAATCAATATGTCTATGTGTTGATTATCTATATCTTGTTCTTGTCTTAATTCCATCATGCTAGGCTAGATCTATCTTGTGTTTGCTTGGATCTAATGAAACCTAGATGTTAATTATGTGTTGATTACTTGTTTATGGTTGTATTGGATGAATGATTTCGATGTTAGGCTTAAGAAAACTGGCAGATCTCCAAATGGTAACATGCTTGAACGTCTTAGGAAACATGAACTGACGTGCACTAGGTTTTATTGGTTGTATTTCATGCATGAGTAAATTCTAATGATCCCATGTTAGGAGCTTCTTAATCGGCTCGACATAGGAGTGAAGTAGGCACTCATAGGATTGGGGAATTAAGTGCGCCACCCCATGAATGGTATTAAGGAATACAATCCGTCATCCACGCAACTATAACAAGTAATTAACGTGTAAAAGATATCTAGGGAGTAGTGAAATCTAAGTAAACACAACTTCTCCACTTATTGCTCACAACCTTAATTAATTTAGTTTATTTTCATTTCTAGTATTTTATTTTGATTGCATCTTAGTATTGGGTTAGTTGACTAGCAACTAATTCCGCCCAAATCCTTAAAACCCGAGAATTTTACTTGCTTTCTAAAAAATATAAAAATACAAAAAAATAATCATCCCTCACCTTTAGAACTAGTATTTAGGTTTTCTAATCCTAGCGACACTATTCCTAGCTGAATGATCAATCCCCCGGTACTTGTCACTATACTATACTACAACGATCAGGTACACTGCCTGGTGGGGGTTGTAAGCTTCTCAAGATCCCTTGAGAGGTAAAGCCTGGTGCGATTCCCACGTATCAGCAATCATATTAAAACACAAGTAAATAAGAAAACTTTCATAAAACTTAAAGTAACAATTGTTCATTATAAGTATCAAGGTGTACCTAGTCTTGAAAATTACAATGAGTAAACTTGTGGAACTATAGCAACCACACTCCTCCAATTGCTCACCAATGTAAGTAAACAACTCCACACTCGAACCAATGCTTGAGACTCTAACTCAACACGTTCTGGACATTTTTACAACACTTAGTAAACTTTCAGGCAATATAAGATAAACTAACAAGATTTGGTGTAATACTAAGTTAGATAATGGTGGTACAAGTAACTCTAGGCCCTAAGTGCTCATTATATAGCTTAATGACACTTATCCTTCAAGTAAAAACGTCCATCCTCAGTAAATAAGCAGAAATGATCAGCCACACATGATTATGGGGATTAAATTCGCCAATTAATGCAAAACTTGTAACTTCAGTTATCACCAGCCGATCGGTTTCTCGCCATCCGATCGGATGGTCAAGCCAAAAATACAAAAATACATTCTTTCATATTTGGTACTAAAGCTTTATAAATCATTGTTTTAGCTTTAGTATTTTTATCAAGTTTAAGATAGTTATCTTGGTTTTCAAAAACTTGTTTTCTTTGATTTGAAATCACCAAAAGAAATAATATGTCAAAGATCTTGATCAATTGATTTCACATAGTTTTCAAAATTACTTTTCCATTCAAGTAAGTTTTCTTATTCAAATAGCGGTGGGTTTTTGTCACAACTCGTAATTTCAGATCCCTTTTTAGATGTCGAAATTTCATTATTCATCTCGGAAGTTACTATTCATTAGTTACTATTCACCGATCACTATTCATCATTTTACTAGTCATCATTTTTTAGGTCAATTTGATATTCTGATAAACATTCAAAAATTTCACTATTCACATGACACTATTCATTTCCGAGAGAAAACCACTATTCATGTGCATTACTCATTTCGTCGTAAATTAGTACTTTTGGTATAATTAACTTTTACGTATAATTATTTCTAAATAAACGTTAACACGCGACCAATAATGTGACTAACACGTCCGACACTCCCGACTATAATCCCAATATATTTTTATATTCATTTTAATAATATAAAAATTATAATATTAATTTACCCGGTGTTTTGGAAATTTATTTAATTATTATCGTAAGTTTACTAAAATTACGACGGTTTTCGCATAAACTAAATAATAATTATCTAAACACTCAATAATTATACCCAACATATTTTTACAATTTTTACGACTTTATTATGTCCCCGTTAACTCCGTTAAAATTTATTTTTAATTAAATCGGTACCCGGTATTCCCTAAAACTATTTATATACACATAATAATACTAAAAACTACCAACTATCTTACACTACTCCACTTTTTCTTCCTTTTCTTCACTAAATGCAGCCCCCCCCATATCTAATATCTTACAAACTTTGAATTTTTGCAATATCATTAATTCAAGCAATAATGTAGCCTAATATATATAATATATAACACTTATACTAAACTTTTCACTTCATTTCCAATATCTAAAAAGCAAGACCATTTATTTTTCTCTCTTCCTTGTGGTGCTCGGCCTCAACACAAGAAACAAGAAGGAACCATAAATTTTCCAAGATCTAGTAATATTCAAGTGTCGTTTGTACTCCTTTTAGGGTTTTGAAATATAAACTCAAGGTTTACATAGGTTTTCATCCTCAAAATCTCATAAATCTTTCAAGTAAGTGTATGAAACTCATCTTTATGATTTTACCAAGTTTTTACAAGATTCATATGATATATATACTAGATCTACATGCATATGCTATTTATACCACTCCATTTTATACATATCTAATTTTTGAGCCATAGAAATTGACTATAGTTAGATCCTTGTTAGATCCACTTGATTTATGATGTTTAGGAACCCATGACGCCCTAAGAAGGTGTATGGTAGGATTAGACTAGTTTTGTGGTGATTGAAAGTGGTTTGGTTGAAGTTGGAACAAGATTGGAACCCTAGAAATGGTTTTTGAAACATTACATATACCTACTGTCAATATTTTTAAAACGTGGGAAACTCAGTAGGTGATGGGTAATTTTTGACCAAATATTTAGAAAATACTTTCAAAAACGAAGCCGTGGGCGAAAGAACGGATTAAAACGAGCTTATAACGAAGAAGTTATGATTTTTGCAAGTTAATTGACGAAAACTATTTTTCTGAAAAACTGCATGCTGTTTGACGATTTTCGACGGACAAATAGAGGCGTTAGACGTAACCTAGAGGAGCCGAGCTATCGAAAATATATTAGTACATACTAAGATGAATCCGTGGATATAAAGAACGGGGAAAATGAACTTAAAACGACCAAGTTATACACGTTTTAAAATCGTCAAAACTATATATATATTTAGTCACTACTAGAAATAATATAACTACGTACTAAATGATATATTTTCTAGATTTCTTATTCAAGGGTTTTATTTGTAACTAACGAAGTACGTACGACCCAAGGTTTATTTATGCGACTACTAGACGTTATCTTAAGGTTTTCAAAACGAGGAATATAACACTAACATTTTATATACGATATATTACGATAAGTTTCTATACTTCTAATTGGACTTATTTTTCCTAAGTATGGAAATTTCCTACTTTGACGATAACAAGTATTTTCAAGTTACGAGTGGTATAGGTATCATGTGCATGGATATTCACTACATCATTTCATGATCTAAAGTAGATCATATTCATTCATTTAGGTTGCGGCTAGTGTTCGCGCCTTGTTGTCCCGATCATTTCACCACATTGTACTATCACTTTAGGTGAGTTTTTATAGCCCCGTTTTCAATTACTTATTTGATTTCAAATCCCACGGGGAGAATACATTGCATCAATTACTTTTGTACATGCCCAAGTATTCAATTCCATACATTGCTTAAGTTACCTTACTACCAAATTAAGTTCCCTTTATTATCATGGACCGTTAATTATATTGCCAAGCGAGAGTGAGTGGATAGATCTATCGAGGGTGACGCCTCCATTCGTGTTTGGGTTGCTCCAACGGGTACGAATGCATTTCATGTCTAAACTATTTGAGTGCCTGGTAAACACTCCTTTGGGGCCAATACAATATTATGTCTAGCTTCGGGGTCATGAGCTTAAGAGACAATGTAGCATTTTTGACATTTTGTCGGTTTACCTTATACTTGTGGCTAATGTACATACGATTTAACTTACAAACCTATGGAATTCACCAACATTCGTGTTGACGTTTTAGCAATGTATTTTCAGGTTATTAAGGTAGCTCCTGCTTGCATGCATTTGGACCTTCATGGAGTCGCGGAGTCGACGCGTCTCACATATATATGTTTCCTGCACTTATGAAACGTTTGATCTGGATTGAACTTGTTTTTCATAAACTTGCAACACCTTTTTGGGACCTATGTTTTGTAAACTCTGAATGTTTTAATGATCAAACGATGTATTTTTCCAAACGACACTTTAGGTCGTTCAATATAACTGTAACTGTGGTGCTATGACAGTCACCCCCAGGTATTCCATTCCGCTGCCATTCAGGTATTTTGGGGGTGTGACAGATTGGCATCAGAGCTAAGGTTATAGCGAACTAGGATGTATCATGGACCCTAGAATATAACCACATCATCATAGCATCTCATCATTTCATCATAGGTGCATATTCATTATACATGTTGTTTCATGCACATATTGTGCGAGTTATTTATACCCATACTCATATATAATTATATTGACCTGGTTCACAAGTGACATGTCTTCAGATACACACCCTGTCATCCTTTCATCAGATTCCAACATTGAAGATGCCTTGTCATCTTCCACTACCATTGTACTACTAGTTGCACTTACACCGCCACTAGCACCATTGATTTGCCATAGGAACAGGGTTTTCCTATCATCCAACCCATACATAGAATGCCGTTTGGTAGAGTATTCAGACTAAATCTTAATGGACCTATTAGGATGCTTATTGCAAGAGAGATAGTATGTTTTTCACTAGTAGGGCGCTTACTACTCAGGTACTACCACCACTATCAGCTACTTATTACACTATTGGTCGTCCCATAGTGCGTACTTCAGTTTTACCTCTTAGATGTCGCGAGATAGCGCGAAAGAGGGTAGTATTCCATTCACTATTATCACCATCAACTTCTAACTCACCACTAAGATCTCATCGTCATCAATTTTATTCTCATCATCTAAAGCACCACCAGCACCATCACATCTCAGAGACTCTACACCCATATATGACAGGCCGCTTGAGAAGCACCCACTATTTGACATACCATTACCATATACCATACGTTACACCACCTTACAGGTTTGAGGTTGGTGAGAGTTTGAGAGCCTCTACTACTTGACAACCTACTACTCTTCATCGTTAGACGATGATCTCTAATTATTTGAGATTACCCACGAGTGTTTGGACGATACACTCTGAATAATACCACAAGCCTCACGAACCCAATAAGAACTGCAACAAATCGCCCAAGGGTGGCATCTATCACAAGGACTCTATATTATCTTTGATATGATCGAATCATACCTCCATGACACAATGAACCAACAAGGTGCTTTGAACGGTATTATACCATCATAATGAACTCATCACAACTCTCCCTTTATTATCAAGTTTGATTACACCACATTCTAAGCCGATGATTTCATCATTAGTGCAGCAACACTTCACCGACCAATGTGGTCACATTAGAAGTTTTGACATATAATTACAACTTTGGAAAGATGCAAGTAAGACAATAGGATTAATAAAGACGAAGATGTCTTTACGATTAAATGGTCATGTTGACCAAGATAAGAGTGACTGCCCTAGTTTTCGTGTTTCGGAGATAATAACAATTCAAGTAAGTCAAAGTCAAATTAAATTTTTGTACAAACAAAAAGATTTCTTGCAAACCTTACGAAGTACGACAAATTATTGATTTTCAATGGTTGGATTTAAAACTCATTTTTGTTTAAGCAACAATCTTCTTGAACTCCCTTTTTCCAAAGACATATATATATATAAGATATTGTTTTTATCAAAATACAAAATATTTCGTAGTCACATCTTTTACATAACTATATTCATTACAAACTTCAAATAAAGTCACTCCAAGATACATTTATGACCAAATTTCACAACGTTTCACTCAAATAAATGTTGTTAATTTTAGAAACCATATCTCCAAGAAGGAACACGCATAACTCATGAACGAATCTCAAAAGCAACCACTATACCTACTTACTATTTGACCTTAGATGCGAAAGAAACCCCTCTACCAGAAATTGCCAATATTGATACACCATGCCTTAACACCACTACTTCAAATTACAACTTTTTCGCTCATTCCATATTATAAGACTCTCACGCTAGTATAAGCTTGTTGGATAAAGATCAAGGTACAATTACTCAACAAAAGTTATATTCTTTTCGGAGATCGATATAGCTTAGTCACAATGGGACAAGACCTCATTTTCATGAAAGGATATCGAGAAGTTTCACCTGACCATAAGACATTTAGCTTGCATTCATGACCAATCAAAACATCATCCGATGTGGTACCTACTTGACTCAGATCACCCGTACAACAATTTCCATTCTTTATACATTTTAGTCATGCCGAGAGGGATTACGCATTTGAACCTGCTAACTTTACCTAGTATAAAATTCTCGAATACTTCAAATCATTGGCACCAAATTTCTGCCCTATATCTTTTCACACATAGACTATCCCCTTCAGTTGATTGTAGATGCCTTAAAGACACGTTCATCTTTCACGCTCTCAATATCACTACCATATTCTCGACCACTTCATAATCATAAACCACTGCCCTGTTATGAACTAAGATGCTTACATTCTTTAAATAAGTGGATTAGTAGACTATTACCATACCATAAGATTCACCCATGTATCCAATAAACCATTCAACGAATTTTACTTCAAGCTATTTTACTACCATACGGGAAAATTGTTTTACGGAATTATTAAAAGAAACTATTTTATTACCACCCTATAAATTGATTTTTCCGTTATTGCCCCAAGTATTTACTATTATTACGCGAAACAATTTTCATGTTACTTGAAAGGAAATGACTAGAATACCATTTTTCAAAACAAAACGTTGAACACCATCTAAAACTTTTGAGAAAAGTAATACTATTTTGACTAAATCAAGGATCGCATCATTAGTCCTCAATTATACATAGCCTGATCACCTATGTATAATTCAGGAAGGATTATGCCATGAAGTAAATAATTTTTTTTTTTTTGTATTGCTAATAACAATCTTCATGTAAAAGCATTTTAAACAAGTAAACTCTTTTATAAATGTCTCTTTCTGACAAACTTTCCCCTGGATACTTACCTCACCTGTCACTCACTTAGCCATTAAGATGGACTTTCCATTGACTTCTTTAGGAGAGACTTTCCCTATCAAGTACTAGGAGGATTACTCGATACAAGAAAAACAATAAAAGGGTTACGGAACTACTAACCTAGACTAGAAGTATACACCAAGACAATTTATAACTCAACAACAATTCTAAGATGCCACTAGACCATCCGAACCACCATCTCTGACCTAGTTGTCCAATTCTATCATTCAAAGGTACTAGCAAGACTGAGCTACAGGATCGAACACATTGTGAAGGTACGCTAAACAACACTATAGAAATAAACCAAGCACCTAATTGAGACGGTAAAGCAATTCATTTAAACATGGCCTCATCTAAACACAAACTTCCCTGCAGTGAGTTTACGCCAAGAATGATTGATTCGAATTATGGATATCGATATAGATTCCCCTAAAGCGTTGTTTCCTCAAGAAATTCTAGATAACCTCACCTACACATCAAGAGAGGCATCAGGCCCAAGCACATCTCCCCAGCTTTATGTGGAAATAAAATAGACATTCATCGACATAGTATCAATGGACACCCTCATTTTGTCAACATGATGACAATTTCAACGATAAACCATTTCAGGACTTAAGTTGGTTGAATACCTAGGCTTGTAGTTTTGCCAGATAATCACCAATAGGCATCTTCCAATATTAGGAACCAAATGTTAGACATCTATGCATTTATGCAAACATTTCCTATCCTACTATTTTATCCTTGTTAGTATTTTTACTTTTAAATGAAGTTGATTTCAAAAATTGTGTTTATACAAATCACATATCTCGTAGAAAATAATTTTGAATTGCCTATTTTGAATAAATACGACCCTTTTAAGTCAATATTTAGCAGAACCATTGTACAATGAGAAATATTTAAACATCAAACTTTGGTAAACACTACACACAACATGTTTGAAAACCGCGTCGCATTTCATAACTATTGAATTTTGAATCATCAAGAAATATATTATTTAGTAGACCATTTGTTCCATTTTCTAAAGTCGTTTATTCAGAAAAAGATTTCGACCAAAAACTCAAAATCGTGAGATAAATCTTGAAGACAAATCACCATACTACATCGCTTATGCATTTAGGGCTTTGTGATTCGATAATAAGGAATATTAGAATGCGTGATGAAGGAAATTAGGAGGAACACCATAGATCGATTACAAAAATCATTATTGGAGATCAAGCACAATAGACAAAGAAAGACACATGTCATAGCATCCGTTAGACCAAAACAAAAGGAATCAAAGTGTTACCCATATTCTATCTTCTTCGTATAACGCCCTTTTCGAAAAGTATAACGTTGTATAATTAGTCACCAAATTCATTGTAACCGTTTCAATTATTCCTGATCAAGGTGATCGAATCACCTCAGACTTCTAGCAATCATTTTAAGATTTCCTTCGGAACCCCATTTAGATGTAAACACCGCCTATCATCCTCAGACTAATGGTCAGATCGAGAGGACAATTCAAACATAGGAAAGATATGCTCAGAGAGTGAGCGATTGACTCTAGAAATGGTTGGACTAACCATTTATCATAAATCAGATTCGTTTGCAACGATAGTTATCGCACGAGTGTAGAGACTACACTATTTGAGGCACTTTATGGTCGAAGTACCAATTACCCATTTACAGACCGAAATCGGAAAGTTAAATTCACTGGTCTAGAACTAAACTATAGAACAACAAAGGAAATTTCACAAGTCAAGAACCAGTTACAAGCAACGAGGAACTGGTAGAAGTTAGGTTGGTGCATGACGCACATCATGCGGATTGGGTATCCCTGAATAGCAAACCAACTAGATTCAAGTGGAAGAACGAACTAAGTTAAAAGCTTTGCCTTGGAGAGGCATGATACAATTTTGGTAACACGAGAGATTGAACCTCTAGTATATTGGACCATTTAAGATTCATTTTAGAATCGACCAGCTGACATACCAATTTTAGTTCTGGCAGAGTTCAGCAACATATATTACCAATATCACATTGTAAACCTCAAGAAGCGCTGACCATCTACTGACGGAGCGAACGCGGAAAAATCCAAACTCACTATTTTTGTAAGCACTCATGAAATAACCAGGAATTTCCTGCGAATCAAGAATCAGTTACAAGTCGATAAGTTGTAAACCCTTAGAATTTCCAGTTGGTGGTAGGGTCACGATAAAAGTTCTGCCTAGGAAAGGTATGATACCATTCAGAAAATCCGGGAAGTTTAACTCAGTGTACACTGGACCATTTAATATTTCAGACAGAGTAGGCCAGTAACCCTCAGACTTAAGCCTTGCTGGAAAGTAGCAGGATTACACAAACATGTTTCACCATTTCAAATCCCGAGAAATGACTTTCAGATTAGTGACTCATGATTTCATTGAAAGGAATCCAACTCAATGACAAACCTAAACCTGGTAGGAGAACCAATAGAAATCATGGACCGTGAGGTCGAACGGTTGAAGCAAAGTCGAATTCCTATCGCGAAAGTTCGCTGGAATTCTTGAAAAAGACCCGAATATACTTGGGAATGGGAAGACCAAATGCAACTCAAGTATCCACATCTTTTTACCGAATATACTTCAGAGACCAACCAAAACTGAACTTCGGGACGAAGTTTCTTTTAGAGGGGAAGACTGTCACAACTCGTAATTTCAGATCCCTTTTCAGATGTCGAAATTTCATTATTCATCTCGGAAGTTACTATTCATCAGTTACTATTCACCGATCACTATTCATCATTTTTTAGGTCAATTTGATATTCCGAGAAACATTCAAAAATTTCACTATTCATTTCCGAGAGAAAACCACTATTCATGTTCATTACTCATTTCGTCGTAAATTTAGTTTACGGGTATTCAAATTCGCGTAACCGAATTGGTTCAGGAGCGAATTCATGCATTATCATTGGGACACTTCATACGGACTAGAAATAGTCTGCATATCATCATTATGGCACTTACATACTATTCAACTCGTAGGATATTTAAATTAGTACTTTTGGTATAATTAACTTTTACAGATAATTATTTCTAAATAAACGTTAACACGCGACCAATAATGTGACTAACACGTCCGACACTCCCAACTATAATCCCAATATATTTTTATATTCATTTTAATAATATAAAAATTATAATATTAATTTACCAGGTGTTTTGGAAATTTATTTAATTATTATCGTAAGTTTACTAAAATTACGACGGTTTTCGTAGAAACTAAATAATAATTATATAAACACTCAATAATTATACCCAACATATTTTTACAATTTTTACGACTTTATTATGTCCCAGTTAACTCTGTTAAAATTTATTTTTAATTAACTCGGTACCCGGTATTCCCTAAAACTATTTATATACACATAATAATACTAAAAACTACCAACTATCTTACACTACTCCACTTTTTCTTCCTTTTCTTTACTAAATGCACCGATCACTATTCATCATTTTTTAGGTCAATTTGATATTCCGAGAAACATTCAAAAATTTCACTATTCATTTCCGAGAGAAAACCACTATTCATGTGCATTACTCATTTCGTCATAAATTTAGTTTACGGGTATTCAAATTCGCGTAACCGAATTGGTTCAGGAGCGAATTCATGCATTATCATTGGGACACTTCATACGGACTAGAAATAGTCTGCATATCATCATTATGGCACTTGCATACTATTCAACTCGTAGGATATTTAAATTAGTACTTTTGGTATAATTAACTTTTACAGATAATTATTTCTAAATAAACGTTAACACGCGACCAATAATGTGACTAACACGTCCGACACACCCAACTATAATCCCAATATATTTTTATATTCATTTTAATAATATAAATATTATAATATTAATTTACCCGGTGTTTTGGAAATTTATTTAATTATTATCGTAAGTTTACTAAAATTACGACGGTTTTCGTAGAAACTAAATAATAATTATCTAAACACTCAATAATTATACCCAACATATTTTTACAATTTTTACGACTTTATTATGTCCTAGTTAACTCCGTTAAAATTTATTTTTAATTAACTCGGTACCCCGGTATTCCCTAAAACTATTTATATACACATAATAATACTAAAAACTACCAACTATCTTACACTACTCCACTTTTTCTTCCTTTTCTTTACTAAATGCAGCCCCCCCCCCCCCCCCCCCATATCTAATATCTTATAAACTTTGAATTTTTGCAATATCATTAATTCAAGCAATAATGTAGCCTAATATATATAATATATAACACTTATACTACACTTTTCACTTCATTTCCAAGATCTAAAAAGCAAGACCATTTCTTTTTCTCTCTTCCTTGTGGTGCTCGGCCTCAACACAAAAAACAAGAAGGAACCATATATTTTCCAAGATCTAGTAATATTCAAGTGTAGTTTGTACTCCTTTTAGGGTTTTGAAATATAAACTCAAGGTTTACATAGGTTTTCATCCTCAAAATCTCATAAATCTTTCAAGTAAGTGTATGAAACTCATCTTTATGATTTTACCAAGTTTTTACAAGATTCATATGATATATATACTAGATCTACATGCATATGCTATTTATACCACTCCATTTTATACGTATCTAATTTTTGAGCCATAGAAATTGATTATAGTTAGATCCTTGTTAGATCCACTTGATTTATGATGTTTAGGAACCCATGAAACCCTAAGAAGGTGTATGGTAGGATTAGACTAGTTTTGTGGTGATTGAAAGTGGTTTGGTTGAAGTTGGAACAAGATTGGAACCCTAGAAATGGTTTTTGAAACATTACATATACCTTCTATCAATATTTTTAAAACGTGGGAAACTCAGTAGGTGATGGGTAATTTTTGACCAAATATTTAGAAAATACTTTCAAAAACGAAGCCGTGGGCGAAAGAACAGATTAAAACGAGCTTATAACGAAGAAGTTATGATTTTTGCAAGTTAATTGACGAAAACTATTTTTCTGAAAAACTGCATGCTGTTTGACGATTTTCGATGGACAAATATAGGCATTAGACATAACCTAGAGGAGCCGAGCTATCGAAAATATATTAGTACATACTAAGACGAATCCGTGGATATAAAGAACGAGGAAAATGAACTTAAAACGACCAAGTTATACACGTTTTAAAATCGTCAAAACTATATATATATTTAGTCACTACTAGAAATAATATAACTACGTACTAAATGATATATTTTCTAGATTTCTTATTCAAGGGTTTTATTTGTAACTAACGAAGTACGTACGACCCAAGGTTTATTTATGCGACTACTAGACGTTAGCTTAAGGTTTTCAAAACGAGGAATATAACACTAACATTTTATATACGATATATTACGATAAGTTTCTATACTTCTAATTGGACTTATTTTTCCTAAGTATGGAAATTTCCTAATTTGACGATAACAAGTATTTTCAAGTTACGAGTGGTATAGGGATCATGTGCATGGATATTCACTACATCATTTCATGATCTAAAGTAGATCATATTCATTCATTTAGGTTGCGGCTAGTGTTCGCGCCTTGTTGTCCCGATCATTTCACCACATTGTACTATCACTTCAGGTGAGTTTTCATAGCCCCGTTTTCAATTACTTATTTGATTTCAAATCCCACGGGAAGAATACATTGCATCAATTACTTTTGTACATGCCCAAGTATTCAATTTCATACATTGCTTAAGTTGCCTTACTACCAAATTAAGTCCCCTTTATTATCATGGACCGTTAATTATATTGCCAAGCGAGAGTGAGTGGATAGATCTATCGAGGGTGACGCCTCCATTCGTGTTTGGGTTGCTCCAACGGGTACGAATGCATTTCATGTCTAAACTATTTGAGTGCCTGGTAAACACTCCTTTGGGGCCAATACAATATTATGTCTAGCTTCGGGGTCATGAGCTTAAGAGACAATGTAGCATTTTTGACATTTTGTCGGTTTACCTTATACTTGTGGCTAATGTACATACAATTTAACTTACAAACCTATGGAATTCACCAGCATTCGTGTTTACGTTTTAGCAATGTATTTTTAGGTTATTAAGGTAGCTCCTGCTTGCATGCATTTGGACCTTCATGGAGTCGCGGAGTCGACGCGTCTCACATATATATGTTTCCTGCACTTATGAAACGTTTGATCTGGATTGAACTTGTTTTTCATAAACTTGCAACACCTTTTTGGGACTTATGTTTTGTAAACTCTGAATGTTTTAATGATCAAACGATGTATTTTTCCAAACGACACTTTAGGTCGTTCAATATAACTGTAACTGTGGTGCTATGACAGTCACCCCCAGGTATTCCATTCCGCTGCCATTCAGGTATTTTGGGGGTGTGACAGTTTTGAATAGGTTGCCCTTCTTTGAGATTTTCAAAATCCATGGATCGATCCAAGTTTTAAAATACATTATATTTTAAAGATCTTGAGTAACGTAGCTCCTGATGCCAATTGTGAAAAACTAGAAGGGGGTTGAATAGTTTACCGGTTTTTATAAATCCTTTTTTGCTTGAATATCCTTTAAAAAAAATTACGTTTGCTTAACGATATAAACACAACGTTATATGTTTGATTCTTTGAAAAGCTTTTCATGTGAATAACAATTCTAACTTTACTTGTTTCGTACTTTGAAGAGCTTTACTTGTGATGATCCTAACTTTGCTTGTTTAGTTCTTTGAAAAGCTTTACATTTGTTTAAAGATATAAACACAACTTTACTTGTTTAATTCTTTGAAAAGCTTTATATGTGATTAGCGATTCTAACTAAAAGACAACATGTAACAAAGATAAAGAAAGAAACGATCAAACCACAACACGATTGTTTATCGTGGTTCGGCTACAAGGACTCTTTTTCCTTGCCCTACATCCACGCCCCGAGTTTCCAACTCGAGAGTTATAAGCACTAATCAACAAGCTCCTTTCACCGGCGGAGAAAACCTTTACAACGTCGCTTATACTTTTACCGACACTAAGCTAGATGTCGAGTTCTTTTACACGGGTACAACCACTCCCATCGTCGCTTACACTTTTACCGACACTAAGCTAGATGTCGAGTTCTTTACCAAGGGTACAACCACTCCCGTTAGTTCTTTTACAAGGGTACAACAACTCCCGACACACTACGTATGTTGAGGCCTAAAATACTAACCAATCACTTCTACATACATGACACAAATGAAGTATAAACTACCAAAGCTTATACATGACCAAGCTACCAAGACTTGCAACTTTAGAGTTGAAGCTTGTAACTTCTTTGAATGATCTTGTGAAGTCCCTTGCTACATAAGAGAATCACACAAATAAAAATGTTACTGAGTTAGTTGAGAGAGTATGTGAAAATATGTCCTAAAGGGGGTGACTCAAAACTAACAAATGGTTTGGTATTTATAGCAAACCATTCTGCAGGTCTGGCGGATCAGGCGGAACCCTCAGATGGGTTCCGCCCGTGTACCCCCAGGGTTCCGTCAGGGCTGCTGCTGGTTTTGCAATAAATCTTCCAAACCAAACAAGGTCACATCTCATTACACCTAGTCAAACACAAAACTTGCAAGCAAACATATGGTTAGTCAAACACACTTTCTTACCATAAATGTATATTGACAAAACTTGCCCTAAATGTGATGTGACATTACTATTTTAAGAAATAAATGTGATGTGACAAGACACTTTCTAATTTAAGAAATAAAAACAATGTTTTTTTTAAAAGGAAATGTAAACCTTAGTTTAAACAAGACTTAAACACTTAAAGTGATGATTTACTCTTAGCTAAAGTTCATACTTTGTCATTAACAAAACTTAGCAAAGATCGTAAAATATAAATAACGTTTTTAGGCGATATTTGTATTAACAAAGACATCTAACATTCCAAGAAAAAGCCTTAAGATTCATCTAAACAATTTTCATTAGTCCCATTATTCACAACTTCAGGGACATTCACACTACCATTATCGGGTTTCATTTCAACTGCCATACCATCTTTAACAGACTCAACATCATCATCATCTTCACATATCTCCATACCAAATTTAGAACAATTGTTATAGAAATAGTCAAGCTGATGCAGAGACCAATTAGACCTAACAGATTGAGAAGGATACACACCAGATTGCAAAACTGCCTCCACTTCACTTTTTAAATTAGGCCAAACAGAAGACAAAAACTCCTCATCCATAGAGTTTAAAAATGATTCCTCCTTGTCCACCATATCATGATCTTCTAGAACATGAAAAGAGTTACTAACAGGAATATTTTCACTACTAACATTAGCAGTCATATTAGAACTAGATCCTCTAACCAGAACTTTAGGCTGATAGTTTGCATTATATTTAGACATTAAAGCTGGCTTAGACACCAGCACAGTCTTATTATTACCCTTCTTATCATTACCCTTCTTATTAACACCCTTATTAGCAACCAGACCATCAGGAGCAGATTTCACATTAGTATTCAGAACTTCACTAACATTCCCACCACTAACCTTAGCATTCAAAAGTTTTCTTTGATTCTTAGAACTCCCACCATTAACACTTCTATTCTGTTGATTAGGCCCTTTATTACCAAATTTTTGACTACCATAACCAGAATAAAATCTATTCCCACCCATGAAATCTCTATTCTGAGCAGAATTGCTAGACCTGAAATTACTATTTTGATTCCCATTAGTTGTAACTCCCACTGGCTTATTATTCTTCCCAACTGTAACAAACCCCTCATTATCAATTTTAACAGCAACACTAGTATCAAATTTCTCCTTATTAACCTTCAATGCTTCTTTAAGAACATTAGCAGCAATTTCATCATTAGTTATAGGTCTAACCTTACACGACGCAGTAGAATGACCAAATGTCTTGCAATGAGTACATTGAGGAGGTTTCCATTGATACTTCACCTCTAACTTACCAATTCTACCAGGCCTATCACCCAAAGCAGGGTATTCAATTTCAAGAAAAAGAGGTAATTCATCTAAAGCAGAAACTTCCACTAGTACTCTAGCAAAATCAAGCTTACTGGATTTCTTCAAACACCTCTCCCTAGTCAATTTATCCATAAGCATGGGTTTACCAATACCACTCATAATCTTACCTATACCATTTCCATTACACAATTCCAAAGGGATGCCATACACACACACCCAAATAGGAATGGTACTAGGCTCCACCTTTTCCAACCAAATACCAGGTTCCCAAATATTTAAAACCAGAGGAATGTTATTAACCATCCAAGGACCACTCTCAAGTACTGCTTTCATGCCCTCTTCATTATTAAATTTGAAATAAAACAAACCCGCACTAGTCTTAGTAATATCTGAGATCCCATATGCCCTCCACATTCTACTCAGGTTAACGTTTACAACTCTATAATCTATAGAAGTTCCCACAAAATAACCATATAACTGGAGAGCACACGCTTCACTACCTTTTTTAATATCCTCAACAGAGATAGCAATTCTCTTAGTACCGTCACTCTGGGTAGAAACAAACTGAGGCACAAATTGCATTTGTAACTCCCTATCTTCAGCCCCTTTTTTCATTTTTTCAGCAAAAGACTCGATATTAACAGAATTCACACCAACCTTAGAGGACCAAGGCTTACTAGAATTGTAAAACAATCTAGGCCCAAATTGCACCTTAGACAGACCAACAGGAGGATTTTTCAATATACCCTTATTCCTTTGAACATCCCCAAATACAAAAGTATCACATCCACTACCCTCAACCTTCCCATCCTTAGTAGATTTCCTAACATTTTCAACCTTACCATGCTCTTCATCAGCCATGTTAAGCTTACTAGTGTTATTACTCACTACCATAGGGTCTACATTAGCCTCCATACAATCCACATTATCAGTAACACTATCTCTATTAACCTCCATATCAACAACTGGCTCAATAGATTTATTGATGAAAGAGCCATCATTCTCACCTATGGAACAGTAACTCTTATCCTTCTTAACATTTTTACCAGACAACCCACCATCATTACTACCTTCCCTAAACACCATTTGACTAGAAATGTTCTTATCATAAGCAATCTTATCTAAAACCTTAGACAAAACATCATCAACAGGAGACTTACTAGAATTAGAGCGCTTACCATTTCGAACCAAAGGAGAAGATTCACTGCGACTCCTACCTTTGCCATCAACCTTAGAGTTCCTAAGCCTTTTGAGAATAGCACCAGCACCAACAGATGCAGATCCAGGGGAAAGAACCCTGAGTTTAACACGATTCTTCACCCCTTTAGGTCTACCCCTAGGTTTAGAAGCTAACTTACTATCAGATCTATGAATAGACGAATGTTTCAAGCCTTCTGAAGACATCCCAGTGATAGTACAAAACTCCTCAAGGATAGGGTCAGGAGGTTTAAGAGGATCAATTGGCATAGCAATATTGAAAAGAGAAAAGAGATTAAAACAAGAGGAATTTCAGTGAAAGATTCACAACCAAAAACCCTAAATTACCAGGGTTTGAAGGTTGCTTTGAGAAGACGAAATCGCCAAAAATCGCCCACAGAAGAGAGAGAAAAAGTAGATAAAATTACACCCGCACTATATTTGTAACACCCAAAGAATTTTTGACTTTACTACAATTGACCTTATACAAAAATTTTAGAAAGAGTAAAGTGCAAAAATCTTTCTTGTGGTTTGAACAAATTGCGAGTTTAGTTCTTAACATTTCGAAAGTGCAAGCAACGTCCTTATAGCTAGGAAACTTTGAGTTGCAGTTTTAGTCCCTAGGTTGCATTTTTGACAATAACATATTTTAGTTATTTTTACTTTGGTTTAAATTGTTTGGACCTTTTGGTTTTGTAGCAGTGCAAAAAATAAAAATAAATAATAATAATAATAATAATAATGTCGCCACTAGTGTGGTAAAAAGTCGTATGTATGTTATCGGAGAGAGAAAACTGATATGTTTGGTAAAATGAAAGTCGCCGATGGTCACTGGTGTGGGAAGTCTTAAAACAACTCGTGATGAATTTTTCTGAAAAATTGTTTTTTTCTTTTTTCTTTCTTTCTTTCTTTTCTTTTTTTTTTTTTTTTTTTTTCATACATAAATGTGAAACTGGTTTCAATTTGACCAATATATATATGTTCAGTTATGAACAAAGAAAATATAATGGCCCAAAGTCAAACGGTACATCTACGCTATAAAGACATTTGGTCAATGGAAATGCTACGAGTATTACTCCGAATATGACTTCCATTTCATCATGTTTTGTTCAAAATTCTTGTATTCAATAGTTGAATGTTCTTGATTTATTTTCTTGCTAAGCAAAACTACTAGAAAGTCGGCATAAAAACTCATAAAAGCCACATAATTATATGTACGATAACATATAAAAAAGACCCACCAGGTAAATAGTCAAAACTCCAAACTAACGTAACACAAAGTGTTGTTCGGATGTACATATAGTCTCGTTGACGAATCCAAATTTTCAGGCACGAATATGCACTTCTATAACTAATATTCTCGAGATATTCACTTAACTAACAAAAAATATCACAAGAAATCCTTTTTCAAAGGTATGCACGTGGATACTATGTCCATCCACGGATAGATATGCTCAATTGGTTAAAACTTACTATGGAATCTAACGTCCTAAACTCAGATCAGGCATTTTGCGGTGGACTCGAACTCAGAACATCGACCGTCTCAACATCAGGTGAGATTACTCTAGTCTTGGTTAAAAAAAAATACTCAACCTGCGAAGAATAGATGTAAGAAGAGTATATGATTATTTTGTGGATGTTCTATCGATGTAACATGAGGCTTACCTAACAGCATATTAAGACTCTGATGATTGCTGACAATCAGACCATAACATTGCCGCTGACAGAAGTGCAACAGTTGCAGTTTCAACACGAAGGCGATGTGGCCCAAGCCCAACTGCTGTTGCTCCTGCTTCTAGTATCGAGTTTACCTCTGTTTCTGTGAAGTCTGGAATACAATATTGACAAATGTAACATCATAATTACATAATGTAGCCTTGAATTATATTACCTCCAACCCGTAATACAGCAAAGTTTCACGAGGAAATATATATAAGAAAAAAACTTAACCTACCTTCGGCATGGATCTTTTCAACTTCAATAAAAATTGACTGTCAAAAAGATGACCCCATAGAGAAATTTTATGGACCAAAATTAATGCTATCAACTGTTAAACATATTGTACCATGACATAAAAGCTAAAAAAATGCTATATAGCCATTTTGATGCGTAGGGACAATTAGACAGGTTTGGGATCTTTTCTTGCATAGTTGTATTTAAACCTAAAACTGACTCTAAAAGGTAGATGGCCGACACAATGATGTTGTTAGCAAGCAAAATATCACAACAAGGATTTTGTAGTTATATATCTAATCATAGAGGTTAAAAGCATCATAATCACTATATGGTTGACCCCTTTGCACCAGTAATTTGCAGCAATATTCAAGATAATGATAGATTGTTGCATCCAAGGTTTTTTAGGTCATTTATCATCCGGGTCAATAGATAACCATGAAGTACCCACCATTTTATATAATTTCTTAGAAAAACTCTGGTTTCATATTAAATTATGTGAAATTCCTTTTTAATAATTTTAGAATTTTATTAATACACATGTAATGTTTATCATACACAGTTTGAATATGACAATAAATTATATATAACAGGAAGGATCAAGGAAGTATATAGACATGCTATTTTGCTGTGATGTAAGACTTTAATACATAAAAGAAAAGGAGAAAAGCAAAACAAGATTGACTTCTGTTAATTTTCTTAGAAAAACTCTGGTTTCATATTAAATTATGAGAAATTCCTTTTTAATAATTTTAGAATTTTATTAATGTACATGTAATGTTTATCATACACAGTTTGAATATGACAAGAAATTATATATAACGGGAAGGATGAAAGAACTATATAGACATGCTATTTTGATGTGATGTAAGACTTTAATATATAAAAGAAACGGAGAAAAGCAAAACAAGATTGACTTCTGTTAATTCAAGCTAGGAATAAGTCATTTATTATTGACACATTTAATTTTATTTTAATTTTCCCCTTTATCGCAAAATTTTCAAATATGATACACTCATACAGTATTCCTGCAAAATATAACAACAAGGTAGTTATCTGTGCTTACGGATATCTTGTTGTCATCTTGTTGATTATACAAAAAAATAAAATAAAAATGACATCTTGTGCATCTCAGTAAATACTATTGTTCCTGAGAATGCGTCATCTTTAGAGTTAGGCAAAATTGGAAAAGTATGTACATTGTTCTTAGGACACAACAAGTGGCTAGTGTGAGTGAGAGAAAGAGAGAACTGACCGCCTTCAGGTCCAATGATAATCGAGCCAACATCCTCTTTTTGAGACAATGACAAAGCATTTAAAACCGGTGTAGCCTCTGCTGCTGCTATAAAGGATAGTTTTGATTGTGAAACCTAAAGGAATAACAAAAAGTGAAACATGAGTGTATAACAAAGAAATAGATTACACTTTAAACAATTGACTAATCTTTCTTTGTTTTAATGATACAAGACATTGAACTTCCCACATACAAACTGACACAAGTGACTTACAATAGGTAAGAGGCCACCAACTTTCAAAGGAGGGTTTAAAGTCATTTCATGCAGCCGTTGGCCTACAATATTGGTTAGCAATTTACAGAAATTAAGCTAATAATGCATGAATACAAATAATAAGGTGGTTATGCAAATACTACCACTGTAGAACGGCAACTTTAATTTTGAGTTGGCCATATAGAAATATAAATATGATATGTTACATTGTTTAGCTGCAGCCAGTATGACTCGTTGCAACCTGTCCACTCTGTTCTCAGATATTGAAGGAGACCGCGCAGTCAATAGTGGCGTTACACTGCTTGCGCCAAGCTCCTATAATTTTGAAGGTATACAAATTAGCTTGCAGCGATAGTAAAACAGAAGTTCTATAGAGGTAGCAAAATGGGTGGGTCAGGCTGGTTGGAGGAAGGTGTCAAATTGGATTCAAGTTAAAATGGGTCACTGTTAGCATGGGCCAAAACACAACAGGTTGACCCACAAACAGTCATGTCCATCTTTTGATAGATAAATAATGTGTTATTATTGATTCGAGAAACACTATTATTACAATAAAAATCTAAATCCTTATACAAACAATGTCAACAACATTGAATGCATTACACAAAACAGTTTGGGCGACTTTAATCCGTCTGTCTCAGTCAAGTATTTGAACCGTTCCTATATAGATATTTTTTAGGGGAAATTATCCCTTAAAGCTTAAAAAAATGCATATATAGTAACCGAAAACATGCTTTAATAGAACTGTACCTTATTAATTGAATTCTTGTGTTTCGGGTATATATGCAAATTTCCATCTTTTTAGGGGTAAATACAATTCCTTTTTTTTTTTTTTTTTTTAAAAAAAAATATTTAACATGTTTATGATACATAAAAACGAACAGGCTAATAAGTAAACGGTTCAAAATTGCCACCTAAGTTCTAGTAAAATATGACTCAGTTACTCCATTTAACACATACTGTGCATTTCTCTATTAGCCAGTCAGATCGACCACCTTTCAGAGTACCTACATAAACAAAATCTGTAAGTCAAGGAAGCCACACAAGCAGTAAAAAACATCAAATAATCACTGTAATTACTAATTACTGGCCACAAAACTGACCAAAAGCAGCAAACACATGCCATTGGGTTGTATTCGTAGACACTAATTTTGGATCCTCAAGTGCAACTACATCTGCTCCGGTGCGGTCAATCCTCTCTATGCACCCTTCAACCAAACCTCCTTTTCCATTAAAGAGCTCTATCCTTGCAAGATTTTAAATTATGAAAAATAAATTCAAATAAATCAAGTGTGAAATAAATTGTCGTAGGGCTGAGCAAATCCACCCGAAAACCGACCCGAACCGACGGAAACCGGACCGAACCGACCTTTTCGGTTCGGTTTTGTATATTTATTTTGGTTTTTGTCGATTTCGGTTCGATTCGGTTTCTTCGGTTCGAAACCCGAAAACCGACCCGAACCGAGTTATTCGGTTCGGTTTTGGTTTTGATATCTATTTCTCAGTTCGGTTCTCGGTTTGAGTTTTTCCCTTTTTCAGTTTTTGGGCCGGGTCGGTTTTTGTCGGTTCGGGTTTGGTTTGACCCGATACTCACCCCTAAATTGTCGCACAAAGTTTGTAAAACCTTTTACGTTTAGTTACAGGTAACAAGTAGGAACATTTTAGATGCAATTTCTTACAAACCATCCCCAAGCAAAAAAGATAACAAAATCAGAAAAAGATACAAATTACTTTTAAACTGTAACTTGAGAGAGAGGGGGGGGGGGGGGGGGGGGGGGGGAGTGGTGGTTCATATCCGAACTTTACACTCTGTTCTTTAGTTTAATTTAAGAAAGAAATGGAGTGGAAGGGAGTGAAAATGGTGAATTGTGGTCCCAAAATCACCTGTCCATTTTTGGAGTGAAATGGAAGGGAACCAATATCTATGATTTAAACGGACCAATATACCCCTTATTTTATCTTATCCTCTTGTTCAACAAATATTCTACCTACTCAATCAAAGGCTATGATAGTAAATTTCTATGCATAATAATTGTGACTATGCTTTCACTTTCTGTCATTTTCCCCTCCTTCCCTCTTCTCTCCAACCGATTTTTACAACCTTAATAAAGTACATGGAGGTGCATTCCTTATAATCCTACCGCCTACGGAGGAGCTATGGGTTAAACTTATAGATGAGATCATAGTTGTATGCTTGTGTACCTTGTGATAACACGCTGATATTCACAGATCCGATTAACAATGGTTGAATCACCAATCCATTCGTAAAATTCAGCATAACATGTTACATCCCTAATACCCTATTTATAGATTTCTAAACAAGAATTCATTTCTAACCAACCTCTAATTCCTTGTCTTTGTTTAAATAAGACTTATCTAAAGTATTAGAATAAGAATATGGTTCATATCACATATATGACCTTGCTGTGCATAAGAGTGATGTTGGAGATGGACAATTTGAAGCGAATTAAACATTTCAGCACAGCAAATATTCTTGCGAGATTACCTTCGTATTAAGCATTCATACATCAATTTTTCATTCCCGGAGATTTTTTATGACATCTTTAACAATCAACCGACACCTTGTGATCGAACAAAAATAAAGCATTTTCTCACATGGCATCATAAAAGCAGGCTTCTCAGTGTGGAAAGAAAAGATAGGCTGTGACAACCAAACGAGTTTTGACTAGGAGATTGAGAGAACCAAAGAATTAACTTTTCTTTGATGCTTTTTCTGTTAATCCTAAACGAATTACGCATTATTCATACAAAGTGAACATCCCACTGAATGTAGTTTCGGATGAGGTGAACAACTGATGAAGTAAAACCTACAACATATGGTAATATGGTGTTCAACAATCCAAAACCATCCAATCATTCATTAAGTTCTAAGGGTTCATGCATATGAGGCATCATTTCTATGCAGACAAGCAATGCAATCTGTAAAATGATTGTGACTGTTAGATCTTGGATGAATGGTTCTCTATGAAAATCCGGCACATTGGGTTGCTTGTCTGCTTAAAAATGATAACTAAACCTTACGAAGTTAGCGAATGGAGTTGTTTTTAGACTAGTGCTAATGGGCGTCGGATTTCACCAAGTGACCCCAAAAGTGACGCGTTGCCCCTGTTAGCAATTGTCCAACCGACGCATCACTTGGCAACCAAACAAATGTTCAGTTGGTTAAGCAACCGAAAGAATTAAACATGCAACCTCATTTTTTTTTAACTTTGGGGAGTAAAATGAAGGTCAAATGGGAGTAAAATACACGGATTTAAAAGAAAAGACATGAAGGTGAGCATTAGCAGTGGAAAAAAAACTTTCTTCTCTAAATGTCTACTGCATCATATCTTCATTTCCAAACTAAAACTCCATTCGACTATATGTTTTTGGTGGCTGCTAGTGTGACTCGAAGGAGTTATAAGGATGGAAATATCAAGATGAAATGATAACTGATTCTTTGGTGACTGCATTTCAAGAGAGAAGGTGTGATGGGGCGGATGTGACTTGTGAGAGTGGATTAGGGTTAACCAAATGAGTAAAATCAGGGATGTGATGCTTATAAATGAGGATTGGTTTGATAAAGGGTTTTTATTGGGCTTATTACTGGACTCTTATTGCATAATGCATACTACCAGCTTGAGCCACATAAACAAAATTTGGATGTTTTTTGGTTTAGTCCGATTAAAAAAATAAATAAATAAATAAATGGGGTTGCTTTTGTGGTCACCACTAGCTAATTGTGGTTGGGGTGGAGTTGTGGAGAGAGAAAGCTAAGGTGGCGCTGACGTGGTGGGGTTGCTTTTGTGGAAGTGGTGTTGCCATTAGCATTAGTCTTGAGTCTAAAGAATAAAACCCATGTAGATTGCCGTATGTTGGCTGCTTTTCTGCAGCAATTGCTTACCTTAATGAGAAAATACATTCATGTGAATGTTTACTTTGCGTATGAATAAAAGTTCTGCAGATTCCGTGCAAGAAAAGCATATGGTGTCAAATTTAAGTTGGTTCTTTAGTTGTTCTCAGATCCCCTAAAATAAAACTCTATCAGTCGTCACAGCCTATCTTCCCTACAACAACCGAAAACCCACCTCTATGATGATTTGAGAGAAAATGTTTGTAATCATTCGATCAAAATATGTGTTTGATGTAGAAACCATTATCACAGAATCAAACTATGATGTTGAGTGCTAAATGGTGGTGATGCATGCAGCAGAAAGGAACACGTTTTCTTAAATCCATGGCAGACAGATAAAAGATGAAGTTTTGGTTGCTGATGTTAACACCATAGTACCATACATAAAGAAAATTACAATTCTTCACTGCAAATAAAAAGCTTTTAAAACCAAATAAGATGGTAAGTTGGTAAATGACTTCATCTAATAATCTTATGTCAATATCTCATATTACAAACACCTTACACAGTGTTGTTATTTTATTTACCTT
This sequence comes from Artemisia argyi, assembly GCA_030686995.1. Taxonomy (NCBI): domain Eukaryota; kingdom Viridiplantae; phylum Streptophyta; class Magnoliopsida; order Asterales; family Asteraceae; genus Artemisia; species Artemisia argyi. The sequence continues at coordinate 142,335,334 of CM060696.1, read as the reverse complement.
ATATACTGTGTGTTTAGGAACATCCAAACAAGAAACATAATTGGTTATGGTGTTAAGCGATACAGAATTAGCACATAAATCAAAAGTCAGAAAACCCAAATAAATTGCACACACAATAGTGGTTATAAGTGAAATCAAGGAATAAGATTTACTGTTGTATCATACTCACACGGATCATAGTATCATACATCCTTTGGTTACTTAAAAATTAAAATACACTGCTTCCTACTTTTCATTAAAGTGTCGTGTTTCGAGGTTCGATTATGAAGTTTGCGGAACTTATCAAATCTATTGTGCTTAGATTCCATTAAGCCTAAAGGAAAATCTACTCATTTACATGACTAAACACTCTTATGGTCGGGAGTCCATCCTAAGTCCCAACTAGCATTGCATCTTATTGATTTAATAATTTCAATGATGATTACAGCATGCTGACTATGTTTTGTATCAGGGAATAAAAGTAAAGTATTCATTGTTACAAAATTTCTAACAAAGGTTGTAGGTTGTAACTCGATATGATGTCAAGGTTCCTGTTTTTCACCATGAAAATGGTCTAGACCGGAGGGTATCGCGTACCAACCTTAAATTGTATTTGGAGGCCAAAGGTTTTTTTTTTTTTTTTTTTTTTTTTTTTTTTTAATATATAAATGCTTTGGTGCTTTCACAGGTATTCTCTTAGTTTTCCCATATATGAATCAATAAATAAGAGCAATATATCCAGATGATAGACCTATTAATAAGCACTAAACTATTCTTAAAAATCTAAAACCACTTCAGTACCCATGAGATATCTCTGGATTACACATTTGATCAACTTTCTTTGATTGAAGTTAAATCTCAACATAAGTGACATTCTATATTTCACTGCTTGATTGTTTTAGTTTCTATCTATTATCCTAACTAAGCCAACAAGATAACCAACGCTCTGCCACCTAAGATTAAGATAACGATATCTAGATTAGCTTAATTCAATCACATTTTGTATGTATATAAAGGTCACTATCCATGTCAAGGGTGTTTGGGATTACTTGCTTATCTTTTATTAGCAGATAAGCAATGTTAGGTGTCTGGGCCAACTGCTTATTTTAGAGCGAATAAACACTTCAAGCAGATTATCAGTCTGAAATCAGCAATTAGAATTGCTGATTTCAAACCGCTTATATGCTTATACTTAAGTACTTATGTCAGTGCAAAATAAGCAAATAAGCCGTTTCAAACAAACACTCAAAACCACTAACCGGCTAACAAAATAAGCATATAAACACTTAAACAAGCAAATCTCGAACACCGTCTAAGCACATCTAATTCACAGCCTATATAACTTATCTCGCAACAATTCCAAAAAACGTTACATTCCCTAAAACCAAATAGCTAAAAAACAACACAACATTATGTAAAAAAATATACTACTCTAGTGTCCCCATATACGTGACAAATTTTAGAAAACTAGTCGTCAACCGATAAGATTTCACATCATTAGAAGTTTTTTTATTAGTTAAAACTTTGAAGTAGACATAGCAGGACAAAGGGGGTGTTTGTTTAGGCTTATATAGCAGGCTTATGGCTTATTTGGTTTTCGGCTTATGTTTCATAAGCTCACATTTTGTGGCTTATTTTGAAACTTGTGAGATTATATAAACTTATCATGACATGATAAGCTTATATAAGCCAGAAAATCTCAAAATATGCCACAAAAAGTGAGCTTAGGAAACATAAGCCGAAAACCAAATAAGCCATAAGCCGGCTATATAAGCCGAAACAAACACCCCTAAATTAAAATAGTAAGTGGAACACATATTACGAAACACGCGAAAAGAGTAATGGATTAAAGCATGCATACCTGTCATCAGCATTCAACCTGAGAACTTTAGTCATATGCCAAAACTCATCCCCTTGCACTCTTACAACAGACCCCTAAAACAAAACAAAACAATTACACCTCAGTATGTGTGTTACTGTGTGAGAGAGAGAGAGTGAAAAAAAGATGTGGGTCTACCTTGGAAGAAGGAAAGGTGTCGGAGAAGAACCTAGGAAGACCGCCACGAGATTGGTTTGAAGAGTCCGATGAGAATGCTCGGAGGTTGAATGTTTTCCGGCATGACCGGATAGTGAAATGGGGGATGGAATACAGGGCTTGCATTTTGGGTTTAGGGGTTTGAGTTGCACAAGAGTAACTTTAAGGTAGATTTTGAGTGAGTATATTGTAGTACCGAGCAAAAACACCTAAAAACCGATCTGAACTGACAAATCGATCGAAATTGGGTCGAATCGAACCGACCTTATCTTTTATGTTTTCGGTTTTGATTCGGTTCGGTTCAAAACACTTATTTCGGTTTCAATAACTTTTACTTGGTTCATGTTTTACCCTTATTCAGTTTTTGGGCCGGGTTTGATCGATTCGGGTCGGATTTTGCCCGTTGCTCAACCCTAGTACTATACTGTGTTTGAATGGTCGGTTTAATGTTGAGAGAGTATGCTCACATGGCACTCAACCACTCCAACATCACAAATTTACACCACGCCATTACGTTTAGTGTAAAGGTACGTTTAGTGTAAAGGGTGAATGGCCGGAAATGATAGTTCAATCGGCTACAACTTAGTTAACATCAACTTAACAAAGCCGCATAATGGTGTATTCACATTCAAATATTAAATGCATTGTTTGATAAAATAAATGATTTAGCGTTGAATCATTTATCGTCCTGAATGATTCACCTCCTTTGTGTAAACTTGCTTTTGAATAAATATAGAGCGTTTGCTAACCGTGTTAAATGAAGGATATGAATAACATAAAATTACCACTTTAACCTCATGCATAATCCGAAACTAAGTCTAATAGATAAGATGTAAGTACATTTATAATGTTAAGAAAAACGCTAATAAGGATGGTTATATAAAAAGTAATGTTTTCTCATGGGTTTTGCTGTAAATCGAAATATACTTTTATGTCCTATCTTTACAAATCTCGTTATCTAGTTTTCTTCTTATATTTTAAAATTTCATCATTAATTTAAAAATAATGTAAAAACTTAAGAATTTATTATGTCAATGTTAAACAATTGCATCCATTAAAAAATAGTTAAACTTTAATTTACATGAAATAAGTGATAAGGAGTTATATAACATGGCAATGTTGAGAAACTTGGTTGGTGAGTGACATTGCATGCGCATCGCGCATCGTCTAGAATAGATCAGAACTAATTAAAATAATATAGCGCATGAAAATTTTGCTAACAAACAATCACATCGCTGACTGATTCAGATTTGTCCTATGAATTACACTAATCAAAGGCTATCAAACACCCCTCGGTGGTTTATAGTCAATAAGAAGATGAACGAATATGACTTAAAAATAAAGAATAAGGTATACAAAAATAATAAAAATATTATGCAACAAAAGTGATGCGTTAGATGTAGTCAACCCTACAAAATATTATTGTACATCGTTATGTCACCGTTAGTTATCCTTTTTTTTTTCTGAGTCAGGTAACTCAACTCTTTATGGTTATGTTTGGGACGAAGCTTTTTGGGACGATAAACGGTGAGCAATGAGCTTTTTGATTTTTATTGTTCATTTGACAAAAGAACGATGAGCTTTACTATTTTTTAAAAATACTCATTTTCCAATACTTCTTTAAGAAGCAATGAGCGGTGAGATGTGGCTACTGCTCACAGCTCACCGCTACAACTCATCCTCACTCACCACCCATCTTTTAATTTAATTCTTTAGTTTTAATTAAAAAAATAATTTATTAGCAAAAATTATAAATTCTCTAAACATTACATATTACAAACAATTAATAATATTACACATAGTAAAATCAAAAATTGAATTATCTTACTCGTATTTTTCTCCCGGTTTTAAGTTCTTGATAAGTAGCGCATGAGCATACATATCGAATAATTTGTAAAATCTTTGTTATGAAAGTCGTTTGGTTAAAATTAGATTCGTAGTCAATGAAATTAGGAGATATCGTTTTTTTTTTAATCATTATATGTATTATGTAAAATGATGCATGTATATATCATTTTATTTATTTTTTATTCTAGCAAGAGTCAATGTTGAGCATGATTGATTATTGTTATCCATTTTTTTGCATCAAATTGTATGTTCCACATCTTTTTTTCCTTCTCGTGCTTGTTTATACTTTACTCACTTTAGTTCATTCGTATTCAAATGTGTTATCGTTTTAACAAATGCAGGCCTTATGAATATAACCATAAACAAGATAATATCCATAGTTTGTAAATTACATCGATCATTCGTAAGAAAAGGAACACTTGTTTGCTCTCCTAGATTTGAGGTCGTGGAATAAAGGTGGTTGATTCATAATGTTGATGTCGTTGCTCGACTGGGGAACACCAGAGTATGCATGCCAAATCCGTAGAACCTGTTATGTCGGCCTTATGGCGGTTTTTTTTTTTTTTTTTTTTTTTTTTTAGAAAGACAACATATTATTGAGAATCTCGAAAATGATTAAACTATAATACAAGGCACGCCATTTCAATAATCAAGATGATTAAAAGAGAAAGAGGCCCAAAAGAAAATAGACATACAAAACGAACCAAAGACAAAACCGCCTTATGGCCGGTTTAATTAGTAGGTCGGTTGGGGTTTCCTAAACCGGCTCTTACATGGTTTCCTACCCCTCATCTCTATAGATAAAGATAAGATTGTTGACTTGTTTATGAGCATTTTGATCAATTTCGTGCTAAGCTTTAAGCTTGTTGGAATCGACAATTATTTTTTCAGTGATACAAATAAACATGTCTACATGTCCGCTAATCAAGACATAAAAGGTCGGAAACCATGGTTACCCAAAAAAAATCAGGACACAATAATAGGCCGGGTATGTGGATCTACGTATCATCACCATACGACATAAAAAATCAATAGCATAGTAGAAACATAAATTTCACGTGTATAATGTCCGATATATAATAATCACATGGACTTTATTATACAAGTTTAATTACAAGTGAACTCTAGTCTCTAAATTCAAGCATATATCTTCTGGTAATATAACTTTCGTAATTTTTACATCAAAATCTTGTTATTATAGTGAAGCTAATTATTGTTCTATAGAAATATGGAAACATGGTGATTTTAAAGGGAATTTAATTACTTAGCTAATTTAGGGTTGTTTATCTTGAGTGTAGATATAATCAACATGAGCAACAAGTGTTCTTCTCATCAAACAATCTTCTTCACCATCTCCTTTGCAATTTTCTTCCACGTCACCTTTTGACATCTCTTCAGCCTTCAATAACTAAACAATAACATAAAATCCACAAAGTCAACAAATTTTGTTTAGAACTATATGTGTTATAAATACAAAAAATGGAATACAGGAACATATATGGCATACCGAGTGATCAGTTTCAACTGGAGAAACATTGCTATAGGCTGGCGCTGGACGACCAACGGAGTACCATAGCATGGAAAGGAGGAGGATGGATATTGTGCATAGGGTGGTAAGTGTAATAGCTTTAGGCATGTTTTTTTGATGTCACAATGAGGATAGGAGGAGAGTTTATAGCCCTATGAATATGCATGTTAAGGGGCAATATGGTAATTTATATGAAAGGCGAAAAGAATAGAAAAGTAAACAAAGTGATACGAGTAATAAAGAAGAGATGTGAAAAACGTTGAGTAGGATGAGTTGGTAAGAAACTCTAAAAATTGCAAATTGACCATAGAAAAGTCGTATGGTCTTACTGTGTCTAAATTTATTTTCTTGTAAAATCGTTAATAAACGGTAACCATGCTCGGTTTACATGTCCTGCAGCCCCCATTCAGGAGAGTGTTTGTCTGCTTCGAGGAACGTGGTCGTTTTCTTGTGAAGTCATTTGCTTCTAAACCAAGTGCGCTAGCTAGTTGCTACATGTGAGGCTTGAACTTGAGTCACCAACTTAGAATCCAAAGACCCCCATTGATACATGCAATTTGTTAATCCGAAGTCTTCTAGATATGTTGGTAAGCAGTCAAAGTTGGTAATTGTGTGGTACTAGTCGTGAAGTTGATGTTATAGAAGTATTCAATGAAATGTCACTTTTGTACGAGATTCAAGAAACCTTTTTCTGAATGTGGTGGTTGTGTTTTGTTTGTCTTTTAAATTTCAACCATGTAAAGGTGTATTCTTTAACTTTGTTTAAGCATCTAGTTGCCTAACAGATTATAATTAAGATTGCTCAGGGTATTGCACAAAATTAGATTACCAAAGTCAGTTGTAAATCTCTGATCATGAAATGATGAAACTAATAGTTAACGAAGGCGAGTTCATAAACCATTTTAACAGTAGGTACAGCCTTTATACATTCATACATGCTATATTGCTATGGCCAATACATACGTTTTGCAGCCAGAAATAGTATTTCTTTGTAAAGTTATTCAGCTGAGATTTGGTGCCGCATGTAAAGATCAATGATACTATGCAAAACTTGTGGAATCGATTTGATATGATCACATTTATGAAATTGATGACACTAATGAGATTTGATGACACTTATGAGATCGGTCATTTAATATTCAAATATTCCTTTTTGGAGCGTATTAACTTTTGATCTTACAAACGTCTCCTAATAGCTAGCATGCTGTCATCTAGAGAGTCCTAATTAGTTTATAGAAGCAAGAAAGTAATTCTTTTGGTTACAATTTGTATTTCATGAAAAAACATGAAACCCAAAATTTGTATTTCTATGGGAACATATTCACAAAGCAACTTCGCTATGAACACTTAGACGACATCTATAACTTCTACAAGTGCAAGGCTTTCTTACCAAAGCTATACAAACCAATACCATATACCACCGCTTTACAAATCGCCCCTAAAGTACGGCCCGTTGAGAAATGAGCTAGAGAAAGTCCCTCCTCCATTAGGGAAAAGTGTAAGCAAGCATATGAGTCCAAGAACAAACCCCCAAGCGTACCTATCATCGCCCAAAGGGGTAATTTCATCCTTTGCAGGTATTTCTTCTCCGCCTCTAAAAAATGTCGCAAAGAGGGCCCAAGCCAAACATAGGACGCTCCCACTGAAACCACCAATGACTAATAAGAATGTTGTTCCTAAAGATAAGAGGGCGGCCGTGCTCCTACCAAACATGGCTTGAGCTATCCGTCCTCCTTCAAGTCTTCCACATGGTAACAAATTCAACGTAGTCACCACCATTCCTGTCTCATATAAAATGTCCGTTAATTAGAAATTGACCAATATATCATTGAACGATTAGATCTTAGGTTTTATATACTACAGATCAATAGATGTATTTTTGTAACAATAGTAACTAGTTCTTGGAATTTTTCCGATAGTGGAAACATTGTAAGGGGACTCACCTAAAAGTCCTGCAAAGGCAAGAGGGTCAACAGGTACCCCGACACCTTCCACAGCATTAGGCAACACATTCCCTAGATCGTCTGCGTATGGACCGATGACATATTGGATAAAAGAAAGCAACGGGTTATTGTAAAAGAATTGAGGTCGTATGTACCTGTACATGCAAAATCCATAATGAATGATCCCAAAAAGATGAAGCTACAACAAAATCGAGAATAAAAAACAGAAGCAATGACTTACAGAGCATTATCGCCTCCATTGAAGCTACCATCAGAAATGAAAGCAGCGACTGCAAGTGCAAGTGAAGTCAAATAAGCACTGGCTGTTCGTGCCACTGGTATATCAAACAGAGCCTTTTTATTAGGCAGAAGAGACTCGTAGTTATTCATCACTCCCAAACACCCTGTCCAAGTAGACGGGACGAGAAATGATGGACTGAGTTTAACACCGTAACGTGCTGCTGTTACCCTTGTGGCTATCTGCACGACATGTTAAGGTAACATCAGTTTGACCATTAAAGTCAAATCGTCAAAGAACTTGGTATTACTTTTAAGGGTACCCTACTTTTAAAGTGGAAGTTACTGTCTTTGACCTTAGAAGTCATTTTTTTGATGTTATATAGAAGAAGGGAACTGTACCTCTGAAACACCTAAAATGGTTAGAAAACCGCCAAAGAGTGGCGCAACATTTACTAGGTAGTCGTTGAACGTTGCATCAGGCTTAAGAAAGAAGCCACTCATTAAAGCAACAGTCCCGAAAGTGGTCACAGCTATGGCTGTTGCACTAATGTAGCCTGACGGTGTGCTTAATTTTGTTAGCTCGAATTGGAGATCAATCTCTGATTTCGGTTGCACCACACAAACCTTATAACATATGAAAACAAGAAAGAATTATGGTCATTACATTTAGTTAAATCACAAAAAAAAAAAAAAAGTATTGTATTTATAATTAATGACGGACCAGCTTAGTTACCTGTTTTGTAATATCATTAGTCTTCTCTTCCATGAACCACAAAACAACCTCCCTTCCTGCTGCTTCAGATAATTTCTGCTCCAATATCGGCATCACTTCTTCAATGGGTTTCCTCAAGTTCCCAATAAAAATCCCCCCATCACCGAATCTCCTTACATCGGTTGCAAAAAACGTAGTGAACCCAAAACAGCTCTTTAACTGCCCATTCAAAATATGATGTGAGTTAACGTTATTGGACTCTACATTTGACTTTAGAAGTCAAAAATTGTAAAACAAAAATTTCTCTAAACTCCACATTTAACACTCATCTTAACTATAAATGCGATACAACTTTTCTTAGAACAAACTAACCGTATCAATCTTATAGCCAAAAATAGTCCATTTGACACAAGAACTATTGAATGTAGGTTACTATAGACAACTTTTCTTACATGTCAAACATACTATGACAAAAAAGTACTACACTAATTGTGGTGTAACAAAACTTTCTGATCTACTAGTCATTCTTTTAAGTTTTATGCAAGCCATTTAGTAATTGTAACTTGTAACTTTTAACCGATTCTATTCGTCTAGTCAATCAACCCATTTCAGTAAATAAGTCAAAGCTGCTACTACTTTTGTCAGCAAATTTATTAGCTTGAGTCACAAAATTTCCCTATAAACTTGTGCTCTCATAGATTCCTAGATGAATTCACATTCTTCAAGGTAAGTGTTTGGTATCTGCTTATTTAAAAGCAGTAATGTTTATGTGGAGAAAATAGTATTTGGGTGCCTTTCGCCTAGTGATTTGTCAGTGTGTGTCAATCAGTGGCAGAGACAGGATGTGCCCTTAAGCGAAAAAATGGTAGCATAAATTTTCTAAAATATAAGGCTATTTTTGTAATTTGCCCCTAACGAACCCTAAGGAACCGATTTGTAATATAGTTTCTAAAAATTTGTCGAAGTTTGCCATGTCGACCATAACTTTTTGGCTCCGCCCTGCTGTCGGTTGTGGGTTCGGATTCTCTAAAAAAAGTACAGTTCAAAGAAAAACTAATGGTGGAGCACATAATCAAGTACTGTTATAAACAGCTAGAAAAGCAAAAAATATTACTAAAAAAAATAAGCAGATAAAAGAAGCTTTACCTTGTTAAGATCAAGAGCCTTAAAAGTCTCCTCAGCTTTTTCCAACCTCTGTTTTTCCCGCCACAAACCATCTCTAATGACTCTATTAATCAAACCACCACTTCCACTCTCCCTATCAAGCTCCTTCAGCTTCCTATCAGTCCGTTTCTTTTCGAGCTTTATCGCAGCCTCAATAGACGGGTTCCCCATAAATTTCTTGAACTCCTCATCCGTTTTCCAATCCATTTCTTCATTTCCTTCACTCCCAACATCATTTTCTTCATGCAACACATCCTTTTCTTCATGCAACTCATCTTTTGCATGCTCAACTACTTCCGTTTTGTTTTCGGGTTTTACGTAACATTTGAACCGTTTGGAGCTAAGTAGAGTTGATGGAGTATTTTGCTTGTGAGTGAAGCTAGCAAAAGGGTGTTTAGAGAAGGGGTTTATGGGTTGTTTAAAGTGTTTGGTTTTGATTGAGTGTGTTGGAATAGTGTTGGAGATTATGGTTGTAGCCATTGTTGCAAAGTTTGTTGTTGAAGTGGTTTGAAGTGTGCTGTGTTATGGGGTTTTGAAGTGAATAAGTGATGGGAGATTGGTCTAGAAACATGGAGAAGGGTGACACGTGTATGATGTTTAGCTATTTGCAAGAGATGACAAAGTTTTAAATGTCGAGGTGGCTTTATCTGAAATAGAAATAGCAACTAGGAACACAATGGTTGTGTTTGACGCAATAATTATGAGACCTTGTGAAAGTTTGAGTCAAAGAAATATAATTTTTTTAGCATGTAAGCTTTAAAAGCTTATAAAAATAGCTTCAACTTAAAAAAAATATATATATATAATAGTAATAATAAATAAAAGACTTTTTTAAAGTAGTGTTTAAAAGGAACTTGAGCTTATGGAAATATAAATTTGCATGAATACATTCTGCTATGTTGGGCAACACGCATATTAATGTATTTGAGAGCGTTTAGCGTTAAACATTTAACGTTAAGATTTAAAAGTTTGTTGTCAACGAGCATTTAACATTTAAAATTTATATAGTGTTTGATAATGACTTAAATAGTTTTAATTTAAAAATAAGTAAATTTATTAAGTCATTAGTTGAATGTTTGTTTGATGTTTAATTTAAATGGATGACTTTCTAGAAAAAGTCATAGAAGTGAGGGCCTCCATATTAAGTCATCACTTTTATCCTACTTTTACTTATTTACCCTCTCATTTCTTAATCTATAATTCAACACTTATTTATATACCTATATAGTTATTGTCGTCAAAGAAATATATACAAACATCTTATGTTTTAAATTTTTTTTATTGAAACATGCTACGTCGTTGACGTATTAATACTAGTCACTAATAGTCTAGGTACACAATGTTTATATAAGGTTGCATATGTAAAATAATGGCTATGTTAAAACATTAACTTTGTTACTTTTATAATGGGTATTTATTTTAATTTATTGTTTATATGTTTATTTATGCCATCTCCATATTAAGTCATCACTTTTATCCTACTTTTACTTATTTACCCTCTCATTTCTTAATCTATAATTCAACACTTATTTATATACCTATATAGTTATTGTCGTCAAAGAAATATATACAAACATCTTATGTTTTAAATTTTTTTTATTGAAACATACTATGTCGTTGATGTATTAATACTAGTCACTAATAGTCTAGGTACATAATGTTTATATAAGGTTGCATATGTAAAATAATGGCTATGTTAAAACATTAACTTTGTTACTTTTATAATGGGTATTTATTTTAGTTTATTGTTTATATGTTTATTTATGCCATTTAACCATTTATGCTTCCAACTAATGCTATATTGCCAAACGGTTTTATAAAACAATCATCCATGGCTTACTACCTACTGCTTATGCTAACTGTTATTGCTTACTGCTAATTGCTGCTGTTACATTTCGCCAACATACCCTAAGACTCGACGTAGTAGGGCTATTTTTCAGGATGAGGAAGCTCGGTTATGCGCCGCCACCAATACAACACCTTTGTCACATGAGACCATGTCCTGTTTTTACTTACTTTGGTCACGGTGGCGATTGTAACAAAATGAAAGGAGTTTTTTTTTTTTTTTTTTTTTTTTTTTTTTTTTGTTTTAATATAATTCAATCAAATTTGAATAGAGTTAAATAAAGAGTACTCTTAAATAAAAGGTTGGTGTGAGTTACAGGGATGTGAATGATGAATAAGTTAGAAGAGAGGAGATAATGAGCTAACTGTAGGTAATCAGTGTTTTCATCTGTTTCATTCAATCCGAATAATACAATATATAGAGTCATACGGGCCTTAACCCTAACAAGACACATACGGGCCTTAGCCTAATAAACAATAATTGGACTCATAGAATAATACGACTAACACTCCCCCGCAGTTTGAGCGGGAGGACACTGGACACTTAAACTGGTTCTAAACTCCTCAAACAATGCTGAAGGTAAACCTTTGGTAAATATATCTGCATACTGATATCGCGACGGCACATGAAGAACTCTAACTTGACCAGCAGCAACCAAATCTCGCACAAAATGAATATCAATCTCTATATGCTTTGTACGTTGATGTTGAACCGAATTGGAAGATAAGTATACGGCACTAACATTATCACAGTAGACAAGCGTAGCGGAAGACAAAGGCGTATGCAACTCACGTAACAAGTTTCGCAACCAACAGGTCTCAGCAACAGCATTGGCAACACCACGGTACTCTGCCTCTGCACTAGAACGAGAAAGAGTCGGCTGACGCTTTGAGGACCAAGAGAGGAGATTGTTGCCAAGAAAAACACAATAGCCAGAAGTAGATCGTCTTGTAGTAGGACAACCAGCCCAATCAGCATCAGAATAAGCAACCAAAGAGGAAGTAGAGGACAAAAACAATTGCAAACCATAGTCTAATGTGCCCCGAACATACCTCAAAACCCGCTTAAGAGCTGAGAAATGAGGTTCACGAGGATCATGCATAAAAAGACAAACCTGCTGCACTGCATAAGAGATATCCGGCCTAGTAAAGGTAAGATACTGTAAAGAACCAGCAAGACTGCGATATAACTTAGGATCAGAAACCGGATCACCATCATCACTTAATTTAGACTCGGTATCAACAGGAGTCCGACAAGGGTTACAACCAATGTTATAAATGGCGTGAGGCGTGGCGTGGCGGCAAGGTCACGCCTCAAGCCTTACGCGCCATGGCGAAGCCATGGCGTTTTTTGCGGCGTGACTAAGGCGGCGAAAAAATATTTATATATTTATCATTTATGTTATAATATCATATTTCATATACATTTGGACTACTATATTAGACATTTAACTACTACTTATTATATAATTATCAGACCCAAATAACAAATAGACCAAATTTCAAATGATCGTTCAAATAGTTATTAAAATAATAATAATAATTAAAAAAAAAAAAACAAAAAAAACCAAAACTGTTTCAAAAAGGCGCGCCACGCCTTACCAAAAGGCGCGCCTTTTCACGCCTTGTCACGCCTTTCCCACGCCACGCCTAGAGCAGCCGCCATGGTCTATTTCGTGGCGGCGAGGCCACGCCTCGCGCCTTGGCGACGCCTTGGCGCGCCTTTTAGAACACTGGTTACAACCAACCATATGTGCACGCTCCAAAATCTCCATAGCATATTTACGTTGTGACAAAAACATCCCAGAAGAGTCACGCGTAACTGAAACACCCAAAAAATAATTAAGAGCACCCAAATCAGTCATAGAGAACTCCGTATGTAAAGAAGCAATAATCCGCTGTAATAAACTATCAGATGAAGCAGTGAGCACAATGTCATCCACATATAGTAACAGAAATGCAGTATCATTACCCTGTCTGTAAATGAATAAGGATGAGTCACAACGACTAGAAGTAAACCCAACAGTAGTAATGTAAGAAGCAAACCGCTGAAACCATGCCCGAGGTGCCTGCTTAAGACCATAAAGAGACCGCTGCAATAAACAAACATGATCCGGATGCTCTGGATCCCGAAAACCGGGAGGCTGATGCATATAAACTGTCTCAGTTAAATCACCATGTAAAAAGGCATTCTTGACATCAAGCTGGTGAACAGGCCAATGTCGAGAAATAGCTAAACTAAGAACAGTCCGAATGGTGCCCGGCTTAACAACCGGACTAAAGGTCTCATCAACATCAACTCCCTCTATCTGTGTGCTACCATTGGCAACAAGACGTGCCTTGTACCGACTAAGAGTGCCATCAGCCAAATACTTATGTCGAAATAACCACATACAACGAACAATATTGACACCCTCAGGTCGCGGTACACTAATCCAAGTTTTATTTTTAATAAGTGCATTATACTCATCATACATAGCATTTCGCCAATTGGGATTCTGAAAAGCATCTTTATATGACTGAGGGGAAGGAGAAATAGTAGACACATGATCAGCATAACGGGGATTAGGACGAGTAGTCCCGACACGAGCACGAGTGACCATGGGGTGAATTGAAACCGGGTTCGGGTTAACAGATGGAATTGGTGGATCGGGGGAAACGGAAATGGAAGGAGATTGTGATGCAATAAAAATAGGAGTAGTGGGAGATTGATGTTGTGGTGCAGGTGGTGAAGGTGGTGGCTCAATGGGCGCATCAGATGTAGGAGGCGTGTTTATAAGAGGAGGAACATCTTGAGGAGCAGTTTGTACATTGGGTGAAGTGGTGGGAGACAGTCTGAGAATGTTGGAGATGATATTAGACGTATCCTCCAAGAAATCATAAGAGGGATTCGCAGTAGGAGTGACATTGGGTGTCTTTGAGGCAAACGGGAAAACAGTCTCATCAAACGTAACATGGCGTGAAATGATAATTTTATTTGTGTTCAAATCTAAACAACGATAACCACGATGATTGGTGGCATGACCTAAGAAAATGGAAGGTGTTGCACGAGCGCCCAGTTTGTTATTAGTATCAAGGTGTGGATAACAAAGACACCCAAAGGTACGTAAGAGATTATAGTCTGGGGTTAAACCAAAAAGGCGAGTAAATGGCACTTCATTGTTAATGGCACGTGAGGGTAAAATATTTAATAGATAGACAGCCATATTAAGTGCTTCAGTCCAATAATTGGGTGGGAGGTGAGCCTGAAATAATAAGGTACGAATAAGGTCGTTGATAGTTCTAATCATCCGCTCAGATTTCCCATTTTGTTGTGAGGTACGAGGACAAGAGAAACGAAAGTTAATCCCATTATCAGAAAACAGCTTATGAAAATCATGGTTATCAAATTCCCCACCATGGTCACACTGAAAGGACTTGATTTCACACTTAAACTGAGTACGAACAAAGGTACGAAACAAAATAAATTTAGACAAAACATCATATTTATTAACTAAAGGATAAACCCAAACAAACTGAGAATAATGATCCAAAAATAAGACATAGTATTTAAAACCAGAAAGACTCGGAATTGGGGAAGTCCACAAGTTCGAGTGTACAATATCAAATGACGACTGAACCAAACTATTAGAACTAACAAACGGAAGTTTCACGTGTTTGCCAAGCTGACAAGCATGACAAAGAGCGGGAGACTTCTCTTTATTACATGAAATAGAACTACTTGAAAGGACACGACGTAACATTTCACTTCCTGGATGTCCAAGTCGTTGATGCCACGTATACTGACTCGCTAGAAAAGCATGCGGAATGGTGGAAGGCTGAGTAACTGGGTAAAGATCTCCATCGCTATCACAACGGAGGAGCACCCGACGCGTCTGAAACTCCTTAACAGAAAAACCAAAAGGATCAAACTCAACTGTACAATAATTATCACGAACAAATTGACGAACAGAGATCAAGTTTTTGACAATATTAGGTGTGATTAAAACATTATTTAAATGAAGAGGTCGATGAGGTGTTGGCAAAATGCTATGGCCAGAGTTGACAACGGGAATAGAATGCCCGTCACCAACCGCAACAGATGGGTAAATACACGAATTAAAAACATCACTAAGACAATTGACATTATCATTAAGATGAGATGATGCACCTGTATCCATATTCCAGTTGCCGGTAATAGGGTCTTGAAGAGTCCCGACAGTAAATGCATTCGGCAAAAGAGTGGCTTGACCGGATAGTTGACCTGTGGGACCCACACCCCCCTGCTGTCCCACGTGACCAGGCTGTGCACTACTACCTGCCAAAAAATTAGAATTTTGGGCCTCCAAAGCATATGGTGAAGGACCCAATATATCTGCTGTGTTAGAGAAACCAGGTGGGCCGTGACTTGAAGCATGCACTGGTTAAGGCCCGTATGACTCTATATATTGTAGGTAATCAGTGTTTTCATCTGTTTCATTCAATTCGAATAATACAATATATAGAGTCATACGGGCTTTAACCCTAACAAGACACATACGGGCCTTAGCCTAATAAACAATAATTGGACTCATAGAATAATACGACTAACAGTAACACTAAGTGAGGTGATTTAAATGAGTGAAAGCTACACGCACGCGTTCTTATGTTTTAAAATATAATTTCTTTTTTTTTTTCATTTTTTTTTTCTTTTGTAATTTCACAATTGCAAGCTCCAGTTTTATCTAATTTGCTAAACTAAACAGAAAGTAAAAGTTTTAACTCCAACTTTAACTTTTATTAGCTACAACTCGAATTCCAGATCAAGCTTTTATAAGCTTTGGCTTGAAACCTAACTATTTTACCAACTATACCCAATATATTTCTCTAAAAGTGGTTGAAACAAATTTAAACATTGACCTAAAACCATTCGTGAAATAAGTATTTTACACTAATATTTAAATAGCTTTTTGAGAAACGAATTGACCATAGTATTTTCAATGTCGTGAATTTTTTAAGAATATCATTTAGAACCCTCAATACCCTGGACCATGGGGCTCGTTATACACCTATGTGACGCTATCACCATACCAGCGATTGTATTTTTTATCCGCTTCTTGTCATGGCATAACGCCTGTTATAGCCTTAGAGCTTCTTCTTTTTTTAATTTTCTTTGCATGAAAAAAAATTATGGGTCCCAACTGTACAAAAGAAGGTGACTTTTTGGTTTTGTAGTATAACTCGTCACAACATAATTAGATATATTGTACTATTAGAGCATTTGGTATGATAACTATTAGAGCATTAGGTGTCATAACTCGGGTTAAACTTTCACTCAGTGTTACGTCAGCGTCACGCCGCCACATCAGCTTTAACATTTAAAAAAAAAAAAATTATCATAACTCAACCTTAACTCAACATTTTTTACCCATCTTTTAAAAAATTATAATTTACAAATTAACCCCTTAACTATTTCATTCATTCAACAACCTAATATTTCATTAATAAACTTAAAATTTACAATTAAAAAAAAAAAAAAAAAAAAAAACACCTACCACATAAAAAAACTAAATAAAAATGTCATTAACCACAAAAAAAAAAAAAAAAAAGTAAAAAAATAAAAAAACTGTTATAACCACATGGACTAAACTGTAAACACCACACTACCACAGGAACTAAACTGCAAATTTAAGCTTTATATCATCTTCTTCATCACACTTGTTGTACACACACAGAGTTAAAACATACACAAGAACACACACCTTTTAATCGGGGCGGGGGCGGGGGTGGGGGGGGGGGAATTATTTTTTTTATTGGTTTTGCACCTTTAACATAGCGTTAAATGGTTAACGACCCACTTTAACGCGCCCTTAACACTAAAGCTCGGTGTGGTTAACGTTTGTTTAACGTGCGTTAAAGATAGTCCATGTCACCCTTAACGCAAGAGCTACGTTAAAATATCAAATGTCCTTAATGTTTTCCCTTGCCATATGCATATATGATACATTGATTTTTTATTTATTTATTTTTTTTTAAAACTTATTTTGGCTAGTTAAATGAGAAACAAATAACTTCATTCATACTACATACATATAATGCATCAAAACCAAAATACTTTAATTTTCAATTAAGTAGAATAAATTTTATATATTACCACTGATAATACAAGATTCACATTCATTTATGAAAATCATTATGCTCGAAAATTTAAATATGCAGACAAAACAAAAATCAAGAAAACTTATACTAATTTACACTACAACCACAAATATTTATGGAAAATATACAATTACAAATAATTGTTTTTTTCTCCGACAACAATTACAAATTAAAGTTACTTTATCTTACCTTGACAACCCTTATGTTTATTTTTAGAAGAGAGTTATTTTAAATACCAAACTTTTCTTATATACCAAGGTACTCATCCATATCATCCATCTGAAAGAAATCAATTATTGAGATTAAAAGTATTTTAATATTTCTATATTGATACAACTATATTACATAACCTGTCTATATTGATACCACTATATAATAACCTGTCCATATTGATACCAGTTGCCACTATAAAGAGTAACACAGGGTATGCACGTGCATACCTATGTTAAATTTGAGTAGTGTATATATATATATATATATTTTTTTTTTTTTCACAGAAGTAATAAAAATATACATTGGAAAATCGAGAGTGAACACCCTTTTAAAATGGATGAAAATTTTGAGTGCATACCCAGTCTAACTTACCTTCGCTGAAAAAACAAAAGAATGTAACGAATGCATTTTTCTGGTAATATTATGCAAGACAGCGGCAGTTTTGAGGAGATGAAGGAGGCAATAAGTTCATTCATGTAAGTCCAGTTATGTTACTCAACTTTTAGTCCACCTATTTTCTCTCCGAAAGCCCAAAGAATAAAGTATTTCAGGGTTTTATTTATTGGGTAAGGATCCAGTGAGAAGAAAACTTAAAATGAGAAGGATGAGAAATAATTATAACCACACATTTGAGATGCATCGACTTGATTTAGATGCATCTCTATTCATTTAGATGCATCCCAATTAGTTTCGAAAGTGATTTTGAAGTGAAAACGATGCAAAGTAATACTAAAACCAAATTTAACCCGGAGAGGACGAAAAATGTATAGCATTCGTCTAACTTGATGAAATGCATCTAATATATGTATATGCATCTAATTTTTTGCTAGAAAATATATTATGATGCATCTAAAAGACTAGGGATGTATCTAATTCAAGTCGATGCATCTCAAATGTGTAGTTATAATTATTTCTCATCCTTCTCATTTTAAGTTTTCTTCTCATTTGATCCTTGGTCTTTATTTATTTATTTATTTATTTATTTATTTATTTATTTGTTTGTTTTTTCATGGTTATGTTACAGACGTAATTTTTTTCCATTGGTTAATTCTACGCTGGGTATGTCTACATTACAAAATACTTGAAGGTTCTTTTTATTTTATTTTTCAATTAAGAACTAGGATTATTAATAATATTCTGATGTGTAATTTGATTTTAGTATTCGATATTTTGTTTGTCATATGCGTGTTAATTAGCATGTTGATCTATTTTCGGATAATTATAGGTCGTAGCATTATAACCCCATATAAAATGTCGATCTTCTAAGCCTGTTATAAGTAACCCAAAAAACCTAACACGAACCAAGCAAGCCAGAAAAAACCTTACTCCGAATTCACAGATCCGCCACTGCCACTGTATACTCCATTGGTATATTAACTCCTCAAATTGAGTCCAAACTCGCATTATAAAAGTCGACAAAAGAACATGCTTCACATGGCATTGGATTATTCATCTATTAAACTATATACTCAATGGGCTCCATAATATTTCATATACCGTTGTCATTTTGTGTCTTAAGCTAGATCTAGACTCTACCATGATTTTTTTTTATGGTCATCACAACTGAAATATTTCTTCAACTTCATTGAAGTTTAAATGGATGGATATTCTTATTGCACACAGGGGAAAACTATTTTATATTTTATGTTTATGTTTATGTTTATCCTTCTATTATTCTATATACAGGTTCGTTTAAACCTTATAACATAAAGATATCAGGGGTTTGTTTTCTTTCGTTCAAAAAGACTCTTGATAGACCACTTTAGTTTAGCTTCTGTATCACGTGATTCTACATGCTCTTTCCTTTACGTGGATATATGGTATGTCTTGTTCTTTTATGTCTCCGTTTCACGCAAAAGTTTTAGCAATGCACTATGCATGTCATTTTGGCATGGTTTGTCTCATGCAATTATAGAATCAATTGTCACACAGCTATCGCTCTCTCATCTACAAAACTATACCATGGAGCCTCGTTTCTCATGTAACCGATGTCGCTCATGGTTGAAGAATTTGCAATTATCTTTCTCGTGGACTAGGCGTGATCGAAAACAACAAAGTTGCCCATTAGGCCACTCGTTCCGCATCTTCTTCCTCTTTACCTTTTAAATGGGACATTTTGTTTCCTTGTGAACTTTCCTATTCATCGAGGAGTGATATGTATGAGACTTATTATGTTTCTTGTTAATTAAGTTTAAGTTAAAAAAAAAATCTCTTAAAGTGACTTAGTCCGACGTGCTGAGATGTTTGGAGTGAAAATTACGTCTTTTTTTATTTTTTTTTTATTAAAAGGCGGTAAGAGCCAATCAAAGTTTAGAGCATTTGTTTTTATTATGAGAAATGATTTGCACACTCAGCATTTTGATTGGCACACTCTATACTGTGCATTAACCTATTGTACTGTGCATATATTCTGCTTTAAATGGTTGTACATATGAGTGTGCCAATCAAAAGCTAATGTGTGCAAATCATCTCTCTTTTATTATGCCATTAAGGTGCGATAAGAATCAGAAACCTCTAGTTGAACTAAATGTTGAGTAAATCTGTAATACCCAAAACGGTAAAAACTAAATTATAAATTAAATCTGTTTTCGATAACTGTGAACTCTAAATTATATTTCATAATCAAAACATATAATAATTGTATAAGTTTCATAAGCGAAAGCATAAGTTTCTACATAAAATGGGCTTATTTCAAACGCCCCTTTTAAAACTTGTAACTATAAAATACATGACATGAACTATACAAAAATATTTGCTTTGGGGCCATTCCAAACTAATAACAAATGATGGAATGAGAAGCTCATTACCTAACCCGCGAGCTACACCATTTGACCTACTACGCGCCATTTAACACATAGCTTGGTCTCATTTTACAAACATGCAAACATGAAATTGATAACTGTAAGTCCTTGAGACTTAATGAGTAAACGAAACTAATATGAAATACTTGCAATTCTGAGCATGAACATATTAATCTATAACATGCTGTAATTGGTACGACTTTTAGTCGTTTTGCTACTTGTATATGACATATATCTCTGATTCCGGATTTCATAATCTCTACATAATGTCTAAGCACGTGCTTCTAACTAGATGATGTGCAGTCGTCCTGCTATAAGTGAGAACTTCCCTAGCCGACAAGTACTCTTCTTAGGACCCTAATCTGTCATCGTACTTTTCTAAACTTGGTTCATCCACAAAGGATGATTGATCATATAAGCTTGATATACTAATTCTTAACATGGCTCATCCACAAGGGATGTAACCACTATAATAAGCATGGGTCATCAACAGAGGATGCTTCTGTGGGAGTTCTATATCGTGCACTTCTTAGTCACGCTAAATGACTAATGGTTCATTCCTCAAGCACTCTTTGACATGGCTAATGATGCTTCTTGTGAGCACCCTTAACATGGCTTGTATTCGGCTATATCCGAATCATGGCATAGCAAGTAATACTCGACTATTTATGTGTCTATGAACATGGCAACCTTCGACTATATCCGAATCTATACATACATTCTATCATCATGTCAAATCTAGTAACATGAAGCTGAAACTCCATTACTCACTGGGTTGTACAATGCAAGATGAATGATTCTAAATACTCCTTAAGCACCTATATCAAGATAAATGCACACATATAATATTAACATATACGAACTAAACATGAATGTGACATGACTATGCAACTATAAGCACAATTATGCACATATAAACTAACTATAACACATAGGCTCATAAACTCGAACTAAGCTAACCAAGTCTTGCCACTTGATTATGAACTTGCATAACATAAACATGACCACACAATCTGAGAACATGATTTATAATATCATTTAGCCACCCGGAACTTGCAAAACATCATATCATATCATTTTCAATGAAACACTTAACAAAAATTTGTTGTCATTTTGCAACAACCTAGACTTTGGCCTTTTGACTAACTTAAATGATGAATCAATTCATGAGGCTATTTTTACATGTAATTAGACTCTTTTCCCTTTCTGAAAACATATGGCACACTCCAGGAGGAGCTACGGTTAATTATGTGTGAATTTTCAAAGCTCAGCTTGCTCCACGTTTCTGAATCTGACCTTGCTGCACTAAATCGTGTTTTACACTAATTTAACTGCTGAATTAGCCAAAACTCAAAGCATATAAGTTGAAGTAGATATCTTAGGATTTCTAGAAGGACAGGGCATGATTCAATACTAGCTACTATCAATCTTTTATGGTCTTTCAAACATGACTAACTAATTATGTTAATGAAAAGTGACAGAGTGGTGACTAACGAGAGTGAAAAATGAGAGGGAGCGAGGGTAGATAGAAACTAATGTGGCATTGAAGTGAAAAGATGTAAGTACTGGGAGTAGTTTTAGCAGTTTTCTTAGAGCACACTATATGATAACTCACAAGGCGAGTTATACCTTAACTCTCACCGCGTTAAGGGCAAGTTAGCACACCGTGTGTGAGAGTTAAGGGTAGAGTTACCATGGTAACGCAACTTTAAAGGTGTGAGTTAAGGGTGAGTTACCACATCGTGTGTTGAGTTAAGAGTTGTGAGTTAGAAATTTTATTTTTCAGAGAAAAGTAAGGCCTAAAATGTTTGAGTTATAATAAGGGTTTTTATTTTATTTTAAGTTAATGTTGAAATATTAAAGCTGGTGTAACGCTGACATGACAATGTGTTAAGGTATAACTCGAGGTCATGATACCTTACACTCTTAGAGTACGCGATTTGTGATTAGGCTGCATGCAATAACGACCGAGACCGACTCGGACTAAGTCGATCGACTCGGTCGGCCCTATTGTGGGGAGTCGGTCGCGACCCAGAAACAAGCAAAAAAACATCCCACTCGGTCTCAAGCTCGACTGAGTCCTAGTCCAAATTTTTTTTGCTTTTTGATCCAAATATATCCACCTTTTATTGTTTGTAACCGTTGCAAGCAAATTAAAAAAAAAAAAAAAAAAAAAAAAAAAAAAAAAAAAGTATACGTTGCATTCAAAGTAAAAATTAAAAAAAAATTACACACTATAAATACCACTTTGAAACACACCTTTCAAACACACACTTTCAAGCATAATTCAAACAACAAATCAAACACAAAAAATGGCTTGTAAACTCCCCACACTGTGGAACAAGTTCAAAACTATGTCAAAAAACAAGTCGAAATGGACGACAAGGAACGCCAAGATGCAATTATCGAAGTTATTAAGAAGTTTGAGCTGACGAAGTTACGCAAGCAACGCCTGAGAACACGATACACAGCGTGCAAAGATATCTCTGTCGACAGAAAATATGTGATCGACCAGTTTTTGTACAATGAGTTTCGCAAAGACGCTGATGTTGTTGAAACATTGTGGGGTTGTGTGCAGAAGATAGAGAATGAAAAATCCAACAAGATACGTTGGAGTTTTGAGGAGAATGTGACAGCTGCTGATGCACCACCACAACAACAACAATTTGTGCAAGGTGCATCAAGTTCATCTGCACCAAGAGTCGTTGAGCCACAACAACAGCAACCTCATCTTGAAAACTTTCAGCTAAGTTTTGAGGAAAATGTGAAACCTGCTGATGATGGCTAGAACTCTGAGGACGAGCGTGAGCTGAGCAGGTTGGAAGCTCAAATCGAAGAAGAGAGGTTTGCGAGCTTTGATCTGTACGACGACGGTTTTCGCTCCGACAACTCGCAGATCTGGGATCACCCAGATTACAATTGAAGTTTTAGTTTTTAATTTAGTATTGTAATGTTTTAATTTCTGTTTATGTAACGTTTATGTTTTTATTAATAAAAAAAATTACGTTTGTGTTAAAAGATCCCGCCTGATTTTTGAATTTAAAAGATCCCGCCTTGTATTTAATTTTTGAGGTATAATGGAATAGAATGAACCTTGAATGTCGTAGGTATAATGCTATTTACAAAGAGTTGCTACGTACAAGTGAAGACCCTTGTCGTCTCAGCAATGCAAACCGGATTTATTATGAGCGCTATGGGAGAGGGATATATTATCAACATGTGTGGTTCGTTCTGAGAAACACAGATGCATGAGACAGAGACGATGAGTAATGGTGTTTTATGTTAAGTATTTACGTATCGTGTTTTATCATGTAATGTTTACGTTTAATTTTTAGTTGTTTTAATTCCGTATCATTTCGTTTATGTAATGTTATCGTTTTATTAATAAAATTTGTGTATGTGTTAAAAATTGTTTTTTAAAAAAAAAAAAAAAAAAAGAAGATGATGATGAAATTAATGTTTTATTAAGTTTGTAGTTAAAAAAAAAAAAAGAAGATGAAAGATGAACTTGGTCGCCTTTATTATGGCACTGAATCGCCTGCAAATCGCTGGAAAGACATGACAGAAAAAATAATGGGGATTGACCCTTATTATTGTCGGCAGCCTTAGAAAATCAATCATCATATTTTATGTTGGAAAAGTAATAATTCTGCCAGGCTGCAAATATTATACTACTCCGTAGTAATTTAAAAAATAAAAATCCTGAAAAATACAGCTCAGAAACCAACAACAGTTAGCCAGCATGTCCACATCATTTAACCCAACCATAGTTAACCCCCCACTCACTCCACTCCACCCTCCCTCTTATAAATACCCAAACCCTAGTTTTTTCAAAAATCACACACACACTTATCTTCATCTCTAGGCGTCTTAATAAACGCCTTTTGATTCCTAGTGTTTGTTTGAATTTTCAAATTTCAATACAGTTTCATTTCCAATCATTAATTAGCGAAAATGAGAGAATGCATCTCAATTCACATCGGTCAGGCCGGTATTCAAGTCGGTAATGCTTGTTGGGAACTCTACTGTCTCGAACACGGTATTCAGGTATATATCTGATTGGTTTAGTGAAATTAATTTTGAATTTAGATGTTATTACTGTAGATCTGATTTTAGTTTTTGTTCATCTATTGCCAAATATGTTCGTATGTACGATCAGTTTATGTTTGTATTGTAGATCTGATTGATATAAGTGAATTTAGATGTGAGTATATGGAAATGTTATACCTGTGTTTTATGATTGTAATTTGTGTTGATCTGGTGCGTTAAAATGTAGATATGATTTATAAGGTTACAGTTTTTGTTGATCTTGTGGTGGTTAGGTTTGTATGAATTGATAGATTGTTAGATGTGACCGATTTTATTATAGATGTTATTAAGTTACATCTGAGATTTATGTTAATAGTTTTCGGTTATATGATGATAAGTTTATATTTAAATTATTGATCTTAGATATAGTAGTGGACTAGCGGTTAGTGTCTGATTAGTAGTACTGGAAAGTTGCGGATATGCTCAATTGACGCTAGTTTAGATATGGATGGAAATCTAGATTAGTATAGGTTCTACTTGATCTGTCGACAAGTTTGCACTGGATTTAGGATTTGTGTAGTTGATTTCACATTTAGATATTCTAATTGTTGAATCTAGGATTTTTTAGAGAAAACAATATAGTAACTGCTTCACTGATCTGCACGCCATTGTAGGTTAGTTTGTTCGATGTATGCCTTTGGTGGATCTGTATGTCTAGTTTATAAAATGTAAAGCATGTACTATTTTGTAATTGAATCTTCTATTTGGAAGCCAAGTATCATGGCTTTATAGTTTCAAGTCTACTTCTATTGCTTGTTGCGAGATCAAATTTGTTACATAGGGAAATATTTATCGTTGCACGTGTATTTGAATCAAGATATATTTTAGTTGGTACTTGGTATTATGTTTTAGCTGTCTATGTATTGAGCATTACACTGTTTGTAGAATACTAGTCATCATTTTGCTATGTAATTTGTGTATAACAAGCTTCTGATTGCTGTATGTTTTAATGTTCTTTTTCAGCCTGATGGCCAAATGCCCAGTGACAAGACAATTGGAGGAGGTGATGATGCTTTCAACACCTTTTTCAGTGAAACTGGTGCTGGAAAGCACGTTCCTCGTGCCGTCTTTGTTGATCTTGAGCCAACTGTTATTGATGAAGTGCGGACTGGTACTTACCGCCAGCTGTTCCATCCTGAACAGTTGATCAGTGGCAAAGAAGATGCTGCCAACAATTTTGCCCGTGGTCATTACACAAGTATGCATAAACATATTACCATACGAGTTTGGTTTGCTATTTTTGTTCTAAACAGTTGTACTGATATTATGACCTTTATGTTTCAGTTGGGAAAGAGATTGTTGATCTCTGCTTGGACCGTATCAGAAAGCTTGCTGACAACTGTACCGGCCTTCAGGGTTTCCTGGTTTTCAACGCTGTTGGTGGTGGTACTGGCTCTGGTTTGGGTTCCTTGCTTTTGGAACGACTATCAGTTGACTATGGAAAGAAATCCAAGCTTGGTTTCACTGTCTACCCATCCCCACAGGTCTCAACATCTGTCGTTGAGCCTTACAACAGTGTCCTATCAACCCACTCTCTCTTGGAGCACACTGATGTTGCCATTCTTCTTGACAATGAAGCCATTTACGATATCTGCAGGCGATCACTTGACATTGAGCGTCCTACCTACACCAACCTCAATCGCCTTGTCTCTCAGGTAAAGAAGTGTTCATGGCAATTGTTTTTTCTATTCTTATAAAACATATATTCTCGGTAACTAACCCTTGTATGTTTTTTATTCAGGTTATTTCATCATTGACTGCATCTTTGAGGTTTGATGGTGCCTTGAACGTTGATGTAACTGAATTCCAGACCAACTTGGTTCCATACCCAAGGATCCATTTCATGCTTTCATCCTATGCACCAGTCATTTCAGCTGAGAAGGCATATCATGAGCAACTATCTGTTGCTGAGATCACCAACAGTGCCTTCGAGCCATCGTCTATGATGGCCAAGTGTGACCCTCGTCACGGTAAATACATGGCTTGCTGTCTCATGTACCGTGGTGACGTTGTCCCTAAGGACGTGAACGCTGCTGTTGCTACCATCAAGACTAAGAGAACCATCCAGTTTGTCGACTGGTGTCCTACTGGTTTCAAGTGTGGTATTAACTACCAGCCACCAACTGTGGTGCCTGGAGGTGACCTTGCTAAGGTTCAGAGGGCTGTTTGCATGATCTCTAACTCAACCAGTGTGGCTGAGGTGTTCTCACGTATCGATCACAAGTTTGATCTTATGTATGCGAAGCGTGCTTTTGTGCATTGGTATGTTGGTGAGGGTATGGAGGAAGGAGAATTCTCTGAGGCTCGTGAGGATCTTGCTGCTTTGGAGAAGGATTATGAGGAGGTCGGTGCCGAGGGTGCTGAGGATGATGGTGATGAAGGAGATGAGTACTAGAAAATTATCCTAGTGTGGTTGTGTTTGTTTGTTTGGTGTTTGGATTGTTATGGATGGTTGCTGTGTTTCCTGTCTGAAATAAGTACTTTTTTCTATCTGGTGTAAACCCAAAATCTCTTCTGTGATGTGGTGTTGATGTGCTTGCAATGAATTCAATTGACTTTCAGAAGTGTTTCCAATGCGTTGAGCATTTTGCTTTGCTATCTAGTGTTTTAGACAAAGTTTATACAATAAGGCTAGGTGTGGTAAGGAGGTTTTAGACTATGTCCCTCTCTCGGCCTCACTCGGTCTAGACTAGTCCCCCTGTTACACCACCCACAAGGGATGCGTCTCATATGAACAAAATGGATAAGTTGGTCGCTTTTGCGACCTACTTGTGTTGTATGTTTACGAAGTTGTCTTAGTGAGAAAATCTGGCGGTAGAGATATCGGTCTCTTGATGGTCACTACTACGTCTGGTCTAAGATAATCAAATCAATCAGCTAAAAATAATCAAATGAGGGTGGGTATGATTGTATTATGTTTTAGCTGAAAAGATTAATTTGAAGCAAACGAATGAACAACACTGATTTAAAAACTTTCAATACGGCCACACAACTTAAGATTAATCTGCCTAAAAGCATACCCATATAGGTTTAGTTGCACATGGTTTACTTGGTTTGAGCAAGTCTTAAAATTCCATTACAATTACAACAGCTATTCAATATTTGGGATCTAAAATGTATCAATTGTTCAAAACTAGTTCTAAGCTGATCTAGTGATGGTAAATCCCATTGACGTCGTTAGCACTCCCTGTTTTTATGCAATGCTATAGGATCCATTTTTTATTAACTACTTTGAGCATCTGTTACCCTTGGCTGGATGGGTGGCGTCAACCTTTATGTATGTATCTTATAGCGCCAACTATTCGAGGGATGACGTTTTGATTTTAGTTATAGATTATAATGTTATAGAGAAAAAATGCTGATGTGACAACGTTTTTTCCTTATAACACGAGCCTACAGCTCCACGACACCTTGTGCTCTTAAGCTGGGTTGAATGGTCACATGACCATCAATTTCACCTTAGTTGCCGCATCACAATTTCAACATATCACCTTACGCTCATTTTTCAGCTTTAATGGTCACCACCTAATGAACCACCAAACTCAATTTTTTTAACAAGTTAAAAAAAAAAAAAAAAAAAAAAAAAAAAGTACATTAATAATTAAAAGAGTAAATTGCAAATTCCTCCCTGCAGTTTGGCTAAATTATATGTTCATCCATATGCTTTCAAAAGTGCACTCATCATCAATGTAAGAAACTTACAAGTGCACATTTGGTCCCTCGCTAAAGTTAAATCACTAAACTACCATCTCTTCTTCCATTTCACTTTAGTCCATGTGAGGGTAATTTAACCATTTAATTTTGGTCATGGATCAAGAGTGCACTTGTAAGTTTTCCATAGGAACGACGAATGCACTTTTAAAAGGATAATGATTGAAGGTGCAGTTTGACCAACACACAGTGACGATTTTTGCAAATTAGGAAATTAAAACGTAAGCTAGATTTCTCCTTAATTTTCTGCTTAGTTTCCAACACTTATTCGCATTTAACTCCGGTAAAATGAGCATCAGGAGAAAGACAGAATATTATATCATATTGTTTTTGTTTTTCTTGTTGGAAGTCGAACATTTATTGTTGTAGTTCATACTTCTTTTGCTTCATCTTGACAAACACATCACTTTTTGTTTGTTTGGTTGAAAAAAGAGAAGTAGTGGTGTTTGCCCATTCTTTCACCAATATCTTCACAAAACTTTCATCTCCACCTGCTAACGAGGATGACGATGATGTCGACTTCTTCTTGGCTTTGTCCTTACCCATTGGTCGAACTTCTTGCACTTCCTCTTTATCTTCATCTACTGAGTGTTTAGCGAGGTTGACTCCAATATCTTTGACCGTTACTTTTACTTTTTGCACGGTTTTTCTCAAACGCCGGAATTTCCACCACCTGCCATTTTTTTTACAATCCTTTAAAATTTTCCCCACGCATGATGAAGGTTGAAATGCGTTTTCGAAGACATTTATCATTGGCTCCACTCTCACTCCTAGACACCTTATCATAAGTCAAAACAAAAAGATCAATTTTACTCTTCCATTTTTCGGCGATGGAATCATAGGTACGAACGCCGGTTACCCCCATTTTTTGCTTAAAGTAACATAATACCTCCGTCCAAAATCCATCCGTTTTTTTTAATTCTCTTTCGTGCTATCTTCAGACGAACGAACCGATCCTTGGCACAATGCAATTTCTTCGGTCGCGGTCCATAGAATGTTACGTAACTCTTTGGCCACAGGTTTTTAGACGTCTTTTTGACGACTTCTTCTTTGGTGGCGAGACTTCTTCGACGGGAGAGTCATCACAATAGGTTTAGACGGAGAATATTGAGGTTCATAACTTGGCATAGGCTCAAAATTATCAACATTGAATGGATGAATGAGAAAAATAGGTTGAGATTGGTTCAGATGTGGTGATGAAGAATCACAGAACATTTTGTGGTGATGTAGGATCGTGATACATTTGTAGTTGATACGTTGTTTGTTTTTGTTTTTGTGGAGGTACGAATGGTGGGTTTTGGTATTGTGGTGGTTGTATTCCGTATACAAAAGTTGGAGCTAGAAAATAAACCGGTTGTTAGTGACCGAGTTGGAAATTAGAATTGGGTATTGGGACGTTTTGTTGTCGTCATTATTATTATTTTTATTTTTATTTTTTTTGTAGTATTTTGAGACATTTTTGAAGTAGAAGTATGAAAGATGGAATAATAATTGAATGTATGAAAAAATGAAAGAAGATATTTAAATGTAAATATAATGAGAAAATTCTAAATAATTTTTAAATTAATGCCAACAATCAAGTTTTTGACCATTACACACCTTTTTCTCATTTTGTTTCTTTATGTGAAGACCTTCACCGAACCATCCCCAGTTCTCCAACTTCGCGCGCCATCTCCTCCCCCACTCATGGCCTTCACGCACCAACTGAGGCCTTCACGTGTGATGGGAAGGCACCATAACGGTCTTAGAGAGCAAGGTGCAGTTAAGGTTATATGTTAAGTTATGAGCACGCCACGTCAGCTTTTACCTTATACTACCTCCGTCCCATTTTAAGTGTCCACAATGGAATCTTGAATTGTCCCAAATTAAGTGTCCAGATTCTATTTCAACCAATGAGATGAGACTTTAGTGGGTAAAAATTATATTTGATTGGTGGAGAGTGTAGTTAGTGGAATTTCCTAAAACTTTGTGCATGATGTAAGTGGACACTTAATGTGGGACGGAGGGAGTAACATTCTTATAACACAAAACTCAAAAGCACCTTCTCAAGAATAATTAAGGTTATAATTACATGTAAGTCCCATATATTATTAAACGAATTAAATTAATTTACACTATAATAAATCTTATTAGTAAAATGGACATAT
The DNA here is from genome assembly GCA_030686995.1 of Artemisia argyi. Lineage (NCBI taxonomy): Eukaryota > Viridiplantae > Streptophyta > Magnoliopsida > Asterales > Asteraceae > Artemisia > Artemisia argyi. The sequence continues at coordinate 142,304,962 of CM060696.1, read as the reverse complement.
AAATGATACTATTTGTACTAGATTCTTAGTCCCATATTCCAGTAGGGATGGAGATTGTCTCAAGTTGGAAATCCAACTTGATTTAAGTTGGGGAAGTGTGAGTCATTAGATTTGATCCAATGGTTTACAAATGCTCAACTTGAGTCAAGTAATGGGAGAGGCCGAGAGGATCCTCACCCTTCCCGTAGTCGGTAGTCCCCATGATTTTATGGCGGGCCAAATGATGTTATAATTTTCATGTCTTATGGGCCAAAACATGCCTTTTTTTTTTTTCTCTCAAAATCTTAAATAAAAATGATGTTATAGTTTTCATTATGCTAGCTCAAATAAAAAGGAATCATTTCTTTATGTTAATTTACTATCTAAACACAGCGCATGTACATGTGTGATTTGAGAAAAGCGATTCTTCATCGTGAATAAAAGAGCTTATATATCTGTTCCTTGGAACTTTAAAATGCCAATATAAAATCATCTACTCTTAAGGATAAGAGTTCGCACAGGCGGTGAACACACCCGTGCAAGTGGTGTGTGGCTGCACAGGGCCATCAATTTTTGGGAGGATCCGGTTGGCATACTTAGGATGCATGAGACCAGAGTGATCTCATCATTTTTCACTTTTTGGAGAAGATTAATATCACATCAAGTGGCGATTACATATTTGAGAATGAAAAGTCGACCATTTTTTAATTTTTACATTAGAATTTGTCAAACATGTGGGCCTCCTTATCTTTACCGCATAGGACCTCCGAAAACCATAAGACGACCTTGAGAGTTCGCATATTAAATCAAACAATTTATACTCTAGTGGTAAAATCAACGTATATTACAAATTCTCTAAATATCAAATAAGCAAATTTTGATCATTTATTTTTTCATCAATAAAAAAACTCAATTTTATTATTTTTGAAACCAAAATATGTAGCTAACGATAAATCTTAAAGCTAAAAAAAAAAAAAAAAATGCACCATCGCAACGAGAATTTTGTGTATTTTAGTAGTCGGCCACTTCGATTTACTTTAGACGGTTTTCTCTTTCCAGATTTATTTCTAGTGTTGAAATTTTCGCCTAACAAAATCACATGTGATTTGTAAAATCACTTGTGATTTGTTATTTTAAGAATCACGCGAGATTTGTAAGATCACATATGATTTTTTATTTCAAAATCACATAATTTCATTAATCACATGTGATTTTCAAAATAACTAATCAATTGTGGTTTATAAATCACATGTCATTTTTCTAGGCGAAAATTTCAACAAAAATACAAAAATCTCGAAAAAAAATTTCGTCGAAATTATATAGATGTACCCCTGTATAGAAAGATTATTAAATTCTCGTTGCAATGATAAGAGTGATTTCACGTAACAATTAACGATTTGCGAGACGTTAATTTTTAAAAAGAATGATTAAAGTGAAATTTTTAAATTTGATGAAAAAAATAAGTGGTCGAAATTTGTTTATTTGATCATTGTAAAATTTGTAATATATATAGAAATTTTCTCGTATATTAAATACTCTTATAGAGAAAAGTTCATTTAGGGACTAGTTTTTTTGTACATACCAAGGGACAAATCCCCACCATCCATTTAGTTTGATCTAATGGTGGGGATTAACCTAAGATTAAACATGGAAACCTAAGTCCATGTCTTTTTCTTTCCTTTTTCTTTGTCTTTTTTATTATTCACTTTCTTTCTTTATTTATTTCTTTTTTTTTTCTTTTTTTTTTGGCTCTTTTTTCCAATTAACGTTATACTTTTTTTTTTCAATTCACATTTTTTTTCTTTTTTTTTAAATAAGTCAAGCTTTTCTTTTTTAAATAAATTCACGATTTTTTCTCATTTTATTACGTTTTCGTCCGTTTTTGTCTGTTTTCACATGATTATATACGTTTTCAGACGTTTTTGTCCGTTTTCAGACGTTTTTTACCGTTTTTATACGTTTTCGTCCGTTTTTTTACGTTTTCGTCTGTTTCAGACGTTTTTGTTCGTTATTATACGTTTTCGTCTGTTTTCAGACGTTTTTATCCGTTTTCGTCAGTTTTTATATGTTTGCAGACATTTTTGTCCATTTTCATACGTTTTCATCCGTTTTTATACGTTTTTGTCCGTTTTCATACGTTTATATACGTTTTCGTCCGTTTTCATCCGTTTTTACACGATTTCATCCGTTTTTATACGTTTTCGACCGTTTTCATCCGTTTTTATATGTTTCCGTCTGATTTCATACGTTTTCCTCTATTACTTTATGTTTTCGTCCGTTTTTAGACGTTTTCGTCCTTTTTCCTACATATTCGTCTGTTTTCTTACATTTTTGTTCATTTTCATAGGTTTTCGTCCGTTTTTCAATTTTTTTGGCTAATTTTAGACGTTTTCATATGTTTCTGAATATCACAAGTGATATTCGGTGATACTCATACGTTTTTGTCTGTTTTCATCCATTTTTGTACATTTTTGTCTGTTTTCAAACGTTTTCGTCTATTTTCATACGTTTCGGCAGTATTTATACGTTTTCAGACGTTTTTATCTGCTTTCAAACGTTTTCAGCAATTTTTTACATTATCGTATGTTTTCAGACGTTTTCGTCTGTTTTTATATGCTTTCATCCATTTTTCTCTGTTTTTATGTATTTTTGTCTGTTTTCAGACGCTTTCGTCTGTTTTCATACTTTTCAGCAGTTTTTATACGTTTTCGTCCGTTTTCATCAATTTTTCATACGTTTTTGTCCCTTTCCAGGCGTGTTTTTACCCTTTCATACGTATTCGTTCATTTTCATATGTTTTCGTCCGTTTTCATACGTTTCTGAATATCACAATTGATATTCTTAATATCACAAGTGATTTTCTTTGATATCCAAAATATCACTTGTGATATTAATAATATCAATTGTGATATTCAGAAACGTATGAAAACGAAAGAAAACGTATGAAAACTAACAAAAACAGAAGAAAATGTAAGAAAGTGAAAAAAACGTGAATTAAAAAAATGTGAAAATCACTTATAATATTCTGAATAACACTTGTAATTATCTGAATATCACTTTTGATATTCAGAATATCACTTGTGATTTTCATGTTACAAAACATTAGTTGAACATCACTTGTGATATTCGGAATATCACTTGCGATTTTCTGAATATCACTTGTGATTTTCTGAATATCACTTGTGATTTTCTGAATATCACAAGTGATTTTCAACTAATGTTTTGTAACATGAAAATCACAAGTGATAATCTGAATATCACAAGTGATATTCAGAAAATTACAAGTGATATTCATGTTACAAAACGTTAGTTGAAAATCACGTGTGATATTTAGAATATCACTTGTGATTTTCATGTTACAAAATATTAGTTGAAAATCACTTGTGAAATTCGGAATATCACTTGTAATATTTAGAATATTACTTGTGATTTTCTGAATATCACTTGTGAATTTTATGTTACAGAACAATTGTTGAAAATCACTTGTGATATTCAGAATATCACTTGTGATATTCAGAATATCACTTGTGATATTCAGAGTAATATTCAAAATATCACTTTTGAAAAAACGTGAATTAAAAAAAGCGTGAAATCACTTGTAATATTCTGAATATCACTTGTGATTTATATTCAAAATATCACTTTTGATATTCTGAATATCACTTGCGATTTTCAAGTCACAGAACATTTGTTGAAAATCACTTGTGATATTCAGAATATCACTTGCGATATTCAGATATCACTTGCAATATTTTGAATATCACTTGCGATATTCTGAATATCACTTGTGATTTTCATGTTAAAATTTTAAAAATCACTTGTGATATTCAGAATATCGCGAGTGATATTCAATATCACTCACGATATTCTGAATATCACAAGTGATATTCTGATAATCACAGTATATCACTTGTGATATTCAGAAAGGTATGAAAACATTTGAAAACATTTAAAAACGAACTAAAATGAATGAAAACGGACGAAAACGTATAAAAACGGACGAAAATGAATGAAAACAGATTGAAACCATATGAAAACGTATAAAAATGGACGAAAACGTATAAAAATGGACGAAAACATATGAAAACATATGAAAACGGACGAAAACGTATGAAAATAGACAAAAACGTAAGAAAACGGACGAATATATATGAAAATGGACGAAAACGTATGAAAACGGGCGAAAACGTATGAAAAAAATTCAAAAACAGATGAAAACGTAAGAAAATGAACGAATATATATATATATATATGAAAACGGACGAAAACGTATGAAAACGGGCGAAAACGTAAGAAAACAGACGAAAACGTATGAAAAAAATTCGAAAACAGATGAAAACATAAGAAAACGGACGAAAACGTATAAAAACGGACGAAAACGTATTAAAATGGACGAAACGTATGAAAACGGGTGAAAACATAAGATAATAGACGAAAACGTATGAAAACGAGCGAAACGTAAGAAAACAGACGAAAACGTATGAAAACGGACGAAAATGTATGAAAACGTAAGAAAACTGACGAAAACGTAAAAAACCGACGAATATGTATGAAAAACGAAAAAAACGTAAAAAAAACGCAAAAAAAGAAAAAAAAATTGAATTATAGAAAAAACGTGAAGTTAGAAAAAAAAAAAGAAAAAAAAAGAGTAAAAAAGAAAGAAAAGAAAAAAGGAAAAAAAAATAAAATAAAAGAATAAATAAGATAGACAAAAAGGACAAGAAAAAAACATGGACTTAGGTTGTCTTATTAAATCTTAGGTTAATCCCCACCATTAGATCAAACTAGATAGATGGTGGGGATTTGTCCCTTAGTTTGTAACAAAAACTTAGTATGTAAAATAACTCACCTCTACTCTTATAATATATACATAGTCAATCAATCTTACCCTTTATAAGAAGCATATCACTTTGTATAAAACTTTTTGAGAAATACACAATTTATTGCTAATAGGAGGAAAATTCAAATGCATACTCTTATTTTGGTACGTACCAATAGACAAATCTCCACCATCCATCTAGTTACCTAAGATTTAAATGAGGAAACATAAGTTCATGTTTTTTTTTTTTTTTTTCCCTTCTTTGTCTTCTTGTCTTTTTTATTATTATTATTTTTCTTTCTTTATTTCCTTTTTTTTTTTCTTTCTTTTCTTTTTGCCTTTTTTTTTCACGCTACATATAGTTTTTGTTGTTTCTTTTTTTTTTTTTTTTTTTTTTTTCTTTTTGAGTTGATGAGTATCTAAATACTCATCATTTTATACCCATCTGAACTGCAAAAACAGTTAAAAACACTCAGATATGTCACATAATACTACAAATATCTTTGGATTGTGCTTTTATATGTTTCAGGTGCAAAAGGATTGAAAACAGATGAAAAACGAGCAAAGTTTGCACACTTGACAGAATCAGTCCCTGAACTTTCAAGAAATGTCAGAAATGGTCCCTGGGAGAATTATTTTATAGAAAACTCAACAACAGTCCCTCAGGAATCATGAAATGACAAATTTTACCCTTGAAGTTCAAAATTGCAAAAATGGCAAAACAGGTCCCTCAAGTTTCAAACTTGACAGTTTTAGTCCCCGGGTTTTCAAAATTGGAAAATTATCATTAAGGACCCTTGGGAATTCACAAGTTGTCACTATTAGTCCCTGGGTAAAAAGTTTGAGGAAATTACAAAATTAGTCCCTAAAGTTTCAACTTTGGCAAAAATAGTCCCTGGAATTTTAAAACATAGAAATTATCAAATAAAGTCTTTGTACTATTCATAATTGGCAAATTACATCCTTTTGATAAACTTTGGGAAAAAGTACATTTCAGCCCCTCAAATTCAGGTTTTTACAAAATTGGTCCTTGTAATATTACTTAAACCTTATGGACCCTTTTGTATTATTAAAGTCCAATTTCCAAATCCAATCCAAACCTGGTCCAGTCCCTGACCCAGGCCCAAACAAAACAGCCCACTCACCCTTAATAAATATAAAACGGGTTTGACCCGCGTTGACCACCCTCCATCTTCAACCTCCTCTCCACCTCACCACCTGCTACACCACCATTCCACCTCCACCTTCCTCAAACTCCACCTCACTACCCTTCCTGTCACCCTCTCAACCAAACCCATTCCCCTGGTTTTGTACTAGGGGAGGACACGTTTAAAGCCTACAACCTGTCAACCCCTACAACCTGCCAACTCTTACACCACCACCCATAGCTCATCCCTTTACTCCATTGTGTCCCCCTCCACCATCACAACATCCCAAAATACATTTAATGAATGAAAAACGGCTACAAGTTACCAATTGAACTTTTGGCGTTAAAAGTCAATTTGAATGGCTGTGATGAAGTCAGGCAATCCAATGGCCTAAATTGAAGTGGGATTCACTCTAAGAGACACCTGGAACCTTTTGGGATACTATATAAGAAGAAAGAAGCATGGAAGAGAAAGTAGTAGATTAATTAGAGTAAAATAGTGTAGTCGTAGTGTAATTTAATTATTTGTTGTAATTTTCAGTTAAATCTTGTTGTACTCAGTTTAATTAATGCAATGCAAACTTTCTTTAACCTTAAATTCCAGCCTTGTTCATTTAGAATTCAGAATTGACAATTTCAAGTGAATTTGACAAATTCACTTGAAGCTTGTTAATTTTTGTTGTTTCTTGTTCTATTAAGTTCAATTACAGTCACTTATAAGCTTTTTGAAGCTTTGGTTCCATTTAAAAGACTCTTAGTTAGTTTACATTAAATACTCAAAAATACCCAAAAAAAATAGTTCATAAATAAAAAATCAGTGGGAATGAAGATTGAAAGCTGAGCAGGGTTAGTTATGGATTGCCCTTGGTAGTAGTGCTTTATGGAAAGCTATACGAAGTGTTCTAAGGTCCTGGTTCTCAGTTCTGTCTTTGAATGCCAATTGTAAGCCAAAATCTCATTTTTTATATTTTACTATAGTCCGCTTTAAAATAGCTCATTATTAGTTTGAAACTACTAATTGTTGCTTGTTAAATAGCTTTATACTAATTTCTCATATTGGTACTCAGTTTTCATCAAATCCTTAATTTAACTGTTGAAGTATTCACTTTGAGCATACTTGTGTATTTATTGTTGTTATTAGTATTTGTATGCTTAAATAGGTATATGGTATCATATTATAAGTTTGTGTATCAGTCTTGTAGGGTATGTCAACCTAATTCTTTCAAAATCAATAAACAGTTTATTTAAAGGGGTGTTTGGATTAACTAGTTCATCTGTGTTCCAGGAGGTTTGAATTGTTGTTGCTACTTGTTATATGTCACAGTAGGTTATACTTTCTTAGTTAAGTCATATAAACCAATACTTGTTAGTTAAAAAGTCAAAATTAGTTTTAAAATAACCTTACTAGTAATCTGTTAGGATTTGGTAGTTCATTTTCATCATATAGGCTCATTACTTGGTAATTTAGCTTAAGATCATGTAATTACAGCTTATCTTAACATAATTAGTTATTAGATTAAGGAAGAATTTCATATTAGTCAACTTAGGAGTGAAATCTCATAAAGTCAAATTGCATAGTTTCAGGAAAATCCCAAAATTCCAAGAATTTTCTTGAATTTTGTGTTTGGATTGAGGCTTTGGAATTTGTACCACTTATACTAGGCCAGCTTATCTTTAGGAATCAAGTATTAGCTTATTTTTATAATTTTTCTTTGTGGCTTATTTAAGTGTTCAAAACAGCATGCAGGGCATGCATATACCCTACACCCAGAACTTGTTCCAAATAGCTAGTTTCAATAAACTCCCTTGAGTTCATTAGTGGCCCCACAATTTGCTTCTTGTTTTTTTAGAAAGCCATTAAGCTCATCTTTAAGGGTCTGAGCTTATTTCTTGCTTTTTGGCTTATTAGATAGGGCTGCTTGTAGCTTAAACTTTGTCCCAATCCATATATGTGCTGAGTCATCAGCATAGACCCCCATCTTCCAAGCCCTCCCCTGGTCTCCATAGTGGGCCCCAGAACTCATACTTTGGCTTTTAGAAAAGCCAATAAGCTTAGCTGATTGGATCATCTTTCAATTTGGACTCCTGATCTCTCATGTGGGCTCCACAAGGCCTGCTAGTTGGATCTTTTGGCCTGAGTGGACTGTGGGTATTTGGATTTGCTTATTTAGCTTATTAGCTTATTTAGTGTACCTTTTTGATTGTTTCTGCTTATTTTCGAGTACACTTAACTTATTGCAACTTATTTCACCCTTGGTTTGTAATATGTGGCTTCTTACAAGCTTATTCAAGTTTCACAAAATCCTAATGAGCTTGAACATTCAAACCTGTTAATCACTTTGGATTCCAAAGTGCTTATTTTTAAGCTTCAGCCAAGTCACTTTTATTAAAGTTGCTTAATTTAAGTAGTTAAATAGTTTTGTAAAATAAAATTCCAGAAAAGACAAAAAATAAAATAAGTGATAGTTTTTATTTAATTTAATTTATCTTTTTAATTTTCCTTTTTAGCTTTTTATTAAGCACTTTGCAATTTTATATTTTTATTAATTTCCTTTTATATTAAAGTATGTTTGTTAATTTTTCCAGATTTTTATCTTGTCATTTAGTATTAATTAGATTTAATTTTAGTTTTATTAATAATTAATTAATATTTAAGTATTAAATAGCATAATTAGTTTTTATTAAGCACACCCTAGTTTTTATATTTTTCCTAGCTTTTATATGTTGTAAAATAGTTTTAGGAATTTTTCCATAATTTTTACTGTTCATCTTTTAGTTTTTATAATTTAATTAGTTTAAATAGTTTTTAATTAATAATTAAGTTAATAATTAGTAAAATAGTTTAAAAATAATTTTTAAAAAGTTTTTATATTTTTTATCGATTCCTGTAATGGTTAAGTAGTTTTATAAAAAAATTTATAATTTTATAAATTAGTTTAGTATTTATTATAATTAAAGTAGTTTAATTAGTTTATAATTAATAAAAATTAAATAAAAAGTCTAAAAAAATATTTTCTTTTTCCATTAATTTTATTTTATCATTTGAATTCCAAAAATATAAATTTCACATCCGTGGGATTTATATTGAACAGAATTCACGTTTTGTTTCGTACGTTAAACGTAGTTTTAATTAATCGTATGCATTTTTAGGTTTTAAACGTTTTAAATTTATTTAGGTTTACGTTTTAGTTAAAATCGTTTATTTAAGTTATTTTATTTTATAAAACCTTAGAATAATCACTCACACATACTTATACCCTTTTCTGTTCATAATCACTCGTTCACAAATTCGTCTAAATACCGTCGCACGCCTCGTTGGGACATAACGACCCGGGGAAACACTGTATTCCACGGAAGCATTGGTCTAAGCTGTTTGACCGTTATGGTTGACCATTCACAAGTGGTTGACTAATAATTTTCTGACTGTTTACCACCAATCATGAGTCTTTTTTTACACGCTTCTTTTTTTCGTTCTAATTCACGTTTTTTTTCCTAATAAACGTTTGTTTTCGCTTTCATACATTTTCGTCTGTTTTCATACGTTTTTGTTTATTTTCGTACGTGTTCGCCCGTTTTCATATATTTTTGCCCGTTTTCTTACATTTTCGCCCGTTTTCATACGTTATTGTCCGTTTTCATACGTTTTCGTCCGCTTTCTTAGGTTTTCGCCTGTTAACGTCTGTTTTCATATGTTTTCTTATATTTTTGTTCGTTTTCATACGTTTTCGTCTGTTTTCATACGTTTTCATTCGTCTTACTACATTTTCATCCGTTTTCTTTCGTTTTCGTCCATTTTTCATACGTCTTCGTCCGTTTTCATGCGTGTTTTTACGCTTTCATACGTTTTTATTCATTTTCATACAGATTAGTCCGTTTTCTTATGTTTTCGTTCGTTTTCATACGTTTTCGTTCATTTTATCCGTTTTCTTTCGTTTTCGTTCATTTTTCAAACGTTTTTGTCATTTTCATACATGTTTTTACTCTTTCATACGTTTTCTTCCGTTTTTATACATTTTCGTTTGTTTCTTACGTTTTTGTTCATTTTTTCATTCGTTTTCATTCGTTTTTAAATGTTTTTGGCAATTTTCAGACGTTTATATGTTTCTAAATATTACAAGTGATATTCTGAATATCACAAATTATGTTCTGAATATCACAAGTGATATTCTGTGATATTCTAAATATCACAAGTGATATTCTAAATATCACAAGTGATTTTATGTGATATGGAGAATTTCATAAGTGATAATATAAGTACCACAAATGATATTCTGGATATTATAAGTAATATTCTGTGATATTCAAAGTATCACAAGTGATATTCTGAATATTATAAGTGATTTTCTGAATCTGACAAGTGATTTTCAACAAATGTTTTTTAACATGAAAATCACAAGTGATATTCAGAAAATCACAAGTGATAGATATTCAGAAAATCACAAGTGATATTTAGAATATCACCATTGATATTCAGAAAAACACAAGTGATATTCTGAATATCATTTGTGATATTCGGAAACGTATAAAAACGGACGAAAACATAAAAAATGGACTAATACGTATGAAGATAGACGAAAACATAAGAAAAACACAGAAAATCACTTGTGAATATCACAAGTGATATTCTAAATATCACAAGTTATATTCTGAACATCACAAGTGATATTCTGAATATCACAAGTGATATTCTGAATATTACAAGTGATTTTCTTTGATATGGAGAATATCACAACTTATACTATGAGTACCACAAATGATATTCTGGATATTATAAGTAATATTCTGTGATATACAAAGTATCACAAGTGATATTCTGAATATCATAATTAATTTTCTGAATTTGACAAGTGATTTTCAACAAATGTTTTGTAACATGAAAATCACAAGTGATATTCAGAAAATCACAAGTGATAGATATTCAGAAAATCACAAGTGATATTTAGAATATCACCATTGATATTCATAAAAACACAAGTGATATTCTGAATATCATTTGTGATATTCGGAAACGTATAAAAACGGACGAAAACGTAAAAAAATGGACTAATACGTATGAAAATGGACGAAGTATGAAAACAGACGAAAACATAAGAAAATCACAAGTGCTATTCATAATATCACAAGTAGAGGTGGCAAAACGGGCGGGCGCGGGCTACGGGCTAAACGGACTATGGGCTAAATAGGCACGGGCTAAACGGGCGCGGGCCAAACGGGCGCATGTTATACGAATCGTCTTAAAAAAGACCTAAAACAACAAAAAAAAAATCACAAACGTAACATCTCATTTATATTTAAGTAACTAAATATATTATATTCATAAGTTTTTCACTAAAAACAATTTAATGCGAGAGAAAAACATGTGCCCATTTTGCCCATTTAATTTCTAAATGGGCAATATATGCCCATTTCAAAAAAAAATAGGGGGACCAAATGTACCCAAATCTTTTAAACATTTGCCCATTTTGCCCATTTTTTTGATTTTGAGCACAAATTGTCACCTCTAATCACAAGTGATATTCAGAAAATCACAAGTGATATTCTAGAACCACTGAATATCACTTGTGATATTCAGAAACGTAAGAAAATGGACGAAAATGTAAGAAAACGGACGAATACATATGAAAACAGACAAAAACGTATAAAAGCGTAAAAACACGTATTAAAACGAACGAAAACGTATGAAAAATGGGAGAAAACGAAAGATTACGGATGAAAACGGACGAAAACGTTTCTGAATATCACAATTGATATTCAGAATTTCACTTGTGTTTTTATGAATATCGATGGTGATATTCTAAATATAAATTGTGATTTTCTGAATATCTATCATTTGTGATTTCCTGAATATCACATGTGAATTTCATGTTACAAAATATTTGTTGAATATCACTTGTCAAATTCAGAAAATCACTTATGATATTTGGAATATCACTTGTGATACTCTGAATATCACAAAATATTATTTATGATATCCAGAATATCATTGTGGTACTCATAGTATCACTTGTGATATTCTGCATATAACAGAAAATTGCTTGTGATATTCAGAATATCAATTGTGATATACTGAATATCAATTGTGATATTCTGAATATCACAGAATATCACTTGTGATATTTAGAAACATATGAAAACGTATGAAAATTGCCAAAAACATTTAAAAACGGACGAAAACGAATGAAAAAATGAACGAAAACGTAAGAAAACGAACGAAAATGTATGGAAATGGAAGAAAACGTATGAAAGTGTAAAAACATGTATGAAAAGGACAAAAACGTTTGAAAAATTAACGAAAATGAAAGAAAATTGACGAAAACAAAAGAAAATGGATGAAAACAGACGAAAACGTATGAAAACGAACGAAAACATAAGAAAATGGGCGAATGTGTATGAAAACGGACGAAAACGTATGAAAGCGTAAAAACACGTCTGAAAACGGACGAAGACGTATTAGAAATGGACGAAAATGAAATAAAATGGTCGAAAATGTATTAAAACGAATGAAAACGTATGAAAACGGACGAAAACGTATGAAAACGAACGAAAATGTAAGAAAACATATGAAAACGTATGAAAACAGACGTTAACGGGAGAAAACATAAGAAAGCGGATGAAAACGTATGAAAACGGACAAAAACGTATGAAAACGGACGAAAACATAAGAAACCGGGCGAAAATAGATGAAAACGGGCAAGAACAGACAAAAACGTATGAAAACGGACGAAAACGTATTAAAACAGATGAAAATGTATGAAAGGTGAATTATAACAAAAAAAGAAAAAAAGAAATGAAAAAACAAAAAAAGAAGTGTGTAAAAAAAGACACCAAGAAAAAAGAAACAAAAAAAAGATCAAAAAAAAAAAAGAAACAAAAAAACTATAAAAGCATGAAAAAAAAGATGCAAAAAAAAAATGGAAAAAAAGAAAGGAAAAAAATAAACGATAAAAAAGACAAAAAGACAAAGAAAAAAAAACATGGACTTATGTTTCACATTTAATCTTATGTTAATACCCACCATTAGATCAAACTAGATGAATGGTGACGATTTGTCCATTGGTATGCACCAAAATTAGAGTATGCAAAATAAAGTGCCTCTGCTAATAGTACAAATCTACTAAGTTAATAATGAAAATTTAAATTACTTTGATTTAAAATAATGAAGGGGCGTTTAGTTCACAAAATGTTTTGAAAGAATTGTAATATGTCAAAAGAATTGTAATATAATTTGAATTACTTGTAATATGAACAAATTATAATTGTAATCTGAATTAGTTGTAATGTAAATTATATGTAATATGCAGTCATTACAATTCTAAATATTACTAATAATCATAGTAAAATAATAAAAATAATAAAGAGTTAAATTTGATAAAAAAGAAAAGAAAAAGTAACTATGTGTTAATATAATACGTACTAAAATAATAATAATAATAATAATAATAATAATAATAATAATAATAATAATAATAATAATTGAAATAATAATAATAATAATAATAATAATAATAATAGTAATACTACTACTACTAATAATTAAATAATAATTAAATATTTAACAACAACAACATTAATAATAATATTAATGCTTTAAAGTAAAAAATTCTGAATTATAATGAAATTCAAAACTTTCTATCAAACTTCCTATGAGGTAATTAGAGTGATTGAATTAAAAACCTACGTAATGTAATTTAAATTATAACTAGTTATAAAGCCCGCGCACGCGCGGGGTTTATTTATAAAATTTTTAATAATGTATTTTTATTTATTAGAAAAAAATAGCTTAATTCTTGTTTTTTGTTTTAGTTTTGATATATAATTATGTCTGATGTACGTGCTAAAAGTTCATATATAGTACTTTCGTATACATGGTTCATCTTTATGTACAAACTTTAACTACTGCATGTTGTGTTTGTATATTGATAATTTAGATCAATTAACTTTTAAATTTTATGCTGAAATATTAATAGTTGTGTTACCATGTCACTTTCGTAAGTTCAACTATTATTATATTTTATAATTAGACAATAAAAAACACTAATATAATATGTTGCAGATTTATCATCCTATGAATTTTAAATTGAATTGACTAAAGCATTATGTAACACATTTTGTTGGTATAAATCAATAGTTATATGTTTTTTGATTTTTTGTTATTATTGAAAAGTGCATTTTTTTTTAGGCATGTGATAGAATTAGAATTATACATCATTATTGTATGTGTCACCATATAGAGATACGTGAAGTTCACCAAAAGGCCCAACGGTATGTGAGTTGTCGAACGGTTGTAAATCGTTGAAATACTCACTTATCTACAACGTCCATTCATTATCCGTAACGACAAAGAAAGGCAAAGAATTCATTGGACCTAGTAGCAAAGCACTTATATGCAAATGAGCTTAAACATGGTTAATGACATGTCAGGGACACGGGGGTCATAAAGTCGTTTATTTGTCCAAGATTAGAATGATGAAATAAAACGTTTCATGCTAATGAATTTTAATTAAAACATATTCAAATTCACAGCCCATTTTGATCATTTGGTTCGAAGATAAAGAGCGCTGCAAGTATTGATTATGGACTTCCATACCAACCACCATTATTGATCTAAGCCATTAAGATAAAGAACACCGCATAACTGTCAACAACCTTTGTTTCTTTGCCAAGACATACATACTATAAGCAAACCAGTAGCCAAAGGATCAAGCAGTGGCGAAGCTTGAAAATTCGAAGTGGGGGGTCGGGATCTAAAATATTTTTTTCCTAACGCTATTTTTCGGGTAATATGTTCGGGTCAGTGATTCGATTCGGGTCGGGTCAAAAATTAAATACTATTATTATATTAAAAAAAGTTTCAATCACTAATAAACTCAACATTTATCCAAGACAACTAAACATTCTTTCAACCAAATCGTCAAGAGTAGCCGACACACTCTTTCAACCAAATCGTACATGATATTTTTCCCAGTTTCTACAAGAGTTTGGCAGAGATCAGAAAGAGTTGATACCTCACTTAACTTGGCATTATTTATCCTTTCAACTTGAAAAATCTCCAATTGACCAACTAATTGATTTCTCTCCTGCTCAGTAAAGTCCGCAGGATAATATTTCTCAACAAGAAGAACAATGTGATCAATATTAATCTTTTTTGAACATAAAGTCGAACCAAGAGATAACAACTCCATTGATTGCTCACTGAATCTAGAATCCAACTCTTGTATTTGCTTATCCAATGTCTCCATAAACAAATCTACTCGGTAAAAATGTTCAAATGTAACATGAAGATCTTTTTTACGAGGCCGATACCGGGTAGATCTATACGGAGCACTCATATCGGGCATCTCTATTTCATGTCTTTGACAAAAAAAAATAACTTCCTCAATTAAAGAATCCCATCCATCGTTTCTAAAATTATTTAGACTAACCTTTGTGGCTGAAACTAAATCCATTGCATTAAGGATGTCTTGGGATTTCTTTTGTAATCCTTGACAAAGTGCATCAGTCTTTTGCATCACACTTTTCATCATGTGAAGAACAAACACAAACTCAAATGACTTCAAGTAACTATAAGCACAAGCTTGGTATGTTAACCAACGAACTACATCAATTGTGCCTTTCAATCTTAAACGGTTTTTCCTTTTTTCCTCTTCACTTTGTTTTTCTATGAAATTTTCAATGTGTGCTTCTTGATTCACTAAATTAGACACAAATACAAATGCCTTTTTGTGTGTTGCAGATTTAAGGTGCTTCAACAAAGGACATTTATCCCCATCATTACATTTTTTCCAATTGTCAAATCCGTCACAACTAAATGCACTATGACCACTTTGCTCATTTGGTTTCTCCTTATACAAATAACATAGAAAACAATAAGCCTTGTGTGTTGTTGGAGAATACTCTAACCAATTAGGGAACATACCAAACCAAGCAAATTTAAATCGACGAAGATTATTCTTTGGACCTCTAGGCTTATACTCTTTAAGCTTAGGTTGATACACTCCTAATGATATATATGCTAGCCTTACTTGCTCACGTGCCTCAACCGGATATTTCCACATTTCAAGTCGTTTAGCAGGATCTCTTTCTAGGCTACTAACATCATATGGTTGTTGTTCATTGCATTTAGCTTGTGGAATATCAGATGGTTGTTCATTGCAAATATCAGATGGTTGTGCCTCAACCGGTTCGCTTGTTGAACCTTTTTGACGTTTACTCTCTTGACTTTCAACATCAATTCCTTCTACTTGTTGTTCTTCGTTCTTTCTTTTAAAAAATGAAGTTATGGTTTTATTCTTTACCATATTCACAATGTATAAATCTGTAAACCTACATAAATTGCAAATAACTTATATTAGTGATTTAGTGGTATCCTAATTTCTAACTCACAATCTATAAATTAAACAATATGAGATTGAACCCATTCACCCAATTGACCCAATCACCCAAATCTGGTCCTAACTCCTAACTCCCAAAACTGGTCCTAATTTCTAACTCACAATTTGATGGATAAATTAAACAATTAACAATTTAACATACCTTCGGGGAATCGGCCAATCGGGGTTTGGGAGGAGATGGAGATGAGCAGCAGCCGAGCAGAGCTGCAGAAGCAGCCAAGCAGAAGCAGCCGAGCAGCAGGGGGGGGGGGGGGGCGAGCTCAGGTTCGGGGTTTGGGACTTGGGAGAAATCGAGAATGGGAGGATAGGATGGATTTGAGATTTGGTTTTTTTTTTTTTTTTTTTTTTTTATTGTTTGTTTACTTTAGATCCGGTTGTCACTTGTAGTTGTATGTTTAGATTATAAGATCCGGTTGTTTTTTCTTTTTTTTGTATGTTTTTTCTTTTTTTTTTTTTTTTTTTTAAATGGGCTAAATAATAACTAAATAAGATGGGCTTATGTAAATGTATTGGATCAATTTTTTTTTTTTTAAGATGGGCTTATGTAAATGTATTGGATCAATTTTTTTTTTCTAAAACTATGGGGGGTCGAAACCGAATTAAAATGGGGGGGTCGAAACCGAATATACCGAAATTTTTCTACACGAAAACTATATACCCCCTATATCGCAAAAAAAATTTCGGGGGGTCGGGCGCCCCCCCCCCCCCCCGCCCCTACTAAGCTGCGCCCCTGGGATCAAGAGTCCCCGCATGCCCAACCTATAACAAACTACTAATTCTAATTAAAATTCATAGCATAACAGTTGTGATATGCTGCTACAATTGCAAAACAGGTAAAAGATACACTCAAATAATTTTCATCTTAATTGATTTGACCCGTGCTTTGCAGTTGAGCTTCTGTAATTGTATGCATCTTGTAAAACCATCATAACTTGCAGACCTTAAATCTTGCAGAATCTTAGAAGTTGCATATCTTAAAACTTGCAAAACCTTAACATGCAGATGAACTGAACAACTTTGAAAACCTAGTCAATAGAACAAAGATATTTGCATTAGATGGAATTCATGAGGAAAAAAAACTTCATATGATGGCATGTCAATTTAAGCCACATACACAGCCTAAATTACTTAACTGTACACCATTCAACAGGCATAAATATGTATGGACCATGCTACTTTAGAGATAGCCTAAACATTAATTCCAAAGCTACAATAAGGCTGTGAATTCACTGTAATTTAGAGCAACCAAATAGATTATCACAATTACGTGTGTGTGTGTCGATGTGAACTTCTTACCCCATAAGAAGTTCTAAATCATAACAAAAGTTATGATGTGCAAGGGGAATAGGTTGCTCCAACGCGAATTGCTTGAATGTTGTCGGGTCGCTCGCCTCGCCATCCTTGTTCCCTGTAGTAATAATATTAACATATGATAAGTTAGTGGATTACATTGGGTTATATTTTATTACGGAACCTGCTCAACCCATCCATTTTAGCACCTATAATATTTATCGAGAGCCTTTAAAAAAAATATACTTATCGAGAAAATATAGAACCAATACATCATGTCACGTACCAGCATTTGGATCCTCACGAACCAATGAATCTTCTCATGAAACTAAACAGCATGGAAGAAGGTTGGTGCAAAGAGAACCCATGTTGTAGACTTGCTGGTACTATAAGAAGAAACCATAACACATGAGATATGATTGTGATGCATGTAATCACAACGTAATAACCACATTGAAAAACCACATCCAAACACCCTATAAGACTTATCAATTAAGCTCATATTTGAGATATACCTACAATATGTTCAACCCATTATGAGTTTAGCTCAAATTTATCGCCTTGACCTGTAAAAAACAAAGTATAACTTGAATCGACCCTCTTTTAGATTGTCCAAAAATCATGCGTACTTGAAGGACCTTCTGTTCATCTCAGCATGCCCTCCATCTCGAAACGCTCAATTATATACAAAGCTCGTGTGAACTAAATAATCATGGTGGGGTGTGTGCGCACGCGTGTATCAGAGGCCAATGGTGGGGGTACGGGAAGGTACTTAATACAAAGATAACAACTCACCATTCATCTGATTTAGGATATCGTCTGTGCCATTTTGTTATAGCCCGACGACGTAACATAAAATGCATTACTTCCACTACCCAAGATTGCAACTACACTAACATGATTGTTATCATATGCTAACTACTGGCGTCTTTTTTAAAAAAAAATCAAATTTCTTAACTGAGGTGAATTAGCTAGTGTGTGCATTTAAACTAACCTTATGTGGTGTAGGAGTTTTCGCCCTCAAATGTCAGTGTCACGTAAGGTACATGTATATTCGGGTCAATCCAGCCTAACACGTGCCTAAACTTAGCCATTACCCAAACCTTAAGTAATCCATTACCACAATCTCTGTAGTAATGGTGGTGAAAGGAAAAGTGAGTTACCAATCTTTTACTTGTCTCACGTGCTTTTAATGCTTTTGAGTTTTGATACCACGTGTTGTTTATGCAATAACTCAGCTGCCTGTTGGTGTCCAAACGGATCCGAGTTGTTGAGTATTAAATTTCTTGTGGATGGATCAACAACGTAGCCTTGACAAGTCACCCATTCCAGCAATTGCAGTAACAGGTCCTTCTTTTCAGGTTGATCTATATGGTGTGTTATCCCCATGGAAAACAAACCTTGAAACAGATAATATGCCAATAAAGTGCCTCACTTTTAGGGGTGTTTTGGATGTGCGTTTTAAAAGTGATTATGTGATGATGCCATAATAGATCACATGATTAGCTCTAATGAAGATACAATAACCACATATAATTGATTATATATAATTCTGATTATTTTTAAAGTTCACAAATGAAAATATGAAATTACCACAAATATCATTTTATGAAATGAGAGAGGTTTCATGAAATTTAAACATCTCTTAAATTAGGATAAAGAGGCGGTAAATGTGTAATTTTGCCTTAGTAGTGTTGTAAAACCAATAATGCAAACTGATTATTGTTACTTCAAGGCATAAGTATCATAAATTTAGTTCCAGAACACAATTCCAAACACCCACTAAAAAAAGAAATTTAATTACCTCGTCGATCTTGTAGCCGAAGGTGAGGATTAAAAACTCTCATAAATGAGGTTGAAAACCTCTTCATAGCAGGCCGATAAATGAACCTTGCATTGCCCTGAATAATGAATTAATACATTTAGTAAGTGAAACCAACATACCATTCTATTCATAAGCTTTCGATATAGTTAAAGTCTTTACATAAGTTCAAGGTCCAATATTTTAGGCCCATTATGGCTAGTGGTCTTCATTCTTCAAGCTTGTAATAGACATTATAAATGTTAATTATATTTTTAGTATTTTTGTTATCCAGTAATACAGTGTCATACTAATGTTTAGAGCACCATTTCTTTAGAAGTACCTTAAACATATTCTATCAGGTTGGTTACTAATTTACAACATTGAATAAGAATTGTATGAATGCTATAGAATGGCAGCTTCATTACCTCAATAACAGTTCTTAATATAGTACAAACTTTTTTAGTTTTTCGAGATCCGAGACTGGTATCAGCACTGAAAGTTTTGTATTCAAGCATTTTTCGTTCCTCTTTATGGATATCAGCAATTCTGTGTTTTCTCTTGTAATGCTGATAAAGTTGAAATCATACAACCAAAGGTTATTCCCGATCGGTCTACTCTACTACTTTGGGGTCAAGATGTTACATAAGGAAAACATTGTAGATGTAGAAGAACATACCTGCAGCCCCGGAAACCAACCATTGGGTTCACTTCTGATAATTTCTCGATTCTTAAATACATTTCATCCTGATTCATGCATGTATCCTCAGTCAGCTCACCCGCAATTTGTTATAGATCACCTTTGGGTAGAAATGCATGTAGTAAAGGGTCTAGAAGGCGAGTCGTCACCGGGAGTCCTGACTTTTTTTATAAAATATAAACTTTGAGAATGTGAAATAAGCGTATGGTTAGGTTTAGGTGTGTAAAATGCTAAAAAGTGATAAAAATTACCATCCATTTCTCGGAAAAGGCCTTCAAAGTCTGATCTTTGGTAAGGCAATAAGAGTCCGAGAGCTGTTTTTCTATGCTCAATTGTGATGGCAATGATCGTTTTCCTTACGGCTTTTATCCTCTCATCAGAAGCAATAAACTGAAAAAAAAATCCAGAAAGTGTAAATGCTTTTAAATTATAGCAATACTAATGAGGAATAACTCAACCGTAAATTGTCATAAGCTTTAAATCCTTGATGAGTTGCCAATCCTTTATAGAAACTTTTCTTGTAAGTACGGACTATTCAGTAACATTACATCTTTCTACTTCTAATATGTGTAATTTTGACAGTATGAAATGAATAAGATTACCATATGCTCAGTCCTACAAAGACTGAGCAGGGTTAATAATAATCTGTATAACGGACCTAATAAAATCTTATAGTTGATGTTCCCAGGTTAATGAATGTTTTTTGCTTCCTATTCTTAGAAGAATGCGGCCCCAAAGCAGCTTGTATAGCAACCACTTATTAGTTCCTACATCCAAGATGGCCAAATATGAGTGAACAAAAATTACGAATCAAGTAAAGAGGATAAGCGCCATGGTTGCGACCATAATAGGTCCATACTTATAAAAAAAACACTCACAGCTCGCAATCTCATTGCACAGGTGGCTCAGACAGGTGAACAATCAAACAAAGAGGGTACCTGTCATGGCTGCGACCGTAATAGGTCACCTCGCCAAGATACGGGAGATCTCAGCTTTACTAAACAAACCCGAACTCATCACAGCCATTCGAAGACTGGATAGATCCTCCATGGCTGCAAGCTTATGTAGCTTGCCCTACCATTGACCGTAGTTTTGCCATGCACAATTATCATAGCACTGTACAACGGGACAATCAACTATAAGCAGACAATGCTGCAAGCACATGCGTACCACGCTAAAAGAGAATAGAATGTCGTGACGTAGGAAGGTCAGGCAAGAAGACAATCGACTAAAGAGGATACGCCCACCATGGCTGCAACTGTCATAAAGTGCCTTGCCAAGATGCGGAAGATCTCACCTTTATTGAGTCCGTCCAAGCACATCCCAACGTCACACACATACCTTTGTAATTGAATCTGTTTTTTTTTTTTTAAAATAACACACAACTTAGTAAGCTTCGTCAGCTAATCACCTTCTTTTTTACCAACCACAATTACCACAACACTGAAGAACGGGACAACCAATAATAGTAACTATCCCTAAGCTGCAGCATACCGACAAAATACGATTTTTAAGCAAATTGAAACTATAATTGCAGAGTGTGTGTTGTTATAAGGAACATATACTGTCAAACTCAACATTAGCACCAAATCCCCTAATAAATACAGATTGCCTTCTGAAAAGACTTGTGTCATATTCAATAATTAAACCTACTTCAGAACCACGAATCCACTTACTCTCTAATCATCTTCCAAGCCATCTTTATTAATCAAACCCTAATTTTTTTCCCAAATTTGAAAGAAAATCTTTATTAATCTAATTTTTTTGAAAGAACTTCTTTTGATTTGAACCATTGGATCAAATCCAATGGCTAACAATTATCCAACTTGTTAGCAATTGTTCCTCACAATTTCCAACATAACATACAAAAACCAAAACATAAAGATAAAAATCTAAACTTTACCAGAAAATATATTGAAATTAGTCATACTCCCTTTAGTCGCCTCGTGATCTGGCAACGGTTTAGGAGCAATATCATTGAATTGTACCTCCTTTGTGAAGCCGCGAATAAGCATGAATAACCCATGACCGGTCAATTTTGGTAAAATTAGGGGTTTGTTGGTTGACTTCTTCTTTTCTTTTTTGTGTCGATATATGATGAAATACTGGAAGGGAATTGTGGTTTTGTTTTTTAAATTGTTTGTTTAAACCCCTCAAGATATAGTAGATTTACCCCCACCTTTTTAAAGTTTTCTTTTTTCATACTTTTGACACGTATAACTTTTCACTCACTTTTCATCTAAAACGAATTTACAAAATTTTTTGGTTAAATTAGGAAATATTTAAGCCTCTTTTTATTAAAAATCATTAAAATAAAAAACAAAATAAAAAATTTATTACTTAATAAAGTATGATTTGATTTTTTGAAATGAAAAAGTCCCCACTAGGGGTTTTATTTTATTAGGAAAAAGATTCCTTCTGATCTGCAAACTAAACAGCTTATGTAATGTAATCAGATTACAATTACATCTAATTACTCTAGACTACAACGAACCAAACACCCAAGGTTACAAATATGAATATATACATTAATATCATTTTATTTTGTTAATTGAAAGATTAATTAATGTCTTTTTATCTAAATTAATTAAATTTCAGTTACAATTTTGAAAATTTATTAATAACTTAAATTTATGATCATATTCTTTTAAATTTAAAATGAGAGATGATCGAATTATTTGGTGCTTGAAGTCATAGATTACTAATGTAGTAAGAAATGAACATGTTGGAGTCGAGATGAAGAACTTGATGTTGTTTACAACAATTGACTATTTTGTATAAATTACATGTTACATCTTAGCACGGCATACCTTTTTACATATATATGTCACATGATTTGATCGTCATAGTATTTTTACGACAATCAACAGATTTTCTGTTACTCAATTATTATTATTATTATTATTATTTTATGTTGTAATGATCCACCAGAAAATAATCCACACCATTATTAGTAGTCAAGGTATTTATTTCTGTTAGTGTGTATTTGTTTTTCTCATAACATTGTTCGTAAATAAATTAATCATAGGGTATTTGTCATCACAACGTGCGTTTACGCGACTAGCTAGTTATAGTGTTTACTTTCTAGAAAGAGAATAAATGTCACAATTTCCTTCTCTTTGTAAGATAGTAATACTAAAGGATTTGTAGCCTAGCAATATAATACCTTATGTTGTGTAAAAAATTCGTTGTTTTTTTTTTTTCAAATTCAATTATGACATGTGAGATTGATTGGTAAGACTAAGTGTAATAAGAAACTCTAATTAAGGTCACATTCATCACCGATGCTTCAGCGATAACTCAATTTTTTTGCTAGAACAAACTCTACCATCAACTTAGACAACCAAAACATGCTCCACCAAAACACACACACACAAACACAAAAAACGCACACTCAGGACCTGGCTTTGAGGAAGAACGAGTCTTGCCTTTTTGTCATGTAAGACGCGTCGTGCGAGGACTCCCTAACAAGAGAAGACTCGTGCTGAAGTTGTCACCTAGACGAAGACCCGTCTTCGTTTATCAATTAAATGTATACATCGTGTAGTTCGTTTGCTTTTAAAAAGAAAGAACTGTGAAACATGACATTTCGTTCTGTTTTAGATAGTTATAGTTATCGAAAAGAAAGATTCTTTATAATAGTGGCAAAAACTTTTTTTTGGCATAAAGTAAACATTTTACGTTTATCCAAAATTTATGAGGGGATGCGTTTTTAAGGGTTTTTTTTTTTTTTTTTTTTTTTTTTTTTTTTTTTTTATTATTATTATTATTATTTTTTTTAATTTTCCATTATCGGTGATTTAGGTAGGGGGCAATTCAGGTTGGGTTCGGGTTGACAGGTTAGTGGGTCAGAAAATCCCAACTCGAACATGACCAATTTAAATTATCGGGTCAACTATGTCAACCCTAACCTGTTTACACATAACCCGAACCTAACCCATTTAACCCGTATATATACTTGGGTTGGCGGGTCAAAAAGGTTACACGGTTTGAATAAGTTAAACGAGTTTCGAGTTGACCCATTTAAATCGTTTTATTTACAAAAGTCGACACATTACACGAGTTAAACGGGTTTGCAGATCGACCCATTTAACCCATTTACCCATATAATAAAAAATAAATAAATTTTAATTTAAGAAGAAATTTTAATCGGGTTGGCGGGTCGACCCGATTAATATATTTCCAACCCGAATTTGACCTGCTTAATAAACGGGTTAGATAGGTCAACCCAAACCTGTTAATTTTCGTGTCAGTTTCAGGTCGAGTTTCATGTCGGGTCAGAAATTGCCACCCCTAGATTTGGGTATTGAGTTGATCATTACACGAACGTTTCTTGTGTGAATTTATGAGAACCGACCATCTACCTTATATAGTATGACTATGAGTTATATGTCAAATATTTGTAACTTTTTTTCCGAAATGTCTACTGGAAAGACTCCAAGATAATCAAGCAACTACACATTTTAGGAGAAAAATAATTTTTTATATTCGACTCAGGTACAAATGTCCAAGCAAATGAGTAAGACATGTCTCCCTCTAAAGCTTGTGCATGAAACTAAAAACGTAAATTTGTAGCCAAATGAGTACGACATGTCTCCCTCTAAAGCTTGTGCATGAAACTAAAAAAACCTCAATTTGTGGGTCCGAAATTTTAGCAACGCCAATGAAGACATTACGTTTAAATGTTCTGGTATTTTTCTATAGTGAAGGTGCTTCCAGTATATCCAGTTTTGATCTGCACGTAACGTTCTGTAAACAGTTATACCGTGTATCAAACGTTGTTTATTAGTAGTACATTTATCTTGTTTGCGAATCATCTACTTTTGTATCCGCTACGTTGGCTGATTCCATTGGAAAGTAAGCTAAACGTCTAAATCCATAAAATCTGCGTTTTTTAAGTTCATCCAAATCTTGATCAATACTATTTAGGGATTAACGTGTGCTTTATTTATAAATGATAATGAAGAATCATATATCTTTTCATTCTTTTGAATCTTAACATTATTTTATATGACAGATATCGTATATTGGATTTGATTGTTCATATAACTTCAATTACTAATAATTGTGGCGAAAGTCAAAATTTGCTTTTTACACTTTTTGATTTTTAGATGCACGGTTCTTATCGTTCGCTAGTCTTTGCTTGACCTTTTAAAAGACTCTTTTCTCCTTTTATATTGTCTCATTCTCTCAGTAAGAAACACAAATATACTATAATGATAAAACTGAAGATGTAATATTACGTCGACACTAATATAACCGTAGCTGAATTTAAAAATAGTTTTGCTAACAACAACCTTAAAAGATGCACCAAACCGTGCCACTGCTAACGACAACCTTAAATTAGTTGGTTTGTAAGGAATGGAAAAGAAAATAAATTGGTTAGTCCCAAAAATGGGGTTTTGTCTTGAGTTACCGGGGAAGATGTTTTTTGGTGTGTTAGGAATAGAGAGCCGTGAAAGATGAGCCTTCTTCTTGGTCCTAGTCTTGCACTGCCAAAGGAGAAGGAGGGTGGTTGGAAAATCATATTGTTGTGGGTTAGAATGGATGATGGTCCAATATGTGTATGCTTGCTTGACTTGTGAGTATGGCTGCAAGTTAAGTAAAGGTACCTAAGTGCATGGGAAATGTAGCCTCCATTTTAGTGTGCCCAATAGTGATGGAATGAAGCATTTGCCTTTGAAGATGGCTACTAATTCTACTCCTATATTTTTTTGTGTGAGGATGTGTGACTGCACTAATGATATGGTCTGTGGAATTAGGAGGAAATGTAGTTAATAGGTAGAATGTTATGGTGAATAATATAGATTGTGATTAGTAATTCTGTTGATACTAGTCACATCATGGATATGCAGTTTTAG
Organism: Artemisia argyi; assembly: GCA_030686995.1. Taxonomy (NCBI): domain Eukaryota; kingdom Viridiplantae; phylum Streptophyta; class Magnoliopsida; order Asterales; family Asteraceae; genus Artemisia; species Artemisia argyi. The sequence goes on along the minus strand of CM060696.1, from coordinate 142,278,974 downwards.
AGAATCGTATTTGTATAGCTACATAGTAGAGTATATGTTTTTATTTGTTTTACTACTAGTTACAGTTTTGGGTATGTCCAAAATATATATTTGTAGTTGTTTTGTAAAGAGATATAGTTGATTATTTCATCTTTTCATTTTTCAAAAAAAAATGAAAAGGTTAATTGTTGATATGGCGCTGAGGTAACAATTTGACTTGAATCGCTGAATATGATGCACTTAGGAGTTAGGACTATTGTTGACAAAACCATATAAACTTCCACCCAACGGACTAACCGTACAACCTACTACTGTGCAAAAACCAAACACGGACATCAAAATGCAAACATCCGAAATTACTAAGAAAAACACCAAACTCACCCAACACAATGTCTAACGCAAATTCTCTCTTTGTTTCCATTGTTCGAATATATATATAACGGATGCGTCCTTAACTTCAGGTCACTAATTGTTGGCACATGCCCAAAAGATAAGCTAACCAAACTCGTCATAATAAAAAAACCACTAGACACCTAAAGTAACCGAATAACTAGGAAGAGTAACTAATTTCATTTTTAAAATCTTTATCAAGATGATAGGTGTAGGGTGTTAAAATATTTTGGGGTTTTTAATTCAGATGTTATGATTAAGATGTATGCTCTTTTTACATGAGTTGGAGGGTGAGAGCAGTCGCATTTGAACCAAAGTCGTGCCATGTGCACATAATCGAAACCTAAATTGACTTGTGCTTTATCATACTATCTGAAAACGACCTCCATTTCCCCTGATTCTTATTTTATATTTTATATATTCACACACTCGTATGGTTTTTAGATTGTGGTTTTTCAATAGGGTGAATTCGCTAGGAAAAAATAAAACACAAATTATCGAGGTATGGGTTCAAATCTTATTTAAATTTCCTTAATCATAATGGCGAGATTCTAATTTAGATCATCCACAATGTATATATGTACTTAATAGCGTTGCCGTCACGAGTATCTATTGATTAATTCTTTTGACGAACTATAATATTTTATGAGAGAATTGCAAAATACATCTCTGTTGTTTACAGGTTTTACCATCTTACATTCTTGTCAGAAACTTTTGACAAGATACATCCCCCGTTAGGTAAACGTTCGCTACTATACATTCCTCGTTTACAATGAGGACTAACGGTGCAATTTTTTTCTCCGTTATCTCTTAACAAGACAGAAAATATTACACCGTTAGCCTTCGTTAGCCAAACGTTTGCACCGTTATTCCTCATTTTAAGTTTTTTTTCCGTTTTTTACGTTTTACCCCGTTTTTTGTCAAGATTTTTTTCGTTTTTTTATACGTTTTATCGGTTTTTTTTTAACGTTTTTATCCGTTTTTTCGACGTTTTATCCGTTTTTTGTCAGTTTTTTTCCTTTTTTGTACGTTCTATCCTTTTTTTACGTTTTTATCCGTTTTTTGTCAATTTTTTTTCCGTTTTAATAGTTTTTTACGTTTTTATTCGTTTTTTGTACGTTTTATCCGTTTTTGTCAATTTTTTCCCTTTTTTGTATGTTTTATCAGTTTTTTTACGTTTTTATCCGTTTCTTGTATATTTTGTCAGTTTTTTTCCGTTTTTTTATACGTTTTATCAGTCTTTTTTACGTTTTATCCGTTTTTTGTACGTTTTATCCATTTTTTGTCAGTTTTTTCCCTTTTTTGTACGTTTTGTCAGTTTTTTCCCCTTTTTTGTACGTTTTATCGGTTTTTTTTACGTTTTATTACGTTTTTATTCATTTTTTTGTACGTTTTATCCGTTTTTTGTCAGTTTTTTCCCCTTTTTTTTTATACATTTTATTTGTTTTTTACGTTTTTATCCATTTTTTGTACGTTTTATCCGTTTTTTGTCAGTTTTTTTCATCTTTTTTGTACGTTTTATCAGTTTTTTTTACGTTTTTGTCACTTTTCCCTTTTTTGTACGTTTTATCAGTTTTTTAACGTTTTTATCCGTTTTTTGTATATTTAATCCGTTTTTTGTTAGTTTTTTTCCCGTTTTTTATACGTTTTATCATATTTTATCCGTTTTTTGTACGTTTTATCAATTTTTTGTACCTTTTTTTCCCTTTGTTTTGTAAAAAAAACGAATAAAACGTACAAAAAAGAGAAAAAACTGACAAAAAACGGATGCAATTTACAAAAAACAGATAAAAACGTAAAAAAGAACTAATAAAACGCACAAAAAGGGAAAAAAAAACTGACAAAAAATGGATAGAATGTACAAAAAACAGAAAAAAAAAACTAACAAAAAACGGATTAAATGTACAAAAAACGAATAAAAACGTACAAAAAGGGAAAAAAAACTGACAAAAAACAGATAAAATGTACAAAACAGAAAAAACCTAACAAAAAACGGATTAAATGTACAAAAAACGGATAAAAACGTAAAAAAAAACAGGTAAAACGTACAAAAAAGGGAAAAAAACCGACAAACACGGATAAAACGTAAAAAAACGTAAAAAAAAACCGATAAAACGTACAAAAAAAGGGAAAAAACTGACAAAAAACGGATAAAACGTACAAAAAATGGAAAAAAAACGTAAAAAAACTAATAAAACGGAAAAAAAACTAACAAAAATGGATAAGACGTACAAAAAACGTAAAAAGAACCGATAAAACGTACAAAAAAGAGAAAAAACTGATAAAAACGGATAAAACATAAAAAAACTGATAAAACGTACAAAAAAGGGAAAAAAAACTGACAAAAAACGGATAAAACGAAGAAAAAAAAACGTAAAAAAACTGATAAAATGTATATAAAACAGAAAAATATTGACAAAAAACGGATAAAATGTAAAAAAACGGAAAAAAAACTCAAAATGAGGACTAACAGTGCAAAGGTTTGGCTAACGAAGGCTAACGGTGTAATATTTTCTGTCTCATTAAACGATAACGGAGAAAAAAATTGCATCGTTAGTCCTCATTGCAAACGAGGGATGTATAGTGGCAAACGTTTGCCTAACGGGGGATGTATCTTGCCAAAAGTTTCTGACAGCGATGTAAGATGGTAAAACCTGTAAACCACAGGGATGTATTGTGCAGTTCTCTCATATTTTATTATATATTTACCGTAACAATAACTTTATAAAAAAAAGGGATTAGTTTTATTGTAATATCTTTAAGCAATAACATACTCTTTCATATAAAAATATTATTGCATTCATGTGATGTTGTAACAATATAGATGCATTAGTCGATAAAATATGAAGAAAGGAGATCAAAGTGATTGATAGTGTCTTGTAGTCGCAAGTAACTAAAAAAAACTGTGCAATAAACTTCATTACATTTTGAATGGTATAAAAATCTACACATAATTATCACTGGTTTCAACCAAATTCGAAATTGCAATCTAATATATCAGCCCAATAGTTAGCTCAAACTATTCACAAACTTCGTCCCAAGTTTTATCTTAATCTTATCTGTTATGCTACTTGGTTCCATCCCAATATTTATCTTGCAATAAGACTCGATTCACCAATTCTTTGAATTACTCGACCCTTTTCATAAACCTAATATATCACACTATTACACATATAGAGTTAGGATCAAATAAGAAGAATAATAAAGATAAGAATGATAGGAAGTAGTTACAACCACTCATTTTAGATGCACCTACAAAAATGGATGCATCTTCATTCAAATTTTCTATCCCAAATTAAAATATATGGCTAGAATTACTTCATACCCTTCTTATTTTAATTATTCTTCTTATTTGATCCCTTCCCTAAAAATATAACCTAAATCTAATGCGTGTACATAAGCCTTCCTTTTTTCTTTACTAAACAACACAGTCACCACACACACTTTATCTCATTTCTCTCTTCAAAATGTAGCCACAAATCATTTTCTTTCTACAAACAAAACAACATTGTTTTTATTGTGGTTTGCTTTTTGCTATTATTTCGAACCACACCACAACAAACACAACCCTTTGAATACCCTTACTTGCATAGAGTTAATGGGATAAACTAACGGTCATTTGGTCAAAGGACCGATCTGTTACAAAACGTTAACACTGCGTTCCCGAGTTTTAATTTTGAAAGAAGAGAAAAGAAGTGGGAAGAAAACGAAATAAATTTGTGTTCCAGAGTTTTTTCAGTAGAAAAAAAAGGAGAAGAGGAGAGGAAATTGGGTTATATTTCTCTCCAAAACTTTCTTCCCAAAAGTGGGATGATTTGGGAGGATAATATATTTGGAAACTTTTTAATTAAACAAAGACTTAAATGCCCAAAAATTGTGACAACCGGCCATTTAGGGAGTTATTTTGAAAACCCGCATTACGTTAAAGTTCGTTATAATTTTTATTTGGAATTTTTTTATTCACAACGAACTTGTAAGACCTATTTTATGGATAATTATATTTAATGATGTTATGGAATTGGTGAATTATTTTCATAATTCATTTTGATATTATGCTCGGTGATGTATTCTTAAATTCTCACTGGTACTACGTTGACACTGGTACTAGGTTTACCTAACGAAAAATTTTATGATTCGTTTTACGAGTCCGATGATATTTGAGTAATTACGAGATGTTTTTTTTTTTTGGGAGATATTAAAGTTTGAAATGAGTTCGGGTTACGGGCCACATGTTTTACATTTACCAACTTTACCCGCTCCACACTACTAGTAATATTATTATTATTATTATTATTATTATTATTATTATTATTATTATTATTATTAATTGTAAATATATATATATATATATATATATATATATATATATATATATATATATATATATAACTACAAAATTGGTCCTTGGGGGCCGGTTCACAAAACACACAACACAAACACCAACACCTACTTCTCTCTCATCTTCCACCCCACCCTCTAACCCTAGCCGCCGATTGATTTTCCGGCCACCACCGCTTCACCGCCGACCTCTACTACGAACCACCACTATTTTCCTAATCCCCACCATCGAATCTCTTAGATCTACTACTCCACGCGCTCTATAACACCATTTTACCTCACGAATCACCACCATTTTCACCACCATTCGTTGTTTTTGGAAAGGTTATCACGGTTTTGAGTTTGTAGTTCGAAGGTGAGACGAGTTTTACTCGTATTTTTGATAAAAACGCGACCCTTGGTCACGACATGTTAGATCCGAATGGGTTTCATATTAAACGGGATTAATACTTATGGGTTTGGATTGGAAACTCGATTTTATAAAATGGTTTGGTATCCGGGTTGTTTCTTGTAGGTTTTTGTAACACCCCCAATTCATGATGCAGCGGAATTCAACTTGGGTGTTACTCGACGGCACAACAGTCATAATAATAGAAAACGATCTCTAACCGAGTCGTATTAAAAAGGATTGTCATTCATATTATTCAAATATATCAGAGTTTACATAGTAAGGTCCCAAAAAGGTTCCATGTTTCAAAATACATCAATATAAAGTCTTTGATGTTTTTATCGAATGACATAATAGTTTATAGCCTTCTTCCTTCGGTACGTGCCCTTCCGCTCCAATCTTGATTATCATGGACCTGAAATACATGCTTAAGAGGTCAACACAAAGGTTGAGTGAAGTTCATAGAGTTTGTTTAACGGTTGAACACAATATGTTGGTAGTAATGAGTTAATTAGACTCATACTCATGTTAGAAAACAAAACAGTTATTATTATATACTAAGCTCATGCAACCAATACGTTAACGGGTACCAATATCAATCGGCGGTTTTGTTGCCCCGGTAAGTACTTTGCCGTCATACTTAATGTTTCAAATATAGTGCATTTGTTGAACTAATCTGCTCAAACAAATGGGATTCGTCAATCCCAATAGGCCTATTCACAATACTCGCGCTCACTATTACTAGTGATTTAATGGTTCATGATAGGGGCCTAGGATTGGCAAGGTAGGTACTTAGTAATAATAAAACAATCAGGCAGCATACAATTTCAAAGCATTGTGTTCGGTTTAAAAGTAGCATGTATTCCCCCCAAGGGTTTGTAAAACATTGAAGTAATGTAAAGTGGGGCTATGAACTCACCTTAAGTAAGATAGCAAGTAATGAAGGTGATGGTTGGATAGTGTAGGTTTCTACGAGCAACCTATAATTGAATGTCGCGACTTAGGATTTGAGTAATGAATATAACGGAGTGCCTATATATATATATATATATATATATATATATATATATATATATATATATATATATATATATATATATATATATATATATATATATATATATATATATATATATATATATATATATATATATATATATATATATATATCTTGCATTTAGTCCATGATGTGGTATGATGTATATTGTAAGTCTTTGAAAGAAAAGATTCATGAACATGTATGTTTTGTATATCGTTTACTACCGTTCGGGCCAACATAATTCAGAAGTCATGTTAGTAAGCGTTCGAGGAGCCAGGACACTTTAATTCGTAAATCCACAACTCATCTCGACGGCTTACATAATGAACTCCTCACATGAGGCTCCCTACTATTGTAGTAGTTGATAAAATATATAGATATAAGTTTTGATCCGAAAAGTTACATGTCCGATATTTGAATAAACTTAGGAAAGTTTATTAGTACATGAAGATTGTTATTAGGGGTAGTTTCATAAGTCTTGTATGACCATTTTTCCTTGTAATATCTCATGGTTCCTTTTTAAGTGAAGTAGATCCAAATTGCTTGTTCAAGTTATCGCCTAATTCATTGTTTCATGTTTACGCCTATGTAAGTTGGTATGGTCATTTCGTCATGGCCTAGCCATGACCTTTGGTCCTTGTTCCAAGGTCATGAGACACAACCTTGGCTCTAGCCATGGTGGTGGTCTTGATTATAGGTCATAAGACCTCTTGTTCCTTTTAAAATATAACCAATATATAGTGACTTATATATATGTAAATAGCTGTTAAGAAACTGAGAAATATCTCACTCAAAAAGCGTTTTCAAGGCTCGAGCTTCTTTGTTCCAAAACGTGATTCCGGACAACTTTCGTGTTTTAACTTTTTCATGAAATGGACCAGAAAGGTCTCTTTTTGCGTGTTTTAGGTTCTGTCACAGAAACATTTTAGGCAGTTTTGCCGGAAATCTTTGGTAACTTCAAATGGGCGTAACTTTTGACTCGTATACTCGTTTTAGGTGGTTCAAGTTGCTATGGTTTCCTTGTTAAGTCCTCTACTGTAATATGTAATAATCCAATATCAAATTTTTACCATTTTGATCAGGTCTTACCAAGAAAGTCACTAGTTTGCTTGTTTTAGTAACTTATCTTAACAATCAATTATAACAACATCTTTTACTCATTTTTATACATCATGGACATTCATACAAGACATAATATAGCAAGAATAACATGTAAATGATATGAACATGATAAATTAACAAGAAGCATGTTAGGGTTTGGCTTACAACTTTTGGCTTTCTAATAAAGAAAGGAAGTAACAAGTAAGGAAATGGACTTTGATAGACTTGCTTCAACCCACTTCACTTCATGCAATCTTTCTACCCTTGGTATTCTTGAAAGAGATGTAATGAAAGTTGAGGTGACTTGAGTGGATTCAAACTCAAGAGAAATCACCAAAGTTCTAGGGTTTGGAAGTGTTTTGATTACTAGAAACTAAGCTAGGGTTTCTATCTTGAAGTAGCACTTGATCCTTGCTAGAAATTAGAAGACTTAAAGCTAAGTGTGAATGGTTTTGGTGTTGGAGGTGGACGGAAAACAAGGGGAGGGAGGGGGCTTTTATAGTGTCTTGAGGAGGTTACAAAGTATGACTTTGTCAAAGCTTGTTTAGGAAGCTTGTATACATGTCCTTCATCCAAGACCTCATGGCTTAGGATCAAGCCACACCAAGGGTGACTCCCCCCCCCCTAATGGCGGTTCACAAGCCTAGGAGGGGTGAGTTGGCTTGGCTTGATATTATCCTAAGTTATTTGGTTAGTTTTGACTCCGGGAAATGCCAACCGTAAATGATTAGGCCTCAAAACGTAAAACCGGGTGTCGTAAAATTATGAAACTTTAAAGTATTGTTAGACAATGTCCATATGTCCCATAATAAAATATAAAATGGGTGGTAGGTTCCATTTGGGTGGTAAAACCCTGCTAAAACTGGAAACACGGGTCTAAAACGCGTAATACGTAAAATGTACAAATATTGCGTAAAATTGAGAAAAGTAAAATGTTACTTTTCTAATAGGTTAAAAATGATTTAAAATGATTTATAATGTCTAGACTGGGCTCAGTCTAGTGTCGGTTGGTATTAAATGTCTTTTAGACATCAAACCGTAAACCTAAAAATCAAGGAATGACTTGTAAAATCAAGGAATGATTTTTGGTCAATGGAGGAGGGAAAAATATGTTGACTTATTCTAATAAGTTGAAAACTCAAATCATCTTAGAAACACGGTGCAGGTATAGGCTAGGGTTACGGCTGAGTAAAAACGCTTAAAACTGAAAATTCCAGTTTTTCACGGCCGAGGTTTATTCTGGTCATATTTTTCTCAGTCATGATTTATTCTCAAATAAATCATGAGTGTGTCAAACATTTTTCTGATGTGGGGTCACCTGACGGGGTCAAATTTCGTTGTGCGTAGAATTTCTGGATGACGTTTTACCCTAAAACGTGTAATTCCTTAATAACTTTCACGAAAATGATCTGACGAATGTCAAACATTTAATTTGTCATGGAAATGATTTATCACTTGAGAATATGAAATAAAAATCAACTTTCTAGAAAATTTCGGGAAAAATGAATAGTAAAAGTGAATAGTAAAATGAATAGTAAAATTTTCCGGGAATAGTAATTAACCTGAATTTGCGAATTGTTACACTACTAGTAATATTATTATTATTATTATTATTATTATTACTCGAAGCATGTCTTCAAGTGTTTGGATGGTTCGTTCACTCTGACCATCGGTCTGAGGATGATACGCTGTACTCATGTCTAGATTTGTTCCAAAGGCGTCTTGGAGTGACTGCCAGAAATTGGAAGTAAATCTACCATCTCTGTCGGATATGATGGATATTGGTGCACCATGTCTTAAGACTATTTCTTTGACGTACAGTCGGGTTAGTTGTTCCATTTTGTAAGTCTCTTTGATTGGTATAAAGTTTGCGGATTTTGTGAGACGATCAACTATGACCCAGATGGAGTCATAACCGCTTGATGTCTTTGGGAGCTTGGTAATGAAGTCCATAGTAATTCTTTCCCATTTCCACATAGGAATCTCTGGTTGTTGCAATGGACCGGATGGTTTTTGATGTTCGGCTTTTACTTTGGAGCAGGTAAGACATTTGCTAACGTATGTTGCAATGTCGGCTTTCATGTTCGGCCACCAATAGAGTAACTTAAGATCATGATACATCTTATCAGATCCTGGATGTATGGAGTATTTAGACTTGTGTGATTCATGCATGATCAAGTCTCGTAGGCCACCATAAAGTGGTAACCAACTTCGACCTTGGAAGCATAGAGTTCCATCTGAACGGGTTTCGAATTTCTTTTGTATCATGCCATCCAACTTTTCCTTTTGGATGTCTTCTTGTTTCACCGCCTCAGCTTGAGCGTGAAGGATTTGAGTAGGAAAGTTTGAATTTATGGTTAAAACTAAGGCTCGGACTCGTAGTGGTTTAACCCGTTCCTTTCGGCTCAGGGCGTCGGCTACTACGTTTGCCTTTCCTGGGTGGTAACGAATGTCGCAGTCATAATCACTTAGTAATTCCAACCAACGACGTTGTCTCATGTTTAGTTCTTTTTGGTTCAAAATGTGTTGTAGACTTTTATGATCGGTGTACACAGTACATCTAGTACCGTATAGATAGTGTCTCCAGATTTTTAGTGCAAAGACCACAGCTCCTAACTCTAAGTCATGAGTGGTGTAATTTTCCTCATGAACCTTGAGTTGTCTTGATGCATAAGCCATGACCTTATCGCGTTGCATCAACACGGCACCTAACCCTTGGTGCGAAGCATCATAATAGACTACAAAATCTTCTATCCCATCTGGCAATGCTAGGATAGGAGCACTACAAAGTTTCTGTTTGAGGGTTTGGAAAGCTTTTTCTTCGTTTTCATCCCACACGTATTTCTTGTCTTTCTGAGTTAGCTTAGTCAAAGACTTTGCTATTGAGGAAAATCCTTCAATAAACCTTCGGTAATACCCGGCAAGACCCAGAAATTGACGAATTTCTGTAGGTGTGGTAGGTGTTGGCCAATTTTTGATAGCTTCAATTTTAGCGGGATCGACATGTAAACTGGTCTTGTCAATCACATGCCCAAGGAATTGTACGGATTGAATCCAAAATTCACATTTGGAAAACTTTGCATACAATTTCTCTTCCTTGAGTAGTCCTAAAATTGTTCTCAGGTGTTCTTTGTGTTCCTCTTCATTTTTGGAATATATGAGAATGTCGTCTATGAATACGATCATGAATTTGTCCAAATACGGTTTACACACCCGATTCATGAGATCCATGAATACTGCCGGTGCATTTGTTAACCCAAATGGCATCACTTGGAATTCATGGTGACCATATCGTGTCCTAAAGGCTGTTTTTGGAATGTCTTCATCACGAACTCTAACTTGATGGTAACCTGATCGTAGGTCAATTTTTGAGTAATAGGTTGAACCTTGCAATTGATCGAATAAGTCATCAATTCTTGGTAGTGGGTATCGGTTCTTTATGGTTAATTTGTTTAGCTCACGATAGTCAATACACATTCATAATGACCCATCTTTCTTTTTCACGAACAAAACTGGAGCTCCCCAAGGTGAGGAACTGGGTCGAATAAATCCCTTGTCCGAAAGTTCTTGTAATTGATTTGATAGCTCTTGCATCTCTGAAGGTGCTAGCCGGTATGGTGCGCGGGCAACTAGCGCCGCTCCTGGTATTAAATCAATTCTGAACTCTATTTGACGATTTGGTGGTAGTCCGGGTAAATCTTCGGGAAAGACTTCAGGAAACTCACGGGCAATAGGAACATCTTCGAGACGTTTTTCATCGGATTTCTTTTCTGTTACGTGGGCTAAGAAAGCATAACATCCTTTCTCAATGTACTTCATGGTTTTGATACATGAAATGATGTTTATTCGAGTTCCACTTTGATCACCACGAATGATCAAAGTTTCATTGTCACATGGAATGTGCACAACTCTTTCACCACAAATAATGTTAGCTTGATGTTTAGACAACCAATCCATGCCAATAACAACATCAAAACTTCTGAGTTCGATTGGCATAAGATTGATGTTAAAGGGGTGGTCTAAGAGATTAAGGGTACAGTTTGGAATTACGGTATTGGTATTTACTAAGTCACCGGTAGCTAGTTCAATACTATAACTAGTGGTTAAAGTAATTGATGGAATATCAAGTAAAGGCGCAATTCTAGTAGATATAAAGCTCATATCAGCACCAGAATCGAATAAGACTTTAACAGGAATGTTATTGAGTAAGAACGTACCGGTAACCACGTTCGGGTCTTGGTGTGGTTCTCCATTTCCCATGACATAGGCTCTACCGCGAGCACCTCCGCCTTGGGGTCCTTGGTTTTGAGGACAATTGTTTTTGAAGTGTCCCCTTTCACCACACCCAAAACATGTAACTATGGGCTGTGTGTTAGCCCCAGTAGCTATACCCTTGCCCCTACAATCCTTGGCAAGATGTCCGGGCTTTTGGCACTTGTTGCATTTGGCCGGGCAGGGACCTTCATGATGGTAGTTGCACTTGGTACGTTGTGGTAGAGTACCAACATATTTACCACCGGCTGGTGCAGCAACATAAGCCGTCGCGGCTTCTTGTCACTTTTTCTGCTGATTGTGATGGTTGTTGTTTCGGGTTTGGTTGTTGTTGTTGTTGTTGTTACTCCCACGGTTACCATCCCATGGTCGCTTGTTGTTGTTGTTCTTGTTGTTGTTGTTGTTGTTATGGTAGTTGGAGTTGTTGGGATTATTGGTATTGCTGGCATTGTTGGTGTTGAGGTTGTTTTGCTTTCGGGTTTCTGTCATTCGTACCACTTGGTCCATGAGGCTGCGGGACATCCGCATAGCTTCATCAAGTTCCTTGGGATTTGCCGAAGTCACATTCCCTTGTATGCTTGATGGAAGTCCCCAGATATACCTTTCCAACAATTTTTCCTTTGTGGAAACCATTGTTGGACAAAGTATCCTCAATTCCTGGAATCGACGGTTGTAGGTTATGATATCATTTCCCCTAACCGTATGATCCCAGAATTCAACCTCCAACTTTTGCATTTCGCTGCGAGGGCAGTATTCCTTGATCGTCATCTTCTTCAGGTTATCCCACGAAATCTTATAGGCATTCTCAATGCCCATGGGTTGAGCAATTGAGTTCCACCAGGACAATGCCTCATTCAATAGAGTACTCGTGGCATACTGAACTTTATCGCCCTCGGTACATTTACTAACCAAGAATACTGACTCCGCCTTTTCAAACCAGCGGGTCAGACCCACAGCTCCTTCAGTACCCTTGAATTTGATGGGTTCACATTTCAAGTAGGAAATGAACGAGCAACCCTTTGGTACTGTAGCGACATTTGTCACCGGAGGGGTAGTTGAGTTTGGTCCTCCAAGGTTGAGACTGGCAATTCTGGCTGCTTCTGCAGCTATAGCAGCTTCCGCAGCAGTGGCGGCTTCGGCGGCTGCTGCAGCATCAGCAGCTGCTGCAGCATCAGCGGCTGCTGCAGCATCAGCAGCACTAGCAGCTGTGGCAGCTTCGGCAGCTGCTGCAGCTACGGATGCTCGTTCCGTGACAAGTGCTGCATTGACACTGTCCTTTACCAGTTTGCGGATGACAGCTTGCGTCATCGTTGGTGGTGTCTTTTTCTTTGGCGCCATGATTCTATTGTTCAAAAGATACATTGTAATTAGAGAGTTGTGAGATGAGCACAATTTTTGATAAGAATGATAGGATAATAATGTTTGAAACTTAAAAGCATAACACATGATAGTATATAAAACAAGAGTTTTATTCATATAACGTTGATTGATTTACAAAATCGAACCTATTACAAGTTCCTTCAAAACTTACTAACTGATACTTTCAGTTAGTAATTACAACGTTGTACTAAAGATAACTAGTACTATAACACTAGTCTAACGTCGGTTGGGAGGTTGTTGTAGTCCGGTCGGATTATTATTTCTGCGTGTTGCTAACACGTCTACACTTTCATTTGGACGGTATTCTTTGACATCCTTTTGGTATAGCCTTTGTTGTATGGCACTCATTTGAGTTTGCATTCCACACAAATCATTCTTAAGTTGATACCTGTCAAAGTTTGCAACATCTAACCGGATTTCTGCGGTATTTAGGCGGTTAAGTAGTTTGTGAATTTGTACCGCATCCTGTTCTTGGGCCCTCTCAACCAAAGTGAGCCTATCCTTGACGTTATCCAAGCCAGTCAAAGGATTTAAGACTACTTCCCCAACATGAGTCGAGTCACTCTTCACGTAGCTCATGTCAAGCTTAAACCAATATAGGTCGTCTCGAGCATTCATGGCATCCATTCTAGCAGAATTTACCTTGGATATATAGTCGTGCATTTGACTTGCCATACTTTGAACTTTGAGTTGGGTCAGGTTGAGGGCTTGTTTCAAAGAGTAGATTTCGTATTGAGCTGAGTTCACGAACATATGTGTAGATGTAGATGTTCCGCCGGTTTGGTAAGTAGATTTCGGAACTTGAGCTGGAGTGGTACGGTTAGATTCGGATGAAATTGGTGAAACAGGAGGTGGAGATGTTAATGGTGATAGATGTGGCACCACTATTTGTTCCTCCGCTTCCTCAATGTCATCGATGCCTTCGATGTCAACATCCATTTCAGGATCCTCTTCGTAATCATCGATGTTTATGTCCATATCCATTTCAGGATCTTCGTCCGAATCTATTTCATTGTCTAGATCCTTGTAAGGTTCTTCCTCATCGTCGTAGTCAATTGCTTCAAAGTAAGGATCATTACGTCCGGGAAGAATTGGTAAATACTCAGGCATAGCAGGAAGATGATCGGGAGATGGAGGTGCGGACATGATGTCTACAATTAGTATTTCGATGTCAAAATAAATCAAATATTTATGGAAAATGATAAAACTATGGCAATGTGCATATAACAATATACAAATATGTTCATGTAGCATAACATGTGTAATAAGTCCATAATCTTCTGGAGGATGGAAGGCACGAAGAGCGGAAGGCTATAAAAATGTTTTTGCTTGTGATTGTAGTTATAGTTTAGGTCTCACTTAGACCCGTTTCTCTATAACCATGGCTCTGATACCAATCTGTAACACCCCCAATTCATGATGCAGCGGAATTCAACTTGGGTGTTACTCGACGGCACAACAGTCATAATAATAGAAAACGATCTCTAACCGAGTCGTATTAAAAAGGATTGTCATTCATATTATTCAAATATATCAGAGTTTACATAGTAAGGTCCCAAAAAGGTTCCATATTTCAAAATACATCAATATAAAGTTTTTGATGTTTTTATCGAATGACATAATAGTTTATAGCCTTCTTCCTTCGGTACGTGCCCTTCCGCTCCAATCTTGATTATCATGGACCTGAAATACATGCTTAAGAGGTCAACACAAAGGTTGAGTGAAGTTCATAGAGTTTGTTTAACGGTTGAACACAATATGTTGGTAGTAATGAGTTAATTAGACTCATACTCATGTTAGAAAACAAAACAGTTATTATTATATATTAAGCTCATGCAACCAATACGTTAACGGGTACCAATATCAATCGGCGGTTTTGTTGCCCCGGTAAGTACTTTGCCGTCATACTTAATGTTTCAAATATAGTGCATTTGTTGAACTAATCTGCTCAAACAAATGGGATTCGTCAATCCCAATAGGCCTATTCACAATACTCGCGCTCACTAATACGAGTGATTTAATGGTTCATGATAGGGGCCTAGGATTGGCAAGGTAGGTACTTAGTAATAATAAAACAATTAGGCAGCATACAGTTTCAAAGCATTGTGTTCGGTTTAAAAGTAGCATGTATTCCCCCCAAGGGTTTGTAAAACATTGAAGTAATGTAAAGTGGGGCTATGAACTCACCTTAAGTAAGATAGCAAGTAATGAAGGTGATGGTTGGATCGTGTAGGTTTCTACGAGCAACCTATAATAGAATGTCGCGACTTAGGATTTGAGTAATGAATATAACGGAGTGCCTATATATATATATATATCTTGCATTTAGTCCATGATGTGGTATGATGTATATTGTAAGTCTTTGAAAGAAAAGATTCATGAACATGTATGTTTTGTATATCGTTTACTACCGTTCGGGCCGACATAATTCAGAAGTCATGTTAGTAAGCGTTCGAGGAGCCAGGACACTTTAATTCGTAAATCCACAACTCATCTCGACGGCTTACATAATGAACTCCTCACATGAGGCTCCCTACTATTGTAGTAGTTGATAAAATATATAGATATAAGTTTTGATCCGAAAAGTTACATGTCCGATATTTGAATAAACTTAGGAAAGTTTATTAGTACATGAAGATTGTTATTAGGGGTAGTTTCATAAGTCTTGTATGACCATTTTTCCTTGTAATATCTCATGGTTCCTTTTTAAGTGAAGTAGATCCAAATTGCTTGTTCAAGTTATCGCCTAATTCATTGTTTCATGTTTACGCCTATGTAAGTTGGTATGGTCATTTCGTCATGGCCTAGCCATGACCTTTGGTCCTTGTTCCAAGGTCATGAGACACAACCTTGGCTCTAGCCATGGTGGTGGTCTTGATTATAGGTCATAAGACCTCTTGTTCCTTTTAAAGTATAACCAATATATAGTGATTTATATATATATGTAAATAGCTGTTAAGAAACTGAGAAATATCTCACTCAAAAAGCGTTTTCAAGGCTCGAGCTTCTTTTGATCCTAAAGGAAAACGTGATTCCGGACAACTTTCGTGTTTTAACTTTTTCATGAAACGGACCAGAAAGGCCTCTTTTTGCGTGTTTTAGGTTCTGTCACATAAACATTTTAGGCAGTTTTGCCGGAAATCTTTGGTAACTTCAAATCGGTGTAACTTTTGACTCGTATACTCGTTTTAGGTGGTTCAAGTTGCTATGGTTTCCTTGTTAAGTCCTCTACTGTAATATGTAATAATCCAATATCAAATTTTTACCATTTTGATCAGGTCTGACCAAGAAAGTCACTAGTTTGCTTGTTTTAGTAACTTATCTTAACAATCAATTATAACATCTTTTACTCATTTTTATACATCATGGACATTCATACAAGACATAATATAGCAAGAATAACATGTAAATGATATGAACATGATAAATTAACAAGAAGCATGTTAGGGTTTGGCTTACAACTTTTGGCTTTCTAATAAAGAAAGGAAGTAACAAGTAAGGAAATGGACTTTGATAGACTTGCTTCAACCCACTTCACTTCATGCAATCTTTCTACCCTTGGTATTCTTGAAAGAGATGTAATGAAAGTTGAGGTGACTTGAGTGGATTCAAACTCAAGAGAAATCACCAAAGTTCTAGGGTTTGGAAGTGTTTTGATTACTAGAAACTAAGCTAGGGTTTCTATCTTGAAGTAGCACTTGATCCTTGCTAGAAATTAGAAGACTTAAAGCTAAGTGTGAATGGTTTTGGTGTTGGAGGTGGACGGCAAACAAGGGGAGGGGGGCTTTTATAGTGTCTTGAGGAGGTTACAAAGTATGACTTTGTCAAAGCTTGTTTAGGAAGCTTGTATACATGTCCTTCATCTAAGACCTCATGGCTTAGGATCAAGCCACACCAAGGGTGACTCCCCCCCCCCCTAATGGCGGTTCACAAGCCTAGGAGGGGTGAGTTGGCTTGGCTTGATATTATCCTAAGTTATTTGGTTAGTTTTGACTCCGGGAAATGCCAACCGTAAATGATTAGGCCTCAAAACGTAAAACCGGGTGTCGTAAAATTATGAAACTTTAAAGTATTGTTAGACAATGTCCATATGTCCCATAATAAAATATAAAATGGGTGGTAGGTTCCATTTGGGTGGTAAAACCCCGCTAAAACTGGAAACACGGGTCTAAAACGCGTAATACGTAAAATGTACGAATATTACGTAAAATTGAGAAAAGCAAAATGTTACTTTTCTAATAGGTTAAAAATGATTTAAAATGATTTATAATGTCTAGACTGGGCTCAGTCTAGTGTCGGATGGTATTAAATGTCTTTTAGACATCAAACCGTAAACCTAAAAATCAAGGAATGACTTGTAAAATCAAGGAATGATTTTTGGTCAATGGAGGAGGGAAAAATATGTTGACTTATTCTAATAAGTTGAAAAGTCAAATCATCTTAGAAACACGGTGCAGGTATAGGCTAGGGTTACGGCTGAGTAAAAACGCTTAAAACTGAAAATTCCAGTTTTTCACGGCCGAGGTTTATTCTGGTCATATTTTTCTCAGTCATGATTTATTCTCAAATAAATCATGAGTGTGTCAAACATTTTTCTGATGTGGGGTCACCTGACGGGGTCAAATTTCGTTGTGCGTAGAATTTCTGGATGACGTTTTACCCTAAAACGTGTAATTCCTTAATAACTTTCACGAAAATGATCTGACGAATGTCAAACATTTAATTTGTCATGGAAATGATTTATCACTTGAGAATATGAAATAAAAATCAACTTTCTGGAAAATTTCGGGAAAAATGAATAGTAAAAGTGAATAGTAAAATGAATAGTAAAATTTTCGGGGAATAGTAATTAACCTGAATTTGCGAATTGTTACACTACTAGTAATATTATTATTATTATTATTATTATTATTATTATTATTATTATTATTATTATTGTTAATTGTAAAATATATATATATATATATATATATATATATATATATATATATATATATATATATATATATATAAAACTACAAAATTGGTCCTTGGGGGCCGGTTCACAAAACACACAACACAAACACCAACACCTACTTCTCTCTCATCTTCCTCCCCACCCTCAAACCCTAGCCGCCGATTGATTTTCCGGCCACCACCGCTTCACCGCCGACCTCTACTACGAACCACCACTATTTTCTTAATCCTCACCATCGAATCTCTTAGATCTACTACTCCACGCGCCCTATAACACCATTTTACCTCACGAATCACCACCATTTTCACCACCATTCGTTGTTTTTGGAAAGGTTATCACGGTTTTGAGTTTGTAGTTCGAAGGTGAGACGAGTTTTACTCGTATTTTTTATTAAAACGCGACCCTTGGTCACGACATGTTAGATCCGAATGGGTTTCATATTAAACGGGATTAATACTTATGGGTTTGGATTGGAAACTCGATTTTATAAAATGGTTTGGT
The DNA here is from genome assembly GCA_030686995.1 of Artemisia argyi. Taxonomy (NCBI): domain Eukaryota; kingdom Viridiplantae; phylum Streptophyta; class Magnoliopsida; order Asterales; family Asteraceae; genus Artemisia; species Artemisia argyi. Next base: position 142,260,629 of record CM060696.1, on the reverse strand, counting down.
ATCCGGGTTGTTTCTTGTGGGTTTTGGTTCGAACCATGAGTCGTAGACTCACGGCTCGTGTGTAAATCCGAGCCATGGTGCTCGATTATTTGTTTTCTTTTGAGCCTTGATTGTGGTTCATGATTCTTGCACGTTGGAATATTGGTTCGACTCTTTGGAGTCGCGGCTCGAAGCCATAATATTGTTGTTGTTGCCGAGACCCTTTGGGTCGAATGGTTGTTTTGGTGTCGCGGCATAATGCCGTGTAATGGTTATTGTGCCGAGACCCTCGGGGTCGATTTGGCATTTGGAGTGCTCCTTGGAGCCATTTCTTGTGACCATTGATACTTGGTTTGAGCCTCTTGGCTCGTGGTGTTACCACGACTCAGTCGAGTCGTGTGGGCTTGGGTTTGGCTTAGTAAACCAACCCGAGCGTGACCTTGGTTATTTTGGTTCTTAATTATTGACTTGGTTTGGATAATTGTTATTAATTGGTTGTTTATTTGTTCCTTGGCCGAATACATGTGGGTCGAGACCATGTTTGGGTCTCGACATTGGATATTGATTTTTGGTATTGAGAAGTGTTGACGAATTGTGATATTGGGGACCGATTGTGAGACGGTCACTTAGATTGACGGAGATAGGTTAGTCGGATGCCGTAGTCGGACTCTATTGTTGTAGCACGTGGATTGGGATTGTGTTGGACGGAGATACTTTTGTATTTATGACATTTGCTTATTACTTTGGACTTGGACAATGAGCCGAGAGTCATGACTCGGACATGTGACCATTTCGTATGACTCGATAACAATTTACATTTAAAACGTAAATAATAAAACTCGTAATAATAATTATTGATAATATAAACGTTTATATGAACATATAGACGTGAATAACGGATATATAATTATATAGGCGCGTATATTAATAATAATAATAATCACGAGTCATATTATAAATAATACGACTAGATATATATTAGGCTACGAAAGTGGCGTAATATTATTGAACGTATTATTATTATAAAAAGGTGTTATAAAACAAGGAACTCTCGACAATTATTAAACATTAAATAAAAATGTCATTTTATATATATATAAAACGGGTAAACTTATCGAGTTATGCGGAGTCGTTGTCACTCGAGTCCAGGTAAGTTTTTATTTGTGACTTTCGTGTTGTAACGGATATATGACGATTAATATAAACGTTTTCTATAACTAAATAACCACTTAACCGTAGGGTTGAACCGGGTTATTTGGCTATATGAAATGAATATATTAATGGGCATCGTATCCTACGATGCCCATAGGTTGTGGTATATGTAAAGGGTAATAAATTGCGTGTATATATATATCGGGAAATCTGACCAATTTGACGATGTATATGAGGAATTTATTAAACTACGATATATACCATATAGTATTTATGTGCTATGTGCTTTAGGATTGGGTGTAATCTTGGAACGGTATGTTACGTAAATAAATACGAGGATTATTAAATCGACGGAATTAATAAACTTCGGCGATTTATTTAAATAATATATTGGGCTAATATTAGATCTATAGTTTATTTCATTATTCTTTGTGTGCTCTTTTTGGTTTGTTTTGTGTCGACCCACTACCCGTATGGATACCAAACGCAAATACACCAAACTAATACGATATGGATTTTCGGAAATAAAACGGATTCTCGTCCGGGTTTGGGAATATTTTGAATTTGAGGAAACGATTTCTGAACGAGTTGATATTGTTAGGTCGTGCCGAGTCCGTAGTTGCTGTTTCGTGAGTTACTATACATCTTATTTCTACCGACTTCTTCTTGCTATTTTCTGGACTTGAGGTGAGTCATAGCCCCACTTTTTCTTGAACTATGTTTTCAATATTTGGGGTGAGAAACGTGCAAATTATTTTATGTGGACTATTATCGCTTTTATATTCTTTCTAAACTTGCTATGCGTATGTGTCACACCCCCAAAATACCTGAATGGCAGCGGAATGGAATACCTGAGGGTGTAACGGTCATAGCACACAAACAAGGATATATTGAACGACCAAAAGTGTCGTTTTAAAAATACGTCGTTTGATTCATTCAAAATATTCAGAGTTATAAAGACATAGGTCCCAAAAGTTGGAAAAGTTTACGGAAACAAGTTTAATACAATCAAACGACATTTGAACATAAGTGCAAGAAAGTCCGAATGAGCCGCGTCATCCATGTTACACAAAATGACTCCATGCATGCCATGAGAATATGCCTTAGTTACCTGAGAAATACATTGCGAAAACGGTCAACATAAAGTTGGTGAATAATCATAGGTTTATAAGTAAATCGTATGTACATAAACCACAAGTATAAAGTAAAGTGACAAATTGTCAAAAAGTTACATTGTCTCTTAAGCTCATGACCCCGAAGCTAGACGTACTAAAATATGCCCCAAAGGAGTGGTTACCAGTCACTCAATAATTTAGACATGAAATGCATTCGTTTTCCTTATGGAGCAACCCAAACACGAATGGAGGCGTCACCCTCGATAGATCTATCCACTCACTCTCGCTTGGCAATATAATTAATGGTCCATGATAATAAAGGGGACTTGAAGTGGTAGTACTAGCAACTTAAGCAATGTACGGAATTTAATACTTGGGCATGTACAAAAATAATTGTGCAATGTATTCTCCCTCGTGGGATTTAAAATCAAATAAGTACTAAAAACGGGGCTATGAGAACTCACCTCGAAAGGATGGTACAACGAAGGTACAATGATGTAAAAGTAGTCGGGACAATGAGGCGCGAACACTAGCCGCAACCTAAATAAATAATCGCGATCTAATTAAGATCAAGCCGTAATGTAATGAATGCACATGCACATGATACCTATACCACTCGTAATTTGGAAATACTAGTTATCGTCATACTAAAATAGTTTCCATACTTAGGAAAAATAAGTCCATATATAGAAGTATATAACTTGTCGTATTATCTCGTATGAAAATGTTAGTGTTACATTCCTTGTATCGAAAACCTTGAAATAACGTCGTTAAGTCGTATAAATATTCTCTTGGGTCATACGTATTCATTTGTTAAAAATATAGCCCTTAGTAATATTTCTAGAAAATATACCATTTAGTGCGTAAGTTATTATTTTTATTTGTGACCATATATATATATATATATATATATATATATATATATATATATATATATATATATATATATATATATATATATAGTTTTGACGATGTTAAAACGGGTATAACTTGGTCGTTTTAAGCTCGTTTTCCTTGTTCTTTATGTCCACGGATTCGTTTTTGTATATACTAATATATTTTTGATAACTCGGCTCCTTTAGGTTATGTTTAACACCTCTTTTTACCCGTTGAAATCTGCCAAACAGCAAGCAGTTTTTATAAGAAATAGTTTTCGTCGTTAAATTTGCAAAAATCATATCTCCTTCGTTATAATCTCGTTTTAATCCGTTCTTTCGCCTAAAGTTTCGTTTTTGAAAGTATTTTCTAAATCTTTGGTCAAAACTTAGCCACCATCTACTGATTTTCCCACGAAATGAAAATAGGGACAGTAGGTATTTCTAATGTTTCAAAAACCATTTCTAGGGTTCTAATCTAGTTCCATCTTCAATCAAACCACTTTCAATCACCACAAAACTAGTCTAATCCTACCATACACCTTCTTAGGGTGTCATGGGTCCTTAAACATCATCAATCCACTAGGTCTAACAAGGGTTTCTCATGTGTCCATTTCTAGGGCTCAAAGTTACATATGTACAAAATAGAGTGGTATAAACCATTATATGCATGAGTTCTTGTAAGAAAAATATATAAACATAGTAATAACTTGTAAAAATCATAAAAATGAGTTTGTTAACTTACTTGAAGGTTTAGGGAGTTTGGATGATAAAAACCTACTAATCCTTGAGTTTCTATTTCAAAACTCCAACAAGGATGACTAAATGAACAAGCTTACACCTAGATCTTGGAAAATTTGTTGTTCTTGCTTCTTGATCACCCTAGATCGATTCTACCTTAAGAGAAAATGAGAGAAAATAGTTTTCTTGATCTAGTAAAAATGATTTGTGATAAATGGATGAAAAAAAGTTTAATATATACTTAGAGACAAATGTTTGGTAAGCATTTAATTTGGTTGGTGAAGTTTTAATGTATTAAGACCAGGGGGGGGGGGGGTTGGCCGGCCCAAAAAGGAGGGAAGGGGGGGGGGGGGGGCTTGTCTTGGGTTTAATTAAAAAGTTAGTGGTATTATGTTGTAATGTTAGTTTTAGGTTTAATTGGGTACCGGGTTTGTTAGAAATAAATTTTATTGAAGTTATTCGGGACGTAATAAAGTCGTAAAAATTGTAAAAATATGTCGGGTACAAGTACGGAGAGTTTGGGTGGTTATCGTTTAATTTTTATGAAAACCGTCGTTATTAAGTTAGACGTACGATACGTAATAAATAAATTTCCAAAATACCGGGTAAATTAATATTATAATTTTTATATTATTAAAATGAATATAAAAATATATTGGGATAATAGTCGGGAGTGTCGGACATGTTAGACACATTTATAGTTCGCGTATTAGTGTTTATTTAAAATAAACATACGTAAATCGTTAATTGTACCAAAAGTATTACTTTAGTTATCCTACGAGTGGAATAGCATGCAAGTGCCCTAATGATGATGTGCAGACTATTTCTAGTCCGTATGAAATGTCCCTGATAATAATGCATGAATTCGCTCCTGAACCAATACGGTTACGCGAATTTGAACACTCGTAAACTAAATTTACGATGACATGAGTAATGCACGTGAATAGTGGCTTCCTCTCTGAAATGAATAGTGTCAAGTGAATAGTAAAATTTCTGAATGTGTCTCGGAATGTCAAATTGACCTCAAAAACGATGAATAGTAAAACAATGAATAGTGATCGATGAATAGTAATTTGTGAATAGTAGAATGTCGAAGTTTGGAAAAATGACCTGAAATTGTGGGTTGTGACAGTCGCCCATCCAAAAAGGAATTCAGTCCCTGAATTCTGTTAGTGTTGGTCTCGGCAATTGGCTCGGTGAAAAGTTGTGGATACTTGCGTCGCATTTGGTCTTCTGGTTCCCAAGTAAACTCGGGTCCTCTTCGAGAATTCCAGCGAACCTTCACGATCGGAATTCGACTTTGTTTCAACTGTTTGATCTCGCGATCCATTATTTCAACTGGTTCTTCCACAAAGTTAAGCTTGTCATCGAGTTGTATTTCTTCTAATGGTATAATGGCAGACTCGTCCGAAAGACATTTCTTGAGGTTCGAAACATGAAACGTGTTGTGTACGTTGCTAAGTTCTGACGGAAGTTCAAGTTTGTAAGCAACCGGACCAATCCTCTCCAGGATCTTGAATGGCCCAATGTATCTCGGGTTCAATTTCCCGCCTTTTCCAAATCGTATCACGCCCTTCCAAGGCGAGACTTTCAACATGACTTTGTCTCCGACCTGAAATTCCAATGGTTTGCGTCGAACATCTGCGTAGCTCTTCTGTCGACTTCTAGCAGTTTCGAGTCTCTCTCGAATCTGAATTATCTTTTCTGTTGTTTCTTGTACCATCTTCGGGCCAGTACATTGTACTTCACTGACTTCGGCCCAACAAACTGGAGATCGACACTTACGACCATAAAGTGCCTCGAATGGTGCAGCCTTTATGCTTGAATGGTAGCTGTTGTTGTAGGAAAACTTGATCAACGGCAAATGGTTAGCCCAACCATTTCCAAAGTCAATCACACATGCTCGCAGCATGTCCTCAAGTGTCTGAATAGTTCTATCGCTCTGACCATCGGTCTGAGGATGGTAAGCAGTGCTCATGTCTAACTTGGATCCAAAAGAATCTTGTAATGATCACCAAAAATTTGAAGTAAAACGACTATCTCTGTCGGAAATGATGGAAACTGGTGCACGGTGTCTTGAGACTATTTCCTTGACATAAAGTCTAGCAAGTTGTTCCATAAAATAAGTCTCTCTAATGGGTATGAAATGTGCTGATTTGGTAAGACGATCAACAATTACCCAAATAGCATCGTAACCTCCTGACGTCTTAGGAAGTTTAGTGACAAAGTCCATAGTAATACGTTCCCACTTCCATTGTGGAATCTCTGGTTGTTGAAGTAACCCTGACGGTTTCTGGTACTCAGCTTTCACTTTAGCACAAGTAAGACATTTGCTGACATACGTAGCTATTTCTGCTTTTATGTTTGGCCACCAATAAAGCTTTTTGAGATCCTGATACATCTTATCAGAACCTGGATGAATAGAGTACTTCGACTTGTGTGATTCATGCATAATCAATTCTCGCACTCCAGCATAGAGTGGTATCCAACTTCGGTCCTTGAAGCATAACACTCCATCTGATCTCTTTACAAAGCCATTTTCGCTTTCTAGCATACCATAAATTTTCTCGTGCGGTCGATTTTCATCCTTGAGAGCCTCAATCTGAGCTTCTAAAATTTTTGATGGTAATGGCGAAATGATAGTCATTCCCAATGACCTAACTCTAAAAGGTTTGAGTCGTTCTTTTCGGCTAAGTGCATCTGCTACAACATTTGCTTTTCCCGGGTGATATCGGATTTCACAATCGTAATCACTCAACAATTCTAGCCAACGACGTTGTCTCATGTTGAGTTCCTTCTGATCAAGTATATGCTGTAAGCTCTTGTGGTCGGTAAAAATTACGCACTTGGTACCATAAAGGTAGTGTCTCCAAATCTTGAGTGCAAAAACTACCGCACCCAACTCCAAGTCGTGCGTAGTGTAATTCTTCTCGTGTATCTTAAGCTGTCTAGATGCATAAGCTATCACCTTCTCGTTTTGCATTAGCACAGCTCCAAGTCCTTGATGCGAAGCATCGCAATATACCACAAAGTTCTCAATACCTTCAGGTAGTGACAAAATCGGTGCGCTACAAAGCTTTTGTTTCAATAATTGAAATGCGGACTCTTGTTTTTCTCCCCACTCGTACTTTTCATTCTTTTGTGTCAGCTTTGTCAACGACTTCGCTATCTTAGAAAACCCTTCGATAAATCTTCTGTAATATCCGGCAAGTCCTAGGAATTGACGAATTTCCGTAGGAGACTTGGGCGTAGCCCAATCCTTAACTGCCTCGATCTTTGCTGGGTCGACTTGTAATCCTTGGCTATCAATAACATGGCCAAGAAATTGAACTCTTCGTATCCAAAAATCACACTTAGAAAATTTGGCATACAATTGCTCCTTCTTGAGTAGTTCCAGGATTGTTCTGAGGTGTTCTTCGAGATCTTCCTTACTCTTGGAATAAATCAAGATATCGTCAATGAATACGATCACAAACTTATCAAGATACGGTTTGCACACCCTATTCATGAGATCTATAAATACCGCAGGTGCATTGGTTAATCCAAAAGGCATCACTTGAAACTCATAATGACCATAGCGTGTTCTAAATGCCGTCCTCGGGATATCCTCTTCCCGAACTTTAAGTTGATGATAACCGGATCTTAAATCAATCTTGGAATAAAAACTAGAACCTTGTAACTGGTCGAACAAGTCGTCGATTCTGGGGAGTGGATAACGGTTCTTCACCGTTAATTTGTTCAGCTCACGATAGTCGATGCACATTCTGAAAGTTCCATCCTTCTTCTTCACAAACAAAACCGGCGCTCCCCAAGGTGAGGAACTCGGTCTAATGAATCCTTTGTCCAAAAGTTCTTGTAGTTGATTCGACAATTCTTGCATCTCCGACGGTGCAAGTCTATACGGTGCTCGCGCAATTGGTGCAGCTCCTGGCACTAATTCGATTTGAAACTCGACTTGGCGTGTAGGCGGAAGTCCTGGCAATTCTTCCGGAAAAACTTCTGGAAATTCCTTAACAATTGGCACATCTTCAAGTCGTTTCTCATCCGACTTCTTTTCCGTGATGTGAGCCAAGAATGCATAACAACCCTTCTTTATGTACTTCTCGGTTTTAATGCATGATATGATACTGAGTCTAGTTCCACTTCGCTCTCCACGAACAACCAAAGTTTCACCGTTATAAGGAAGGTGAACAACTTTCTCATCACAAACAATTCTCGCTCGATGCCGAGATAACCAATCCATACCGATAACAACGTCGAAACTTCCAAGTTCTACGGGCATAAGGTCTATATTGAATGGATGGTTTAGGAAATTTATAGTGCAACCACGAACAATGGTGTTGGTGTTAACTAAAGACCCATCAGCTAGTTCAACGATGTAGGAAATGTCTAATGGGGTTGGTTCTATGTTAAGTAAAGGTGCAAATGCAATAGAAACAAAACTCCTATCCGCTCCTGAATCAAATAAAATGGATGCATAACGATTATTAACGAGGAACGTACCCGCAACAACATTCGGTTCTTCTTTGACATCATCTCCTCCCTTAACATAAGCTCTTCCTCGAGCCCTTCCATCTTGATTTCCAGTTCCTTGATTCTTCTTCTGTGGGCACTCACCCCTAAAGTGTCCAATTTCTCCACAACCAAAACATGTTACTGGTGGCCTCTGATTGTCACCCAAGGTTGGAAATTTGCAATCTTTGATGTGGTGACCAATCTTCTTGCAGTTACCACATGTATTTGGGCAACGTCCTGGGTTATGATGCTTCTGACACCTTTCACACTTGGGTAAATTACCCTCATATCCTTTCCTTTCAGTCGGTCCTGCAGCATAGGCCTTTGCCACTTCTTACCTCTTAGGTGGCGGCTGAACAACGTTTCCACCTTGGTTGTAGTCAAACCTTCTCTTGTTGTTGTTGTTATTGTTTGGATTGTTGTTTCGGTTATTGGGATAGTTGCGGTTTCGATTGTTGTTATAGTTGTTGTTGTTTCGAGTGTTGTTGTAGTTGGTGTTGTTTGAACGGTTATTGTTGTTGACAGCAGATTTTCCTTTTACCACTTGGACCATGAGTTTCTGAGTTATACGAATAGCCTCTTCCATTGATTGAGGATCAAAAGAAATCACATCTCCTCGAACACTTTCGGGCAATCCACCAACAAAGTTTTCCATCTTTTTCTCATCGTCGGGAACCATAGTTGGACATAGTGCAGCCAACTCCTGAAACCTTCTGAAATAGGTCTCGATGTCATCACCTTTAGTCACAAGCCCATAGAATTCTGTTTCCAATTTCTGTATCTCAGTACGAGGGCAAAACTTTTTAGACATCAGTTTCTTGAATTCCTCCCAAGCGAGCTTGTAAGCATTCTCCATACCAATCGGCTGAGCATACGAATTCCACCAAGACATAGCTTCATCAAGAAGCATACCTGTAGCAAATTTTACCTTGCTGACGTCCGGGCATCCGCACATGAGAAATACATTCTCAGTCTTTTCAAACCAGCGGATCAAAGCAACCGCTCCTTCAGTGCCCTTAAACTTGATAGGATCACTAATCTTGAAATCTTTCCATGTACATTCCCGCTTAGTAGCGGGTGGTTCAACTATCCCTGTATTAGGCCCTAGCAGCAACCTCAGCTCTCTCAATCTCCAGAGCTTCTGCAATACTATCCCTGACCAACTTGCGGATAGCGGCTTGAGTCATAGCGGGTGTTTCTGGTGCAGTCTTACTCTTCCTTGGTGCCATACTTCTGATAAATCGCAATGGAAATAACCATGAGAAAAATCATAATAGAAATAGTCATCGAACCAAAGATATACACCCACAACATGTATAAATATATACAACCACAACAAGTATAATACAACCACGACATGTACGAATACAACCACAATCTGTCTAGATACAACCACGACATGTATATATACAACCACAACCTGTATAAATACAACCACGACATGTATATATACAACCACAACCTGTATAAATACGATAATAATAAAGAGCAACCACGAAACATCATAAATATAATCACAACACATGAATATAATACATGAAAATTTCGGCCTACATGGACCGATATAATATATAGCACAACATTTCCAACATAGTAGAGTCGCACTTGATATATTTGTTTGTACAACAACCAAAAGACTACAAGTTCTTGAACTATGTCCCACACCCCGGGACTAGGAAAATAATAAAAGCTAATATAATACCAGTCTACGTCTAGGCTCCTCCAGGTGCTCTAGATGGTCCAGGCTCTCCCCTCAAGCGGCGAATCTCACGATCCATCGCAACCACGATCTCCTCTAAGTGCTGGACTCGTAACTGAAAAGAAGCATCTCTGCGCTCCAACACAACTAACCTCTCTCGGATCAATGCCAACTGGTCTACCTGCTCCCACTGAGTCTCCTGTGTCGCCTGAGCTCTATCTCGAATCTCAGGTAGCTCATCCCTAAGTAGCTCAATCTGCTCCTGGTGCCTCAACTGTCGTGCCTCGAGTCCATGGTAAGACACATCAATACTAACTCTGCCCTGAATCAAATCCTCAACCTGCTCATCGACAGCCTCAAGTCGAGTAGTGATAATCTCATCAATTCTATACCCCAAACTATCAACTTGCTCCTGCTGAGCCCCTAATTGATCCTCTAATGTAACGGCTGTAGGATCCCTAGCTGCAGCCGCTCTCGAGCTCTCACCTATGTGGTATACTGGTGGTGGTGAAAGGTCAACAGTCTCGGTAGTGGGTGAATCTGGGGTGGTAAGCCTTGCACGCTTCCTGAGCGGCAAGAGTGAGGTAGCTATAGGAGTAGTAGTAGTAGGTGATGGTATGTCAGTGGGTACAGTAGGATGGACATGAGAAGTAGGAGCCGTCTCCTCCTCCTCGAAAGGCTCGGTATCATCATCTGACGCCAAAAGTGGCAACTCAGGTGTAGGAGAAACAAGTGGTGAAACAGCAGTGGAGGACACAGAGCCCTCATCATCAGAGTCTGATATAGTGTAAAGTATGACAGTGTTTGGATTCGAAGACATGTCTCTGTGATAATCAAGGTGAAATAAAAATAAATAACTCGTAAAATGGAATCACCTGAAATAAGTAAATATGCACTTATGATGAAATGATGATATGCTATGATGGTGTGGTTATAGTCTAGGGTCCATGATGCAACCTAGTTCGCTATAACCTTGGCTCTGGTACCAATCTGTCACACCCCCAAAATACCTGAATGGCAGCGGAATGGAATACCTGAGGGTGTAACGGTCATAGCACACAAACAAGGATATATTGAACGACCTAAAGTGTCGTTTTAAAAATACGTCGTTTGATTCATTCAAAATATTCAGAGTTATAAAGACATAGGTCCCAAAAGTTGGAAAAGTTTATGGAAACAAGTTTAATACAATCAAACGACATTTGAACATAAGTGCAAGAAAGTCCGAATGAGCCGCGTCATCCATGTTACACAAAATGACTCCATGCATGCCATGAGAATATGCCTTAGTTACCTGAGAAATACATTGCGAAAACGGTCAACATAAAGTTGGTGAATAATCATAGGTTTATAAGTAAATCGTATGTACATAAACCACAAGTATAAAGTAAAGTGACAAATTGTCAAAAAGTTACATTGTCTCTTAAGCTCATGACCCCGAAGCTAGACGTACTAAAATATGCCCCAAAGGAGTGGTTACCAGTCACTCAATAATTTAGACATGAAATGCATTCGTTTTCCTTATGGAGCAACCCAAACACGAATGGAGGCGTCACCCTCGATAGATCTATCCACTCACTCTCGCTTGGAAATATAATTAACGGTCCATGATAATAAAGGGGACTTGAAGTGGTAGTACTAGCAACTTAAGCAATGTACGGAATTTAATACTTGGGCATGTACAAAAATAATTGTGCAATGTATTCTCCCCCATGGGATTTAAAATCAAATAAGTACTAAAAACGGGGCTATGAGAACTCACCTCGAAAGGATGGTACAACGAAGGTACAATGATGTAAAAGTAGTCGGGACAATGAGGCGCGAACACTAGCCGCAACCTAAATGAATAATCGCGATCTAATTAAGATCAAGCCGTAATGTAATGAATGCACATGCACATGATACCTATACCACTCGTAATTTGGAAATACTAGTTATCGTCATAGTAAAATAGTTTCCATACTTAGGAAAAATAAGTCCATATATAGAAGTATATAACTTGTCGTATTATCTCGTATGAAAATGTTAGTGTTACATTCCTTGTATCGAAAACCTTGAAATAATGTCGTTAAGTCGTATAAATATTCTCTTGGGTCATACGTATTCATTTGTTAAAAATATAGCCCTTAGTAACATTTCTAGAAAATATACCATTTAGTGCGTAAGTTATTATTTTTATTTGTGACCATATATATATATATATATATATATATATATATATATATATATATATATATATATATAGTTTTGACGATGTTAAAACGGGTATAACTTGGTCGTTTTAAGCTCGTTTTCCTTGTTCTTTATGTCCACGGATTCGTTTTTGTATATACTAATATATTTTTGATAACTCGGCTCCTTTAGGTTACGTTTAACACCTCTTTTTACCCGTTGAAATCTGCCAAACAGCAAGCAGTTTTTATAAGAAATAGTTTTCGTCGTTAAATTTGCAAAAATCATATCTCCTTCGTTATAAGCTCGTTTTAATCCGTTCTTTCGCCTAAAGTTTCGTTTTTGAAAGTATTTTCTAAATCTTTGGTCAAAACTTAGCCACCATCTACTGATTTTCCCACGAAATGAAAATAGGGACAGTAGGTATTTCTAATGTTTCAAAAACCATTTCTAGGGTTCTAATCTAGTTCCATCTTCAATCAAACCACTTTCAATCACTACAAAACTAGTCTAATCTTACCATACACCTTCTTAGGGTGTCATGGGTCCTTAAACATCATCAATCCACTAGGTCTAACAAGGGTTTCTCATGTGTCCATTTCTAGGGCTCAAAGTTACATATGTACAAAATAGAGTGGTATAAACCATTATATGCATGAGTTCTTGTAAGAAAAATATATAAACATAGTAATAACTTGTAAAAATCATATAAATGAGTTTGTTAACTTACTTGAAGGTTTAGGGAGTTTGGATGATAAAAACCTACTAATCCTTGAGTTTCTATTTCAAAACTCCAACAAGGATGACTAAATGAACAAGCTTACACCTAGATCTTGGAAAATTTGTTGTTCTTGCTTCTTGATCACCCTAGATCGATTCTACCTTAAGAGAAAATGAGAGAAAATAGTTTTCTTGAGCTAGTAAAAATGATTTGTGATAAATGGATGAAAAAAAGTTTAATATATACTTAGAGACAAATGTTTGGTAAGCATTTAATTTGGTTGGTGAAGTTTTAATGTATTAAGACCAGGGGGGGGGGGGGGGGGGGGTTGGCTGGCCCAAAAAGGAGGGAAAGGGGGGGGGGGGGGGGGCTTGTCTTGGGTTTAATTAAAAAGTTAGTGGTATTATGTTGTAATGTTAGTTTTAGGTTTAATCGGGTACCGGGTTTGTTAGAAATAAATTTTATTGAAGTTATTCGGGATGTAATAAAGTCGTAAAAATTGTAAAAATATGTCGGGTACAAGTACGGAGAGTTTGGGTGGTTATCGTTTAATTTTTATGAAAACCGTCGTTATTAAGTTAGACGTACGATACGTAATAAATAAATTTCCAAAATACCGGGTAAATTAATATTATAATTTTTATATTATTAAAATGAATATAAAAATATATTGGGATAATAGTCGGGAGTGTCGGACATGTTAGACACATTTATAGTTCGCGTATTAGTGTTTATTTAAAATAAACATACGTAAATCGTTAATTGTACCAAAAGTATTACTTTAGTTATCCTACGAGTGGAATAGCATGCAAGTGCCCTAATGATGATGTGCAGACTATTTCTAGTCCATATGAAATGTCCCTGATAATAATGCATGAATTCGCTCCTGAACCAATACGGTTACGCGAATTTGAACACTCGTAAACTAAATTTACGATGACATGAGTAATGCACGTGAATAGTGGCTTCCTCTCGGAAATGAATAGTGTCAAGTGAATAGTAAAATTTCTGAATGTGTCTCGGAATGTCAAATTGACCTCAAAAATGATGAATAGTAAAACGATGAATAGTAATTTGTGAATAGTAGAATGTCGAAGTTTGGAAAAATGACCTGAAATTGTGGGTTGTGACAGTATGGACTAGGATGTATTGTCAGCTTTAGTCACATGTTATGTGTACTTTTCAAGGTTGGCTTATTTGTTATTGTCAGCTTTAGTCACACGGTTCGTGTGTACTATTCAAGGTTGGCTTATTTAGATACTGTAGTGTGCACCTATAGGTTATTGATACTTTGGAGGTATCCGAGTATTTATTGGTATTGCGGGGGTTACCCGAATATCTATGTTGGAACGGAGGGTATCCGTGTGTTAGGATTGGAGCGGAGTGTATCCGCAGGTTTTTAGTGAATCCTTAGTCTAGCTAGCAAGCGTTTTGCGTATATGTCCACTATATTGTTAGATGAATTTAAACCTATGATCTCACCAGCGAAAGCTGACTTTTAGCACGTTTTCTCAGGTAATTAAGTGATGATATGGATGCTTGGAATGGAAGGCTTGGCTAAGGTTCATGGTTCATGGATCTATTTTTCTAAACTCTGATAATTAATTTTGGACCTACTGTTATGTTATTTTGGGCCTGACTCTGAATGATGTTGGGATAAATGTAAACGTTAAAACCCCGTTTTGGTTGCGTTTTTATTATGTTTACTTTATCTCGTTCTATATTGTCTTGTGTTGGATACCAATCCCCGTAGCACCCCGAAAGCTTGTTGAGTCTTCCGCTGTATCAAATTTTGGGAGTGTTACAGATTGGTATCAGAGCCAAGGTAATAGGGAACTAGGTAAATAAACGCCTAAACTATAACCGAATTTTTATAGAAAATGTTCATTGACTACTGCCCGCCAGCCCGCCAAGCCGAAGCATCTTCTATTATTTGAGGTATTATGAGATATTTGAGATGATTGTTAGATTTGGGATTCTTGAGATGATTTGAGGTTTATGGATTTTAGTAATAAGATGGCGTTTCGAGGAATTATATGGTCTACATGTTTTATAAACATTTTAGTAATGCGGTGTTTGAAACTCTTTTTATTTAGATTATATGATTGAATTATTTGATGAGGATTTTTAGTATGGTATTTTGAGTTGTGATTTAGTTGTTTTGAAACACTTACACATACCCTACGCCGTTGTCACAGACCATGGCCTCCCATATGCCCGATGTTGTCGAGGATATTCTTACTGCACCGGTTTTACCTGCACAGTTCACTATGGCATCTGATGATCCTTACCAGATGGCCATGCTTTCAGCTACTGTGCCGCAGACAGCTTCTACTTCAGCACCACCTGCTGCATCTACGCAGGGACCCTCATCTTCTTTAGGGCTCCCTGGTACATCGAGGCAGCTTACTCTTTATCAGGCTTTGGCTCGTGTGGCCCCACGCTTTGCCCACCGAGCTACGGCATGCATGTCGGTACGCCCTACTCCATCATCTTTACAGATTGATGCTCACTCTCTCCTGTCTGAGGCGCCACCCACATCATTGCGTCGTCGTCCTAGATCACCTACCACATCTCCACATGGTTCACCTATTAGGAGACGACGATTGATGAGGTACTCTTTGATGCGTGGGAATCGCACCTTGCTTTACCTCTCGAGGGATCTCGCGAGGCTTACAACCCCCACCAGGCAGTGTACCTGATCGTTGTAGTATAGTATAGTGACAAGTACCGGGGGATTGATCGTTCAGCTTAGGAATAGTGTCGCTAGGATTAGAAAGCCTAATTAATAGTTCTAGAGATGGAAGATGATTATTTTTTTTGTGTTTTTATATTTTATGAAAGCAAGTAAAATCTCGGGTTTTGAAGGAGTGGGCGGAATTAGTTGCTAATCAACTAACCCAAAAAACTACTTTATAACTAATTAACTAATGAAAATGAAATTAAACTAATATTAAACTAAGGTTGTGAGCAGTGGTTGGAGAAATTGTGTTTACTTAGACTTCATTACTCCCTAGATATCTTTTACATGTTAATTACTTGTTACACTTGTATGAATGACGGGTTGTATTCCTTAATACCATTCGTGGAGTGGCATACATAACTCCCCAACTCTATGAGCTCTTATCTCCTCCTACACCATGACCCAGCACAACTATAGGGATTGTAAACAGTGGCTCATGCATTAAATACAACCAATAAAGACCTAGTACGCCTCGGTTCATGTTTCTTAAGACGTTCAAGCATGTTACCATTTGGAGATCTGCCAGTTTTCTTAAGCCTAACATATAATATCATTCATTCAAAACAAGAATAGACAAGTAATCAACACATAATCAACATCTAGGTTTCATTAGATCTAAGCAAACACAAAGGAAATTTAGCCTAGCATAGTAGAATTAAGATAAGAACAAAAGATAGACAACCAACACATAGACATATTGATTGAATTAAGAGTATACTTATCTCAATTACAATGCAAGGTCTCAAGGGTTTGGAACCCTTGAAAAACCTGTAAAAGAGGCACCAAAATCGTCTTTAGGGTTTCACCAAAACTTCTCTCTTTTAATGAAAAAACTAGAAAACTATATATAGGAAAATCGTCCTGACGGCGTCAAGAGTAAAATCTGACGCCGTCAACTCGCCGCCATATACTTCCTCGGACGCCCTAGATCCAATCGTGACGGCCTATGTGACGTCGTCACCACCCTCGGTAAATTAATCTTGGTTATTTTGACGCCGTCATCTCTTCATCTGACGCCTTCACAACCTTCGGTAAAATATTCATCCTTTCTGACGCCGTCAAGAGTAAATCCTTGACGCCGTCACCTTGTAATTCCAGCTTGGATTTGGTACTTTGTTGTTTTCTTCACTTTATGCTCCAAAAACGTCCAAAATAGCCTCTTTTCCAGAATTCACTCTCCAAACACCTAAAATCACAAAAGGAACGATTTAGGGCAATATTTGATCAAATAAATTCGGATTCGGGCTTAAATGACCCCCTAAAAACGGATCATTTTTCGCCTCGTCACTCTTCCGATGAGGAGGAGGAGGAGGAGTACGAGGGTGAGGATGAGGCTGATGACCCTGAGCAGGAGGATGACCCTCAGGAGGCTGAGCAGGGTGATGATGATGACCCTGAGGAGGAGGATGACCCTCAGGAGGATGAGATGCCTGATGATGATGATGTGTTAGTACCACCAGCTCAGGCTGAGGAGCCTGATTCACCTATACATCCGATTGAGCCTGATTCACCTGATCATCCGTTTTTGGTTGAGTTGCCACCTGGTAGTCCCGATGGGTCGGATGCATCTTCTGAGATTTCTGCTGAGCATGCAGAGTTAGGTGAGATTGGCAGGTTATGGGCTCGGATTACTGATCTTGGTGAGAGAGTTGCACGTGTATCTGATCGACTCGAGAGAGTTATTGGAGAGTTTTTAGCGGATTTGAGAGTTGACATGACTGTCGTTGTGGGCAGGACTACTGAGATGAGGAGAGTTTTGATGGAGGTCCACGAGCATATTGATAGTTTGCAGCGAGGTTTTGTTACTGCTCGAGAGGCTGACCGCAAGCTATGGCAAAGGAATGCCGAGCTAGAGAAGGAGGTGGCTGACCTCAAGAGAGACCGAGACACCCATAGCGTGGAGCTAGGATCGTTATGGAGGGATCTTGATAGCTTGAGGCAGGAGTTGAGGAGCCTTCGCCAGCAGCGTGGCTAGTTGCTTGGGTTATGTTGTCTTGTTGCTTTCTTAACCGAGGAGTGTTCGGTTAGAAAAGCTAGTTATCATATTTTGATGTATTTTGTTCAGTATTCGTCTCTTTTGGAACGATTAGTACGTTTTGGGTTATCCAGTAGTTGGAACGATGTTAGATCGCTATTGTATGGTTGATGGTTATTAGTATATGGTATTATGTGATTTTGGGTGTTATGGAAATTGAGTCCTTATCCGTTTGATTGATGTTTCATGGTGTATTGTTGCTATTCTTTCCATGACTTGGCTTCGTTGAATTTCTTTTGTTGAGCATATTGATAAGTTCTATTAGGGACTCATGAACTTGTGTGATGTTTCAGATCAATGGCCACACGACGAAACCCTGTTAGAGCTACCAGAACTGGTCCTGCTGTGACTACTCCTGGTCGCCGTGGACGCCGACCTACTCGAAATGTTGAAACCCCTACTCCTGACAACCTGTACACTACTAACCGCAACAACAGGAATCAAAATGTTGATGTTCAGGGAGACAATGATCATGTTCCACTTAATGCACCTACTGTGGATCAAGCAATGATCAACCAACTTGTGGAACAAAGAGTTGCTGAACTACTAGCTGAGTCAAATCATTCCAACAATTCGGCTGGAACTTTTCCACCTGTTCGTGCTAATGGATGTCAATACAAGGAGTTCAAGATTTGTGGACCCATTGAGTTTAGTGGAACTGAAGGAGTGGTTTACTTAGTCAGATGGATTGAGAAGACTGAGTCAGTGTTCAATGTCAGCGGTTGTGCGGAGAATGCGAAGGTAAAGTTTGCTTCCTTTACTTTCAAAGATGAAGCTTTAACTTGGTGGAACAATTACCGAAATTCAGTTGGGAGTGATGTAGCTTATGCCATGACTTGGGAGCAATTTAAGTCTCTGCTGATTCAGACTTATTGCCCAAGGAATGAGGTCAAGAAGCTAGAGATTGAGTTTTGGAACCACAAGGTGAAAGGTAATGATATGACGACTTACAATCGTCGTTACCAGAAATTGGCCTTGCTTTGCCCAGATATGGTGAAAACCGAGACTCAAAAGATCGAGAGGTATACTGATGGGTTGCCTGTAGCTACAAGGAATGATGCGATTTCTGCTAGGCCTGCAAACATCCATGAGGCAATCACAATTGCTCAACAACTTATGGATTCGTTGGAATTAGAAGGAGCTGATAAGGAGAAGAATGGAAAGAGAAAGAGAGACCGTCACTCTAAGGGTAATGATCATCGAAGCAAGAGACAAGCTAAGGCTTATGCTATTGGGAATGGAGATAAGAAGAATCAGAACGGTGATGCACCCAAGTGTGGTCGTTACCACCAGCATCATACTGGATGGTGTAGTGTGAAATGCCAGAACTGCTTAAAGAAAGGACACACAGCTAGGGACTGTAGAGCTCGACCTCTTGCTATGGTCCAGGCTGCTCCTGAGATGAGAAACAAGGCAGATGTTACTTGTTATGGGTGTGGGAAGAAGGGACACTATAGGAATGAGTGTAGAGAATCGTGGAACCATGGAGCTGGAGGAAACCGTGGACGACAAGATAATGGGGACCAACGTGTGGAAGCTGGAGCTGCTCAGGGAAGAGTGTATGCACTCGGGAACGAGAGAGGAGAAGATCCGAACGTCGTTACTGGTATGTTCCTTCTCAATAATCGTTATGCTTCCATACTATTTGATATTGGTGCCGATAGGAGTTTTGTGTCCACTACGTTTGCACCCTTACTAGAGAAACCCCCGATGGCCTTAGGAATTGGATATGATATTGAGTTAGCAAATGGGAATATAGAAAGGATTAATACCATCATTCGCGGTTGCACGTTAAATTTCTTGAACCACCCTTTCAACATAGATCTTCTACCCGTCACGTTAGGAAGTTTTGATGTCATCATTGGTATGGACTGGTTGTCGAAGTATCGTGCTCACATACTTTGCGACGAGAAGATCGTGCATGTACCTTACGGAAAGGAGATCCAAAATATATTAGGAGATCGAAAGGATTCTAGGAGCCCATCCCGATTAGCAGTTATTTCTTGCACTAAGTTACCAAAGCTAATGGAGAAGGGATGTTATCTTTTCTTGGCTCAAATTTCTGAGAAAGGAGGGACGAAGAAAAAGGAAAGGTGCATTGGAGATGTGCCTATAGTTCGTGATTTTCCTGATGTGTTTCCCGATGATTTGCCGGGAATCCCGCCGACTAGACAAGTGGAGTTTCAGATTGAGTTAATACCTGGTGCTGCACCTGTAGCACGAGCGCCTTATCGTCTTGCACCTACCGAACTAGAAGAATTGTCTAAACAATTGGCGGAGTTAGCCGAAAAAAGATTCATAAGACCAAGTTCTTCACCTTGGGGAACCCCAGTCTTATTTGTGAAGAAGAAGGATGGATCGTTTCGTATGTGCATTGATTACCGAGAGCTGAACAAGTTAACGGTGAAGAATAGATACCCGTTACCTTGGATCGACGACTTGTTCGATCAACTCCAAGGATCGAGTGTGTATTCGAAGATCGATTTGAGATCGGGATATCATCAACTTCGAGTTCGCGAGGAAGATAATCCGAAAACGGCTTTCAGAACCCGTTACGGGCATTATGAGTTTCAGGTGATGCCGTTTGGGTTGACTAACGCACCGGCGGTATTCATGTATCTCATGAATCAGGTGTGTAAGCCTTACTTGGATAAGTTCGTGATTGTGTTCATCGATGACCTCCTGATTTATTCAAAGAGTGAGAAGGAGCATGAGGAGCATCTAAGACTCATCTTAGAATTGCTCAGGAAGGAGAAACCATAAGCCAAGTTTTCGAAATGCGAATCTTGGATTCCGACGGTACAATTTTTGGGTCATGTGATTGATAGACAAGGAGTCCATGTGGATCCTGCTAAGATTGAGGCGATAAAAGATTGGGCTGCACCTACAACCCCAACCGAAGTTCGTCAATTTTTGGGTTTAGCTGGTTATTACCGAAGATTCATTGAGGGATTTTCGAAGATAGCTAAACCATTAACAAAATTGACTCAAAAGAGTGTTACGTATGAATGAGGAGATAAAGAAGAGGAAGCATTTCAATTGCTTAAGAAGATGTTGTGTAGTGCTCCTATCTTAGCGTTACCGGAAGGTAACGAGAATTTCGTCGTCTATTGTGACGCCTCACATAAAGGATTGGGAGCCGTGTTAATGCAACGAGAGAAGGTGATAGCTTATGCTTCCCGACAGCTCAAAAAGCATGAGAAAAACTACACCGCCCATGATTTGGAGTTAGGTGCTGTGGTTTTCGCCTTAAGAATATGGAGACATTACTTGTATGGAACAAAGTGTGTTGTGTTCACTGACCATAAAAGTCTGCAACACATTTTGAATAAAAAAGAGCTTAACATGAGACAGCGACGTTGGATTGAGTTGCTAAGCGATTATGATTGTGAAATTCGCTACCATCCCGGTAAAGCAAACGTTGTTGCTGATGCTCTTAGTCGAAAGGAAAGAATACCACCGCTAAGAGTTAGGTCATTGGGAATGACTATCGTATCGCCATTACCGTCTCAAATACTTGAAGCTTAAACGGAAGCGTTGAAAGCAGAAAACAGATCTGCCGAGAATATATTTGGGATGTCTGAGAATGAGAAAGGATTTGTTAAGCGTTCTGATGGATTGTTATGTTTTGAGATCGGATTTGGGTACCCTTGTATGGAGGAATTCGGGAGTTGATTATGCATGAGTCGCATAAATCAAGGTACTCTATTCATCCTGGGTCCGACAAGATGTACCAGGATCTTAAGAAGTTATATTGGTGGCCAAACATGAAAGCAGAGATAGCATCGTATGTTAGTAAGTGCTTGACATGTTCTAAGGTTAAAGCCGAACATCAGAGACCGTCAGGATTACTGACGCAACCAGAACTTCCAGTCTGGAAATGGGAGCGGATTACAATGGACTTCATTACCAAATTACCGAGGACAGCTAGCGGTTGTGACGCTATCTGGGTAATTGTGGATCGTCTGACAAAGTCTGCTCATTTCTTAGCAATTAGTGAAGATGATAGCGTGGATAAACTTGCGAGGTTGTATGTGAAGGAAATTATTTCTCGTCATGGAGTCCCGATATCTATTATTTCGGATCGCGATAGCCATTTTACATCAGCTTTATGGCGATCACTTCAAACGGCTTTGGGGACGAGACTTGATATGAGTACTGCGTATCATCCCCAAACCGATGGTCAAAGTGAGAGGACCATTCAGACGTTAGAGGATATACTTCGTGCATGCATAATAGACTTTGGTAAAGGCTGGGAGAAGTACTTGCCCCTTGCGGAATTCTCCTATAATAATAGCTACCACACAAGTCTTAAAGCTGCACCATTCGAAGCTTTGTATGACAGAAAGTGTCGTTCGCCTATTGGTTGGGCAGAAGTTGGAGATAGCCAACTCACAGGCCCTGAACTTATCTTGGAAACTACAGAGAAAGTGGCTCAGATTCGTGATCGGTTGCAAGCAGCCAGAGATAGGCAGAAAAGTTACGCCGGTCAGAGACGTAAACCCCTAGAGTTCCAGGTTGGAGACAAAGTGATGCTGAAAGTCTCGCCTTGGAAGGCTGTGATACGTTTCGGGAAACCTGGTAAACTCAACCCACGCTACATTGGACCATTTCTTATCTTAGAAAGAATTGGGCCCGTGGCTTATAGGTTGGAATTACCACATGAACTGAGTAAAGTTCACGACGTGTTTCACGTTAGTAATTTGAAGAAATGTCTTTCTGATGAGATGCCTATCATTCCAATGAAGGATATTCACGTTAGTAATTTGAAGAAATGTCTTTCTGATCGTGAAGTTAAACGACTCAAACGAAGTCGCATTCCGCTCGTCAAGGTTCGTTGGAATTCCCGACATGGACCAGAATTTACGTGGGAACGTGAGGACGAGTTCCGGAAGAGATATCCGAAGCTTTTCACTTCGTAAATGAATTTTTCCGAGTGAAACCCGGGACGGGTTACTTCTGAGACTGGGAGGATGTGACAACCGGCCATTTAGGGAGTTATTTTGAAAACCCGCATTACGTTAAAGTTCGTTATAATCTTTATTTGGAATTTTTTTATTCACAACGAACTTGTAAGACCTATTTTATGGATAATTATATTTAATGATGTTATGGAATTGGTGAATTATTTTCATAATTCATTTTGATATTATGCTCGGTGATGTATTCTTAAATTCTCACCGGTACTACGTTGACTCTGGCACTAGGTTTACCTAACGAAAAATTTTATGATTCGTTTTACGAGTCCGATGATATTTGAGTAATTACGAGATGTTTTTTTTTGGGAGATATTAAAGTTTGAAATGAGTTAAGGTTATGGGCCACATGTTTTACATTTACCCACTTTACCCGCTCCACACTACTAGTAATATTATTATTATTATTATTATTATTATTATTATTATTATTATTATTATTATTATTATTATTATTATTATTATTATTATTATTATTATTATTATTATTATTATTATTATTATTGTTAATTGTAAAATATATATATATATATATATATATATATATATATATATATATATATATATATATATATATATATATATATATATATATATATCTTTATATTATATATAACAGGAGGCATTACACGTAGATAATGCCACGTAAACGCCACCTCATTGCCCAGTAATTCATTATCTGCCATGTCATCACATGGCCATCTAAGCAATTTTTATAATTTATTTTGTATTTTTTTAATTTATTTCGAACATTTTTTTTTACATTTATTGAAATTCCGGATTTATTTTTCAAAAAAAATGATACTTGCAAGATTCGAACTTAGGTCTTGGCATCCACACACAAGCGTGTCAACCAGTGGAGCATGTGACCTTATGTGATTTGATAAATGAAAACAATTATGTCATGCTTTAATAACTACTGCGTTCCCTAATAGATATTCCTAAACCTGTAACTTAAAACCCTAATCTCTCACGTTCCTTCATAATATACTTTTTCTCGAAACTCTAATTTTATCTTTTCCTCAACCTTTTTTCGCTCAATTGCCTCACGATCTTCTTTTGTGTGTGCAGGTTTAAGAATACCAGGTGTTATTTGGAAGTCGCATGGTGAGTTTTTGCTCATGAGGTTTATCAGTTTATATTAAATCATCTTTTTTACGTATATTGATTATACATTTTTTTATTCTCATTCGCTCCTCATTCTCTTTTTAACAAGTTCCTGATGCAGGTTTGCGTTTTCTATTTGGTTCTTCAAGCCCTTGACACAATCGGTATGTTCCATTCTTTTATTGCAGGTTCTTTTGTAGTTTACTGACTTTCATATAAAAAGTCAATATATAAGGATACTTGAGCCATTAATGTAAAGGTCTTTATGACATGAAACAATCAGATGTGGCACTCATTACATCTTGAAGGGACGGAATGAATCAAGCTTGTGACCTATGAATGAATGGGCTGAAACTTTTGTCAGGTTCGTGTATAATTTTATTTATTGTGTTTATCACATCACAATAAGGTATCACGTTTGTCTTCAAATTAATTGTTATGTTTTTGCAACAAAACTTTGATATTGAGACTAATTTGGTGATACAGAGTTTGGTAAAACCCTAGCCACCACACCAGGTAGACACCCTAGAAGCTGCTAGCCCAGTTTAAGGTTACAAGAAGCTTTTTATACGTTAGAAATATATTTAGTTGTATGTCGAATCATAACTTTTTATTTAGCTCAAATAGTACACGTATATGGTGTTCGTGTACTGTCAATTACCATTCAATTTCTTTTTTTTAATGGATGTTGCAGACTTGCAGTTGCTTGAGGTGGCTTGGTGTCTTACAAACATATCTTGTGTACAACCTGAAGAAACAAGAGCTCTATTGCCAGCGTTACCGTTACTCATTGCTCATATTGGAGGTCAGTGATTTGTGTTGGGATTTAAAATCGAACATTTGCTAGATTATTAATGTTTATTCAAATGGATTTGGAGGATTTTTTTTTCTAGAAAAAGCAGACGCGCAACAAGGTAAGTCCTCAGATATCACTGGACTTTTTTCCAACCTTAACATGTAATATCATATTCTGATAGTAGCATACGTTTTGGCGTAACATACTCTGTAAGAATTTCTTAACACGAAAAGTTTAAATATGAGGTAGTTCTGATGGAAGTATCGAGTTGTCATGTGCTTATTGCATTGGAAATAAACCAAATTACCTTAGCATACAGAAGAATCTACGAGCTTTAGCTTTATGTCCTGCAACAGACAAGTGCATCTCGACTTCTGAGAATATCAGCGACAGTATCCACTATGCACCACCTTGGTAAGATATTCTGTAATCAACATTAATAGTTTAATAAGATGCCCATGTAAATTTGTGTAATTTTATTGCCGTTCAAAAAAAAAAAAAAAATTTGTGTAATTTTATTATGATCACAAAAAGAGTTGATTATAAAATTCAACAACCTTAATTTGTGTCTAAGCCTTTCCCCTAATGATTGACTGATATTTTTGTTATAAAGTTGTTAGTTTTACGGTGATAACATTAGTAGCTATATGGCTAAATTAAGTTGATTGATCAACTTTGGAACATATTAGGATGTTGAGTGGTAGGTGTATTCCATTATTCATGAATTAGTTATTAGTATTATCGTAATGAAATTGGTACTGAGATTATTGGTGAATTAGTTATTTGTATTATTGTAATTAAATTTGTACAGAGATTATTCGTGAATCAGTCATTAGTATTATCGTATTGATATTAGCAATGAGATATTATAGTTGGTATTATCGTAATGATATTAGTACTCAGGTTATAGGTGACAACTAATGACCTGCAATAGTAAGTAACATGAATTCCCACTGTTTTAGTAACTTGAGAGTTAAGCTTAACTGCTTAAGAATACGTGAATTGACCAGCGATAAAATGATAATGACCAAGAATATTACTTACAACTAAATGAAGATTGAGGGTGTAAGTTATGTGTGAACGATCTGTACTTTATTTGAACATCATCTTATATGATGCTACAGCCGCTATGATAATTGTTAAATAAAGACCGAGAAAATATGAATAAGTATTATTGTCTGATTTAAAAAGGTTCAGTTCGAGGTTATTATGCCTGACAGTAAGTTGTCACAATCTAAAACTAAACTAGCTAATATTTATGATTTTTGGCAGCTATAACTTTGTATAGCTTTTCTCAGTTGTAGAAGGTATGTCACGATGTTTCTGATGGAAATAGTATCTTTTGGTTTTTTCATCTGAATAATCGACTTTATGCTTGCATCCAATGTGTGAATCTCTTACAAAAACCGCTCTGTTTTGAAACTCATTTACCAGGTATTTTTTTCGTGGACTAGCTGTGTGGTTATTGGTACTTTTATTGTTGAAGACTTCTTGTGAGGTTACTCGTGTTGTTTATCTACAGGTAAGTGCAGTAGTTGGAAGTACAGTTCACTTATAAATATGAAAATGGGCCAATGTGGTTATATCTTATGGGTTAAATGGTTTTACAAGTCTCCCTAAGTATACTCAAGTGCTCGAGTATTGCTTCAACTAAATTCAGCAGTTTAAATGATGATAACCTTTTTAACAGTATAGATGTCTTTTGTGCACAATTGAAGAAAGGTATGTGTTATCATGTTGAATGTCAGTTTTCATATTATCTGTGAGTTCAATAATTTAATCATATATTCTCTTTGCAATGATATCTGATGAGGAAACCCGCACATTCGATTATTTGATGTTACCTCTACCAGCTCTCAGCCCGTAATATTTCACTCGCTCTCTTTACTTACACACACAATACAATTACATGCTTATAAATCATATGGTTTCTTTGTGACAATGAGAGGTGGTTAAGCAATGGGTGCAAGAATTGCAGATATAATACTGATGTAATTAAATTGTATGTTTAGTTTAATTTCAGTACAGATGAAAAACTCGGGTCATGTGAATATTTAAATGTTTCAAACTTTCAATACACATCGTTCTTTATACCAACTGCTATGACTGTATGCCATTTCAATTGACGGTAAAAAAAACATAATGTGAATAGTTGAGCCATAGATTATTAAAAGTTTAATACATTACATTCAAATTGTGCAAGCGGTTTGCTAACTATTGCGTTAGGGTGAGATTTTGAGAGTAGAAAAGAATGCGCCAAACCTGAACTCAGGAACACAAAGGCAATATGGCACCAGTACTTGGCATTTATATTATAGCTCAACTTATGAGTACAAAATCATGAACTGATGGCTCCGATATTGCGGAAAGTTCATGAAAGTAGGTAGTAAAACGGTTCCTCTTCATGTCACAAAGGATTTTCACATGATCCATTATTTTATTCACTATAGTACTGGTCTCTGAGCACAAACTAGAAAAACATGGTTGCATCTCAGCCCTCTTTGATGCAGACACCTTTGTCAGTACTCCTTTAATATATCTCAGCTCTGAAATGATGTCATCAGTCATTTATTTCCTTTGCTCGATTGGATCACTCAAACCTTCCCAACATCTATCGACATGTGCATCCTTCTACCACTCTGCAGTAGGTTCTCAAGTTGTGTGATTTTGGTCTCCATCACAGTTTTCTCATGCTCTAGCATCACCCCTAAACTTGCCATTTGGTTTTGTGCCAATTTGGTGTCCTTCCTCAGTCTATCCTTCTGAAGTTATTCCACGATATCAAAGAGTTCAGATAAATTAGAACACTCTCTATATATGTCAGAAATTTCCTAATTTTTGTAACCAATATTTGAATTTTTAAAAGGGTTAATTGCACACAATTCCCTTTTACAAAATAACGGAAGTATATTTCGTGAAATGTGCGAAATTTGAAGTATGAAAATATTCTAAGTAAAGAAAAATCTATTTCCTAAAGTGAATGTATTCAAAGGTGGCCATTCAGTTTAATCATTAAGAACGAACCACTGTTTTTTAGGATGTTGACCCGGTTTTTAACTGAACCACCCTAAGACTTACGGTCTGACCAGCCTCAGCTAACGACTAATCAAAAGGTCAAAGTACCTATATATGACCAAGCTTCTACTACTTGGAAAACAGGTCTCGAAGCATAACACATGAGCTACATATCCAAGTCCCCAACCCTCCAGTAAACATGTTGTATGTAAAGGGTGCACCCCAACCAAGCTTTTAAGATATCCCTATGTTCTTTTGGGTCATAAGGAAAAACTATATCGAACCTCAAGAAACTGGGTACACAACTACTTTATTTTGGTCCATAAAGCACACAATGACAGTCGGGTGACATCAAGTTGTTCTATCCACAAATCAAACATAAGGATACAAACATATTTAGATTTATTTTACAAGCTAGAGCATAAGTACGACACATGACATATGAATATATACTTCATAAATAGGATAGCTCATGTGAAACCTCTGTGAATGCAGCACATGGAGAATAATCTAGCGAATACTTTTTAGCTTCTGAAGATATCTTTACTTCATTTTGCACCTCCCAGAGTTCTTTAACAGGATAAATATGTATGCTCTTTAAGTTAGCAAATGGAGAAGGTTGATTTAAGCTTAGTTCCGCAGACGAAGAAAGAAGCTGCACAAAATTTAACAAAACAAGTGCCTCCACTGACACAAAGATCCACCTTCTCCAATAAATGGAAACCGTCTGTAAAAAGGTCCAAGGAATTATAACCTTTATTGCGGAAATCAGAAACTGATACTTATCAAAGCAATCATTTATAGTGAGACTCTTAAGTTGAGGTGCAACCACATTAACAACTTTCAAACTACCGTGAACATCTTCAAGTGTGAGATTAGATAGTAAAGGATGACATATATTTAAACGATCCAGACCTCCGAGTCTTGGTATTATTTACTGTGGCCACAATGAGAAAAGGTATTTGAGTGACCTTAAAATAATATTTCTAAAAATGTACTTTTCCAAATGATAATTACATTTACCATATTTATGCCTTGACAGCGTTCGGAAGTAATGCTCAGAATTTGCTCCTCCAAAGGTTCATGGCCAAGATGATGTAAGTTTTTTCAATAGTTTTCCTTGAACTTATTCAAATTTTATTAAACCAGTTTCAATACTTGGTATGTCAACTCAAGATATTGTTTGCGTGCCTATTATAAAAAAACAAATCTTCTCATATGCTGTTACAAAAATTGTGCTTGATCATTAGTGTTGGCATATTGCTAGAATATAATATGAACGAAAATCTGATATCAAACGCAATATTCTGTTTCTTTTGTTAAAAGTATTGTTCTGCTTCTGTTTGTGCTATAAGCGATATTATCAGTTAAATGCTAAGAATGTTAAAATATTGCGTGACCAAAATTTGACAAGGCAACTATACTTGGTGATACAATCCAGATGCTAAATGATTTGACTACTCAAGTCAGCAGACTAAAGTCTGAGTATACGACACTCACTGAAGAAGCTCGCGAGGTAATTTTTTGTTTCACTAGAATCAGTTGCGGCTGTGAGACATCAGCATTGTGGTCATTCACGACTTTTTGACGACCACCAACGATGAAAAGTACCGAAATACTTGAAAAAGAAGGGCTGGAGAAAGCTCCTATGTTCAAGGCTAAACCTTTGAACAATAAGGTATTAATAACATTACCCCCTCTGCGTTTGAATTTTATGTCTTGGAACAGGATTGTTAGTAGAAAATGTCATTTTCAGGCAACTTTTGTACTAATTGCTTGAACATCATAATTTACAAAAGACACAACTTTTGTAAACTAATTGTTGTATGCTAACTTTTTAACAATCTTGCCTTTCATTTTTCAGAAAAAAAAAAACAAAAAAAAAACAAAAAAAAACAAAAAACAAAAAACAAAAAACAAAACTTATAACAAAAAGACATGGTTTTACTGACACGTGTACCAGTTTACGTGTGTAGGTTCCTCCAAAACGAGAGCCAAAACAGTGCACAAAGCCACAACCATTTCAATTAGAGAGTTTGACAAGACATGAAGAAGTACAAAAAGAAATGGAAGAAAGGAGGAGGTTGGAACTGGAAGAAGCAAAGAAGAGAATATTTAAGTCTCCACCGATTTTGAATGAGTAAGTCACACACTTTAGAATGTTATTCAAGTAATAACATCTGTTATATGATGTTGATGCCGACATTGTTCAAAATTGCAGGGATCCTACTCCGGATCCTGAAAAAGTTCTCGGATCTCTTACTGAGGTTCAGGAATTTGATCTACATGCAGAATCTCGAGCTGCAGATAGAGCGGAATTCGACAAGAAAATAAAGGAGAAAGAGATGATATACAAGAGATATCGAGATGAAGCAGAGTCTGCAAACATGGTATTATTACACTCTTTATTCATTAACAGAAAACTTCCTCAGTTATTGTCTTTTCGAAAGAGGTAATTTTTGAAATATCAGTCTATCAGTGTTTCAATATACATCTAATTACCTTCGACATGCATGTTGTTACGCCTGTGGAGTTTATGCAAGGGTGTCTAAAAAGATTGGTTGGAATAATTCATAGCATTATTTTTCCATTTTTTTTCCATTTTTCATATATCAATATCTATTTTTTATACTATTGTTTTGATGATAGTCTAAGCAACAACGAGTCATTTTATTCAATAACAAAATTACCATAATTGGCTTTTATTATGAGAATATACAAGCAGAAGATTTTTTAACAATGTGCTTATTTCATTCATAAGATTTCTCATAATTACTTGAATTGTGACCGTCACGTTTAGAAATTCTTATTTTCAAATGGTTATAATCGGCTTAGTAACTGGTATTATTTCTTTCCAACGGGATGCTGTTAATCAGAAGAAAAAGAAACGGGCTGTGACACATGAAAGCAAAACAAAGAAAAAGGTTACTTTTATAAATCAAGTGTATATCTTATTCTATGCATTTATTTTCACAAACTTACAATCCAAACATTTACTACAATCAGAGGAAGGACATAATTAAGTGAGCAGCAAAAAGAATAGTTTGGAGTCAATAGGCCAAAACTTCAAGTGATAGTAAAAGAGAAGAAACTTCGTTCTCGTGTACCACTTTGAACCTTTTTTTGTGTACCATCGAACGGGCTATGCATTTATCCTTCGTTCTTGTGTATCACTTTGAAACTCTTTTTTCTTTTATATTTGATAACAATTTTTTTTTCGTTCTTAATGCAATCAATAAAAAAATGGTAACAAACAAGCCCTACTTAACTAATACCTTATAAGGAACTTTATAAGTCATGCCTATCTATTTATTAATACATAAGTTAACTATAAAAGATCACTAATATCCATACATGACTAAATTAAAATGTAAAATTACAAGTCATGCCCGCCCATCGGGCGGGCTTAGAAACTAGTATATATATATATATATATATATATATATATATATATATATATATATATATATATATATATATATATATATATATAAAACTACAAAATTGGTCCTTGGGGGCCGGTTCACAAAACACACAACACAAACACCAACACCTACTTCTCTCTCATCTTCCTCCCCACCCTCAAACCCTAGCCGCCGATTGATTTTCCGGCCACCACCGCTTCACCGCCGACCTCTACTACGAACCACCACTATTTTCTTAATCCTCACCATCGAATCTCTTAGATCTACTACTCCACGCGCCCTATAACACCATTTTACCTCACGAATCACCACCATTTTCACCACCATTCGTTGTTTTTGGAAAGGTTATCACGGTTTTGAGTTTGTAGTTCGAAGGTGAGACGAGTTTTACTCGTATTTTTGATTAAAACGCGACCCTTGGTCACGACATGTTAGATCCGAATGGGTTTCATATTAAACGGGATTAATACTTATGGGTTTGGATTGGAAACTCGATTTTATAAAATGGTTTGGTATCCGGGTTGTTTCTTGTGGGTTTTGGTTCGAACCATGAGTCGTAGACTCACGGCTCGTGTGTAAATCCGAGCCATGGTGCTCGATTATTTGTTTTCTTTTGAGCCTTGATTGTGGTTCATGATTCTTGCTCGTTGGAATATTGGTTCGACTCTTTGGAGTCGCGGCTCGAAGCCGTAATATTGTTGTTGTTGCCGAGACCCTTTGGGTCGAATGGTTGTTTTGGTGTCGCGGCATAATGCCGTGTAATGGTTATTGTGCCGAGACCCTCGGGGTCGATTTGGCATTTGGAGTGCTCCTTGGAGCCATTTCTTGTGACCATTGATACTTGGTTTGAGCCTCTTGGCTCGTGGTGTTACCACGACTCAGTCGAGTCGTGTGGGCTTGGGTTTGGCTTGGTAAACCAACCCGAGCGTGACCTTGGTTATTTTGGTTCTTAATTATTGACTTGGTTTGGATAATTGTTATTAATTGGTTGTTTATTTGTTCCTTGGCCGAATACATGTGGGTCGAGACCATGTTTGGGTCTCGACATTGGATATTGATTTTTGGTATTGAGAAGTGTTGACGAATTGTGATATTGGGGACCGATTGTGAGACGGTCACTTAGATTGACGGAGATAGGTTAGTCGGGTGCCGTAGTCGGACCCTATTGTTGTAGCACGTGGATTGGGATTGTGTTGGATGGAGATACTTTTGTATTTATGACATTTGCTTATTACTTTGGACTTGGACAATGAGCCGAGAGTCATGACTCGGACATGTGACCATTTCGTATGACTCGATAACAATTTACATTTAAAACGTAAATAATAAAACTCATAATAATAAGTATTGATAATATAAACGTTTATATGAACATATAGACGTGAATAACGGATATATAATTATATAGGCGCGTATATTAATAATAATAATAATCACGAGTCATATTATAAATAATACGACTAGATATATATTAGGCTACGAAAGTGGCGTAATATTATTGAACGTATTATTATTATAAAAAGGTGTTATAAAACGAGGAACTCTCGACAATTATTAAACATTAAATAAAAATGTCATTATATATATATATAACGGGTAAACTTATCGAGTTATGCGGAGTCGTAGTCACTCAAGTCCAGGTAAGTTTTTATTTGTGACTTTCGTATTGTCACGGATATATGACGATTAATATAAACGTTTTCTATAACTAAATAACCACTTAACCATAGGGTTGAACCGGGTTATTTGGCTATATGAAATGAATATATTAATGGGCATCGTATCCTACGATGCCCATAGGTTGTGGTATATGTAAAGGGTAATAAATTGCGTGTATATATATATATCGGGAAATCTGGCCAATTTGACGATGTATATGAGGAATTTATTAAACTACGATATATACCATATAGTATTTATGTGCTATGTGCTTTAGGATTGGGTGTAATCTTGGAACGGTATGTTACGTAAATAAATACGAGGATTATTAAATCGACGGAATTAATAAACTTCGGCGATTTATTTAAATAATATATTGGGCTAATATTAGATCTATAGTTTATTTCATTATTCTTTGTGTGCTCTTTTTGGTTTGTTTTGTGTCGACCCACTACCCGTATGGATACCAAACGCAAATACACCAAACTAATACGATATGGATTTTCGGAAATAAAACGGATTCTCGTCCGGGTTTGGGAATATTTTGAATTTGAGGAAATGATTTCTGAACGAGTTGATATTGTTAGGTCTTGCCGAGTCCGTAGTTGCTGTTTCGTGAGTTATTATACATCTTATTTCTACCGACTTCTTCTTGCTATTTTCTGGACTTGAGGTGAGTCATAGCCCCATTTTTTCTTGAACTATGTTTTCAATACTTGGGGTGAGAAACGTGCAAATTATTTTATGTGGACTATTATCGCTTTTATATTCTTTCTAAACTTGCTATGCGTATGGACTAGGATGTATTGTCAGCTTTAGTCACATGTTATGTGTACTATTCAAGGTTGGCTTATTTGTTATTGTCAGCTTTAGTCACACGGTTCGTGTGTACTATTCAAGGTTGGCTTATTTAGATACTGTAGTGTGCACCTATAGGTTATTGATACTTTGGAGGTTATCCGAGTATTTATTGGTATTGTGGGGGTTACCCGAATATCTATGTTGGAACGGAGAGTATCCGTGTGTTAGGATTGGAGCGGAGGGTATCCGCCGGTTTTTAGTGAATCCTTAGTCTAGCTAGCAAGCGTTTTGCGTATATGTCCACTATATTGTTAGATGAATTTAAACCTATGATCTCACCAGCGAAAGCTGACTTTTAGCACGTTTTCTCAGGTAATTAAGTGATGATATGGATGCTTGGAATGGAAGGCTTGGCTAAGGTTCATGGTTCATGGATCTATTTTTCTAAACTCTGATAATTAATTTTGGACCTACTGTTATGTTATTTTGGGCCTGACTCTGAATGATGTTGGGATAAATGTAAACGTTAAAACCCCGTTTTGGTTGCGTTTTTATTATGTTTACTTTATCTCGTTCTATATTGTCTTGTGTTGGATACCAATCCCCGTAGCACCCCGAAAGCTTGTTGAGTCTTCCGCTGTATCAAATTTTGGGGGTGTTACAAAAATAAAATATAAATTTTGTATGTAACAAAAGGTATAATTGTAAAATCATCGGTTTTCTCTTCTTTTCTCTCTTAACTCGGGGAACACGGTGTAAAAAAAATAAATTACATTACTCTTTTCTTTTTTTATGTCCAATTTTGTCTCTTCTCTTCTTCTCTTTCATATTAAAACTCTGGAACAGAGTGTAAGTACATGGATGACTGATATAATTATTTAAGTTTTAGGATTAAAGGTGAAAATGTGTAAACGACGATTTATGTTATTAGCTCTAAAAAAAGTAAGTTGGAAAATGTGTAGATTTTAATCCATGGTAATTAATGTTTTGTACCAATTGGTAAGTAGATGCATTTGTCAATGAACTTTTGACTATGACTAAGCAACGGGTTAAACTTGACTCGTCATGAAAATCAAATACTAGTAAAACGTGAACCGAGAACGGAATCGGGTAAAATTTATCAAAACCGAAACCGAACCGAATAAGGTTATTTCGGTTCAGGTCGGTCGATTTGCTAGCTGGAACCGAATAAGTGTTTTGACTCGAAACGAACCGAAACTGAACCGAACCGAGCAAAACCAAAATAATTATACAAACCTGAAAATCGAACGAAATAAGATCGGTTCGGTTTGGTTCATCCCAGTTTTGGTCGGTTTATCAGTTCGGGTCAGATTTCGGAAGGATGCTTTTGCTCGACACTACTTTTGACTAAGGAACATCTTCTAAGCATTTACACCTAAATATAGTAAAGAAATATCATTTTAACCTAGAATAAAATTAGTGAGTAAGAACGAGTTTGTTAACTTTGTAAATTTTGAAAATAAACATTTATTTTGAAATGAAGTGAGTATAAATGAACATAAAGACATGACACAAATCCTTTATCATTTATTTGTGATTAATATTTCCATTGTTGTTGACCTTATTTTTTGTCTTCTGCACAAAATTTCTGCTCTCGACACTCACCAAAAACATATGAGACACAGTAAAATGAACCATTAGGCACATCGTGACTTTATTAGTTTTATATTATCATAACGTACTTCATCATTAATTCATTATGTAAACTTTTTATTCATGTAAACTTTTGTTCATAGATTCTTTTTTAGTCTTCAATTTTGTCGTAGAGCAAAAACATCGCCTAACTCTCATGAAACATTTGAGGTCGCGTTGTCACGCCAACAGTATATAGAAAATAACTATTATTGTCCATGTGAATCAAAACGTTGTACCCTAATGTGTCCAAAACAACTAGTCAACTTAATATGACTTCAAAGTGATTTATTTTGTTTACCATGTCAAGTCATATTCGACTCACTTATTCCACACCAATGTTTATACTCGTTGATGGACAAAGGACGATACTAACTTGATATGACTGCAAAGTGGTCTATTTTGTCCACCATGTCAAGACATAGTCAACTGACTTATTACACACCAATGTTATACTCGTCGATGGACAAAGGATGATACTTAGTGTCGATAGATTTTACTCGTATTAGTTACATCATACAACAAAATGTTATGCACCGCGTAATGCTGAGACTCTAAGCTGATGTTTGTTTTTCCAAAAATATCTCTTCACAACCTCTTAATCTGGTTAATTCGGACGCGGTTAAATGTTTGGCCTAATAAGTGTGTTTTTTCTTTCAAATATTAGGAGACGGTAAGAGACAATCAGTGTTAAGAGCATTTTTTTAACCGTTAATAGACAATATGATATTGAGAGAGATTGTTTTAACACCTATTGATGTACTTTATTTTTATTCTTACTTTTTTCTATTGATTTATTATTATTATTATTATTATTATTATTATTATTATTATTATTATTTTATTTTATTATTATTATTTTTTTATTTTTTTATTTTTATAAACCATCACTTTATTGAAAAACAAATAGGATTTTACAAGAAATTAGTGGGGAGCCGAGATACTAACTGAGCCCCCACACCTCTAGCTATAGCAAAACCAATCCTACTAAAAATATGTGGAGCAGCACGTGCTCCAATGTCTTGGGTCATAGAGAATCGTCTAATGCGCTTTAATAAAGTTATTGCATCCTTTTCGAGTTCTCCAAAAGAAGAGAATGAAAAGGGGAGGAACCCATATCCGATATCAGCGCATTTAGCAGCGTACTTGACACGTTTACGTTGTGCGGCCTCAATAACCGGCCGACCAGGCATAAAATCAACCATACACGAACGCGTCAAAGGTGATGATCCTGTAAGATCAACACAAACATCAAGGCCACCGTCCCAAGAATAAAGTAACATATCGGCCGGACGTAAGGTTTTGTCCCTCTCTCCACGAAGCCCAATATCCACCTCCTTACGAACTGAAACTCCAGACCGAGAACATATATCAACAAGAACATCACGCACAACATTGTGCCGATGTTTAATACCAACTAAGCCTGCGCATGATACAGCATGATCTCCAAAAATATCTCCAGGAAAGACCTTAGAACAAGCTGAACATGGCATCTGGATAGTAAAAAGAGGAACACCCAACCGATAACACAAAACACACCGGTAAGTCCTGGCATTCATAGTCTGTCCCAATCCGGATATCGGTGCCACCCTAAGCCAATCTGATGTATAATCCTCTTTCAATGAGGTCCATAAAGCCATCTGTCTAGAGGATAAATGGAAAGTGGATTCAACCGTTTGGGCAACACGTGCGAAATGTATATCTGCCAATTTCTTCATAAGTTTGGGGGCAGCGATCTCACTAGGGTTACTCATAAGGTCAATATCCATATTCACATTAAAAGTACACAATGCATCATCAAAAGAGGGACCAGTAGACACAATACCAGAACTACGGAGAAGCTTAGTCTGTAAGCTGGCAGATTGAAGTCTAGAAGCAAGGAAGACATAGTTCAAGACATCACCTGCAGAATACACACCAAGTCCCCTAAGAGCAAAAGGTAGGGTGGCGAGTCTCCATTGCCAATCAAAAGAAACCCAGGTCCAGAAGCAGTGACAATACGTTCCAAAGAAGAGCGAAGTGCTGCATCAAAAGAAACCTGAGCATTCTCAAAGACCCGAGGAGGACATGTGCGCATAGAAAAATACAACTTGGAAATACCGGCACATGCACGCAGTAGCAACAACTCACACTGGGGATCATTAAGCTTAGCAACAGCATCCATAAGCTCAATAGTTTTAGCAACCCTTTTCATAACAAGCTTACTACTAAACTCAAAATTCACACTAGCGGGGCCCCCTAATAATTTAACACCATGCGAAGGTCGAGAAATATTAGGGGGAAAAACACCAACATACCTGCTCCTAGGGTCTTCCTTCGGCCAAAAGACCTCAGTTTTATCAACATTGAGGTGTAAACCACAACTAGGTCCATCCATCATAATCAACTCCAAAACCTTCCCCACAACCAAAGTATCCCCAATAATAGTACCATCATCAAGATACCAAGCTTGAAGAGAAAGAGTGAAGGAGTCTCGAATCTTACATGCCAAGGGATGTAACTATGTCTTTCATATTAAAAGTACATTTAAATAGAATCATTACATATTTTCTGTTAGATAAAAAATGTAAAATATGATAAGAATTATGTGACAATTCTTATTTTGTTGAAATTGGAAAGTTTGTTTTGCGTACTCATATATTTTCAACTATAACCCAACCCATTTAGTTAATTGTTTTGAAAATTTTAAACTAAACCCGTTTTTTTTTTTTTTTTTTTTTTTTTTTTTTTGCCAAATAAATATGATATTGAATGTTTTGTTTAAACTACTAACTTTTAGGAACCCACATATGAAATTCTCCGCTTACCACCAAGTCCCGCCAACATCATATCGTTCGTCAGTTACATAAGTCGCCATCTAGTAGTAACTTTATCCTCAGACTATCTTATATAAAAATAATAGAGTACTCGTGCATCACGATGAAATGGTGATACGAAAACGGTAATCATTAGTATTGCGATGTTTTGATTGGCGATGAAAGATACTTACTAATCAATAAATATTATGTAATATTTGTCACAATATTATATAACGTGTAAACAGAGAGTAGTATACATTAGTTCGTGCAAAAATATGATTAGTAAATGTATTTATAATGTTGCTTAAGAAAATATAAATTACGTTATTCAAAAGTTACACACTTTCATACTTTATAAATTACATGAAATTTTTCGTAATTTGACATATACGATTATTTTCAATCAAATTTAAATGTTTAGGATATGGCCACATTACTAGCTTGTTTGGTTTGTAACTTTTGATATAGTATTTGTATTTTGAATAATTGGTTATTTTAAAAGTAACATTAATTATAGGTATTGTGTAGATTTATGGGCGCACATCACTAGCATCTACTTCTTTTCTTTTAGTTCCTAAAATTGCTCGAGTACCCCTAAACCCATGTAATAAGGACTATTCACTATTGTTTGCAACAAATAGCCTTTAGACTTCAAAGATCGATATTAACCAAGAATAAAAACTAAATAAATTCCACCGAGCATCAAAAGATACCGACTTCGACCCTTATGAGAATTAACTTTGTTTGTATATAGTTTTTAGTTTAATTTCCTTTTGGTGATGGATGATAGAAAAAGAATTTGTTTCTTTTATGGTATAGTCATACGAAATTTATTGTATTACGTTATTGTTTGTAATTCACGTTGCTAAGTTTACAATGAACTTTCAAATGACGTACGAGCATTGTATTCGTGCAAAAATAGCGCATGAATAACTTTCGCTTGCTCAAATTTCTACATATGGGCTTTTATGTCATTTTGCATTACAGTATATAATTACAGCTACAACTACTTTACGAAACACTCTTATAAAACAAAAAAGTTGTAGTTTATAGTTATCACTACCATCTATGAGCTGATAGCTTACAACTGTCGGCTATCAGCTTACAACTACCCGTTTACAGCTAGTTTACCAAACAAACTCTTCGTCTCAGCTAAATATCTAGAAATACATTTTTGTGATCATCTTGTGTTGGCTTTAGCTTCCACGCTTTTAAATAAGAAAATATAAATTAGCCTACTACGGTATTGGGTTTAGGGAGCATCTAGCAATAAACTATCATATATGATAAGTTGTATGAGTTATATTTATGATCAAAAAACAACTTTAATCAATAAAAGTTGACAGAATCATAAGGTGTACATGTAGTGATAAGTAGTACTACACAGATACATGAAGTTATGTGTAAATTTTGATATGTTTTAATGCCTCTTATGTAAAACATTTTATTAGCTATACTAGTTATAATGTCTGTGCACGCACAGGGTTTTTAAAATTTCGTTTTGATTATGTCTTATTATCGATTAAGAAATGACCCACTTAACATGTTTCAAATAGTTTTACTTAGTGGACAAAAAATAAAAAAGTCATATGTATATATGTTATAATCTACCTATTATTTTAGGAGAATGATTTTGGATTAAAAATTATATTTACGATGTGTTTTGTAATTGTAGTATTTCTTTTACATATATTTTCGTTAATATATGTAGCATATTTAGATAGCTTTGAAGATTGATTCATTTCCTTGATTATGAATAACCATCATACCATGTTTACTAATGTACCGTTTTGTTTGAAAATTTGTATTTTCATAAGTTTGTGTTATTTACTTCTCATATTTGATCATAAAATTACCAAATTAACATAGATGCTTACACTATAGCTTCTTTATTACATATAGAGAAATAAAAATGGATGTAATGAGTAGAACTCAAATTTAATATTACGTTTATTTATAATGTATAAGAATAATTTTTCTCTAAACCAGAACTATATAATGAAATTATTATTACTTGTATAAGTAAATTATAAATGCATAAAAAAATGACAAAGTACATCCGCAAGCCTTTTAGGATTCTTTGAATCCTTACCAACCTTTCATTTTAATGCGACTTTCTTCACAATTGGCCTAAATCATCAAGGTAAAACACACCCATATTTTAGACCGTTGGTTGACACTCATAGTGTTATCAATTACAACAAACACCTGCTAAGTTTTATTAATTCATTCGAAGACAAATTACACTCAATTCCTACCATAAAATTCCTCATATAGGCATTAAAACACATCTTTGGTACATTAACTTTTCATGACAATCATGTGTTGATACTTAATCCTCCTCTAAGAAGCGCACACAACAAATTGCATTACACTTTAGTGTGTGCGCTAAGTTCATAAAAATGCAAAAACCACTAACATGTTGCATTATAGGGAGGATAACAACAAAGTTAGTCATAACATCAAATCAGAAAACTTCATATTAGAACTAAAGGGGTGTTTGGTTATGCTTATTAAAGATGCTTATTGACTTATTCAATTACCATAACATAATAAGCTTATGATAAAGCTATAAGCTTTTTTTAAAAGCTTAGTAAAAAACCCTTGAACTCCCAACTAATTCTATCATAGCTTAGTGTGTTTATAGTAAAAACACAAACATTAAGTGTAGAAATTTTCAATAAAACATAAAAAAAAAAGTTACTAAAAGTTGGTGTGTATAACAAAAAAGTTAAAGCATAAAAAAAGTTACTAAAAATTATTAGCTAGATAAGGCATGAGCCAAAGTGCTGTTGAGGTCTCTTTCGAATTCTATTCAGAAGCAAAAAGGGGTTTACACATAAATCATAAGTATAGAATAATGGTTGTATCTCACATCTGTGATTACCAAGTAAATAACATTATCGCAGTATAGTAACGTAATAACCTGATTAAAAACTATATATTCTTGCTGAATAAATCCCATGTACATACTTTTAATTCCTTTACAACGACCAACTATTATGTTTTTTTTTTTTGAAACATCACGTCATTGAATAAAGTAAGGTTATCACCTACGTAGTTTTTCTTTTTTTGATTTAGGAGGTGATTCTTATCAAATAACGATTGTGATGCGTGCATTTTTTTTATAAATTAAGGAAAACACCTTTTATATTAAAGAATGACTATCTAACCGATGTGTTTTTGTTTGTTTTTTTAATAATTAGCTTTGTAAAACGTTTTTAACTGACAGAGATGTTGAGTTTGAGGTTAATGTTGTTGTTTAACTTTAA
Source organism: Artemisia argyi (assembly GCA_030686995.1). NCBI lineage: Eukaryota > Viridiplantae > Streptophyta > Magnoliopsida > Asterales > Asteraceae > Artemisia > Artemisia argyi. Next base: position 142,219,380 of record CM060696.1, on the reverse strand, counting down.
CTATTGATATCATGTTGTACAAAATATGCGAGTTTAGTGGCACATAATGAGCGTTGATGAAGTTAAAATATGCTCCGTAAAGTTTTTAAAATGTTTTTATGGATATCCATATATAAATTTTAAATAAAAATTTCATAAGTTTTTGTTATAAGTAGAATCGCGTATATTTATTTTCATATCACAGTAACTCATGTTTACCATTTGATATTTATGTTCCCGTTACTAATAATTTAGCCGTATTTCAAACTCGTGTACGCATAAATTAAACTTTTAAATAGTAACATGAGTTCTTATTTAAAAAAATATTCTAATTGATGAAAGTTTAAAACTAACATTAGTTTAAAAAATATTTAATGTATATTAAAACTAATTCGCATATTTACTAAATTCATTTTAATGGATGAAAGTCAAAAAAACTAATACTATTACTCATGTTATTTTAAACAAAGTTAACATTATAGAGTATAGTAGGTATAAAGTGTAAGGGGTTATTTGTTTATTGTCTAAAGTTATCAAAAAACATGGAGACTTATAATTTTACACTTAACTCTAATGTATTTAAAATTCAACTACTAAGGTTTTATTAATTACCTCCTCTTTTCTTAAGTTTTTTTTTCATAAATTTGACACCTATATTTTTATGTGTTTTTTTATCATTCAAATTTTTCACCAAATTTATTAAAGTTTGACCAAAATCAATTTAATTTTGACTTTTTATTAGCCAATCATATTGCTTGATTTCGCTTAAGTGTCAAAATCGAGCTCTCCTATTGGTCCAATTTTTTTTTCAATGAGAAAGGTTTTGCAAAAATACTCTGAAATGATGTAATTCTTGTATTATATAAAAGATTATTAGCTTCAAAACAAGTGTAACTAAATTAAATATTTTGATAAGGCGGAAAAATATATATATATCAAAGTCAATTTTCAGAAGGGCAAATCGCATAAAAAGGTATCCATCTTAGGTCCAATTTCAATTAAAGGTACTACTCTTTTTTTTTCTCAATTTAAGGTACCCGACTTTTTTTTTTTTGGCCGATTAAGGTTTTTTTCTAACTTTCGTTAACTATTTCGTTAGTAAATTACATAATTGGTCCTTGAGTTTGTATAGGCATTTCATGTTTAATAAATTACATGATTTAGGTTTTTTTTCTAACTTCCGTTAACTATTTCGTTAACTTTTTACGTTTTCGTCTGATTTTTTTACGTTTTCGTCCGTTTTTTCACGTTTTCGCCCGATTTTTCACGTTTTCGTCTGTTTTTTAAATTTTTCGTCCGTTTTTTCACATTTTCGTCTGTTTTTTACGTTTTTCGTACGTTTTTTCACGTTTTCGTCCGTTTTTTCACGTTTTCGCCCGATTTTTTTACGTTTACGTCCATTTTTTTTACGTTTTCGTCCATTTTTTTACGTTTTCGTCCGTTTTTTCACGTTTTCGTCCGATTATTCACGTTTTCTTCGGTTTTTCACATTTTCGTCCGTATTTCACGTTTTTGTCCTTTTTTTTTACGTTTTCGTCCGGTTTTTCACGTTTTCGTCAGTGAAAAGACAGACGAAAACGTAAAAAAATGGACGAAAACGCGAAAAAATGGATGAAAACTAAAAAAACGGACGGAAACGTGAAAAAATAGATGAAAACGTGAAAAATCAGACAAAAACGTGAAAAGACTGATGAAAACGTAAAAAAGCACGAAAACGCGAAAAAACGGTCGAAAACGTGAAAAAACGGACGAAAACGTGAAAAAACAGACGAAAACATGAAAAATCGGACGAAAACGTGAAAAGACGGACAAAAACGTAAAAAACGGATGAAACGCGAAAAAACGGACAAAAACGTGAAAAAACGGACGAAAACGTGAAAAATCGGACGAAAACGTGAAAAGACGGACGAAAACGTAAAAAACGGATGAGAACGCGAAAAAGCGGACGAAAACGTGAAAAACGGACAAAAACGTGAAAAAACGGACGAAAAACGTAGAAAACAGACGAAAACGTAAAAAATCAGGCGAAAACGTAAAAAATCGGACGAAAACGTGAAAAAACGGACGAAAACGTAAGAAATCAGACGAAAACGTAAAAAAACTGACGAAAACGTAAAAAGTTAACGGAAGTTAAAAAAAAAACCTAAATCATGTAATTTACTAAACATGAAATGCCTATACAAACTCAAGGACCAATTATGTAATTTACTAACGAAATAGATAACGAAAGTTAGAAAAAAACCTTAATCGGCCAAAAAAAAAAGTCGGGTACCTTAAATTGAGAAAAAAAAGAGTAGTACCTTTAATTGAAATTGGACCTAGGATGGATACCTTTTTATGCGATTTGCCCTTTTCAGAAACGACTACAACACTTACGAAACTTAAGGATGAGATTTATGAAACCATATAATCATAAGAATGATAATGCTAATGTTTATTTTTGCACATACTCATTTTCTAACCAAAAATCAAATTAAAAAGAAAAGATTCATTACAATTTACACCCGATTGGTAGGTTATTAAAATTCTCACGGGTATACGTACCCATCGCCTTCTCAAGACAAACTAAAGAATATACACAAATCCTTTTAGAAAAAGAGACCATTTGAACATCATTTTGAATGCTTGCAAGTAAATACGCACACCCATTACATATGTACGTCTAAAAAACGCGAAAAGCCGCTATTTTCACATTCTTGCTTTTAAAGTTCATATGCCATTAGAATCATTTAGTTTTATTGTGGTCCTGATACACTTTTATTTCTAGCCGAAGATGGGGTAATTTAAGAGCACAAGATACCATCCAAGTTATAAACGTAAGTGATCGTAACACAATTTCATAACGTAACACAATTTCATAACATCATACAAAACAAATTCACTTAAAACCGGCGTTATAAACAAAACCAAGCCAAAAAACGAAAACAAAAATACAAACACAAAGGTGAAATAAAAACCTATAAATCATATGCCGTCATGCCTCAATAATCTGTAAGTCATTGTAGGGTGTGGTGACTCCAAACCATAAGTACCCAGAATGCATATAAACAGCAGCTCGTGTTAAAAAAAATACAAAAGATTGAGAATACCCAAATATAAAGGTCATTAATGTTGTTTGGTTGGTTATGGGGCTTATCACAATGGATTGAGGATACCCAAATATGAAAGTTTTTTCATATCTTATGCGTGTGGGTGGTTTTAGCACACCCTCAATTACCATTACACCTTATACCAACACCCATAGCAATTGTAATTCATAGCAACAACCAAAACGCACCCTTAATTTAACCAATCTCTGTGAACTATAATTATATTAATACTTGTTTTATTTTTGCTATTAATTAAATCAGTGACACACAAAAAATGAAGCCCCATTTTTATTCTTATTCTTTAAAGTGTCACACCTACCACTCTAACACCAAATAATAATTTGGAGCATGTGTCAAAAAGTAAGTAGTAGACTACTTTACGAATTAAAGTTGGAAATTATTGGGCCAAAATAATATTTATACAAAGAGTCAAAAATACTCTTTCAAACTTCAAAGAATACTTTCACCCTTCGGAATGTCAAAATGTTACAATTTTTGTCCCCAAATCTTGTGAAGATTGCTTTATCTTATAATATTAGCATAATATTTGTGTAAATTGGTGATTGCTTTATGTTTACATACTAGCATAATACTTGTGTAAAATTACGTTGACGATTTATTTATTTGTTTTTATTATTTATTTATTTATTTACGATTTTCTTTGTTCGAGTTTGATGTTGGTCTAACGATTATTTGGTAGTGATCATTTGAATAAAAATATTGCAAAGAAAGGAATTTAAATGTAAAAAAAAAAAAAAAAAAAAAAAAAAAAAAAAAAAAAAAAAAAAAACAACTGATAAAAGTTTAAGATTTAAAGAATGACTAATCTACACGTACTATTGGAGCATCCACTTAAGTATTTAAATAGGTTTATAACATGCTAAATCGAACTTATAAAACTTTTAATACTATAAACCTATTATCACTATATATAAACATTTTACAATTATATCAAATGTGCAATTATAACACATGCGCATTAAATTATGAAAATGTTTAAGATTAAAGACCTCTTCATGCCACATATATATAAACCATAAGCATCAATGATGAGTTGGTCCAGTGGTTGGGACTTGGCTTGTTGACCGAGAGGTCTCAAGTTCAAACCCCACTGTGGTCATCTTTGAGATATAAGGAAGTCCCTCTATGAGGGCTTGGCTTGGGTTTACTCAGGTCAAGTCTGAGGGGGCAGGGTTTACCCCTATTAATCGTCGTGCCTTCGGGCGGATTAGTAGGGGGTTCTCCCCCCATCGGGTATTTGAATAAGGCTTTCACTTCGAGGGAGCTCTCTAGCGCGGGCCCGGTTAAGACAACGTAAGATAGACCTTCCGCTGTCGAATGGCGACACGAAGTTTTCAAAGAAACTCACCTTTCAAAAAAAATATATAAACCATAAGCTTATTATGGTTGAAATAAAAGATAACCTATTTACAGGTTTTAGATTTTTTTATAAACCTCTTATAGTGGATGACTTAGTTTAGGACAAATAACATTATCATTTATAATTAATGGTATGTGAGTAACTTACCTTTTTATTTATAAATTTTTATAGTTCAGTGTAAATGCATTGTATAGGCAGTGAACCATTTTTTATTTTGTTATTAAATGTATATTTCTAAATAATATTTAGACTTTCAATTACTATTGAGAGCCTTCTGTCAGAATTAGGATTACAAACATGGATTATGGATAAAATAAAAGTGATACGTTGGGTTTCATATTATATTATCCAATCACTTAAAAATAAAACAAACATTGACTAACAAAAAAACAAAAATCTTCTAGTACTAGTATTATACTCTCGAATTATATACTGGAAAGATAAAAGTAAAAGCTATGCAGTCGGTAATGAATGACTACTCGTTGAAAGAAAAAAGATAATGAATGACTACAAAATTAAAGTTTGACTCTGAATGCTATAATTTTGGACATGAGTAACTACTACTACTACCATTTAAGCTGAGACCAAGAAACGTGGCGAACCATTCTTTGCATTAATGTGCCTTTTAATTAAATATTTGTTTATATCTTTCACTTTAACATACTTTTGTGTGCGATGTAAAGTAACTGTTCCTCAGGCCAAGTGTAACCTTGACGTATCGAAATCTCCGCACGTACTACTACTGTTTCCACATCACATCATTTTAATTTCCACTCAGTCTTTTAATTCACATCTTCATGTCATCTTCAACCGTTGTAAGCAAACCGCGTTGCATTCATCGCGGTGGTATAGTAATTTTCGACAACTCTAGGCAATAATAACAAATAAGCCTTTATTACATTTGTAAACTGAAAAGAAATTGCTAAACTTAAATTATATGACTGATATATGTTTAATATTATATGTATTTACTAGTTATAATGACAGCGCACGTGCGAGTTTTTTTTTAAAAATTTTGAATCATATATTTTTATTTATTAAAAATAAATAATTTAATATTTGTTTTGTTTGATTTACGATGTTTAATTATAGTTTTTTATTATTAAAGATAATTATTTAAAAATTTTAATCCTATTGTTAATTACATCTTATCTATATTTTTTGTATTTATCTTTTACTTGTATTATTGATAAATATAAAATGTTACCTAATAAGAAAACAATTTTTTTTAATAATATTATTACTAAATAAAGTATGATTTAGTTTTTTGAAATGAAAAAGTCCTCACTTGTAATTTTGTTTTATTATATAAAAGATATGCAAACTAACAAAAATGTGACACATTTTAAATGAAAGTTTTGTATGACGACACCTATTGCACACCTTCTCGGTACATCTGAAGTTCATATTCAAATAATGAAGCATATCAAAATCATTATACTATTTTTTTTTTTCTTTTCATTTTTATTTTGTTTTATAACTTTTTCATTTTAGTTTAGCATCTTACAAATATTTCTGCTAATAATCATTTGTGCATGAGTGTATCTATCGCTTTCTTTTATAAGATAAAGACATAAGCAAGTCTCTTGCACTAAGTTTCTCCATGCTTGTTTTATTATTCATCGATGCTTTGTCTCCTATTTACTATTTCACCCTCAATTGGTAGACTTGTTTCGTGTCAAACTACCAATGTGACACCTTTTAAACAGAGGTTTTGTGAGATGGCATCTATTGCACACTCTTACGATACTCCTTTAACATTCATACAAAGAGTGAAGCATATCAAAATCATTTTTAACTAACCAAAAGGTTTGTGTCCCAATAGTATTTTTAGTTGTGTGAGAAGCTCTTTAACCAAAATGGTTGTGGGTTCAAGTCATGCCTAAAACATGTGACATATATTCGTGGTGTTAATATTGTGAGGGTTAAAAATTGTCGTTCTAAATAAAATCATTTTCAACTATGTTTTATATTTGGAGAATTTTTTGAAGCATTGTTTAATATGCTTCATTTTTTAGGATCACTATTCATCCTCTAAACATATAATAATGTATTAGTGGGTAGAGATTTAGTAAAGAAGAAGAAGAAGAAGAAATAATCATAACCACACATTTTAGATGCATATATTTGAATTAGATGCATCTTTGTTCATTTAGATGCATCTCAATTAGTTTAAAAGTGAATTTGAACTGAAAATAATGAAAAGTGTTACTGACAACACATTTGACGCAATGACGCGCATATGACGGAAAATACACAAGATACACCTAACTTAATGAAATGCATCTAATATATGTGTATACATCTAATTTTGATCTAGAAAACATATTATGATGCATTTTAAAGACTATGAATGCATCTAAATCAAGTTGATACATGATATAGTTATTTCTCATCATTATTATTTTAAGTTTTCTTCTCATTTAATTCTAAGACTAATGTGATATACATAGAATAATGTAAATAAATTTAGTCATTAGGCAAAAATAAATCAATTTGAAGTTTAGGTTTGAAGTATGTCGTTGGAGATGACAAGGTTTTGGAGGTTGAATTTAAGTAAACGACGCCATTTTTTTTTCAAATTTGAAAGTTTTCTGAGAGTATGCGGTTTTGGATGGTCTCGTAGCATTCATTTACCAGTCACTTGTACTCAAAATTCATTTGGGTATAACAAAACACACTCAAACACAAAACACTCACAAATACACACTCGACGGTTATTTGAGTGTAATAAAAATCCAACCACCACGGTGCCAAACTAACACCCAAATCCTTCCTTCACTCGTGATTAGGTGGAAGGGACAAAGAGCGTAGCGAGATGGCGTGTCACATTGCATTACATCCATTTGATAGTTAAAACCCCATATCTTAAATTGCGTTAATTATAATAGTATTGGGAATTATAATGTTACTTTTACATTTCAGTTTAAGCTATTTACTATTAAAAGGCCTGTGCTCCAATGATATCTCATGTTGTATGAGAAGCTCCAACCAAATCGTTGTGGGTTTATGTTCTGTTTAGGACATGTGAAATAGATTTATTGTGCAAATATAATGAGATAGTTAAAATTGTCATTTAAAATAATAACAAATAAATAAAAAGTTTAGGCGCTTTACTTTTATGTGAAACATGCTACCAAATATCTCAAATAATCGTACTGAATGAGAAGATGCATTGTTGATACAAAAGTTGGGCGTTCCTTATTTGGGTTCCTGTTCTCGTACCAATCAGATCTTAATGCTTGAGACCTGCGCACTAAGAAAACAAACAAACACCGTTAGACTTATCGTGGGATTGTCTCTCACGATTATCCTCCGGCGTGAGAGTAAGTAATCGGTTTTTAGGGTTATATTGAAGAGTTAGGGTTGTAAGTCGTACATTTAACTAGGGTTATGATATTCTTTATATAGGCACGAAATCCTTATTGGATACGTGCTCCTTACTCTTCGGTATATATCCGGTTGTTTTTTATATATATCCATTAATTAAGAGATATCTATATCAAAACCATAAATAACTTTGGGTTGGGCTTTTGTGAGCCAAAACCGTTAGTATAGTAGCCCAATCATTGTTATGATAGCCCACTCGTGATGGGTTTGGGTCTTAGTAATGTTCATTAATCGGGTTCGTGACCCGAGTATGTACTATACGTCATCATGCATCAAGCTTGAAATATACAAAGACTTTAGTAGTTTTTTAGTTGGATGAACAACATTAAATTCCCTGTATAAAACACACAATTTTATGAATGACATTAAATGCAATTCTACATAAGTGTCAAAATGGTCAAAGTTTTATGAACTTTATATAGTCAAAACTAGGTAGTTACTATTTTGGGGAATGCTACATCCACATAAATAATCCACACAAAGAATCCACACGCTGATGTGGCAGGATCTGATTGGTTTATTTTGGTATACCTTCTCTCTCTTCTCTATGATTAGACCAATCAGCTCCTGCCACATCAGCGTGTGGATTCTTTGTGTGGATTATTTATGTGGATGTAGCATTTCCCTACTATTTTTGCCGTGCCAAACACCGTCCAAGATGATTCATATGTTGTTTTTATTAAGAGGATGGACATTTTGCTGGGTAATACACTTTTGCTAGCATTGAGCCATTAACACTACAAGATATAATATTTACAATACTTGTGCATATATTTTTTTATCGTGACTCATGAATAGATCATCAATGTGATAAAGACCAACCTTTCATTTTACTTTCGTCTTAGCTCTAATTATTACTGGTAAATAATTAGCGAGAACTTTTAATTTGGTCAAACAATATAATTCATATATGACTTTTTATTACTTATCTAGTTATCTAATCTCGTTAAAGTGTTCGATATATGAAGAAGAGTTATACAAATAGTGTTTGACCACTTGTACCAATAAACAAGTTATACTACTAGTATTATTTTTTTTTTTTACTTTCATGTGTTATGCTATATTTAGTTTAGCATCTTACAAATATTTCTGCTGAAAAATCATTTGTGCATGATTGTATCTATCACTTTCTTTTATAAGATATAGGCATATAAGCAAGTCTCCCGTATTAAGTTTCTCCATGCTTGTTTTAGGCATGAGTTAACCGGACCCCCCCTATAGGGAGGGTTTTTGGAAGACACTGCTGCCGCCGCCTGTACTGTCTGCATTAAAACTTGTACATTTTGTACATGCTTTGTCTCCTATTTACTGTTTCACCCTCATATTGGTAACTTGTTTCGTGTCAAACTACCATTTACTACTATGTCACCATCCCTTTTACTACTGTTTCACCATGCTTGATTGATATGATTTGTTAGGCTAAGTGTAATTGTGACAATCAAGAAACCAACAATACCAATGACACATCAACTTCTTTCTCAAAAACAATTTAATGAGCAACTTAGTGTAATAAAAAAATTGATGACACATCAACCGCCAAAAACATACTCCACAAAACAATTAAATAAAAAATTCAGCCTCACAAACATCCTCCACAACTCGGCATTTGCAACCGATTCGCTCATTTATTCTTCACGTGACGCGTCCCAAGGTGGTTTGTGTAATGGGTCCCGACGCGTTGGCAATGGCGACCAATCAACTCGTCGACCTCCCATTACACATGGTCTTAACTTTTCCCCCTCAAATATCTTTATTTTTGCTAGATATCATGTTCAAACACAACTTTTCTTTTCTACTCTAATTCTTCATTCATCTTCTTTTTCACAAGAGTCAAAATTTTATTTTGCTTGTTACGCGTAGGGGTGTAAACGATCCGAGCCGAGTCGAGTTTTGGCCTAAACGAGCTAGGCTCGTTTATTAACTACTCGGCTCGAGCTCGAATAAACTTTTAAGAACTGGCTCGAGCTCGAGCTCGAATATTTTTTTGTTGCTCGAGCTCGAAGCTCGTTTAATATTTTTATTTTATTGAAGATCGAACTTGATATGCTCGTTTATTTACTCAAGCTCGAGCTCGAAAGTTCGTTTACAATTATAAAAATTGTTCTAATGCTTAATCTAAAGTAATACTTATAAGCTTGAATGAAAAAAGAAAAGAAAAAAGATTTTATTTCACATCTCACATTCGATAAGTGAAACAAAAAGAAAACAATGTAAGGTCTATAAAAACAAAAGCTCAAGCTTACTAGTTAAAATTTATATTTTATATATAAACTAAAGTGTAGATCTTTGATGTGATTGAATGTTAACATATTATTAGTTTTGATTTTTAACCTATAATACTAATAGTAATTAAAAATTTATAATTAAAATATTTTGTAACTACATATTTAGCTCGTTCGGCTCGTTTAGCTCGAGTAACTCGTTTGGCTCGAATAACTAAACGAGCTTTCGAACGAGCCGAGCTAAATACCAGTTTTAAAAGCTCGGCTCGTGAAATTATTCGAGCTCGACATTTTGTTTGAGCTCGACTCGAGCTCGAAAATTATCAAGCTCGACTCGAGGTAAACGAGCTCGAGCTCGAGTAGCTCGTTAAAAGCTCGACTCGTTTACACCCCTTACGCGCATGGTTCTTTCTCCTTTGAAAGTATTGGCTTCTTTTTGTATATTATAAATCTTATACACTTGAAAATGTATCTTAATAGAAGCAAAAAGTTAACACAACTTCAAAAGCATAACAAAATTCTAATCAACATTGAAGCCAAAATGTCAATAAACAAAGAAACTGATAATGTATTTTTCATTCCATTTCACGTAAACTACAATCATACATGCACTTTGTAGTGTGCACCACTTGTCGAACATCTTTCGCCATCCACTGTCTTTGACTGCCAATATATGAACAACATTAACTAATCATAAATTTATATAAACTAAACATATACAATTTGGGTTATTGAATAAGTAATAAAATTATAACCAAAGAAGATTAGTAAAGTTAAAAAAAAAACACGTTGGATGAACAACAGTAAAAAAAATCCATACTTTATATTCTCCTATTTGTTTACCATGACTTTAAAGTAGGGGTGTGCATCGGGCCTAAACCCGACCCGACCCGATAAAGCCCGAATCCCGATTTCGCCAGAATTGCAAACCGAATCCCGATCCGAAACCAATCGGATCGGTATCGGGACAGCCGTGATCGGTCGGGATCGGGCTCATTTGTCGGTTTTCTTTGTTGTTTTGTCGGTTTTCATCCCGTCCCGACCCGTCCCGTCCCGACCCGACTCGCCGAAATTGCAAACCGACTCTCGACCCGTTTGCTAGTCGGGATCGGAATCGGGCCGGCGGGTTTGTCGGGATCGGGCCGGAAATCGGGATGCGGGCGGTTTTGCTCAGCCTTACTTTAGAGTCCTGAATATCATACCTGGTGATTCGAAGATAAGCCTGCAGGGTCTACCACTCACTCTACCCCTAGGCTGCCACACACAGAGTTTTTTGTCCCCTTATTTTTTTTCAGTACAACACAGTTTTGTGTCAGTTTCTGTTCCGTATTTCTGACAGTTTTAACTATTTGACTTATTAAATTTTATATTTTCTGTTCCGCACTTTCAAATTTATAGCTTTTTGATATAAACAAAATTATAAAAATAAAAAAATAAAATAAAAGGGTCAATATAAAAACATAGGGGGTCATTATAACCCATCCCACATATATATAGTGACAACTGACAAGCATATCAATACAGAAACAATATAACATATATACTTAGCATTTTAGTTGGTGACTAATATTCATTATTCATGTAATACGCTAAAGTCCAATATTCCTCGTTCCTCGTTATTCTATTATACATTTACCATGGGAAACGACACTGTTTTAAGGGTTCAGAACGATGACGGTTTTTTTTTTTTTTTTTTTTTTTTTTTTTTTTTTTTTTTTTTTTATTCATTTATTATTATTATTATTTGGCTTGGAACAACACCGTTTCATGTTGGGTTATAACGTTGCACCAAAATGATGTCGTTTTGGCTTATGCCGCCTTTATACATGGCTTAAATGAATGGATACGTGCCTTAGATACATACTGCTGGAGAACATGTGTGCGCTGAATCATGATTGATTAAATGTGACTGTGTGCGAGAGTGAGAGGGAGAGTGGTTCTGAGGATGTGATGTGTTTCTAAAGCTTTAAATTTATAAGACTAATTTCACCATTTCCTTTATACACAAAACACATGGGTAAAAGTATAACCCCCGTTAATAGTAAAGGATTTTAGATAAGACCAGGTCGTCCCAAGAGAGGTAATGATTCCTTATGTTAGCTATGATTAACAAAATTAGATTTCAATGATTGTCACTTATCACTAAAATCGTTTTTGTTAGATTTAAGATTTTTTGTATTGTTTTTCCCAATTGATTCAAAAGTGTGTTTATTCAAGGCTGAGCACATGAGAATCATAAGCAATAGTATCACAGAAGGTACATGGACAAAGCATAGAAGTAAAACATGATGGTTGATCATGTAAACTAGTATATCTACTCTATGTAAAAGAATCTCCTTTCGGCATTTAATTCTAGATACAAAGAATCCATAAAGTGTGGTCCAAGTATTAAGTATCAAGTATGCATTTCCTCTAGTCAAGTCGTTAGACATGAGACTAGTCCTTAAACGTGTCAGAGTCAAAGTCATCATTTGTTTTACTAAGCAATTCTCATAAGCATGGACGGAACTTAGAAGGGATCGAGGGGGATTGTTGCCCCCCAATTTTTTTTTTTAACCTTATGTACATATTATACTCTTTTATATATAGTTTTAGTCCTTTTTAATACAAAAAATTCAGCGTAGTATAAATCGGCCCCCTTAAAATAAATATTTTTCAAGTTAGCCCCTCACTAATATCGTTCAAGTTTCGTCTCTGCTCACAAGCATAGCAATGACCTTTAAGCAATCATAATATAACCAAGATGATTGAATCTTTCGACCTTTAAGCAATCAAACAATTCGTAATATAACCAACATGATTGAATCTTTCGACCTTTAAGTAATCACAATGATAAATCAAGACAAATGATAAGAGACTAAACAATGACATATCAAATGCATATATCATAGATTCAATATTCATGATACAACTCTTATAACAATCATGGCAGAAGTGCCTCAAATAAACATAAAGTTACTTCTACATACTTATAATAAAGTAAAACATATAAACAAGTAATTCCATCATAACAACGAGTTTATACCAAAGTTACAAGTGTTTACTCGTGCTCCAAAGTGTTTCTCCAGGTGTGGTATTGACTCCAATTCCTTAGCTAGTGGTCTTTGGTGAAAAACCACTACTTCTTCTTTTTAGTGACCAAGAGATGATTCTTGATTGAGGTGTTTATAATACTTCGATTTGGACCTCTATTTATAGTTGCACTTCAACCCTAATACGTCCCTGGTGAGTAATGACAAGCAAGTGATCGGCCTCATTGTAACAATTCGCATTTTCAGATTAATTACTATTCTCGGAAAATTTCACTATTCATTTTCACTATTCACTCCCGAAATTTTTATTTCATATTCTCGTAAGTTAAACTATTTTAATGATAATCCGAGAATTTGACACTCGTCGGATCATTTCTGCAAAAATCACGAAACCGTGTCCGAGATTTACTTTTAGGTTTAAATGTCATTCCAGCATCCCGATATGTCCATAAAACATTATAAACAATAGAAATATGATTTTCTCTCATTTTAGGACAATTCCAAAAGTTTTGGAATTTTACGTTTTTTTAGTTCAGCGTTTTACGCGAATTACGCGTTTTAGACCCGCGTTTCCAGTTTTAGCAGCGTTTAAACAACCCGATAGAATTTGTCACTCATTAAATGTGCTAATATAGGTTATATTAATAAGTTCTAACATATTTATAAGTTTCATATTTTTAGGATACCCGATTTTAAGTTTCATGACTTAACGACTTACCGTTAGCGATTACCGGGACCAAAACTCACTCCGTAAGCTAGATAATACCAAGTTTCTGCATCTAGTCACCCTATCCACCATATGGCCGACTTAGGGGGGGGGGGAGTCATCCCTTGTGTGTCATGATCTCATGCCTTAGGCCTTAGGATCCATACATGTGTAAAACTTGCTAAGAAAGCTTCCTAAATATCCTAAAAACTAACCTCCTCAATGAACCTTCCTAGGCACCTTCCTTTCACCTCCTCTTCATGCTATAAATACAAGGCTCATCTCTTCCTTTCTTCATAATAAAAATGCCACACCATCAATCCCTAGCACCATGATCCTTTGATCTTCAAACTACAAGTTACACTACAAAGTTCAAGGTCTTAGTATTCTCTACCTAGTTCTTAAGTTTGTTTGGTGATTCCATGGTTGAATTAGGAGCTACACAAGGTGATTAGGGGCTGAAGTTAATTGGTTTTCAAAAGGGTTATAGCAAGGGTTTACAAGAGTTGTGGTGAAGGGTTTGCAAGCATAGGTTTAGTGTCCTAGTTTCATACTTGACTTCCTTTCTTTAGAAAGCCAAAAGTTGTAAGAAATCCTATTACACTTTCTTGCTCAATATCATTTTCATGCTTATTATGTTTCTTTCATGCTATATATGGTCTTTGTATTGTGTTCATGATGTATAAAAACTAGTAAAACAAGTTATGTATATATATGTTAACTTATGTTATTTAAACAAGTAAACTAGTAACTTTCTTGGAGAACCACGACCAAAATAGTATAACTATGATATGAAACACTTACATACTGTTAAAGAGGGTTTTGAAAGGAAAACATAGCAATTTGAATCACCCAAAACGAGTACACGAGTAAAAAGTTATGACCATTTGAAGTTAGCAAAACCAAAACGCCGAAACTGCCAATACCCTACTGTTTTGCAATCTGCCATTTTGAAAGTCACCCTTCTGCTCCGATTCATCAAAAAGTTAAAACACGAAAGTTGTCCGGAACGCCGTTTTCATTCAGGAACAAAGAAGCTCGAGCCCTGAAAACGCTTTCCGAGTGCTATTTTCTTCAAATTCTTAACAGCCCATTTTTAGACCAAAGTCACTATATAATAGTTATGATTTACTAAGACCAAGAGGTCTAATGACCTAAAGCCAAGACCACAACCATGGCTAAAGCAAAGGTTGAGTCTCAAGACCATGGTAACAATGACCAAGGTCACGGCAAAGCCACGGCTAAAGACCATATAACTTTTAAAGACCAAAACTTATATATTTGTTATCAAATACTACAATAGTAGGGAGCCTCATGTGAGGAGTTCATTAAGTAAGCCGTTGAGATGAGTTGTGGATTTACGAATTAAAGTGTCCTGGCTCCTCGAACGTTTACTCCATGACTTCTGAATTATGTCGGCCCGAACGGTAGTAAGAGATATACAACCTAAACATGTTTCATAAACCATTTATATTCAAAGACTTACACTATATACTAAGTACTACATCATGAACATTATGCAAGACATATATAGGCAATTCTTCGTATTCTTAGACGTTACTCCAAACCTAAGTCGCAACGTTCTATTATAGGCTGCTCTTAGAGACTTTCGCGATTCGACGACCACTTTCATTTCTCATTACTTAAGCTTAAGGTGAGTCATAGCCCCTACTCTTTTTATACTTATTTTAACTCTTTGGGGGAGATACATGCTCAACTACTTGCTTACATGTACAAATACTCTTAAACATTTATACTTGATTTTTTTTTTGAAAGGCACATTTATACTTGATTGTGTTATACTTGATTGCGTTATACATACTTGTTACACTATACTTGCTTAATTTAAATACAAGATTCGTATTTACGTGCATACATAATACTCTATTCTGTCGGAGAGGTATTGGTAGTACTCATGGGAAGATGCCCCCTACCCTTGTGTCTATTCTTGACCTTGGATGACGTAGTACTATTTGGGAAGATGCCCCCGCCTTTGTGTCTATTCTTGACCTTGGGTGAATATAATCCGGTGCATTATGTAAACTATCTTTTAGCAGTGGGTTGTGAACACACAGGTTACAAGTCTCTTATGGCGGGACTTGCAACTGAGTGGATTCACAATGCCTTTGCTATGTGAACATTCTATGAACTTACCAACCATTGTGTTGACACTTTAGCATGTTTATCTCAGGTTAGTAAGGCGATAGCTAGTGCGTGGAACTTAGAGTCAAGCTGCATATTCTGAAGACTTACGCTTTTATCATTTACCATTCAAAAACATTTTGTATACATTTATGTATCATACTTTGGAATCTCATGTTTGTAACTTTGAATTCATTAATCGAATGGTAACTTTTCAAAATGTCTCATTTAGAGTTCGTTTTCTATAACTTGTACTTTGTATTATGAAGTAGCACCCCTGTGACACAGTCTTCCGCTGCGGTATTTTGGGGGTGTTACACTCATCACTGATGTGGCTCATTAATTTAGAAACGTAGCTGTCATTAGAAGTACGCCGCACAACTGGTGTAAAACCGGCGGGCTTCTCCTCCATACTTGGCGCCAAAGTGTCATTATTTGTACTGAAGACCGGCGCACTTATAACATATAACCGGCATACTTTCTGATTGACTCGTAGTTGTATTGTTGACCAAAGGTGCCCGTAAGCGGCGTGCTTTCTCCATAAGATCGGCGTGCATTTGTCCAAACTATGAATACTTATCTTGATTCATTCGTTTCTTGTGCTTCTCGTGTCATTTCAACAATCTTCAATCCTACACATTATTCATATATTAAGTACCAAAAGTCCTAATAATAAAGTTATTTACTATATAATTTACATAATAATGAGGGTATAAATATGTATAATACAAGACTCATAAGGATGTGTGTGAGATTGTGTGATTTGTGGATTTTTTTGATACTATCGCTTAATTTGGGATTCGAAGAATTAGATGATTAAAAATTCAAAGGTTCAATCGCATGTAGCAGGTATATGGTAAGTTTTTTCCGATTAATTTTTGGAACTAGGGTTTATGTGATTTTCAATATACCTTAGTTTTGATATTTTTGATTGGTGTAGGATATCTCGGTTTTTTAGTTTTGGTGTTATGGTAAGTGTATGTCGACTAATTTTGGAACTAGAGTTTTTGTGATTTTGGATATATTTTAGTTTTGATAATTTGATTGATGTATGACTTAAGCTTATCATATTTTGGGTTATGTTGTTAGTGTATTTATGATTTGTGTTTTTGTTTGTTTAAATGTTGACATGCAATCTACTTATATTGTCAACATAAATGTTTTGTGAGTATGTGCTCATAGTTAGTGATTCTATACAGTTTATGTTCTAAAGGATCATTAGAAGTTGTTATGATCTCAAATATCTCTTAGGTTATATTTATGGGGCTGATTGATGTATGATATTTGGATTTATCAGATTTTGCGTTATATTGTTAGAGTATTTATGTTTTGTGTTTTTGTTTGTTTAAATGTTGACATGTAATCTGCTCATTTTGTTAACACAGATGTTTTGTGATATCCTGTAAATATTTTAAAGGTGATTCTATACATTTTATGTTCTTATGGCATCGTAAGAGGTTGTTATGATAGAGTTCAAATGTTTTTTAGGCTATGTTATGGGGCAATGTAAGAGTTGCAGTGATAGACCTTAATTGTTTTCTAAGCTTTTGTCCAAATGGAGATAGTTTGCATCTAGGCGATGTAACTTATTAATTTTATAGATTGATCCATGCTTTATGAAAGGAGTTGCATGTGCAGTGTATTGCCGCTTTTTACTCTGAATGCCTTTGTGAAGGCACTAATATTATTACCGATCGACCTTTTTCATTATAGGTTGTTATCTGTGCTTTATGAAATGAGTTGCATGTGCAGTGTAGCTTTTTACTTTGAATGCCTTTGTGAAGGCACCACTATCATTGCCATTTAAAATCAGTTTGATCGACATTTTTCAATGTAGGTTGTTTTTACAGACAGTGTCATAGGCTATGATGATAGACTTTGATGATTGTTAGAATTTTAGCTACCGGTAGATGATTTTCATATAAACTAGGAAACTTATTAATTTTGCAGTTATGTCTAACTAATCTGAACTATATGAAGTGAATTGCGTGTGCGGTAGATTGATGTTTTCTTTATGTTTCATCAATAAAGACGGCTAACTTTGTATTTTGTTTAAGTAGTTATAGATGCCTTTTAGATTACTGTGGTTTAACATGTGGCTGATAAGTTATTTGAATGTAGTTTTCCGATTGTTATTTCGATAAACAGTATGCCATTTAGGCTATGTCGGTATAATGTCATGTAATTATATGAGCTTATTTCATATGAATTTCAACAAGTTGTGTGATTATTATAGTTTATAGGTTGTTGATGGGTTTGTGGTTATATATGCTTCTTTCTGTTTAGGCGAAAAGTGTTTCAACAAATCCATAAATAGTGTTGGGTGTGACATAACGGGTGTTTTCAAGTTTTTGGTCTGTTTTCAAATAATCTTATAAAATAAAATGTCGCTCCGTGGTAGTCGTGCCATCTATCGTTGTAAAGGTATTTGAGTCTACTTTATTTTGAAAATAGTCGTTTTAGATAAAATTATACGAGAATACTTGATTTGTAACATAAGGCCAGTTTTGGTTATGTTGTTTGTGCCAAAAAAATAAAAATAAAAATTACCGTGTCAGGAAAAGGGGCGTTTCAACATAATGAAGAACTAATACAACCTCAAAATGCTTTTACTCAATTAAAGCTTTATTATGTAGAAAATTTGACTGGAGAACATAACAAGAGGCAGAAAATACCTAAGCATGGAGATGATTAGGATTGCATATAAGGTTAAAAAAGGAAACAGATGGAGAAGGCTTGTAGGTTGTGGAGAGAAAGAGATAAGGTTAGTATTTCATACACGAAAATTAAGAAGAATAGTGAGAGATACAATAAAGATGAAAGCTTTCACAAGCAATATCAAGATGAAAACATGGAACTAAAATCACTCAACAACTCAATAGTGGCTAACAATTCGCACCTAATGTGGCAATTTTTTTTGGAAGCTCACAATAATAAGAGGCTTTGGAATATAGTAATAAAACACCCATACCATTTTTTTCTTTTACGAAACAGGAGTACTTTTAACGAAAACCGACACACTTCTGGAAAAAATTAGCTCAAAAATATTTTTAACTAAAAAGCATGCTATAACACTTTTCCTTAAACTTACACTGAGCATTTTCTGAACATAACCATTTATAAACATATACATAACTGTACAAAGGGGTTACAAACACATTAGGACCCATATGATTCGAAATGGGTAAAAATGACATAATGCCAAACACCCTTTTTACTTAAAACATATATAGCATGAGTACTAGTTTTAAGATACTATTTCTGCGTTTTTACATAAAAGACTTAAAGTGGTTTTATAAGTATCACAATAGGGTTAGAGAATTGCTCTACACATTCGAGCATCACCGGTAGCTAACCCGCTAAATCATTTCCTTTAATCTTAATCTCGCTTGGCTCACCTACATTAAAAACATGAAACGGAGAAACGTAAGCCTATTGCTTAATGAGATAATGTGATATAACTGAAATCATATGATAACATCATGCATAAACGTTGCTTCGTATAATTTAGCCACAACAATGATCATGAGTGCTAATTTAGCACTTATATACCACATAGGACTTCATATCTACTTATTCCACAAAGAAAATCTAAACATTTCAAACGTGCTGCACACGAATGATTGTGAGTGCCATGTACTATCTAGTCGTACATATAGGAAGTTTATGTTCCACATTCAATATGTTTATCTCATATATTTTAATCATCCACTTAGGATGTCTAGTTCCAATTTCGAAACTTCAAGCTATCTATGTGCACTAGTCATCCACATTAGGACGTCTAGTTCCATATTCGGAACGTAAAGCTATAGAAGTGCACTAATCATCCACTTAGGACGTCTAAACTTCATATAAGAAATATAAATATCGTATGTGCACTAATCATCCGCTAAGGACGGCTAAGTCCCATTTTTGGAACATAAGTACCATATATGCACTTGCCATCCCCTTAGGACGTCTAAATATGTCATGAGTATTATTGTATTATTTAATTTTTACAGTTAGGCAAGATTAGTCCTTAATCATAGTAATACCCCATAACCGGCGATTTTTCCATCTGAATTGCACTATTTATAATTGGTAAGCTTTAAATGTAATAAAATGATTATTGTGAAAGTTTGGATGTTACCATATAGGTAGATAAATAACACTAGAAGTTAAAACGGTTAAAATGAAGTACGGTTTATTATGAAAATAATTATGTTATTTTGATACTGCAACCACCAACAATATGCACGTGTTTCCACCTACATTAAAAACATGAAATGGAGAAACGTAAGCCTATTGCTTAGTGAGATAACGTGATATAACTGAAATCATATGATAACATCATGCATAACATTGCTTCGTATAGTTTAGCCACAACAATGATCATGAGTGCTAATTTAGCACTTATATACCACACAGGATTGCATATCTACTTATTCCACGGAGAAAATCTAAACATTTCAAACGTGTTGCACATGAATGATCGTGAGTGCCATGTACTCTCTAGTCGTCCATATAGGATGTCTATGTTCCACATTCGGAATATGTTTATCTCATATATTTTTATCGTCCACTTAGGACGTCTAGTTCCAATTTCGGAACTTCAAGCTATCTATGTGCACTAGTCATCCACATTAGGACGTCTAGTTCCATATTCGGAACATAAAGCTATAGTAGTGCACTAATCATCCACTTAGGACGTATAAACTTCATATACGAAATATAAATATCGTGTGTGCATTGATCATCCACTAAGGACATCTAAGTTTCATTTTTGGAACATAAGTACCATATATGTACTTGTCATCCCCTTAGGACGTCTAAACATGTCATGGGTTTTCTTGTCTCCTTAAAACATGTTACGAAGACCTCACGGGCCATCATGGCCTAAGTTAGACTTCTCGGGTCAACTTTAGCATAGAAATCATAACATGTAAAGTGATCAAATACATAACATACTTATGAACACAAACATGAATTTCAAAAAGTATCTACATTTCTTACGGGGATATAAATACACTGTTAGTCGATATAGTCCTTATCTTATATTTGTATGGGCTAAGCCCGAGGTCTAGAATGTTCTTTGTAGTGGTATTTATATACCCATTCATATCATTAATAAAGTTACGATTCATTCATTAATCCTACATGGTATCACAACCAAAATTCGATCCATATAAACCCTAACTTTTTCTGTCGCTTCTACAACACTTTTCTGGTTTCTATTGATCGGTTAGTGACAATTTAGCGACAGATCAGTGACAGAAAAAGTGTCGGTAATCACTCCAGTGACAGATTTTGCAACAGTTTTGTGACACTTTTCAAGTGTCGTCTGGATTAGTGGTGTTTGTTTGTTTGATCTATCGATCGTTGGTGCTTGTTTGATCACCAGTCGACTGATTAGTGGTGTAGTCGATCGTTGGTGTTTGTGTTTAATCACCAGTCGACTCACGTTGTTTGCTTACTTTAGTGTTTGCTTCCTGTTCTCATACAACCAAGCCCTCTCTTCTGAAGTTACTATTTCATCTAAACCCTAACCTACTCTCCCACGATACTGTTCCATTCATACTCACAAAACCTACCCTAATTCCCAAGTTATGGTTCACGTTCTACTATTACTATGATAGGCTCCAATCCCCCATCACCTGTGATTCTTTTATCCGACAAGCTTATGACTATCAATAACATTCCCACTCTTGTTCCGGTCAAGTTGGATGTTGAGGAGATGAACTACTCCTCGTGGACTTATTTTTTGAAGCATATTTACAAAGGGCACTCCATCTTGGATCATCTTTTGGGCAAATCTCCGGATGATGCAACCTCAAGTACTCCCGATGCCGAATGCTTGAAGATTGACACTATTGTTCTTTCTTGGATCTTCATTACTTTGTCTCCAACGCTTCAACAACGCCTTGTTAATGCGGATCCTCAAATGGCCAAGGAGGCACGGGACATGCTTGCTTCAATTTTCAATGACAATAAGCGCTCTCGCTCTATTGCATTGAAGGTCGAACTACGTGCTCTTAAACTTGGGGATTTAAGTATTGATGCTTACTTGGAAGATTGAAAACATGGAAACTATATTATCAAGTTTGGGTTCTCCCATTAGCGATGATGACATTGTTACTTTTGCCTTGGAAGGGTTGCCCGCGAAGTATGATAGTGTTTCAACTATCATTGCTCATCGTGAAGTTTTCCCGGATCTTAAAATGGTTCGGTCCATGCTTACAACGGAGGAGATGCGTTTAAAGACTCGTGGACTAGATACTCTTGTTGATTCTAGCTCTTCGTCACCAATGGTTTTATTGGCTAACTCGAACTCAAACATGAGGCGTACTAATAATTCTAATGAAAAGGTTAACAAACCTTGTTTCCTTTTTGCTCAAGGTTTTTGTCGGTTTGGAGTTCATTGTAAGTTCCTTCACGATGGCATTCATAATAATCCTTCGAAACGCCTGTCATCTGCTACTGTTGCTCCAGGGACACCCTTGTCCTCCAATGATTTGGTAACTCTTCAATCTCGTTTGACTAAGCTTGGTATTCAAGGTGTTATGCATGGGGTAATGTTATGTAAGCCCAACCCCAGGTTTTAGGCCTTCGACCCAATCCAACTTCCCTCATCAGATTATTAATGCAAACGGAACCCAAAGAGGTCCGTCTGTTTATCAAGGGGTTCAATGTGGTGGTTCTTATCAGGGGGTTCACGTTGGCATTTCAGGCGGTTCACCACAGTAGCAGGGCTCATGTTATAGTTCAGGGGGTTCACATCCACAGCAGGGTCAGTTTCCATTTACCGGGGGTTCACAACAGGGGTCTCCTATATATGGTTCAGGGGGTTCACAACTACAGCTGGTTCACTTTCCTTTGAATGGTTCACAGCAGGGGTCTCTTCCCTAAAATGGTCCACATCAGGGGTAGTTATGCCAGATCAAGAAACTACATTACCACATGCGTTTACTACTGAAACTCTTCATGCTCCCGCTGATGGTAATTGGAACATGGATACAGGTGCGTCCTCTCATATTAATGATGATATCAACTGTCTAACTGATGTTTTTAATTCGTGCATTTATCCCTCTGTTGCGGTTGGTGATGGGCATTCTATTCCCGTCATTAACTCTGGCCATAGCATTTTGTCAACTCCTACGCATCCCCTTCATTTAAATAATGTTTTAATTACTCCTAGTATTGTCAAAAATTTAATCTTTGTTCGTCAATTTGTCTGTGATAATTATTGTACAGTTGAGTTTGACCCTTTTGGTTTTTCTGTTAAGGAGTTTCAAACGTGTCGGGTGCTGCTACGCTGTGATAGCAATGGCGATCTTTGCCCAGTCACTCAGCCTTCCACTATTCCGCAAGCTTTTCTAGTGAGTCAGTATACGTGGCATCAGCGTCTTGGACATCCAGGAAGTGAAGTGTTCCGTCGTGTCCTTTCAAGTAGTTCTATTTCTTGTAATAAAGAGAAGTCTCCCGTTCTTTGTCATGCTTGTCAGCTTGGCAAACACGTGAAACTTCCATTTGTCAGTTCTAGTAGTTTGGTTAAGTCGTCTTTTGATATTGTACACTCGGACTTGTGGACTTCCCCCATTCCGAGTCTTTCTGATTTCAAATATTATGTCTTGTTTTTGGATCATTATTCTCAGTTTGTTTGGGTTTATCCTTTAGTTAATAAATCTGTTGTTTTGTCTAAATTTACTTTGTTTCGTAGTGATACGTAGGGATCGCACCAGGCTTTACCTCTCAAGGGATCTTGAGAAGCTTACAACCCCCACCAGGCAGTGTACCTGATCGTTGTAGTATAGTATAGTGACAAGTACCAGGGGATTGATCGTTCAGCTAGGAATAGTGTCGCTAGGATTAGAAAACCTAAATACTAGTTCTAGAGATGAGGGATGATTATTTTTGTATTTTTTATATTTTTTAGAAAGCAAGTAAAAATCTTGGGTTTTAAGGATTTAGGCGGA
This sequence comes from Artemisia argyi, assembly GCA_030686995.1. Classification (NCBI taxonomy): domain Eukaryota; kingdom Viridiplantae; phylum Streptophyta; class Magnoliopsida; order Asterales; family Asteraceae; genus Artemisia; species Artemisia argyi. Next base: position 142,195,487 of record CM060696.1, on the reverse strand, counting down.
ATTAGTTGCTAGTCAACTAACCCAATACTAAAGATGCAATCAAAATAAAATACTAGAAATGAAAATAAACTAAATTAAACTAAGGTTGTTAGCAATAAGTGGAGAAATTGTGTTTACTTAGATTTCACTACTCCCTAGATATCTTTTACACGTTAATTACTTGTTATAGTTGCGTGGATGACGGATTGTATTCCTTAATACCATTCATGGGGTGGCGCACTTAATTCCCCAATCCTATGAGTGCCTACTTCACTCCTATGTCGAGCCGGCTAAGAAGCTCCTAACATGGGATCATTATAATTTACTCATGCATTAAATACAACCAATAAAACCTAGTGCACGTCAGTTCATGTTTCCTAAGACGTTCAAGCATGTTACCATTTGGAGATCTGCCAGTTTTCTTAAGCCTAACATCGAAATCATTCATCCAATACAACCATAAACAAGTAATCAACACATAATCAACATCTAGGTTTCATTAGATCTAAGCAAACACAAGATAGATCTAGCCTAGCATGATGGAATTAAGACAAGAACAAGATATAGACAACCAACACATAGACATATTGATTGAACTAAAAGAATACTTATCTCAATTACACATGAAAGGGTTCAAAGGCTGAAAACCCTTGAAAAACCTGTAAAATTCGTAATAGGTTCGGCCTTAGGGTTTCTCCAAAACTTCTCTCTTTAATGAATGAAAATTAGAAATCTATATATAGAAAACTGAGGCTGACGGCGTCAAGACCAAATAGGTGACGCCGTCATCTCGCCGCCAAAATACTTCTCGGACTGCCTTAATCTTCATCTGACGCCGTCATGTGTTATGGTCTTCCAAGCCGTCACGTCTTTTACTCTTGACGCTCTACTTGTGACGCCTTCACGTTTGTACTGGGCCGTCATGCAATTTACTCTTGACGCCGTCAGGATGTTGCTCTTGACGCCGTCACCTACTGTTCCCAGCAAGGAAAATTAAGACTTTGGCGTTTTCTTCACTTTTATGCTCCAAAAACGTCCGAATTGCTTTCTTTTCCAGATTTCTCTCCCAAAGTACCTAAAATCACAAAAGGAACGATTTAGGGCAATATTTGATCAAATAAATTCAATTCCGGGCTTAAATGACCCCCTAAAAGTGGTTCATTTTTCGCCTCATCATATACCCTTACACTTGAGATTTACTTGTCCTCAAGCAAATGCGCTTTTATTCTAGTCAAAATACAAGTTAAGGGTCATTTAACACTAATATAAAAGTAATTACAACAAATAATCGTTCCACTAAAAACCAATAGACAAGCACGGAGGTCATACACTAGCACTTCACAAATAGTGTTTAGATACTCACATCTCTCGGGTGTAATAAAGTATAAATTAAAATATGGAAACGGAAGATATCTCTCAATACCTGTCATAGCAAAATAGATTACCATAGGCTTGGGAAAGGATCAAACCTCCACCACATGGCGTAAGCACCTAGGTTAAACTATCAAAGAGGTCTTTTAAAGGGTTGTAACGTTAGGTGTAGGGATATGAAATACACGGTTTTGTTGGATAAAGGAAGTTTTTACTGGTGGCTAGCTAACAATGTTGGTTAATTACATGTACAATATGGCGTTGCTAAGCCAAAACTAGACTCGACTTAAGCTAATAAATGAAAAATAACAAAAACATGAAATGAACATAGAATGAAAAGGGATGGTAGTCCGTATGTTTTTTCTCTTTTCCTTTTTCTATTTTTTCTTGTTTTTTCGATTTTTTTTTTTTTTTTTTTTTTTTTTTGTGCATACACTCTTACCATACCATCCAAAATAATACATCATAGGGGATAAACATTCCCCTTACACTTGAATCTTTGCATACTTTACAATGAGCTAATCTAATGACTCGAATTAAGAAAATCAAAACACTTGGAGCACTTTTAAGATTAACGCACATATGGGGGTAATATAAGATGTTCTTCCCCATTACTCTATAAAATAAGTACTTTACCCATGACTCCCAATCGTCCCAAAACAATATGTACAAGGATATGACTCGACTTAGCAACCATGTAATCAATTAGATAGTTAACTTAGGGTTTAAACAAATAACAATAATGCACTAAAGATGAGTGCATACACGAAAGGCTTAGGCGATTTGGTTGTACATTTAAGTGGGGTGTAACAAATTCCTCCTTTAAGTAAGATGCTTAAAGTTAAAAACGAAAAGATAGGCTCGGAGGGGTGTACTAGGGGTTTCGTGTATTAAAAATGAGTACAACGCTAATGTGTGGGAAAAATTAGTTGACTTAACTAGCCAAGTAATATGACTTAAATGGTCAAGTAATTATGATACGGGTTTAACACAAGGGTGATCCTAATGCCTCTTTTCATGTAGTAAATCCTACTACACGAATGTAGTCTCACTAGCAGTCTCGGGATGCATCACTAACGCAAGTTCTAGAATCTAAATGCTACCGGTACACTCATAAGCACTAATAGTAAATGGTTTTCCTATCAAATCTAAAGGCGAACCTCACATATTTTGGTTGAAAATTTTTCTGAATATACGGTTATGTGCTAGTCATACAATCTACTATTCATGAGACGCTTGCTATGGCTAAAGTTTCACTCCTAAATGTTGTAAAAAAAATTAAATTTGGCGCTAAAATTGCACTAACAAGTATTTCTCATAGTTTTATTACACATCTACCATTAAACAAAACAAACTCAAGCGAAAGTGTATTTGTAAGATATCATCATTTTACCTTCCCCTTACACTTAAGATGAACATTGTCCCCAATGTTCAAGTAAAGAATGTAAAAGTGAAATAAGTAAAAAGAATGAAATCAAATATTCCCCTGATTTGCTCGGTATGGATAATAAGGTGGCCAGGTTAAATCTTCCTCCAAGAAAATGAACAATTAAAGCTTCCCTTCCAGAAATAAATCATCTTCTTGTCATACATAACCTGTAAATCCTGAGAAAACAAACAAGGCAACCTCACATAAAATCGGCGGCAATCTATATAAGTTACTAAATCCTAGAAAAATAAGTAAGATATAATGCTTGTGGAATGAAGTTTGCAGATTTCCTGGAGATTATAAAACTTAATAATTCACAAAAACCGTAAGACTGCGTTAGAAAAACAAAACCAGTAAAATTTCCAGATTTTTACACGTGACGCCGTCAAGAGTAATCTCGTGACGCCGTCAGAAGTGACCTGCAGAAATTCTTATGTTAAGTTTCCAGAAAATTTCTAGAAAAACTTGGTCCTACTTCCTGGAAAATCCTGCAAAACTTCATTATGACTCGATACAAGCATTTGACTCTAACAAATACGAATATACATGTTCACTTAATATTGTGGAGAATCATGATCGGTTTGTTTCTTAAAAACATATTTGGGGTTTCCCCTTACACTTATCTTTTGCAAAAATACTTTTAGGTGGAGTTAGGACTAGGCCAAAACAACAAAGTAAAGTATTTCCACTATTTAATTTAGAAACATGATCTACCAACAATAAAAATAAAGCATGCATACGGAAACAAATAACAAAAAAAAAAAATCACACAAAACATGGGTTGCCTCCCAAGAAGCGCTTGTTTTTGTTCGAGTCACGAGCCTGACTCTACCCTTATTTAACGGATAAAGTGGAGGTTATCCCTACACTTAGGATTAAGTATGGGTGATAGTAGCGATACACACCAACTTGGTAATAGTATGCCTCGTGAGGAAAGAGTGGTGGATGAATTATATGCTCAAAGGGGTGTGCTCCTATCATCATAACCTTACCTAATTCAATCGGGTTAATGGGTGGATTAAGATTTTCTCCTAGAAAGGGATCATTTTCAATCAACTTCAAGAGATTACTAGTTGGGGATCCATCTTGACCTAATAAACCCGGTTTAAACCCATAATGTTTCTTATGATCAATCATAAATGGGTGATGTAAGCATGTAAGGTCATTTTCCACTCCTATATTGGTTTCCTCTCTACAAGGCTTAGAGTCCACTACCTTTATCCTAAGACTACCCGGACTATATGGTTTGATGGGTGGATCGGAACCTATCTCAATTCCTAAATTCACATTCAATAATGGAAGATTAGGTAACGGTTTTGGTTGAGGCTCCGGTTCATCAAAACTAGGAACTTCCCTAGAAATAAGAGTAAGGTTATCATTATAAGTATTCAAACCTATATCCTCTAGTTGTGTTTGATCCAAGGGTTCTACCTCTATTGGGGTCCCTATAGTCTCTTCTACTTCTTCCGGGTAAGTCACGGGTGGTATGTGTGCCTCAAATGATGGTAGGACTTGTGGGGTACTTTGTGGGCTCATGTTATTTACTTCATCACTCCTTGTGTCAAAATCACCTATATCCTCAACATGTGTTTTATTATAATCTAACCCTAACATTTTCCCAAGTATCTCACGTGCTTCCCTAGGCATCTCAACTTCTATGTCCGAATCATAAGGATCATCCTCAATATTCTGAATGCTATATACAAATTGCCCAAAAGATTCTTCATCTGTTTCTTGAGATTCATCATCATCGATCATAAAACCTAGGTCTTTTTGATCAATGTGATCATGTTCGGCTACATTCTCCATCACATCAAGGTCACCTATGTGTTCATCATGTATTATGGTAGGGCCTAACCATGACATGCAGCTAGGTGGCTCATACGAAACTATCCTAGGTGAAGGCTCATATGGTGCATAGGTTTCACTAAGTGAGGCATTTTGAGGGGTTGATGGAGCTCCTAAGGTGAATTCATTAAAAGTCTTATGCCCTTGGCCTCTTTTCTCAAGGTACTCAATAAAATCAATATAAGATCCTGTCCTCCTCATTTCATTTGTCCATCTTGGTATATCCAAACTGGTGTAATTATATTTTTCTGGTAAAACTCTAGTGTCGGACTTGGTGGATTCGCGTTCTCCATAATGGTGAACGGAATAGTCAATGAACTTAATTTACTAACAAAGGCACAAAGAAAAAGATAGACTAAAGAAAACCTAAAAATAAAAATAAAATCTTACTAGAAAGGAATCTAGCAAGTAGACCTAATAAAAAGAGATTCTAACCTAGACAATAACTATTCCCCGGCAGCGGCGCCAAAAACATGATACGTAGGGATCGCACCAGGATTTACCTCTCAAGGGATCTTGAGAAGCTTACAACCCCCACCAGGCAGTGTACCTGATCGTTGTAGTATAGTATAGTGACAAGTACCGGGGGATTGATCGTTCAGCTAGGAATAGTGTCGCTAGGATTAGAAAACCTAAACACTAGTTCTAGAGATGAGGGATGATTATTTTTGTATTTTTTATATTTTTTAGAAAGCAAGTAAAAATCTCGGGTTTTAAGGATTTGGGCGGAATTAGTTGCTAGTCAACTAACCCAATACTAAATATGCAATCAAAATAAAATACTAGAAATGAAAATAAACTAAATTAAACTAAGGTTGTGAGCAATAAGTGGAGAAATTGTGTTTACTTAGATTTCACTACTCCCTAGATATCTTTTACACGTTAATTACTTGTTATAGTTGCGTGGATGACGGATTGTATTACTTAATACCATTCATGGGGTGGCGCACTTAATTCCCCAATCCTATGAGTGCCTACTTCACTCCTATGTCGAGCCGGCTAAGAAGCTCCTAACATGGGATCATTAGAATTTACTCATGCATTAAATACAACCAATAAAACCTAGTGCACGTCAGTTCATGTTTCCTAAGACGTTCAAGCATGTTACCATTTGGAGATCTGCCAGTTTTCTTAAGCCTAACATCAAAATCATTCATCCAATACAACCATAAACAAGTAATCAACACATAATCAACATCTAGGTTTCATTGGATCTAAGCAAACACAAGATAGATCTAGCCTAGCATGATGGAATTAAGACAAGAACAAGATATAGATAACCAACACATAGACATATTGATTGAATTAAAAGAATACTTATCTCAATTACACATGAAAGGGTTCAAGGGCTGAAAACCCTTGAAAAACCTGTAAAATTCGTAATAGGTTCGGCCTTAGGGTTTCTCCAAAACTTCTCTATTTAATGAATGAAAATTAGAAAACTATATATAGAAAACTGAGGCTGACGGCGTCAAGACGAAATAGGTGACGCTGTCATCTCGCCGCCAAAATACTTCTCGGACTGCCTTAATCTTCATCTGACGCCGTCATATGTTATGGTCTTCCAGGCCGTCACGTCTTTTACTCTTGACGCTCTACTTGTGACGCCTTCACGTTTGTACTGGGTCGTCATGCAATTTACTCTTGACGCCGTCAGGATGTTGCTCTTGACGCCGTCACCTACTGTTCCCAGCAAGGAAAATTAAGACTTTGGCATTTTCTTCACTTTTATGCTCCAAAAACGTCCGAATTGCTTCCTTTTCCAGATTTCTCTCCCAAAGTACCTAAAATCACAAAAGGAACGATTTAGGGCAATATTTGATCAAATAAATTCAATTCCGGGCTTAAATGACCCCCTAAAAGTGGTTCATTTTTCGCCTCAACACGTAGCTTTGTTCGTACTCAATTTAAATGTGAAATTAAGTCTTTTCAGTGTGACCATGGTGAGGAATTTGATAACCAAGCCTTTCATACACTTTTTTCCGATAATGGGATTCAATTTCGGTTTTCTTGTCCTCGTACTTCTCAACAAAACGGGAAATCCGAAAGGATGATTAGAGCTATCAATAACCTTATCCGTACCTTGCTGTTTCAAGCACATCTTCCTCCTAATTATTGGACTGAGGCTCTTAATATAGCTGTTTATCTTTTAAATATCTTACCATCATGTGCCACTGACAATGAAGTTCCCTTTACACGCCTTTTTGCTTTAAAACCTGACTATAGTCTTTTGCGTACCTTTGGGTGTCTTTGTTATCCTCACATCGATACTAATAACAAACTTGGTGCACGGGCTACACCTTCACTTTTCTTAGGTCATGCCACCAATCATCGTGGTTATCGTTGTTTAGATTTGAACACTAATAAAATTATTCTTTCACGCCATGTTACCTTTGATGAGACTGTTTTCCCGTTTGTCACAACGAAATCTTCTGTCACCACTCCCACTGCCAGTTCTTCTTATGCATTTTTAGATGACTCATCTAATATTATAAGATTATCTCCCACCACAACACCTACTGCTCCTACACATGATGAACCTGTTGATCCTCTCAGTCCATTTCCTGCACCTACACCAATTCCTCCCACGCCACAAACACCTGATTCACCTATACCACAAATACCACAAATAGCTGATCCTTCAATTTCACAGCCCACCGGTTCGATTCACTCCATGGTCACACGTGCTCGTGTCAGGATTACTCGTCCCAATCCTCGTTATGTTGGTTATGTGTCTACGATTTCTCCTTTACCTCGGTCTGCTAGTGATGCATTTCGTAATCCCAATTGGCAAAATGCTATGTGTGATGAGTATGATGCACTTATTAAAAACAAAACTTGGATTCTTGTACCAAAACCCCTAGATGCGAATGTTATCCGTAGTATGTGGCTGTTTCGTCACAAGTATTTAGCATATGGCACTCTTAGTCGATATAAGGCTCGTCTTGTGGCCAATGGTAGTAATCAGATAGAGGGTGTGGATGTTGATGAGACTTTTGGCCCGGTTGTTAAACCTGACACTATTCGGACGGTTCTTAGTTTAGCTATTTCTCGACATTGGCCAGTTCATCAGCTGGATGTCAAGAATGCTTTTTTACATGGGGATTTGGCAGAAACTGTTTATATGTATCAGCCGCCTGGGTTTCGTGATCCTGTTCATCCTGATTATGTATGTTTATTGCAGCGTTCGCTGTACGGTCTTAAGCAGGCTCCTCGGGCATGGTTTCAGCGCTTTGCAACATACATCACGACTGTTGGCTTTTCTCCTAGCTGTTGTGACTCTTCGTTATTTATTTATAAACAGGGTGATGATACTGCATTTTTGTTACTCTATGTGGATGATATTATGCTCACTGCTTCTTCTGATGGTTTATTACAGCAGATCATTGCTTCTTTACATAAGGAGTTTGCTATGACTGATTTGGGTGCTCTTAATTATTTCTTGGGTGTTTCAGTTACGCGTGACTCTTCTGGTATGTTTTTGTTACAGCGCAAGTATGCTATGGAGATATTGGAGTGTGCACATATGGTTGGTTGTAACCCTTCTCGGACTCCTGTTGATACAAAGTCTAAATTGGCTGATGATGGTGATCCAGTTTCTGATCCTAAGTTATATCGGAGTCTTGCTGGTTCTCTGCAGCATCTTACCTTTACTAGACCTGATATTACATATGCAGTGCATCAGGTTTGTCTTTTCATGCATAATCCTAGGGAGCCTCACATCTCGGCTCTTAAGCGTATCTTGAGGTATGTTTGGGGTACGTTAGACTATGGTTTGAAGTTGTTTTCTTCATCAACTTCTTCATTGGTTGCTTATTCTGATCCTGATTGGGCTGGATGCCCTACTACTCGGAGATCGACTTCTGGGTATTGTGTTTTTCTGGGCAACAATCTTCTCTCCTGGTCCTCTAAGCGTCAACCGATGCTGTCTCGTTCCAGTGCTGAGGCAGAGTATCGTGGGGTTGCCAATGCTGTTGCTGAGACTTGTTGGTTGAGGAATCTTTTACGTGAGTTACACACACCTTTATCTTCTGCTATGCTGGTATACTGTGATAATGTTAGTGCAGTTTACTTATCTTCTAATCCGGTTCAACATCAACGTACGAAGCATATAGAGATTGATATTCATTTTGTACGGGATTTGGTTGCTGTTGGTCAGGTTCGAGTGCTTCATGTACCCTCACGTTATCAGTATGCAGATATTTTTACCAAAGGTTTACCATATGCTTTGTTTTAGGAGTTTAGGTCCAGTTTGAGTGTCCGGTGTCCTCCCGCTCCAACTGCGGGGGAGTGTTAGTCGATATAGTCCTTATCTTATATTTGTATGGGTTAAGCCCGAGGTCTAGAATGTTCTTTGTAGTGGTATTTATATACCCATTCATATCATTAATAAAGTTACGATTCATTCATTAATCCTACAGACATGTATCTATTCCTTATCTACGTTACTCGCCTTATACACTTTATACACTTTCCCCGAGCTCCTGAAAGGGTTCCCGGCTTACTTATATCACCTCAAAATTAACTTGTGGGTATGATAGAACTTTAGTCCCTAACACTTGTGATGATGCTTTCTTAGCTTGCTCTTTCCTAAAACCTTATTAATGATTAAACCCTAACTTGGTATTCTTCCTTGTGTGTGAAAAGTGAGATAGAGTGATGAAAATTGAGTTTTCCTAGTGATTAAGTAAGATATATTAATATGATTTAATTTTTTACAGTAGGCAAGATTAGTCCTTGATCATACTAACACCCCAAAACTGATGATTTTTCCATCTGAATTACACTATTTTATAATTAGGAAGCTTTAAATATAATAAAATGATTATTGTGAAAGTCTGGGAGTTACTATATAGGTAGATAAATAACACTAGAAATTAAAACGGTCAAAATGAAGTGCGGTTTATTATGAAAATAATTCTGTTAGTTTGATACTGCAACCACCAACAATATGCACGTGTTTCCATCTTTGAAAGATTGCTACGAGCGAAAGCAATATCATCATATGACGAAATGCTCTTACGTAATGTTCTCAATAGCGCTGACACTTATAACTAATTTTCGCTAAACTTCTTAATTAATGTTCTTAATTAGAGATATTATAATTATAATCTTATATAAAAAAGCTATTCTACCCGTCTCAAAATTATAGTTCACATTTTCATTTGTAATGTCTCAAAATAATTGTCCATTATTCATTTTAATCAATCGAAAAAAAAGTTTAGTAGATAGAGTTGATATTTAATTAGTTGAATTGTGTAATGATATCACGTTTATTAACCTTAGGATGTTTTTGTCTAAGAAAAAGTACAAACTAGGTGCATAATACAAACTAATATTCACATGACAAGCTTGTAATGCCACACTCCCTAACCGTTAATATCTTCAAAAACGACACTTTCGGTTAAAACACATTTTTATTTTCACTAGGTTCAAAAAGATAATGTAAAACATTTTTATAATCCAGAAACAATTAAGATTCTACTTTTTTCATTATTTACGTAATATTTATGTTATATTAATTCAGTGCATTAAATTAGTGGTCTGTGGTACCCATACCAAACACTTTAACACACTATAAATAGGGAGGGACACTCTTGTAGTATTCCCCTCAATGAAATATCAAATTCAAACAACAAATTAATTCTATCTAACTCAATTTTTGTTGCATAGTTTGCCATTCTTCTTCCCTTTGTTCAAAAACGGGTAAAAGATGACAAACTCGAGCTCGAGTTTCGCCATCGCAGAGAGTGGGTACCTTCCTAGCGAGAAATTTGATGATGATGGCAAAATAAAACGAACCGGTTAGTCTATCTAAATTTTATTTAACATGCTAAAATATCGAAAACCATGGTTAGTTTTTTTTTTTTGAAATGCATGATCCTTATTATTTTTTTGTTTTGTTTTAGGGACTTGGGAGAGCGCAACTGCGCATATAATAACAGCGGTAATTGGTTCAGGCGTGTTATCATTAGCATGGTGTTTTGCCCAACTAGGATGGATTGCAGGATCAATAACTCTAGTATTGTTTTCTGTCATCACTATGTACAACTCGATTTTGTTGACGGATTGCTATCGATCTCCTGATCCTGTTACGGGTACAAGAAACTACACTTACATGGATGCCGTAAAAGCAAATCTTGGTAAATTTATTATCTATACTATCTTATAATGTATTTAGGACATCTATATTTAGAAGTCTTAAAATGTTTAAGACAAAAAACATTTCTTTAGTAGGAAAGATGCATGTACATCATTTTAATGCACATAATTTTCAGACTTACAAGACAAGAAGCATAGTGTATACCACTTTAATGTAATCAATTAATTAATTGATCAATAAATACTATTAATACAATTATTAAAACACCCCTTATATCACAAATACAAATTATCAAGCATATTATACAATTAAATTAAACACAATTTCTACATTAAATGTCACTAATACAAATAATAAAACACATTATACAAATATTCAGGCCCGAACGGGCAATGGGCTAAATGGGCTTGAGCCCGAACGAGTGCGGGCCAAACAAGGTTGGGCCCGAATGGGCACGGCCTAAACGAAATTCTTGATATCCGTAAATTTATTATCAAAAAGAACATAATAAACTAAACTACATGATTCACCGAAAAATTTAATTTCAGGGTACCCGCCGCTGCAACGCGCGGGTACCCTGCTATTCTCCTAAAGGACACTTTATTTTTGTACATTAATGCATTTCATTTACACTTTTAAGAAAACTTTGAACCATTTATTACCAAAAAGTCTACTATGTGTTTGATTCTATTTTCATTTGATTTTTTGGTTTGAAAGGCTATTAAAAGCCTCTGAGAAAAAGGCGAAAAGCAGGGAACATCGGACAAAATCACCAAAAAATACAAGAAGAAAATAAGCTAGCTAAACAAATCAAAATTTGTGCTTGTTAAACATTGTCTATAAATTTATTCTTGTAGGCCATACACATTCATAAAACTAGTACTCCCTCATGTTTTTATTGTGCATCTACTCCGTACATTTTTTGGTTTATCTCAAAATTAATTTTCAACTACATTACTTTTAGTCAAAATTTTATTAACAACAAAAGGCTTATATCTCGATGATACATTTATTGTGTGAGAAACTACTCAATTAAATGGTTGTGAATTTAAGTTATTTAGAGTACATGCGACTATGCGAGTTAGTTTGTGTTGTATATATAGTGTGAAGGAAAATGATTGAGAGACTTAATTTATGTGTCTAAACTCATGCTTAAATATATGTGCCCTGATCTTGAGGGTTTTTGAAAAGTGGGTTCTCTGATTGCATAATCAAGATGATATCATGTAAGCTTATGCATGAATTTAGGCACAACTTTTAAGCCTTCAATCACTACTCATACTGTGAAATAGTTAGTTGTTATAAAAGATAGATTTATTGATTTATTTACAAAACTAAATTAAATTATCGATTGAAAGTCAAACGTTAAAATTGTCTTTTATTGGTTTCAATAAAATCAAAGCTGTAATTGATAAATTTTGGTTTAAATGTGTGTTTTATTTGATACGGAGTAAGAATTTTGAACCAAAAGTGAATAATATTTATATCACAAACATAGAAGATAAAAATTAAAAAGTACTACATATGGAAAACTGTTTCATTAATTTGTTATCTGTTTAAAGTTTACGTTTCGAACATTTATGAGTAGATATAGATATGTACAAAAAGATGAAGACTCTTTACCGACCATTAAGTAATTGTCGGTTTAAATTGGTCCTACAATAAAACTACATTCCTTTTAGATAACTAAATACAAGTATAACATTAGAGTTCATTTAATAATCTATTTCCAAAATTAAAGTAGAGTAATTAACAAGATTGTGTAATGTGTAATTAACAAGATTGTGTAATAATTTCTAGATTTGTTTTTTTTACTATTCATCTTTTAGTGCCTTATTAGTAGCTTTTTAATGAAATTTTTGTCATTAAAAAAAAAAAAAAAAAAAACCCCGAGTACTCCTTAGTAGTCTTATATTAATATATTATTACAAGGTAATATTATGTGGAGTGCAGATTTTATATGGATTAAATCAAACTATTTATATTTTCCATTGTATTTAATGAATACTACTATTTGACATTTGTAAAAATAAAGTAATGTATACAGTCTAAGTAATAAAAGTTTAACAAACTTATGTATTAATAGAGTCATTCTATAAATGTCATGTTTTATAATAACATTATCCTCATACATTTTTAGCAACCATTGTAATATATTTTTGTTGTGTATAACAGTTTTATAAGTTTTTTGGTGATACGGCGAATTTGGTTTCAAATGACTTCGATACCAAATGACATAGATTATCATTTATAATGAATTTAGTTACTTCTCATTTGATCCTAACGCTACAATGCATTTTAATAATTTTACACATTTTAATCGACAAATATGGTTACTATCAAAATATGTACCCAAATTCTTGTCACTAAGAGTGAAAAATCAAAAATTGCAATTCTCATTATTCTTGTTTATGTAACAGGACCACTTCAATACAAGTTTTGCGGCATAGCTCAGTATGGTGTTCTCACTGGAATAACCATCGGATACACCACCACGACAGCCATAAGCATGGCGTAAGTTCACAACGATATCCTTTATTATCTTTCATAACTTCATTAATCTCGGTTTTAAACTGTTTATTTTATGTTGTCAGTGCAATAAGCAAATCCAACTGTTTCCATAAAAAAGGCCACCAAGCAGATTGTAAAAGGAGCAACAACAGTTATATGGTGATTTTTGCGGTCATTCAAATCATCCTAAGCCAAGTCCCTAACTTCCATAAATTATCGCCGCTATCAGTCATTGCTGCTATCATGTCATTCAGCTATTCGTTAATTGGCATTGGTCTCTCAATTGCCAAAATTGCAGGTCCGTGAAAACTTGTCTATACTCGTTCGCGTTAAACATTATATCAATTGAATTCTTTTTCTTTTATGTTTTAATTTTCATATATGTTTTTTACGTTTACAGGTGAAGGACTTGGTAAGACATCTCTAACAGGAATACCAATTAGCAAGAACTTTTCAGGCACTGAAAAAATGTGGAAAACTTTCTCGGCTCTTGGAGATGTAGCTTTTGCATATTCGTTTTGTTTTGTCCTCATTGAAATTCAGGCAAGTCGTATTTCATTTCAAGAAACTGACTTTTTTTGTGCCGTTAATATGAAGAGTTAGTTCTAAGGTATCTTTGTTGATAAAATGCAGGATACACTGAGATCAACTCCACCAGAAAACAAACAAATGAAGAAGGCTACAGCCACCGGAATTATGGCATCAACTGTGTTTTATTTGTTGTGTGGAGTGCTTGGATATGCAGCATTTGGAAATGATGCACCCGGAAACTTCCTGACTGGATTCGGGTTTTATGATCCATTTTGGCTCATCGATGTTGCGAATATTTGCATAGTTATTCATCTTCTTGGTGCTTATCAGGTAAATACCTTTAGCAACAATACTCATCGTCACAAATGGTAATAAATCTAATAGTTTTCTTGCAATAACTTTTTCCAGGTTTTGGCACAACCATTTTTTGGGTTTGTTGAAACTTGGAGCAAAAGGAAATGGCCACAAAACAAGCTTGTAACTAAGGAATTCTCGTTGTGGGGATTCGATGTCAATGTGTTAAGATTTGCTTGGAGAACCAGTTACGTGATAGTGACGACCATAATTGCAATGATATTCCCGTTCTTCAACGACTTTGTAGGCTTACTTGGTGCTGGTACCTTTTGGCCATTATCAGTTTATTTCCCAATAGAGATGTACATTGCACAGGCAAAGATCCGCAAGTACTCCTTCACATGGATTTGGATGCAAATACTAAGTCTCGCCTGCTTGATTGTGTCACTAGTCGCTGCAGTTGGGTCAACCCGCGGGCTCATAAATTCTGTCCAAACATTCGAGCCCTTTAAATCTGTATCCTAACTAATCCAAATGCGTTTGGTTTTTAATGTTCTAATAGACGTTATTTTGTAAGGTGGGTTTAATTTAAGTTACTAAAGGTTACTTTCGTCGAACAAGTAGGAATCTGTATTTACAAGTGTCTGAAATGTGAATGAAAGAAACCTCGTTATAACGAGAGTTCTTGGTTACATTTACTGAACTTCTGGGGAATGTGATAGAAATATAATGACGAAATGTCTAGCTATTGACGTGTTTAATATGTATATGGAGGCTTGAACCATCAGTTTAGCCTTGGTGCAGTTTCTGAGATTCGTTGGTCTTCTAGAAGCTCATATGGATCGACATATTTTGGTAGGTATACTTGTCTTGTGGTGGCATCATGGACAAATTTTGGCCCAAAGTACTGCAAAATGCAAACATATGTTAAGAACGATAGAATTAGAGGCTAATTTTATTTATTTATTTATTTATTTTTTTGTGAAAAAGAGTAATTACTTTTTAAACATGCTTTGAGAGAGAAAAATAATAATAAAAATAAAATAAAAGAGGAAAACAGTTTTCTTGCGGTTACTCACACTTTGCAAAATTAAGCGATGATGGACAAAAAGCGCCATTTAAAATGGTCATTTGACAATATATTTACAGTATATAAGAATTTGTTTAACATACTTTGCAAGTTATAAACATTGGTGTAATGGTTCAAAAGGTCCATCACTCGTATAAAAGCTTTAAGATTAGCAAAGAACATTATTTGGCATCAAACTATAGTGATGGAGAGCATGTACAGTTTCTCAATCATGTATAGATATTATTTAGGAGACATATTTTACTAAATTGAATACAAGGCATATTATGGGTTGTCTTGCGGGCACTTTATAAGCCATTGAATGCTTCCACCACTATAACGCCTCTCAAACACCACTCTTTTTTCTTACACCACTAATATGTTAATCAAGACTTCTTCTTTCTTCTGTTGTTCTATGGAATCTAATTGTTCTTATCACCTCTTAATGAATAATAGATAGGTGCAAATCCAATCCTTTTCAGAGCTATAAATCGCTTTCTTCTTGGGTCAACACCTATAATTTGATTCTGTTTTCTGGTTTTTGTTCTACTTTCCAGTTTTGTTTTCTTTTGCGTACACGTGTTGCACTTATTTTCTTCTCTTTTTAGTAATTTGTTTTACGTTAGTTTATGATGTTTCAAAATAAATGTCGATTTCATATTTCAAGCAATTAAAAAAGACGTTAGTGAATGAGGATAATATTTGATTGGCGTAAAATGTAGCTATCAAGTAATTGTAAAAATTTGTTCGTCAACTCAAGTTGTATTTAGCTAGAAAGGAACTTTATTATTGCAAGTAATTATGTTTAAAACATGGATACACATCAGGGTGCATCATGCATGACTAATGCATTCTCTGATTCAAAAATTACTACTACTAGTTATAATTTAGGAGGTGCATCAATATATCACTGTACGTGTGTGAACAAGCCCAAGGCCAAACCATTATAAGAAATAAGTTGAGCTCTGATTTATCATTTAAATATGTCAGATAGATACACTAAATCTTATGTCGCTTAACTACAGCTATCAGATAAAATAATTAGTTTGTGTTGCCTCGTTTTACTCTCTTGCGTCAAGAAACTAAATGTAACATTTATGTCAGGCTTTAAATTTTAATACATAGAACGCACTTACATACATACAAGTCTATGATTTCTTTCGCTTGTTGATAAACAAAAAAGATTTTCATATTGAGATGTATAATGAACATTGCAACAATACTTGTTTCCGAAACATTTCAATTAAGAAGTACACGTGCTCGCTATTATTAGCAGTTAATGACATTGATTGGGTCTACAGTATTCTTTATCGTTGTTGGGTATTTGTGAAATAATTAGACAGTTTACACTAACTTAGCTAATTTATGACTAAAAGGACAGCTTATACCATCAAGGCAGGATGAATGAACAAAAACATATAAAAGTGCAAACCATGAATAATAAAATCACTCCCAAGAGACGAGTAAAATGAACTGCCACAGTGTATCCTTCTTTATATTGATGTTAATCATTTTAACTTCTACCAACCCTCATTATCTAGCATGTAAGTTGTAACTAACCACCACTACATAATGTCAGAATTAGAGGTGTCAATTTGTGCCCAAAATTAAAAAAAAATGATAATTTGGGCACATTTAGCCCCCTCCTTTTTTTGAAATGGGCATATAGTGCCCATTTAAAAGTTAAATGGGCACAAACGGGCACATATTTTCTCTCAATTGGAGAACATTACAATTGTTTTTAAAGAAAAACTTATCGATATAATATATTTAATTTTTTAAATATAAATGAGGTGTTACGTTTGAGGAATTTATTTCGTCATTTTGGGTTTTTTCTAAAGCGATTCATATAACATGTGCCCGTTTGGTCCGTGCCCATTTATCCGTGTCCGTTTAGCCCGTAGCCCGTTTGAACCGTGGCCCGTGCCCGCCCGGCCCGCCCGTTTTGCCACCTCTAGTCAGAATCATATCACTATATCATACTCACACAGTCAATATTTCTTTCTTCTAACAGCCGCTAGAGTTACAGTTACTAGTGAGTTAAGTGCATTGACCATAACATATCAGTCAACATAGTAAGTAACGAAAACCAGGAAGCACTTAGCAAAAGTTGCAGAAGTATACAGATCAAGAAGCTTACAAGGTAAACAGCAGAGAAGGATGCCACGGTTACAAGGATCAGTGGCCAAAATGCCAAGAAGTATGTCCCTCCAAGGGTTAGCAAAACTTTAGCACGTGGAATCAAACCCTGACATGTATAACATAAAGAGTAACTAACATACTCTAAATATACAGGTATCAACACAAGAAGAATACTGAGGCATTTGCATAAATATAAGTTACACAAATCCTTTTAATGACAAAATATTGGGACTGCATACATACACACTCACTAACACACATCATCACGATATACATACACACATATCAATATGTAAGACATTACCAAAACTTCCCCAACCAAACACATCATCACCTTTCAAAGGGGTTGTTAAAGCAAAATCCATTTTATATAAAGATAAAGAAGGTAAGAAATTTAGCAACCTCAAGGCCTTCACTGTTCAAGGCTGTAGATCGCTCCCTTTGATTGCGTAGGCTTTTCTCAAGATCTGTCGATACAGCATTTCTATTTGAAAAACCTCCATCTTCTTCCTTATATGTTATATTCTCGTCTTTCAAGGTGCTCCAACTTTCCTCTAATAATGAAGTTGGAGTCATACCCCGTCGCTTTAGTTCTTTCATAAACAACGACTCTGTAGGTTCTTCACCTGTAGGCAGTAAAAATATCAAATAACCATGCTGAATACAACGGAGAACCCTTGAAAACATAGATGAGCAGATAAAAAGTAATAGATTGCTATACTTCATCCAGTAGAGTGATTCACAACTTTGTCAAATATTTACAGCCAATAATTAACATGTAAGTGATAAGGTGGTCCAGTACATAATATAGGTCATGATTCATGAACTTCAAATGCCATCAACTAACTCGGGAATCACCAACTCATCCATGCCCATGTGATGGATACCAGTTGTAAAAATGAAAAATAACACAGGTACGGGCAACCCGGATTAGGTTCAGGGCAGATGGTGAGGTATAACCGTATAACCAAACAACCTACTTCCCACTTGCCCCTTGTATCTATATCTCATTTTAGTAAATACCTTGCATTTAACTACTCTGCATACAACTACTTATTAACTTATATGGTGTGGTCCTATCTGTATTTTTGACTTTCCATTATATGTTCCAACACTTGGATTCAATAACATATTCAAAGATGTACACCTCCACTCATAACTGCAAAAAACACAACAGAGCAAAGAGATACGGTGGTGCTAATTCAGGTATATCATAAATACAGTAACAGGATAACATAATCAGAAACGTAGTACAAGGCGGATATGGAGGAAAGTATAATAATATAAGTGGCAACCTAACGTACTACTCAAAACACATAATACGGTTGAAATTGTCATGCAAAACGCTAGTCATTCTGTCTAATGTCTATACAAAAATTTAACTTCCACGCACGCGCACTTTTCATTTATCTAGTCAAAACACAACCGATTCACTCTGCGCTTCTACTTTTTCTAAACCACAAAAACACGCTTCATTATCGCGAAACCTCTAAAACCTGATGAACTTATTCCTCTAAACTCACCTAAAAAAACATCATGCAAGCGCAAACACGGCACGAATCTCTCTTACGCCTTTACGTCTCAATCCAAACGACTAATTACACACAAAACACATCTTCAACTGAAATTAACTAACTAACTAACACAAAATCTAACAGAAACACACTATCACTAAAATTAACTAACTAACATAATATACATAAAAGAAGTACTCCGTAATAATTAAGATACCTTTGCTATCATTATTATCATCAGTAGTATCCTGAGCCTTGCACTTAACACCAACAACACGCCGTCTATCAGACGTAAATTTTAAAAAACCGTTATTACTGTTACAAATTAACCGTTTTCCGTTACGTGAACTCAACTGTGAAGATGATGATAACGGATATAATCCTGATTTCAGTATGTGAATTGAAGCCATTGTGTTTGTGTGAATTAGGTTTTGAAAATTAGGGATTTAATTTAAATAAAACAGATAGTAGTAATGATGAAATGAAGCAAGTGGCAAGGAAGTTGTAGTTTGTAACAGAAGGTTTGTGGCGTATGTTAGCGGGGATGGGGAGTGTGGGGTAACGTGCGCCGGGTGTGTGTTTTGTTTTTGAGTGTATGTGGTTGGTTTGTGTTTCGTGGATAGATGCAACACTGTTTGGATTTATTTGGGAGGATCTTTGTTTCTAGATATTGTTCTCCGTTGAAGTTTTTTCGAGAAATTACTATTTTTATATATACTATTGTTATTTTGGGAAATACGGTACTTTATTATTTTTTTCTTTTTTTTTTTAATGGGTTCGACGTATATAAAAGTCATTGTTTATTCAAGTCATAATACTTGATTTTTTTTTAACTCACTTTATTGTCTAAACTTGTTAACCAAGTCACTGCGTTACCGAAATTAGCTAAGTGGGTCGTTAAATTTTGATAAAACAACCATTTACATCATTGTGATAACCGGTTATTCGTATTAACCAGCTACCCTTATGGGATATCTTCATGTAATCAAACACGACACTTTCAACTCATTTTTATAATACTTAAGTCACCACCGCTTTATTATCACGTTTGCTTTCTCTCTTCTCTCTCTTCCTCTCACTCCCTTTCACCATTCATCTGTGTTGATTACATTCACATTACCTGTGTCATTAAAATATCAATTTTATAAAATATACGCCACTAAATATCTCACACACACTGACAATCAAATAAAAAAATATATTAAAAAAAATACACATTTCCCTAGTGGTGAAGCAGTTTTTTTTTTTTTTTTTTTTTTTTTTTTTTTTTTTTTTTATTTTTATGCGAGAGGGTAGTATATGTTTTGGAGGTCACTGATGACATGTCAAGAAAGGTGAGTGGCTCACCGCTCACCCACCACTCCCTTTAGCCTAAGTTATTTTTTCTATCAAAAATTTCGAAATAATACTTATAAGACAAGTAAAAAGTGAAGTGTTGGATGACATGACTCATGAGTCATGACTTTGTCACTTTATAAAGAAACAGGTTGTTTAGAGGTACTCAGTTACCAAGATAGTCTAAATGTTGTTTATAAAAGTTTATCGACTCATGTTTAAAAAAATGGTAAATCTGTAAGCATATTTCAAGAATATAATGAGTCAAAAACCATAAAAAATTTATAGTTACTCAAGTGAACAAAAATAAGAAATTTTTTATGTGATCAACCTTTTTATTATTATTATTATTATTATTATTATTATTATTATTATTATTATTATTATTATTATGTTAGTTGAGTGAGATTTTAGCTACGATACACCGAATTTAATTTGTTTGAATGTTTACGGTTCAGGCTGAACCTGAGATTTTTTTGCAAGGACTAAAGAAATATTAATTACTATGTCACTATAGCCATGTTTTAGTTACTTTAGTGAAATATGAGACTGAAGGGAGTGTTGCATAACACACTCATTGTCACTTCAGCGTCATCGCAGCTTTCTCTATCCTCTCACTCTTATTCACTCCCACTCACTATATAAAGGTAGTGGTGACACTCACTCACTTTTATAAAAATATACCATACTAAATACCCAACATATACTCACAAATCAAATATTTAATTATAAAAGTTTTCTCTTTTTCACACCTCTCAATGAGGTGAGTAACTCATCTAAATGTTGCATATTTGAGCGTGACTTGGACAAGAGGAATGGATGTCACGATTGTGACTTACCAACTCACGAGCAAAATGCTCCCACTCCCTCCGGCCTAACATAATATTCTTTGATTAGAACTATTTTAAAAAGTCATGACATTTGTTTTTGTTACATAATACCATTGTGTTTTGTTAGCCATTAAACTTTATATAATAATAGTTTATCATTGTTACCAAAGGGATTGTGTGTTTATTGTACATTTTTTTTTATTGTTTAGAAGCTTCCTGATCAAATGGTTATGACTTATGAGTTAAAGTCTTGTTTGGGACACATAAAAATAGATTTGTGGTGTATATATTGTAAGATAAGTGTAGATGTCTAAAAAAAAGTTTATCATTATTGTTTGTTGACGATTACTACAGCAACTTGAATAACTTTTTACCTAATTAAATTAGGTGATTCAATTAGCTAAAATGTTCAAAATATATGCGACAAAAAGTTATTAATCACTCCTAAGTCCTAAGGTTGTAAACGAATCATGGATCAAGTTTCAGTACTTACGCTAAAAGTTTGGTACGTTTGTTGTGACACGAAAACGTATACAGATTTATAAAATATCTGAGTTATATCTTTATAGTAATACAGATTTATGCTGAAAGGAATTAATGGTTTTAGATTATGAAACAATAATTCTATTCTCATGTATGAAATAAATCTTCATAGTTGGTTTTAGGTCAAAATGATCATGCACCTTTTCACGTCAAATTAAATAGTGATTAATATAATTCAATGCATGTCTGACTATGTTTATATGCGAAAGACTTATGAGTCTTGAGTCTTATACAATAGAAACTTGCTAATATAGAAAGTTAGAAACTATATTAGCCGTTGAACTTGCTCGTTTGGAATTCATCGTGCCTAAAATTTAGGTGGCACGACATATATATCCTTTTCCGTGCTTATGTCAATTATCTCTTGCAATTTCGTGTCAGTATACGTTAAAGATGATCTCTAGTCTATCATTCATAGGCAACAGATCTTCAAAGCATATCAAGATACGTTCATAAAAAGGCATACCTTCAATGTTACGTACATCAATTGATAAACATTTCTATATTATAATTTTTTCAGAAAAAATAAATAAATAAAATAATAGTTACCCGCTACAGTTATTTTTACAGCACTCACATTCACATAGCACTCTTAGGCCAAAGGCCCCTCGGCACTTAATTAGCTTGATTAGTCGTGAGGATGCCGTGTATTGTATCTTTTGTACTCCTATTTGTTTTTATAAATTGTTGCTTTTCTAATAAAAAGCCCCCTTGGCGATGAACATCATTCATCAAATGCTTAGTATTAACTATTAACTACTAAACATATCTTAGGTGATTGTCATGTAAAAAAATCCATTCTCACATGTGCAAAAAATCAACTGGTTGTAAAAGCTCCACATATAGGAGAAAACCTTTGGTCCCCTAGCTCATTCAACCACTTGTAATTAAGATTTGGGACCATTTTCAGTCATATGATTATAGATGCTCCTTTTATAAGTGTTTCTCTTCTTGTAATGCTTTGCTTAGGCATAGCTTGAAACAACTGAAAGGTGAATGAGGAGCACGAAGTACGAGTCTGATCCTTTGAATGTAATGTTAGAATCGAATTCTCAACATTTTTAAGTATTTAAAGTAGGGGTGTTCGTGGGTCGGGTAATAAACCGAATAAACCGAGAACCGAACCGAACATATAACCGAACCGAACTTGTTAAAACCGAACCGAACCGAATTAAAAATTCGATTTTCGGTTTGGATATGGGTTTGGCTAACCGAACCGAAAACCGAATTTATATAAATATATATATATTTTTTATATATTTATATTATTTTATATATAAAAAATATCCATTAAAATTCTATCTCTAAATGTTCAAGGCCTTGCCCAAAAGGCTAAAAAAGATTGAGTAAAGGAGTTATGTATTAAGAATAAGGTTAATTTTATGTCGCTTCAAGAAACAAAAATGGAGAATGTTGATCATTTTTGCATCAAGAATTGTTGGGGTAATCTTTCTTTTTGAGTTCGTGTGTGGCCCGTCCGTTGGTAACTCCGGTGGAATTCTTTGTGTTTGGGATCCTAGGATGTTTCATAAGCATAACTCAACGGTGTCAGATTATTTTGTTGCTATTCAAGGTGAATGGATTCCAAATGCTAAGAAATGTCTTATAATCTTTGTATACGCTCCTCAAGAAGTTTGTGAAAAGAAGATGTTATGGAATTATTTAAATCACGTCATTGATAATTGGAGTGGTGAAATTGTTATTATGGGAGATTTCAATGAAGTTCGCTCGAAAGATGAACGTTATGGTTCTTTATTTAATGTTCAGAGCGCATCTGTTTTTAATTCTTTCATTTCTTTAGGAGGATTGGTGGAAGTTCCTTTAGGAGGTTGCTCTTTTACGTGGTGTCATAAATCGGGGCAAAAAATGAGTAAATTGGATCGTTTTCTCATTTCGGAAGGTTTGATGGGATCGTGTCCTAACATTTCTGCTATTACTCTCGATCGTTATTTATTGGATCATTGGCCTATTCTTTTGCGTGAAGCTTGGTTTGATTATGGTCCTACCCCATTTCGTCTGTTCCACTATTGGTTTGAGTGGGAGGGTTTTGATAAACTTGTTGAAGAAACATGGAGTGAGTCGACTATTTCCGATTCCAATGCTATTTCCAAGTTCATGAAGAAGTTGAAATGCTTAAAAGAGAAAATTCGTGTGTGGACTAAAGCTAAGAAAGAAAGTTCGTTAACTCAGAAATCTAAGTTGAAAGGTATGTTATCTGCTATTGACTCTTTAATTGATAATAGAAATGTTGATCAGGAGCTTTTAAATAAGAGAGTGCATGTTATGAATTCTTTACATGATTTGGAGAAAATAGAGTCGTTGGAGGTAGCTCAAAAAGCTAAGATAAAATGGTCGATTGAAGGAGATGAAAATACTAAATATTTTCATGGAATACTAAATAAGAAGAGAAATCAACTTGCAATTCGTGGTATTTTAGTAGATGGAGTGTGGATTGACTCTCCGGATATGGTAAAAAATGAATTTTTATTGCACTTCAAGGATCGTTTTGATAGACCTTGCTCATCGCGGTTGCTGTTAGATACGGTTTTTCCAAATAGATTGAATTCGGACCAGAAAGATGATTTAGAAAGGAATGTTACTAAAGAAGAAATTAAAAGGGCTGTATGGGATTGTGGTACGGATAAATCTCCGGGACCGGACGGTTTTACGTTTGGCTTTTATAGAAGGTATTGGGGTACCTTAGAAAAGGATGTAGTGGATGCGGTGTCATATTTCTTCAAAGACGGTTCGTTTCCTAAAGGTGGTAATTCATCTTTTATTGCTTTGATTCCGAAAATGCAAGATGCAAAATTGGTAAAAGATTATAGACCTATTAGTTTGATTGGAAGCATGTATAAAATCATTGCTAAGATTTTGGCAAATCGGCTTGTCGTTGTTTTGGGTGATATTGTGAATGAAGTTCAATCCGCTTTTGTCACAAATAGGCATATCCTAGATGGTCCTTTCATTCTAAACGAATTACTTCATTGGTGCAAATCCAAGAAAAAGCAAACTATGATTTTCAAAATTGATTTTGAGAAGGCTTATGATTCGGTTAGATGGGATTATCTCGATGATGTTCTAAAAAATTTCGGCTTTGGTACGAAATGGATGGGATGGATTCAAAATTGTTTACATTCGTCTAGAGGTTCGATCCTTGTGAACAGGAGCCCTACACGTGAATTTCAATTTCAAAAAGGTCTTAAACAAGGAGATCCTTTATCACCATTCCTTTTCATATTAATTATGGAAAGCCTTCACATTTCCTTCCAAAAAGTAGTTAATGAAGGCCTTTTTAAAGGAGTTTATTTGAGCTCGTCGTTGCAATTATCACATCTATTTTATGCTGATGACGTCATTTTCATGGGACAATGGAGCGATTCTAACATTACTACTATTGTTCATGCGTTAAAGTGCTTTCATAAAGCATCTGGTCTTCGTATGAATCTGCAAAAAAGCAAATTAATGGGGGTAGCAGTAGAGGATGAGAAAGTGAATAGAGCAGCGTTGAAGATGGGATGTTCGACTTTTAAGATGCCCTTTTCTTATCTAGGCATAAAAGTTGGTGGTTTGATGTCTCGTATAAACTCTTGGGACGAGGTCGTAGATAGCTTATACTCTCGTCTTTCCAAGTGGAAGATGAAGACCCTCTCTATTGGAGGTAGATTAACGCTCCTAAAATCGGTTTTAGGTTCGACACCTATTTACTATATGTCTATGTTTAAAGTTCCTTCTCAAGTGTTAAAAAGATTGGAAGCTATCAGATGCCATTTCTTTAATGGGGCTGATGCTAAGGAGAAGAAGATGTTGTGGGTTACGTGGAGTAGAGTTTTGGCATCCAAAGACAAAGGGGGGTTGGGTGTGTCGAGTTTCTTTGCTTTAAATCGGGCTTTGATGTTTAAATGGGTTTGGCGTTTTCGTAATGACAGTAACTTGTTGTGGTCAAGGTTTATTAAAGCTTTGCATGGTGAAGATGGAAGACTTGGTAAATTATCAAAATTGTCTTATCATTCTGTTTGGGGGAATATTGTAAACGAGTTGATTATGCTTAAAAATCAAGACATGGACCTCCTTAGCCTGATGAAGAAAAAAGTAGGTAATGGTGTTGATACGTTATTCTGGGAGGAAGCATGGAGGGGTGATTGTACTTTTAAGTCTCGTTTTCCCAGAGTGTATGCGCTGGAATCTGATAAATTGATCACGGTGGCTGCTAAACTCGCTCATGGAGATTTAGGTTCTTCTTTGCGTCGCTCGCCGAGAGATGGAGCTGAATTGGTGCAGTTTTCTGAATTGAAGGCGAATATCGATGAAATTCAATTGCCTATGATGAAAGATAGATGGTCTTGGTCGCTAGCGGGTTCGGGGGATTTTTCTGTCGCTTAAGTGAGAAAGTATATAGACGACCATCAGTTAATCGGTTCTACGTCTAAAACTCGATGGGTTAAAGCGGTTCCAATAAAGACAAATGTCATGGCTTGGAAAGTTAGGTTTGGTTTTCTTCCCACTCGTCTTAACCTTTCTCGTAGAGGATTGGATCTCCAATCCATTCTCTGTTCTAATTGTAATAAGGAAGTTGAATCCACAAGTCATGTTTTCTTTGCTTGTCCTATGGTGAGAGATCTTTACCGTAAGATTTCTTTATGGTGGGATATTAGTTATTCGGTGTTTTCTTCTTATGAGGAGTGGTTGGATTGGTTTCTAAATCTTAGAATTCATTCAGACCGTAAGGAGATTTTGGAAGGTGTTTTCTACATCATGTGGTGGCTTGTATGGAGCTTTCGGAACAAAAGTCTATTTGGTTCAAGCATTCCCTCCAAAGCGGTTATGTTTGATGACTTAGTTACTCGCTCATTTTATTGGTGTAGATATAGATGCAAAGCTAGTTTTAGTTGGTTAGATTGGTTTAAAAAACCCTTATCTTATTACTCTGTAATGTCTTTTCTAGCTTCTTGCTAGTTGTTTCTTAATAAATTCGCCGTTCCAAAAAAAATATAAAAAACACTTTTTTATGCTTGAAATATTTTTTTTCACAAAAATATATATAATTAAATTAAAAAAAAATATATAAATAGTGTAATTCAATTATAAATTTCGGTTTTCGGTTTTGACCCATAACCGAACCGAACTTCGGTTCGGTTATCGGTTCGGTTCGGTTATAGATATTTTCGGTTTGGTTCGGTTCGTTTTCGGTTATGACCCAATTTTTTTTAACCGAATAAACCGATTAACCGATAACCGAACCGAGAACACCCCTAATTTAAAGTTTAAACATAAGCTCAAGCGTATGCTCGTTAATAGTTGGTCTAAATATCTTTTGTATTGCTATTGTTTCTCTACGTATTGATTCGGCATATGATTTTGGAGATGCCACCTTTTCTTTGAAGTTTTCACGATGCGGCAAGACTGAAAGACCAAAGGGTGAAGTGTGTAACATGTCTGATGCGTGAAACCTAAGTTATTATCTGATGTTTGTTCTATTTAGAATTTAGTGTTTGTGTTGGAGTCTCTTTTCAGTTATTTTTATTTGATAAGTTTATTAGATTAGAACTAGGACTGTCTAATCCTTATTCTTTGGGATTACTATTATGTTTAGTATAAATAGGGGTTATAAGTTAGGAAGTTATTATGTTCTTTTCCAGAGATTTTAATATTAATAAAAAGAGTCAAGAATTGTTTTCTCAAACCCTCGGTCCAGTAAACCTTATTACTCCCTCCCAAAGTCTGACAATACTTGAATTATCTAAAACCTGTAGCTTCATGCTACATCAATGTCATAACCATATTTGGTCCCAAGTTACGGTGTTTAGTCCTGTTTAATCAGTGTGCAGTGTCATTTATAATCACCAAAGTTTTTTTTGCCGACAATCGAAATAGAAACTAGCAAGGAGTTTGACGAATTTACAAAGGATGGATAGAGCATTACAAGGGTGATTAAACCACGCTATCCAATTCAAAAAAGGCTTCTTGCATCGACTAACAATCCAACTAAAAGATAAGATCTTCATGTCAATGAAAAGAAGGTCCTTTGATGGTTTCTTCGGTGAAAATATGTCATTGTTTCTAAAATGCCATAAGGACAAAATTGTAGTTTGTATCGCCGCATCGAAAAATCTTGAAAATTTTGCTTCAAGAGAGTGGTCTATCAATTGTATATTAAGGTTACATGAAGTAACCCATACTGATCCATTCATAAGTAGACGAGTAACATTTTAATGTTTTTTTAACCGCATTATTATAGTTGTGGGTAACCACATTCATATAGTCACGATACAACTTGTTCACCACTGTTGTGTACCTTCGGCCATATCCAACTGACCCAGGTTCAAGTCCTATGGTGGTCATGTTTGTTAGGTTTTATTTATTTATTTATTTATTTATTTATTTTCGATCCAAACGCATACCACTTATGTATTTGGATCGGATCTAGAAAAAGTATTAAACACAAGTTGTTTTGGTAATCATGAAGTAAGCACTAACATCCTAACGTATCTGGGTGACGTGTAATGTGAGCGTACCGAAGAGGTGATAATTTAATCACTAACGGTTTAAAGAATCAAGATCTATACGGTTTATTGTCTTAGTAAATCAATAAACAAAGGTTAGTAATTTATGTGTTTTATTTATTGATAATCCATTAACACTAAACTAGATCCATCCGTTGCATACTCGTAGTAAATGGTTTACTAGTATATCAAATCCCAACAACGACTTCTATTGTATTGTAGTTTTTAATAATATGTTGCCTAAAAAAAAAAAAAAAAAAAAAAAAAAAAAAGACTAATCGAGACCAATGGGAGCAAAGAGGACTCGGGGCCATTTGATATAAGAAATGATTTAGTATTGAATCAGTTAGCGCCCTGAATGATATAGAGTGATCTGTATGAATTTGGTTCTGAATGAAAATTGAGCGTTTGATAAGCATTTGAATAACGATCTGAATGACATAAAATTACCATTCTAACCTTGTGTCTAATTTCAAGTATGATAAATCATATTACTATTAAAATGATAAAACTTATAAATAAAAAATATCTAAAATTGGCATCAATAGAGATTCAAGTACGTGGTGAAATGCAGTCGTCCTTTTCTATTTTGTAGTAATTAATCAAGCATAAGCCCTTAAGCATAATTCAAAACTCACGAAAATATTATATTACAATAAAATGCGAATAAAACAACGAGTCCAAAAATAAGTTATTGATATTGGCTTACCATAATACAATAAAAATATTATAAAAAGGAAAGCAAAGTGTAATTTAAATTAAACAATAAAAGTATAAAATAAACTTGAAAAAACACTTGACACAAAGAAAACCTTGAAACAACAAAAGGGGCGCAATTTAGAAAACAATTAGATGATGAACGACTAAGGAGGTCCACCTATCCAAAATGGTCCACGAGCCTTTACTTGTTTTTATCAAACACCCCAATCACTGACCAAATTAGAGGTTGTCTCTTAATTAGCCTACCAAAAAGCTATTAAACACCCCCAAGTAACTATATTATCTTAATTAGCCTACCAAGAAGCAATCAAACCCCCAAGTAACTATATTATTATTTTGCGTGCTTATCTGTTAAAATTATCATGTATCTTCAAACTATGATATGGACCTTATATTGATTATGGATTTATGGTTATCAATCTATCATCATGTATTGCATACCTTCGTAATTGCCGATTCACACATTCTTATGTTTGTCATGCACCTCTAGCCATCGGTGGATTCAAGTTTTAAATGGGCCACCTTTACCTACTAAAGGAGTAACTACACAATGACTATAAACACAAATTTTTTATTTTATTTTATATATTTTTTACCGAGTGCAATTAGAAAAACTGATACGTGGGAATCGCACCAGGCTTTACCTCTCAAGGGATCTTGAGAAGCTTACAACCCCCACCAGGCAGTGTACCTGATCGTTGTAGTATAGTATAGTGACAAGTACCGGGGGATTGATCGTTCAGCTAGGAATAGTGTCGCTAGGATTAGAAAACCTAAATACTAGTTCTAAAGGTGAGAGATGATTCTTTTTGTATTTTTATATTTTTTAGGAAGCAAGTAAAAATCTCGGATTTGAAAGATTTGGGCGGAATTAGTTGCTAGTCAACTAACCCAATACTAAAGATGCAATCAAAATAAAATACTAAAACTGAAAATAAACTAAATTATACTAAGGTTGTGAGCAATAAGTGGAGAAAATGTGTTTACTTAGATTTCACTACTCCCTAGACATCTTTTACCTGTTAATTACTTGTTATAGTTGCATGGATGACGGATTGTATTCCTTAATACCATTCATGGGGTATCGCACATAACTCCCCAATTCTATGAGCTCTTATCTCCTCCTATACCATGCCCAGCACAACCATAGGGATTATAAACAGTGGATCATGCATTAAATACAACCAATAAAGACCTTAGTGCAATAGGTTCATGTTTCCTAAGACGTTCAAGCATGTTACCATTTGGAGATCTGCCAGTTTTCTTAAGCCTAACATATAAATTCATTCATCCAAAACAATTATAAACAAGTAATCAACACATAATTAACATCTAGGTTTCATTAGATCTAAGCAAACACAAAATAGATCTAGCCTAGCATGATGGAATTAAGACAAGAACAAGATATAGACAACCAACACATAGACATATTGATTGAATTAAAAGAACACTTATCTCAATTACACATGAAAGGTATCAAGGGCTTAGAACCCTTGAAAAACATGTAAAATATGCACCAAGTTCGTACTTAGGGTTTCTCCAAAACTTTTTTTTTAATGTGAAAATTAGAAAACTATATATAGGAACAGGGGTCTGACGGCGTCAAGACCAATCTTGTGACGCCGTCACCTCGCCGCCAAAACTCTTCTCGGACTGCCTTGATCTACTTCTGACGCCGTCATGTATTAGCATTTCCAGGCCGTCATGACTTTAACTCTTGACGCCCTACTTCGTGACGCCGTCCAATATGTACTAGGTCGTCATGGAATTTGCTCTTGACGCCGTCAGGGTGTTACTCTTGACGTCGTCACCTACTGTTCCCAGCAAGGAAAATTAAGACTTTGGCGTTTTCTTCACTTTTATGCTCCAAAAACGTCCGAATTGCTTCCTTTTCTAGATTTCACTCCCAAAGTGCCTAAAATCACAAAAGGAACGATTTAGGGCAATATTTGATCAAATAAATTCAATTCCGGGCTTAAATGACCCCTTAAAAGTGGTTCATTTTTCGCCTCATCATATACCCTTACACTTGAGATTTGCTTGTCCTCAAGCAAATGCGCTTTTATTCTAATCAAAATACAAGTTAGGGGTCATTTAACACTAATATAAAAGTAATTACAACAAATAATCGTTCCACTAAAGACCAATAGACAAGCACGAAGGTCATACACTAGCACCTCACAAATAGTGTTTAGATACTCTCATCTCTCGGGTGTAATAAAGTATAAATTACAATATGGAAACGGAAGATATCTCTCACCACCTGTCATAGCAAAATAGATTACCATAGGCTTGGGAAAGGATCAAACCTCCACCACATGGCGTAAGCACCTAGGATAAACTATCAAATAGGTCTTTTAAAGGGTTGTAACGTTAGGTGTAGGGATATGAAATACACGGTTTTGTTGGATAAAGGAAGTTTTACTGGTGGCGAATTAACAATCTTGGCTAATTACATGTACAATATGGCGTTGCTAAGACAAGACTAGACTCGACTTAAGCTAATAAATGAAAAATAACAAAAACATAAAATGAACATAGAATAAAAAGGGATGGTAGTCCGTATGTTTTTTCTCTTTTTTTTTTTCTTTTTCTTGATTTTTTCGATTTTTTTTTTATTTTTTTTTAATTTTATTTTTGTGTGCATACTGTAACAACCCGTAATTTTCCACGTCAACAATTATTTCCAAACTCTAATTTATACTTTGAAAATTTTACAAGAACACTTTTTATATAACCCTTATTTAAATAAATGTAAAACTAGAATAACTCTCTTATACACTATGATTTTAGACTATATTTAGTTTACAACATCACTATACCTTGCTCCTACTCCGGTTCAAAAATTCTAACCTTTAAGATAATTCCTTTTATATACTTACGTTTATTAAGTTAATAAACGCTTCTCGCGATTTAAATGAACAATGTACCCGACACTTCTAACGACTAATTTTAATACATTCTCACACTTACTAAATTAATACAAAAGTGCCAAAAATTATTTTCTTACACTTTTATAATTCTTTTACTAAACCCACTTAATTTTACATATTTAACTTTAAGCATAAAACTGTTACTCAGTACCTATTTTTAATACCCAATACACTCACAAATACTTTTTATTTCAAAATATACTCACTCTTCTCTTTCTTTTTCATATGTACGCCCCTATTTATTTTTTATATATATACATTGATTCAAACCAAGTACTACATGTAATAAATCCCATGAAACATGGAATAAGTTTTGGAGGCTTGACTAGAATTCTTGTCTCCCCCTTCTACTCCCAAATTTTCGGTCAACCAAAGAACCCAAGCCACCCTACGCAAGATTCATACTAACCTATGTAATTGACTAACTTGTCCATTCATTTATTTTTTACACTATAAAAGGTACACTTTTACACTCATTTTTACTCACATTTAACAAAAACACACTCACTTCCTCTCATACCATTCGAACCAGGGAAATACGAAGCAAGAAAATATTGATTTTCCAAGTGCTAGGGTTTACTAGCGATTACTTGGGTTATTTAGTTAAGTCCCAGTAGTGTTCATCATAATCACATTTTACCACCAATTTCAAGTAAGATTCACAAACTATTTTCAATACTTTTAGACATCTTGTTTATGCATTTTTACAAAGTTACCAAAGCTTAGCGCACGATTTGCGTACACATTATTATCACCACGTACATGTTTGTAACATTTTTATAATCATAATGAATTCACAACTAATTACTACTTCCTAAACTTACTTTTTATAATAAACACTTAAGTTGCTTACTAACCTTGATGAGTTTGTAAGAACTAATACTATACAAATGATCTAATAAGCGATTTAGTTGAGTAGTCATAATGTCTATTTATTTTATGATAATTTGAACTTTTTCACTATGATAATTAGATTGTTCTATCACTATTAGATTGTTGAGAAATTGGTGAAAGAGTTAGGAATAGATTGGTGTTGTTGTTGAGCGGATTTTTTTTGATAATAGAAACTAGGAACAAGCGCGTTTTGACACTTTTACTAAGAGGCTGTTCCATTTCGGTTAAAACAGAAAAGTCAGTAACTTGGTGACAGGATTAGGCTAGAAATATAGGAAATAGACTCTAAAACAAAAATGTAGCCGCTTGAATGGGATAAAACGGACTTATAACGAAGAAGATACATTAGTTTTAAGATTGGGCGACGGAACTAATTTTCTGAAAATATAGTTGCTGTTAGAGTATTTCAAGAGGAAAAATCTGACGTTAAAAGTTAATTGCACTGGCCGAGGAACCAAAAACATGATAGTATACTTGAATACAAACCCGGGGATATATAAAACTTTGAAAACCGAGCTATAACGAAGAAGTTATGAGCTAACAAGTTACCGACGAGAAATATTATTTTGACAGCTTTTCTATTAGTGAATAGTAACCAATTTTTATTTTTAGAAATGAATTTTGGACACTTTAGGTGCGGTTTTAGATAAAATGACTTAAACAGAAGTTGTAGTGTTTTGGTTTCCTATTTTAGTCGAGTCGTAAACTTTCCAAGATATACATTTCCGAAAACATTCATATCGTAACTACGATACATACTTATTAAAATTTCGAAAATACTATATTTTGACTATCGTTAGAAAATAGCGAAGTGACGTTATTTTTACAACTAAACTTACAAACAAACATGTACGGGTGATATAACTTTCACAAAATGCATACACGACATAATTTCACGACCTAAATCATACCATTCACTTTAGGTTGCGGTTAGAGTATCGCGCATCGTTTTCCGTGCACACTTGTAACGCACTACCTATTGCTTGAGGTGAGTTCATAACCCCTACTTTTACTTGTTTTACAATTGTTTTGGGGGAAGATACATGCTCGTTACTATTTAAATTCAATGCTTGTTTTACTTGAACGCGATTCATTTTCTCAAACATTACTGAATGGTTGAAATACTTGATTGATTACTTGAATACATTATGTATTACCTATTCCATCCTTGATTACTTTCTTATGGACACAAGTACATTACTTTTATTGCGGACATAAGTACAAAACTGTTACATTGCCTGAATTACCATTACTGCCACTAAAGTCCCCTACATCATGACCGAGTGAACTGGTCACATAACCGAGTGTACTGGTAACATGACCGAGTGAACTGGTCACATAACCGAGTGTACTGGTCAAACCAACTTTAAAACTTGTGGTCCATACAAAACTTGTTGTTTACTTGAAACTATGAACTCACCAGCTTTATGCTGACGTTTTAGCATGTATTTTCAGGTTCTTAAGGCGTTAGCTTACTTTTGGAGGCTTTTAGCAAGGCATGGCATGGTCATAGAAGACGCTGATGTATTTGGGACCATTTTAGTTCTCTCATGGGCTTATATTTTCGCAACACTTTTAATAATGTAAACTTAATGCTTTGGTAATGAAATTATTTTAAACGGTTGAGTTAAAAACCGTTCATTGTACCTTGTGTTGTGATACCATTCGTGTAGCACCCCAGTGACATGTAAGCTTCCGCTGGACCCGATTTTGGGGGTGTTACACATACACTCTTACCCTACCATCCAAAATAATACATCATAGGGAATGAACATTCCCCTTACACTTGAATCTTTACATACTTTACATTAAACTAATCTAATGACTCGAATTAAGAAAATCAAAACACTTGGAGCACTTTTAAAATTAACGTATATATGGGGGTAATAAATGATGTTCTTCCCCATTACTCCATAAAATAAGTACTTACCCATGAGTCCCAATCGTCCCAAAACAATATGTACAAGGATATGACTCGACTTAGCAACCATGTAATCAATTAGATAGTTAACTTAGGGTTTAACAAATAACAATAATGCACTAAAAATGAGCGCATACACGGAAGGCTAAGGCGATTTGGGTGTACATTTAAGTGGGGTGTAACAAATTCTTCCTTTAAGTAAAATGCTTAAAGTTAGAAACGAAAAGATAGGCTTGGAGGGGTGTACTAGGGGTTTCATGTACTAAAAATGAGTACAACGCTAAGGGTGTGGGAAAAATTAGTTGACTTAACTAGCCAAGTAATATGACTTAAATGGTCAAGTAATTATAATACGGGTTTAACACAAGGGTGATCCTAATGCCTCTTATCATGTAGTAAATCCTACTACACGAATGTAGTCTCACTAGCGGTCTCGGGATGCATCACTAACGCAAGTTCTAGAATCTAAATGCTACCGGTACACTCATAAGCACTAATAGTAAATGCTTTTCCTATCAAATCTAAAGGCGAACCTCACATATTTGGGTGGAAAATTTTTCTGAAAGTACGGTTATGTGCTAGTCATACAATCTCCTATCCATGAGACACTTGCTATGGCTAAAGTTTCACTCCTAAATGTTGTAAAAAATTTTAAATTTGGCGCTAAAATTGCACTAACAAGTATTTCTCATAGTTTTATTACACATCTACCATTAAACAAAACAAACTCAAGCGAAAGTGCATATGTAAGGTATCATCTTTTTACCCTCCCCTTACACTTAAGATGAACATTGTCCCCAATGTTCAAGTAAAGAATGTAAAAGTTAAAAAGTAAAAAGAATGAAATCAAATACTCCCCTGATTCGCTCGGTATGGATAATAAGGTGGCCAGGTTAAATCTTCCTCCAAGAAAATGAACAATCAAAGCTTCCCTTCCAGAATATAAATCATCTTCTTGTCAAACATAACCTGTAAATCCTGAAAAAAATAGACAAAACAACCTCGCGTAAAATCGGCGGCATCCTATATAAGTTTCTAAATCCTAGAAAACAAGATAAGATATAATGCTTGTGGAATGAAGTTTGCAGATCTCCTGGAGATTATAAAACTTAATAATTCACAAAAACCATAAGACTCCGTTAGAAAAACAAAACCGGTAAAATTTCCAGATTTTTACACTTGACGCCGTCAAGAGTTAACTCTTGACGCCGTCAGAAGTGACCTGCAGAAATTCTTATGTTAAGTTTCCGGAAAATTTCTGGAAAAACTTGGTCCTACTTCCTGGAAAATCCTGCAAAACTTCATTATGACTCAATACAAGCATTTGACTCTAACAAATACGAATACACATGTTCATTTAATATTTTGGAGAATCATGATCGGTTTGTTTCTTAAAAACATATTTGGGGTTTTCCCTTACACTTATCTTTTGCAAAAATACTTTTAGGTGGAGTTAAGACTAGGCCAAAACAACAAAGTAAAGTATTTCCACTATTTAATTTAGAAACATGATCAACCAACAATAAAAATAAAACATGCATACGGAAGCAAATAACAAACAAATAAAAATAAAATCACACAAAGCATGGGTTGCCTCCCAAGAAGCGCTTTTCTTTATTTACGAGTCTTATAGCTAGACTCAAGGTCATGGGTTACTACGTGACACGGGTGAGTTCCTCATTGAGGACATCTTTGGGATCAAACTTAGGTTTCAACTTCCTATCGGTTTCCTTAGTATGGTATGACCTTTCAAACTTTTCTCCATCCGGATCATACAAAGTCATCCTCATATGCCATGATCCGTCACCTTCTTTAGGTGGCTTGTCCCACCTCCATTTACACTTGTCTCCCTCTCTTTTCCACTTATTCATCTCTATATTAATAGGCATTACGCTCAAGAACTTAATCATTTTCCTAAAGACTAAGGGGTCCTCAAAGGGATCTAGCTCTTCACCTCTAGCTATGAGTTGTTCTACCGAATGTGTCCTTTCAACGAAATCTTTCTCTAGATAAAATGGGCATTGAGGTCCTATGAAGTTCCTTTCTATCCAAGGTCCATATCTTGACGGTCTCCTATTCATCTCTACCCAATGCGGTGTCGGTTCATCATCACAATCATAACTATGCTTCTTTACATCGTACACCGACCAAGTATCGCCTTCACCTACCGCTATCTTAGACTCCTTATAATCTATCATGGCGCTAGCGGTTGCTAAAAATCCTCTTCCTACCAATAATGGGCATGTAGTGTCACTAACCATGTCTAGGACGTGAAAATCCGCTAATATAGTTAACTTTCCTACGTGAACAACTACATCCTTAATCATTCCAACCGGGTGGGCAATACTCCCATCCGCTAGCCCTATCAATACCTCCGTTTCCTCTAACTTTCCTAGCTTAAGAGCGGTGAATAAGGATAAGGAAATCAAGTTAAGGCTTGACCCTAAATCGGCTAGTGTGTCGAAAGCTTCGGATCTTCCTATCTTACAAGGCAAAACAAATATACCCGAATCATCAAGCTTCTTAGGCAACTTGTTTTGAACGAAGGCGGTCCCATTTTTACCTAGTTTAAACTTCTCATATTTTTCTAGGAGAGCACTATAGTAAGGAGCACGCGCTAAGACATCAATGACGGGGCGTTCAAGGTGAAGTTATTTGAATTCATCGTCAAGGTCTTGCGTAGGAGGTGTTTCAACTATACTTTTGACCGGTTCTATATCGGGTATTTTATTTGATTGGTCCTTTTGAAGAATTTGGTTTTGTTTGAAACACGTGCTCGTTGATTTAACCGAGTAGTATTGTGGACACGAAGTGGGTGACGAAACTGAAGATATGGAATTAACGTTTAGTTTCGGATTCTTGACCGTGTCGCTTGGGAGTGCTCCCATTTCTCGGTCATTGAGAACTTTCAACAATGCGTCAATTTTGGTGGTCATCTCGCTTTGCTTGTGTTTGAAATCGGCTTCAAACTTAGATATGCGAGTTTCTTGAGATGCCATGAACTTAGACATCAACCCTTCAAGATTGTTGGTACTACCATAGTTGTTAGAAGGATTGTTGTTGAAAGTACGGTTGGATGGTGGACCGTTTGGTTGGTAACGATTAGGCGGATTGGAAGAATTGGGTTGATTTTGTTTCCACCTAAGGTTTGGGTGATTTTTCCAAGAGGGGTTGTATGAATCACCGTAAGGGTTCGACTCGGGCTTGAAAGTGTACCACTTATCTCCCGCTTCGTCGGTACGCGTGGATGTGTAGTACGCAA
The DNA here is from genome assembly GCA_030686995.1 of Artemisia argyi. Taxonomy (NCBI): domain Eukaryota; kingdom Viridiplantae; phylum Streptophyta; class Magnoliopsida; order Asterales; family Asteraceae; genus Artemisia; species Artemisia argyi. Next base: position 142,157,755 of record CM060696.1, on the reverse strand, counting down.
AAGCTGTTCCGGGGAGTTCCACACAATCACGAGTGTCATGGGGACCACTACATAATTCGCATGAAGAAGTGATTTTGTTCACTTGGCTTGAAGGTTTAGGAGCTTCGTAAGATTTCATGAGAAACTTGACTTGGTCCTCAAGTTCCATGATCCTACGGTCGGGAGTGCTAGAGTTGTTCGAAGGCAAAGATATTGCATTGACCGTTTTGTTCAAATCACGGGGATCATTCCAACTTTCGTTGTCATAGAGAGCAAGATCTTCTATGAGTTCCCATGATTGTTCCGCACTTCGATCACGTAGCTTACCACCGGTCGATTGGTCAATGGCTCGCCTCGTGGAGAGATCGATATGGTCATAAAAAATTTGGACTTGGAGCCAAAGATCTATGCCATGATGAGAGACTTTTTGGAGTAAGTCCTTGAAACGAGTCCATGCTTCATAAAGAGATTCATTTTGACGTTGTTGGAACATCAAGATGTCATTTCTAAGCTTAGTAGTTCTCCCTGGTGGGAAAAATTGAGCAAGGAAACGAGTGGTGAGATCATCCCATGTGGTGATGGATCCCGCGGGTAAACGCTCAAGCCATTGACTAGCTTGATCCCGTAGAGAGAATTGGAAAAGGCGTAATCGGGTTGTCTCTCTAGTTGCAACATCTAGGTCTATGGAATCTACGATTTTGAGGAAATCCTTAAGATGTTGGTTTGGATCTTCGGAACGAAGTCCATGAAATGCACATCCGCTTTGCACCAACCGGATGGTGTTGGATCGCAAGGGGATCACATTGGCTCCGGTGAGCTCAATGGTGTTTCGGTAGCCTTGGTGGCTAGGTCGGGAATACTCTCCTAAGGTTCGGGGCCTAAGAGGTTCTAGTGGTGGGTTTTGTTGTGGTGGGATGACGGGTTCAAAGATGTTCCCGTTGTCCATGATGTCGGGTGGTGAAAAGTTACGAACAAAAACACAAAGAAATAAGATAGACTAAAGAAAACCTAAAAATAAAAATAAAATCTTATTAGAACGGAATCTAGCAAGTAGACCTAATAAAAAGAGATTCTAACCTAGACAATAACTATTCCCCAGGCTGCGGCGCCAAAAACTTGATACGTGGGAATCGCACCAGGCTTTACCTCTCAAGGGATCTTGAGAAGCTTACAACCCCCACCAGGCAGTGTACCTGATCGTTGTAGTATAGTATAGTGACAAGTACCGGGGGATTGATCGTTCAGCTAGGAATAGTGTCGCTAGGATTAGAAAACCTAAATACTAGTTCTAAAGGTGAGAGATGATTCTTTTTGTATTTTTATATTTTTTAGAAAGCAAGTAAAAATCTCGGGTTTGAAGGATTTGGGCGGAATTAGTTGCTAGTCAACTAACCCAATACTAAAGATGCAATCAAAATAAAATACTAGAACTGAAAATAAACTAAATTATACTAAGGTTGTGAGCAATAAGTGGAGAAAATGTGTTTACTTAGATTTTACTACTCCCTAGACATCTTTTACCTGTTAATTACTTGTTATAGTTGCATGGATGACGGATTGTATTCCTTAATACCATTCATGGGGTATCGCACATAACTCCCCAATTCTATGAGCTCTTATCTCCTCCTATACCATGCCCAGCACAACCATATGGATTATAAACAGTGGATCATGCATTAAATACAACCAATAAAGACCTTAGTGCAATAGGTTCATGTTTCCTAAGACGTTCAAGCATGTTACCATTTGGAGATCTGCCAGTTTTCTTAAGCCTAACATATAAATTCATTCATCCAAAACAATTATAAACAAGTAATCAACACATAATTAACATCTAGGTTTCATTAGATCTAAGCAAACACAAGATAGATCTAGCCTAGCATGATGGAATTAAGACAAGAACAAGATATAGACAACCAACACATAGACATATTGATTGAATTAAAAGAACACTTATCTCAATTACACATGAAAGGTATCAAGGGCTTAGAACCCTTGAAAAACCTGTAAAATATGCACCAAGTTCGTACTTAGGGTTTCTCCAAAACTTTTTTTTTTTAATGTGAAAATTAGAAAACTATATATAGGAACAGGGGTCTGACGGCGTCAAGACCAATCTTGTGACGCCGTCACCTCACCGCCAAAACTCTTCTCGGACTGCCTTGATCTACTTCTGACGCCGTCATGTATTAGCATTTCCAGGCCGTCATGACTTTAACTCTTGACGCCCTACTTCGTGACGCCGTCCAATATGTACTAGGTCGTCATGGAATTTGCTCTTGACGCCGTCAGGGTGTTACTCTTGACGTCGTCACCTACTGTTCCCAGCAAGGAAAATTAAGACTTTGGCGTTTTCTTCACTTTTATGCTCCAAAAACGTCCGAATTGCTTCCTTTTCTAGATTTCACTCCCAAAGTGCCTAAAATCACAAAAGGAACGATTTAGGGCAATATTTGATCAAATAAATTCAATTCCAGGCTTAAATGACCCCTTAAAAGTGGTTCATTTTTCGCCTCATCAAAAACCCAGCCCTTCTACAAAAATGAAATTACAAAAGATAATTCGATCGGGTCTCATTACATTGCAGGATACAGTTTCGCCACGAGTCACTAACAAGCCAAACATAACTTACACGTGCATTGAAGCGATCAATTTAAGTTTAACTTTTCGATACAAATAAATAAACGAATTAGGTTATGGTAACCTCATTTGACATACACTATAATTCAAACAAGTAGATGGCTCCCGCCGCAATTTAGAAAACAATTAGATGATGAACGACTGAGGAGGTCCACCTATCCAAAATGGTCCAGAAGCAAAATAAATCGACTAGAGCCTTTACTTGTTTTTATCAAACACCCCAATCACTGACCGAATTAGAGGTTGTCTCTTAATTAGCCTACCAAAAAGCTATCAAACACCCCCAAGTAACTATATTATCTTAATTAGCCTACCAAGAAGCAATCAAACCCCCAAGTAACTATATTATTATTTTGCGTGCTTATCTGTTAAAATTATCATGTATCTTCAAACTATGATATGGACCTTATGTTGATTATGGATTTATGGTTATCAATCTATCATCATGTATTGCATACCTTCGTAATTGCCGATTCACACATTCTTATGTTTGTCATGCACCTCTAGCCATCGGTGGATTCAAGTTTTAAATGGGCCACCTTTACCTACTAAAGGAGTAACTACACAATGACTATAAACACAAATATTTTATTTTATTTTATATTTTTATATATTTTTTACCGAGTGCAATTAGAAAAACCCAGCCCTTCTACAAAAATGAAATTACAAAAGATAATTCGATCGGGTCTCATGACATTGCAGGATACAGTTTCGCCACGAGTCACTAACAAGCCAAACATAACTTACACGTGCATTGAAGCGATCAATTTAAGTTTAACTTTTCGATACAAATAAATAAACGAATTTGGTTATGATAACCTCATTTGACATACACTATAATTCAAACAAGTAGATGGCTCCCGCCGCAATTTAGAAAACAATTAGATGATGAACGACTGAGGAGGTCCACCTATCCAAAATGGTCCAGAAGCAAAATAAATCGACTAGAGCCTTTACTTGTTTTTATCAAACACCCCAATCACTGACCGAATTAGAGGTTGTCTCTTAATTAGCCTACCAAAAAGCTATCAAACACCCCCAAGTAACTATATTATCTTAATTAGCCTACCAAGAAGCAATCAAACCCCCAAGTAACTATATTATTATTTTGCGTGCTTATCTGTTAAAATTATCATGTATCTTAAAACTATGATATGGACCTTATGTTGATTATGGATTTATGGTTATCAATCTATCATCATGTATTGCATACCTTCGTAATTGCCGATTCACACATTCTTATGTTTGTCATGCACCTCTAGCCATCGGTGGATTCAAGTTTTAAATGGGCCACCTTTACCTACTAAAGGAGTAACTACACAATGACTATAAACACAAATTTTTTATTTTATTTTATATTTTTTATATATTTTTTACCGAGTGCAATTAGAAAAACCCAGCCCTTTTACAAAAATGAAATTACAAAAGATAATTCGATCGGGTCTCATGACATTGCAGGATACAGTTTCGCCACGAGTCACTAACAAGCCAAACATAACTTACACGTGCATTGAAGCGATCAATTTAAGTTTAACTTTTCGATACAAATAAATAAACGAATTAGGTTATGATAACCTCATTTGACATACACTATAATTCAAACAAGTAGATGGCTCCCGCCGCGTTGCAGCGAAAGTTTTCTTTAAAAGAAATTTCGCAATGTGTCTTGATTTCTGATATGCGAACTTTATATTTTGTAGTAACATATATATAAGTGTAATTGCTGCTATTCTAATGCAACAAATTTTGTTGTTGGTTACTCTAGAGTTTTTTAAATGTGTTGTGTGTGCACCGTTCAAATACTAATTTGTTTGGATTAAGTTTATATGGGCGCATGTAAATATAAAATAGTGCATTGCACCAATAAGTTGTGGTTTTTTTTTGGGAATGAGCCACATGATGGACTATAAAATGGGCTAAGTAGAAAGTTCATAAACAAATATTTTTTTATGGCATTAAAATTTTTTTATGGCACTGTCCACGTACATAACTATGCATTACCGGTGGCGGAGCCAAATGAAGAGTACCGGGGCAGTTGCCCCAACAAACCTCTAGTAGACACACAAATTCATATAGGAAAAATATCAAATCGGGAGATAAAAAGTTGAGTGCCCTCAGCTTGATCATCCGAGTGCCCTCAGCGTTCATGAGAAATAACAATTAAAGTGTTAACTTCGATCTAATGCCTAAAAAGTAAAAAATTCCGGCGATTTTTTTTGGTCGGAACTCGGAACTCGGAACTGAGTGAAAATGAAAGTGAAGAATAAGAAGAGAGAAGGGAAGTGGGATTGTACACTGTAGTAATTGGGAGATGATAACAAAAGTTAAAAATCTTTGATTTAGGATTATTTACATATTTTACCCTCCTTTTTGTCTAAATAATAGTACTCCCTTTTTATTAAAATAAGGCAGTGATGTTAATATAACTACTCCCTATTTAGATTAAGGTTTTCATATATTATGAGGATTTTAAGATAACTTTTCTAACGTCATTGGTTTATTATTGTAATTTGTTAACATCAAATTATGTTCTTAAACTATTGCATTCTTTCTAAGTACATTATTTATAAAATACTTGATATGTTTAGTTTTCTGTTAAGTATTTGTATTTGGCGTATATATAATATATGATCTATGTTAGTTTTAGAATAAATAGTCTAAGAAATAATTAAAATATGTTTTTTTCCTTTTGAATAAACCCAACCCGTTTTTAAATTATACCAAGAAGATGCAACCCTACCCGACTTCAATTTACACTAAAGAAATGAACCCCGACTTCAAATACGGTCTTCACTCTTGTCATGCCCCCCGTAATCACTTTTTCTGGCTCTGCCACTGTGCATTACCAATGTATCACAGTATAAACAAATACAAAAAAAAAAAAAAAAAAAAAAAAACGTAATTTCACTTTCAGTGTACCTCTACTTAATCGGAAAAATGGGCGTTGTTGTTGTTTTTTTTTAAATCAAAAAATGGTCTTTGTAACACCTTTTATGCAAATGTGATGATGATGAAAGAATCTCTATTACCAATGTTTGCCCTTTTCACTGTCATGGTAGCTTATCTAGAAGGGTTGTGTTAACCATACCCTCTAGTGGGAGAATATTTCTTTTGTCCCCTATCTGTCCCTCTTTTATTTCAGTACAACACATTTTAAAAAACCTATTTTATATCACTTCTGTTACTAATCATCTGCAAAAGGTTGGATTATTCAATATTTTAGTATGAACGAATATTATTATATTGAAGGAACGGACAAATAGGGGCGCTATTTGATTTTTTTTTCTTTTCCATAGTTCTTCATATAAAAATTTTACGGGCCGCCGGACGTTTTTCATGGGCTAAACATGGAGTCCAACAGAAAATATCACAACACATAAAACCCTCTCTATCAATCTTCTCAAACAGATAACCCCTTTCCCATCTCTTCAACCAAAAAACATGTCTTCAATCCTACGAGTCATACCCTTCATTTCAATCCGAACCAAACACCTTTCATCTCAAACCCGACCCATTTTTCACCTCCTTAAAAAACCCATTTTAACAAAACCATTTTCTTCAGTTTCTGCATCAACTACTGAGCCAGTTGTTAGCAATATACCCATTAGCGTGAGTGAAAAAAGACCCGGATCCGGATATGAAAATGGGTCTCTGGAGTGGGTTAGTAGGAATGGGTTGTGTGGGGAATTGGGTGAGAGTGATGTGGGTAAACGGGTCAAGCTGTGTGGGTGGGTTGCACTTCATAGGGGGCATGGTGGGTTGACTTTTGTTAGTCTTAGAGATCATTCTGGCATTGTTCAGGTTTGTTTGGTTTCTTGGGTGACTTTGTTTAATGCATTTTCTGCTTAAAAATAAGCAGTTTAGGATATTTTATTTGGATTTGCTTGTTTTGTAGAAAATCGCAATGATGCTAAAAAATACGAGTAGTAATGATTTGTTGGAAATTTCAGTTAAATCTGTTTATATAAGGTTTTAGCCTAAATTTGATAGTAAAAATAGTTTTTAGTTTTTTTCTCAAATAAGCACTCTCTACGTGCTTATCAGAAACTTTATTATAGGGCAAATGCCATTAATATTAACCAAGTTTTTAAGCTTTGTTGGAATATTTGTGAAATTTGAACTACATAGATTTAAGTGGGCGTTTGGGATTTGTTTGTACTTAAAAAGAAGCACTTTAGGGGAAAATATGTTGGGATTTGTTTGTTTGTAAAAACTACTAGGAAGCATAATACTAGAAAAAAAAAAATGTAATTTTGTTGGAAATTTCAGTTTTATCTGTTTATTCAAGGTTTTAGCATAGTAAAAAGATAATATTTAGTTTGTTCTCGAATAAGCACTCTCCACGTGCTTATCAGAAAGTTCTTATTTTACTTTGAAAGAAGACAAGCTGAAGCTGTTTGGATGACACAAGAATGTTTCTGCTTAAAAATAAGAAGAAAAAGACGCAATCCCAAACACCCTCCAAAAAAATTTAGGAAATAGATATACATACCTAAGTTTTAAAAGATTGAAACTTGATTGTGGAGATGTAAGTTTTGAGTGAGTGTAATTTGATTAGTATTGGTGACATTTTCCTTTTTAGTGGGTGTTTGTGACCGCGTTTTGGAGTAGATAAAAAATAGTGTTTGGCAAACCAATTAAAAAAAGTGTTTGGCAAACACATTGATAACTGCTTTTCCAAAATGTCGTATTACACACGGAAAACAGTTATACAAACGCATTCCGAAACAACTTCTTGTTATAATACCATCAGTTTCTTAGTAATGATTAATGGTCAAATTGGTTTCCTAAATTGGCTAATTTCAATGAAAAAATCAAGGGAAATGAGACACCCAAAAAGTAAACTGTTATAAAGTTTACAACCTTTTATAGTTAAAATATTGTATCATAAGATGTGAACATAGAGTAAAAAGTTTTCTTTATGTATTTTTATTGATGTTGAAGTTGTTTATGACATGTGAGATTCATATAGAGACCAGTTTTATTGGTTTTTTATATGATTTGGATCGTCAAGTACAAGCAGAAACTAATGAATGATGGTTGGATGTGTTAAAATCAGGTTACAACACTTCCTAATGATTTCCCTGAAGCCCATTCTATGGTGAATGACTTGAGACTTGAGTATGTAGTTTCCATAGAAGGTATTGTGCGGCTCCGTCCAAGTGATTCAGTAAATAAAAACATGAAGACCGGCATGATAGAGGTATGTTTACTTGTCATATAGGCTCTTCTAAATATCCCGATAACTTTATATATATTTATGTTCTAGTTTAATATATACTTCAGGTCACTGCAGAGCATGTTCAAGTACTAAATTCTGTTAAGGCTAAGTTGCCATTCTTGGTTACGAGTGCAGACGATGCTAAAGACTCTATTAAAGAGGAAATTCGACTCAGGTAACTATTATTCTTACATTATGTTTTATTATTATTGTTCTTTTTGGATATCTGTGTTAAATAAGAATCCTAGTATCTGGGCCACTTTTTTGGTTAAACTTATTAAGATAAAACTTTAGACACCGTTGCCTTGATTTACGTCGACCCCAAATGACTTCCAACATAATGCTTCGACATCAAGTGGTGAAACTCATTCGAAGGTATTTAGAAGACGTGCATGGTTTTGTAGAGGTATTTTCTTGAGAACTTATGCTAAATGTTATTAATACAAAAGATTTGGCTTCTTTAAAAAGTCATTTTTTTTATACTTTGTTTTGATTCTAAGTTTTTCATGGGTGTAAGGTAGATTGAGACTCCAATACTTTCCAGGTCTACTCCTGAAGGTGCTCGTGATTACTTGGTCCCATCAAGAGTTCAGGTACTAAATCTATTCTAACTTCTACCTTACACTTAACTTGAGCCTTGCGCGAGACGATGCGTGTCTAATGGTTTTTATGTTGTGATATATCCTCCGTGAATTCTACATTTATACCTTAAATGCTTAACATAAAACATATAAACAGAATGACAACAATTTAATTACATCTTTTGCTTCTTATTTTTTTACATACTTTGCTTCTCATTTTATTGTCGCTTTGTAGTTTGTACTGAAATTACATTACATATAGCTTAGAATTATAAGCTAAGATACAAAATAGCATAATTTAGTCAAGTTAGTGTGGGTTTGTTTAATAAAATTACTTTACTTGCCTGAATTTGAACAGAGTAGAGACTCTTTTTGTTTGTATATATTATAGCCGCACTTAGAATCTCATCATATGAAACATCATACGTGAATACTCCTAGTCCCTGTTTATATATTTTTTCTTATCATTGAAATAATACTCACAACAACAACAACATACCCAATCCCGCAAAAGCGAGGTATGGGGGAGGTAGAAATGTAGACAGATCCTACCCCTACCCCAGGTAGAACCCGGGAGTAGAGAGACTGCTTCCAGGGAGACCTCCGGCACGTGCACATGTGCGAGTGAAAGAACACCGAAAGAGATAGCACGGAACAAAGAGCAACAAAAAAGGCAAATAAAAGTCAAAAGGGAAAAGCCAAGCAAATCAAGTAGGTAGCAGGAAACCAACAAACAAGAGACCTAGGAAAAAAGACAAACAAATAAAACAGGGCACCAAAGCACAAAGCAAAGAGCAAGACACACAAAGCGGCAAACAAAGCAAGGAAAAAGAACCAAAAACAGACAAACCCAACAAGAAAAGCACAAAAACAAAGCAGGGAAACGCAAGGGGCTAAAACTAAGGCAAAGCAAAGGGAAAAGAAACACCACAAGCCACCTACAGACCTAAAAGGGAAGAGCAAAGGGACCACTAAGCCTAAAGAGCCAAGGGCAAACTAAACCTAAAAGGCAAGGCAAAGGGGGCAAACGCAAAGGCAAGGCAAAGGGAAGCGCCACTAGCCTACAAAAACCTAAAAGGAAAGAGCTAAGGAACTCTAAACCTAAGGAGCAAAGGGCATACTAAACCTAAAAGGCAAAGGGCATGGCAACAAAAAGACGAGTAAGGACCCACGCAAAGACGCCCTCCTAAACACCCGCCCGAGACTACCTGCCAGATCTAATCCTAGCTCTCCACGCATTCCTATCTGAGATCATATTGAAATAATACTAATTGCCATAAATAATGCAAATCTAATGACTTATTAATTATTACCATACCACCAAATAAGACATGGTATGATCATACTCCCATATTAGATATGCAAAATGTAGAAGTTGAGGGAAAAGATTGAACGAAGTTGTAACCAATTCCCGGAATCATTCTTTCAGTTTTGTAATCCGAATTTAAAAAAGTTGTTAATATATTTGCAATATCAACTAGGAAATGAATGAAGGTTCCGGTATCTTGAGATACATGTATATGTATAACCAAACAAAATCGAAGTTCTTTCTACCGAGTAATATTACACAGTGTTTAATAGAAAGATATGATAAGATGTTAGTTTACCCGAAAAGCTAAAAATGTTAGTAAATAGACTCGCCTTTTGTATACTTGGGTGAGTAGGATCAAAATTGCAGATGTATGAGGTAGGGGAACTTTGCAACTTGTAGTGTTTGTCTCACTCTATAGAATTGTATGATGACAAATGAAAAGCTGGAACAATGTCCTTTACTGACAACTCGTTTATCCGCAGAATGCCTTATTGTGTTGTCGAGACTTTGAAAAAGATGTTATTTTTTGCCCTTATACACAATCATGCAAATTAAATGTAGTTGGTTTCAGTATGGTCTTTGAAATGATTGAACAAATAGATTATGTTATATCTTGTTGATGTTTTATAGCTAGTCAAGAATGTCAATTATATTCTGATACACACTAGTTCACCTTATGAAGCCAGGAACGTTCTATGCTCTGCCCCAAAGTCCACAGTTGTTCAAACAAATGCTAATGGTCTCTGGTTTTGACAAATACTATCAAGTAGCAAGGTGACTCGTTTTTGCTATTGCTAGTAATTAATTATAGTTTTATCTATTTTTCAACTAATTTATAATTTTTTTGTTGTTGCAGATGTTTTAGGGATGAAGATTTAAGGGCCGATAGACAACCTGAATTCACACAACTGGATATGGAATTGGCTTTCACTCCGCTTGAGGACATGTTAAGCCTCAATGAAGATTTAATTAGAAAGGTTCATTCCAAGCTGTTTTTCTTCTCTCTTTTTCAAAAAAAAAATTACTCAAATTATTTACATATTGCAGGTTTTTCTAGATATTAAAGGTGTTGAACTACCAAATCCTTTTCCAAGGCTTACTTATGCTGAAGCAATGAGTCGTTATGGTTCAGATAGACCAGATACACGTTTTGATCTCGAACTTAAAGATGTAATTATTTGTCTAAACATCCTTAATACTTTCAGTTGTATTAAAAAAATTTATGTAACATGTTTTGATTTTATTGTTGCAATTGCAGGTATCTGATATTTTTTCAGATTCTTCTTTTAAAGTTTTCACAGATGCATTGAGCAATGGAGGTATTATTAAAGTATTACGTGTGCCTTCAGGAGCTAAAGCTTTTTCCAACACTGCTTTGAAGAAAGGCGAGATTGTCAGTGAAGCAACTAAATCAGGGGCCAAGGGTTTGCCATTCTTGAAGATCTTGGAAGATGGTAATAATTATGATTACATTCTCTTTATAATCACTGCTTATTCATTTAGGTATAAAATGGGCGTATCAGGTCAGGTTTTGGTTCAAAAGTGGTAAATTTATTAATGCAAGAAAATTACCAGAACCCATAATCAATTTTTGATTGTCTACATATTACTTTTAAAGTAATAGGTAATGTGTAATGTTTTAAGTATTATTGCAATAACTATATTATTGCTATTATGCTATATAATCTTTTGATTAAATTAATTAGGAGGTTCTAGGCATTTTGATTACACTTTCGCTCACTTTTGACCCTTTTTGTTTTATCATTGTTTGAGATAAAGTATAACACAAATCAACCCATTTAAGTAAATTGATTGAAATGGCCTACTCTTATTCGGGTCAAACTCGAATACTATATGCATTAGTCCTTAGATATAAAATGTTTTATTATGCAATATTGGTGATACAAAGAGTATCAGTTACACAGTTATATACAATCTTATTTGAAACAAAATTTTGGAGACTGGATATCAGATATCTCCGGATCAGATATTATCACATTTATGGTTTTAAATTGACATTCTTTACATGTGACGGATATTTAAGTTCAGTCGACTTTCTTTACTTGTAGATCAGCTCGAAGGGGTCCCTGCACTAACATCAAGTTTGGATCCCACAAAGAAAGAATTATTTTTGAAAAGATGTGAGGCAGAATCCGGTGATCTTATCTTGTTTGCAGTGGGTCCCGCTGCATCAGTCAACAAAACGTTAGACCGGCTCAGGATGTATGTAGCCAACATGTTGGGCTTGGTTGACCAAGTAAGTTTTTGTTGTAAACTTGTAATACATTCACTCACTTATCAATATTTTTCCGTGTGTGCGCAAATTATGCTACTCCGTATTTTTTTATCGTTATTTTCTTTTGTGATGTACAGTCCAAGCATTCTATTTTGTGGGTAACAGATTTCCCTATGTTTGAATGGAATGATGCTGAGCAGAGGCTTGAGGTTTGTACTATGTCGAACACTCTTTAGTAAATTTGTACAGTAATTAAGATATATATGAAATTAAATACTTATAAAACATTAATTATACACATTTGCAGGCACTTCATCATCCTTTTACTGCCCCAAACCCAGAAGACATGAACGATCTTGCTTCTGCTCGTGCATTGGCTTATGACATGGTCTATAATGGTGTTGAGGTATTGTTTCCTCTCTGACTAAAATGTGTGTTTGACTTCTTTGTCTCATGTATATTATTATATAATAATTTCTCTAATTTTACCTTAAGGTTTTGATGTATAAGATATCTGTAAAAAGGTTTATTTTAACCGAGGTTTTATTTTGTTTGTTTTTAGATTGGTGGAGGAAGTTTGAGAATATACAGGCGAGATGTCCAGCAAAAGGTTCTAGAGATTGTTGGCATTCCCCTTGAGCAGGTGAGGATATTGGACTCATAAATCATAATAGCTAGTTGATTGAACCTCATGTAAAATAACGAAGGATGGCAATTTCAGCCCTATTACTTATAAATGGGTCGATTTGGAGTATATTCTCATCAATCAAGTCAATAATAAAAAAATCTACTAAAAAAAGGTAGCGAGTCAATTGAGTGCAAGGGTATTTTAATAAAGATTTCTCTTTATTTAAATTCGGTTTATTTTATAATGTAGGTTTTATAAATAAATACATATGAAAAGGTCAAGAGTCTACTATTGATAATCTGAAAGCTCCTTTTGTGTGGGTTTTGATCAAATTGTTTATATTTATTTGCAGGCTGAAGCTAAGTTTGGGTATCTTTTAGAGGCTCTGGACATGGGGGCTCCTCCACATGGTAAGAAATCCCAAAATTAATGATGAAAGTGACTAATAAGTCAAATGTCAACCATCAATTTATAACAACAAAATAGGAGCAATGTTGTTGGCCAAATCTTGTAACTAAAAGTAATACGTAATATATTTAAAAATGGCTTTCTTAATAATTTTTACATGTGATGTAGGTATTGGTACGTTTAGTTTAAGAAATTTTGGGACCTTTGACTGTCTAGGTCAAATGGACTTTTTTTCAACATCAAGAACAATTTTAAAAATTTGAAGATTACAAGTTTCCAAGAGATTATTGTGATAATTATAACAAAGTCTCACTTCTCAATGGTTGATCCAAATATATTTGAGTTATGGGATGATCATTTCTCAGTTGCAGATTTGAAACATGTTCGACTTTTAAAGTCAAATTGTTTTCTTATCTTAGAAATGGATGCAGCATCACATTCTTAATTTTATTATTTTTATTTATTTATTTATTATTTTTTTCCATTCTTTTGTGGGAAATCAAAATTTGATCATTTTCCAGGAGGAATTGCTTATGGGTTGGATCGATTGGTGATGCTACTAAGTGGCAGCAGTTCAATAAGAGATGTGATAGCCTTTCCTAAAACCACTACGGCTCAATGTGCTCTTACTCGTTCACCTTCAGAAGTTGATCCTCAACAACTCAGAGACCTTTCTTATCGCCTGCAATAGACGGATGCAATTTTGATATCAGTTTTATAACCCACTCACCTTTTACAAAGATGCGTCATTTGTATTTATCTCTTCACTGTAGTATAGTTACCGGCAACACTTTGTTTTTGTTCTGAAATTGGATGCCAAATTTGTCATAGAAATAAAAAGGTGCTATTTATTGGATATTTTTCAATGGATTCAAGTTCATCAATCATGACCGAATTAGTAGATTATTATCTTTAAGTTGCACTATGAGGTTTAAACATTTACATTGTCTTACCTTGGATGAATTTGAAAATATGTTGTTCTTCTATGTATAAATAGACATCATATAAAATGACTATTGGTTAAGTTAATATGACATTCGTAAATGGTACTTTACTTATAGATGGTCCAAGCACATCAATGGTACATTAAAGGTTAAAAAAACAGGTTGTAATATGGTAGTAATATTTATTGTAACAATAACTATTGTGATATGTGTGAACTGATGTGGGGGTAAGTCTACACTAGGGGGAGCCCAAATCTGGCCAAAATCTTAAGCCTTAAAAAGTTAGGCTGTCATGCTTTAGTACAATTTATATTTATTGTTGTTGTAACTTATTATACAAAGCTTGATAGCTGTCTTAACTTATTGAAGTTTAAAGCAATAGATTTGAATTTTTTTTGAGAACGAAACCGATGGGGAACTCGATGGCAGACATGTTTTGACCGAGCAGGGGTGAGGAAACAACCCCTCAGTTCCGAACCCGACGGGGTATAATGCAAGATAATATGGTGACAGTGTGGGGGGAGTAAAGCAATGGTTATGTGGTCTTTGGTTTCTTGTTTGTTTAGTTGTATTTGAATAGTTGAAGCATATTATTACTTGTTAGCTTAATACATTACCGTTACATAATAAGCTTTAGACTAAACTAGTTATAATACCCGCGCATGCGCGGGTTTTTAAAAAAAATTTTGAATCATATATTTTTATTTACTAAAAAACAAATAATTTAATCTTTGTTTTGCTTGATTTATGATGTTTAATTATAGTTTTTTATTATTAAAGATAATTATTTCAAAATTTTAATCCTATTATTAATTGCATCTTATCTATATTTTTTGTATTTATCTTCTACTTGTGTTAATTGCATTTTATTTATATTTTTTGTATTTATCTTCTACTTGTGTTATGGATAAATATAAAATGTTACCTAATAAGAAAATAATTTTTTTTAAATACAATTATTACTAAATAATGTATGAATGCATTTTTTTGAAATGGAAAATTCCTAATATGGGTTTTATTTTATTATATAAAAGATTGGATATATTAAATATATGCATGAACCAAAATAGCCAAAAACTTATGGCTTTTATGGTACAAATAAAGATATGTATGAAATTTCAATTTTTTTTGTTCTATTAGTTTAGACAGAATTTGAACTGATATTTATTTCCATCTTAACTAGTACGGAGCAAAACAAATGAAGTTTTATAGATTGATAGTGGGTTTTTTAAAATCAACATTTAAGGGGGTATCATAACCAGCTTAGCACATGTACCAAACTCACTTTATTGATTTGATTACCATTCCCTGAACATAACATAACAAACAGACCCTCAATGTTGACAAAAGGTTCCTATATACATTATCAGTGTCAATATGATATGGTGACATTTGCCATCCATTAAGATCCATGCTTCATACTTTCAAAGATACATTGAATCAATGATGTTCAATTGTTAAGCTAGTTGCATCTTTCAAAGAGGGAAAATGATTAGTAAGCAATCATTGCAGAATTTTTCATCAAAGACATTCAATGTGTAGCTTGTGAAAGACATTCTTTTCATATATTAAAAGAGATTTCATGCAATATTTGGTCATTAACAAAACATAATGCAATGATAGTTAATTATTTCCATATCTCATTCATATAAGTGATACAAATAATTTGCAATTATTGAACATTATGGCAAACAAAGACTAATTCGCTTAAATTGATGGATGTTTAAAATGTCAAGCTAGTGCATTAAGGAAAAGGAAGGTAACTACCCGAGGGTCGAGGCCAGTCGCTATCGGTTAGGCATGTCTTGGTGGATCATGGGCATTGTCGGGCCTAGAGACGCCTAAATGCAGATACCATAATGATGTAGATGTTAAAAGACATGATTTACAAGGAAAGCATACACAACTATGTTGCACCATTTTGGGTTAAAATAGTTATCGACCCAATTCGACTCGTTACATATTTGCCAAAAGGTTTATCACTGTACCATAAAGTTCATATGCAATCTTATATTGCTGAAGTATGTTATAATGACCAATAACATCAGTCATTGTATCACACAATAAAGCCTATCCTGAAAAACATACTCATGTGATATTGTGGGAGAGTGTCTTACATCAGATTTAGGTCATATATATATGTTCATTAGTAAGGTAGTAATCATATACTGTAGTTAATGATATACTTGATTATATAAAAGGACCCCATTACACACCCCATCTTATACTTGATTACAAATATAAGCCTGTAGCATTGCACACGACAAATAATTGTCCCGGGGAAATGTCATTTTCTTGGCCCCTTAACCAAACATCACTCATTGATTCATTTACTTGCCCCCTTAACCAACATCACTTGTTAATTAAGATGTCACCTTATTATAGGCAAGTTTTGGCGTAAAGTATAGAAAATTGTTCCAAATAATAATGTCATCTCTCGACCATATATACACTACAGCAAACGGAATTTTTGGCGAGGACATTTTTAGGCTATCGGCGAGGACATATCCTCGCCAATGCTTTTAGTCAAATTTTCTTAGCTTTTTGACAAGATCAAAGCCGGAACCGAACTTTTTTGTCGTGTAATTAGCGAGTTTTGGCAAGGATATGGTGTCCTCACCAAAAGTGCCGTCGCCCCGTTCTCCTTATTCTTGTAGTGCATCTTAATTAGTTATGATGAAAATATAAACCGTGCCTTGCACTTTGGGTACTAACAGTTTAGGTGCAATTGTCTAGTGTAACTTGCACTTTGGTTTTAGGCTAAGATGATCCCACTGTTGACTTGTAGCTCAGACTTCAAAAATGGAAAGATATATGGTCCTTAAATGGAGTGAGGTTATATATAGTTGTTATACACGTACCTTTACTATACGCAATATTTTCGAATTTTATGAACCCTGATTTAAATAAGTTTTTTTTTTTTTTTTTTTTTTTTTTTTTTTTTTTTTTTTTTTTTTTTTAAATCCAAGCCTTGTCAGACCACCCTCCACCATGAAAGAGCTCATAGATTAATAGCTTTTTTTTGGTTTGAGGAAAACGACGCCAAATTATTCATTACATGATCACATAGAGCCAAACAAGTGACACAAATGCATGAACCTAAACGTGCTACGCCCATAGTTTGTTCGTGACATCTCGTATGACGCATTTGTCAACAATACAACATATTGATCACTTAAAAATAAAAGGGAATAAATTAACATTATGTTCAAGATAGTACGTCGTTTAAAATTACAGATTTCATTGAAATGAACCAGACTGCATATAGATTTAAAATGTGGATTCAAACGCTTACATAAGAAAAAGACAATAAAAATATGGTTAAGACTTAGGAGTTACACAAAATATATCCAAAAGGTATACGATAGCATAGTAAGACGAGAACTATACAAAGTTAATCTTACGAAGAAAATACTAGGAGTCAAAAAAGTGGTGAGCCTCAAAATATCATAGCGTGACATGTCCAACTAGAAAACCATGACCAAGACAGTCGCAATGGCTATATGTTCACAAGTCTGGCCTTATACTTGTGCGAACATGGTTAACGACCTGATTCTATAAGATTATGGATTGTATTATTGAATGAATGATTATTACATACAAATGAGAGAGTATATATAAGGAGAATACATGGTCTATTTGAGGCAAATTGCTAATCATCATCTCATTATACATCCTTATCCTTATACACTTTTATACAACTAACATGCTTACCCCAACAGATTCGGCCAAACGAAATTCGACCCAAGAATCCAAGATTAACTTAATGGGATGGAACAAAGTGCAGGTAACAAGCCATTTTGGAGGAATAGGTAGAAAATTTTCTAAGAATAGAATGAGTTTAAAAAAGTTAGCTAGAAAAAGAATGAAACCATTTTTGTGTTCTAAGACTAAAAGGAGTGGAAGTGACTTGGGTCGTGGGTGACCAAGTCACGCCCGTGACTTCCAAAACGGAAGAGAAAGTCGCGCGTGAGTGGAGCAAAAAAAAAGGGTCCGTATGGTGAGTCAGTCACCAAACAAGGAACGAATAAATGTTGGGACCTAAGTAAATATTAACGTTTGAAAATATATAAAAAAAATAAAAATCTTACTACCCAATAGTTTCACCATTTCATACACATCTTCTATATATTCTTACCTTTCACAATAAATATATTTCATTCCTAAAAAAAAATCTGAAATGGCTTGTTTGGTTTCACATACCATCGATGAAATCATGGCTTTAGTTGATAAACTAATTACGGAGGATAGAGCTCGTTAGCAAGCGTTGTGCGAATTAGCCATGCAATTTAAAAAGGCATGGGAAGCTAAAGATAATATGAGACAAGCATACGAGAAATGCAATGATATTCCGCCTGAAAATCATGCTCAAATAGAGATTTTTTTAAACAAAGAATCTACGAAAGATTATGAGATGCATAATGCTTTATTTTGCAAGTCGGGAAAATAGAAAACAAATCAGGAGGAAGTCTATATGGCTACATGAAAAATACACTTAGGACGATTATGTTTTAGTTCTCGTATTATTTTTTAAAGTTTGTATTGTAATTTGTATTTTTATTTTAAAATAAGGGGTGTTTTGTGGATATTTATATGAAGCAGAATGAAATGATGGAGGAAATGATCTCCGTCTTTCATTTCATTCTGCTTCATTGTAAATATCTTTAAAAAAAAAAAAAAAAAAAAAAAAAAACTTACGTGTTTTAGTTTTTGTGTATTTTTTTTTCGAGGTTTTTTTGGATATATATATAATGAGGCCAAATGAAATGACGGAGGAAATGATCTCTGTCCTTCTTTTCATTCGATCTCATTATAAATATCCTAAAAAAAAACCGTATGTGTTTTCGTTTTGGTGTTGTAATTTTAAATTTCGTATTGTAATGTTAAATTTTATATTATAACTTTTATGTTTAAATAAAAACTAAATTGCAGAAATCGTCCCTGTAGTTTGCTATGATTGCAGAAATCGCCCCTGGTCTTCCATAAGTGCAGGCGGCCTCCCTGTGGTGAAACCTTTGGATCATTTTGGTCTCTGGTTTTAACCATTGTTAAGTAGATTCCGTTAGCAATTCACATTAGCCTTTTTGGCAAACGCCCATTGCAGCGTTCATCCTTTAAACTAACGACAATTTTTAATTTAATTTTTTTGGTTTATTTAAAGTTTTTTGATTTTTTATATACATTTTTTAAAAACTTATACGTTTTTATATAATTTTTTGAAGCATACGCCGTATATGAATCCTTGGTTAATGAGAAGATCTTACTTGTTTTACTCCAGATACACCATATTACATTTTAGAGATGTGGCGTATTAATCTCAAGACTTCACCAGATAATCTAAGATTCTGAAGGACAATGCGCCGTTCGAAGATTGAAGCTGCGTCGTATCTTATAACAGTGTACAAATATTTCAAAATATAATAATCTTGAACCTCACGTGAATTTACCTATATACGGCGTATCAACTTAATGGATAAGCCGTATCGATCCTGTTATCAGAAAGTATAAATACCCCATTCGACAGCCACATTTGACACACATAACAAGAGAAATGATAATGATTTAATTGATACCTTTTAAAGGGTTATTTAAGCCTAATATTCACCTATATCTATAAAATTCGTATGATCATCAACATCACACATTTTAACAATCATACAATTTCATTATACACAATTACACGTCACTTGCTAAAAAAAATGGGAGGTGATTTGCACACTCCCACAATTGATTGAGACACTCAAATTATGAGTGTTTTGACATTTATACCCTTACAGGGTGAAAATAAATAAAAATGATGTGAGGGTATAAATGTCAGAACACTCATAATTTGAGTGTCCCAATCAATTTTGGGAGTGTGCAAATCACCTCCCAAAAAAAATACTACTAACTTGCTTTGAAAGGGTTAGAAGGACCATTAATTAACTTGAGGGGACCCCAAAATGCTACTTTCTTATTTGGATGTATTGGTGGTGATGAATATTTGACATGGTGTCATATAAACATAAAATATGAAATCAAATAAACATATATGTGAGCTAGAACAAGAAAAGTACATTAATAATAAGACAAGTGAAGGGTAAGGGTGGTGGGGCTATATTAATCCTTTCTGGTGCCACCACCAAATGACCAATCTCACATCTCTATCCAATCTCTATCAAACTCACAGCTAGCTCCTCACCATCTTTGCCAAATCATCTTCATAGTCCAAGTTTATTATATACTACAGTAGTTGTTATTATCTCCTACTTATTATATATATATATATATATATATATATATATATATATATATATATATATATATATATATATATATTGTTTGCTTCTTTGTATCAATAACTACTCTAGAAGGTTGAAAGTCAATTTTCAAAAAAAAAACTACTCTAGAAGGTATCTTTTATGCGGTGACAAGGGTTTAATAAGCATTGATGAATTTCTCCTAGTGTTTGGATCGTGACTAACATAGTATTTGACAGACTAGGACATGATCATAATGATATAGGAGTACTAAAAACTTACGGAGTATAAGGTAAAGTGTATTGAAGACATAAATACTTTATGATTGTGTGTTAAGAAAGTCATAATGGAAGAGTGAGTATATTCATGATGTTTGTTACGTAGAGAATTAGAGATAAGTGTGTTAGTGTATCTCTTACATAAAAATGAACATGTATTCTAGACGAGTACCGGTATAATGACAGGACTTTACAACAATAAATAAATTCAGATCACCACGTTGCTAACTCAAGATACCAAGTTAGTTTCTTTTATTTTTCTTTTTCTTGTTAAGTACATTTATACTTTTGTAGGTAAAAACATATGCACAGTCAGAAAGTTATGTTAGAAAGGGCAAATTTTGATAAATTGTAAAAACTACATTACAAATTGATTTGTTATGGAGGCAAATTACAAAAATTAACAAATATTTAAAATTTTTACATTACGATGTTTTCGCTAAGAAAGCATATGCCCACTCTCTTTTCTTCTCTTTTCCTCCTATCTTCGCCTATGTTAATAGCCAATATTGCCTAATAAGCATATAAGAAAAAATGTTTTATAATGCATATATACATTCTATTCTGGTCACTATCTTTAGCATTATGTGACAATGCTTGAGCATTAAAGATAACATTATCATATCAAACATTGAAGATAACATTATCATATCAAACATTAATCAATATCATCAGAAAATAATATTATAGGACCAATGGAAACACAAGAACCACATCATAAACAGTTTTTGGTATGCAATATCAAGTGAGCATAATTTTTCAAAAATAACAAACTTTAATCCACTTTTTTCTTTTGTGGGCATGGATAGTCTCCTAGGTTGGATCGGTAACTAATGATCTTTAATTGTTACACGTACATATTTTTTATGTGATTCCATATTTTTAACTTTTTTTATTCTTCGTCGTTATCACATAGATGATAGACCCACCACATCTTCTTCATTCTCATATTGGTCCCAAAAGCATTTATTTCCGTTTATGCATTTATCGAAAGAAATTTCAAAAATCAAAATAATTATAGATGGAAAGCATTTTCACCTTTAATTATATCAATTTGCTACCAAAACTTCTATCATTTCAACATTTTTGCCCATTCTTATATGCAAAGTTCCAAAATGTACAATTATCTCTAAGAAAATCACATGTAAAATTTACTAGTGGGAAAAAAACGTACAAAAGAAGAAGTTTCTAGAAAAGCATGGGATGATAACGATATTGTGTTAATGCTTCCCACTTATGTTGGAACTGGCTGCAAAAGACTATTCGAATGTGTTTAAGTATAAGTCAATGATAACAATAGCATATTTTAGACTTTGTTTTCTCAAAATTTAAATAAAGTAAATCAAATAAAAAAGTCAGCGAAAGAATGAAGCTAATAAGCAATTTATTTTATTTTATTTTTTATAAGAAAAGTTGAACCATACATTACCAACTCCAACTATCAAACAAATTGTTTTCAACTCAATCAAACTTTTCTTAAACATGATTTTAATGTTTTATATAGATGATTCTTGTTTTTGTTAAAGTATTTTGCATTGTAGTATTTGTTTAGTTGTTAACGGATGAAGATAAGAATATGCGTTAATTAAGGAATTTGTTTTTTATGTTTAGTTGTATGCGAACTAAACGAAAAAAACACATATCAAAATCACATACAAAACATGCGACTATAGTTGTGGTAAAGAGATAAAACTTTAGAGATTTTGTTAAATATAATTTATCATTAGATCCATGTGTTTATTTTTTTATTTTTTATTTTCTCAATTTTAGTGACATTGATAAGAAGAAATTGAGGAGTTTTTAAATATATAATCACATCTTTTCTAAACCAAACAATCATGTTGAATCACATACAAATCATGCAACTTTAGTCTGGTAAAGAGATAAAAGTTAAGAGATTTATAACTAATTACATATTATAGTGAAATTCATGTGTTGTTTTTTTGTTAAAAATGTAGGTTATTCGTTTTCCTCGCAATTTAAATTTGGTTCATGTTAATTATACATTGCTAATATAAGCATGATGATACATGATTCACAATCACATTTTTCACATAATGAAGCATTTAAATGTTTTTCTTAAGATTGGGTGTAGTTAAGGCTTTATCGACGTGTTGTGTGCTTTGTTGTCACCTCCACCCACGCGTCTTTGCTAAAAAACACTCCCAACCCAAAGCGTTTTCCAAGGGAAAATGAGAAAAGTCGTCATGTGTATAGAACGATTTGTGGACGTTGGTTGTTGTGCGATTATGTGTGTATTTTTATTCTTGTAAGATATATTTGTGTATTATATTAGTGATAATGTTGGTTGTTTTATTAAATTAACCAAAAAATTCTATTAATCTAATACCTTTTATTGTTTTTACATAACTGATACAAAAAAAAAAAAAAAAAAAAAAAAAAAATGTAAACTACATTATATTGTAACTTACTTTTTTCCCAAACAAAGTGACAAAAACTATGAAAAACTAGCAGCAGTATTTAGCATCTTTTAGTTCATATGTTCTGCCAAAAATCACATAAGATAATCCTCACAACTCACATGTCAAGTAATCCAATAAACAAAAACTTAAAAATGACAGCTCATTAACCCAATACATCAGGGACCATTCCTGCCACAATTAAATACTTAAGGGACGTGCTCACAGATACAAAAAAATACCACCAAACCGCTGGCATCTTTTCTGCATACGTGCCCCCAGCTCATTCCCGCACGCACAATCCAACGTACATCTCATAATGCACAACGTACAATCTTTTAATCCACAATTACCCCCCACTTTATTTTAAAAAACATCTGGAAATTATTTCCAGCCTGTATCCCATCTGTACAAATAATCAATAATTTAATACCTCTCATTAAATAAAATAAATATATATACACTCAATCTCTCATTTTATTTTTCTCAAAAAACAAAAACCTTTTGTTCTTCTCTCAAACAATGGATCCATGTCCATACGAGAGGATAATCATCGGCAACTTAGGTATTAAAGGCGTGACGTCATCATGCTACTGCAAGATTAAGGTTAAAAACCACCCGACCCAGTGTGTCGAAATCAACACCGGTGATGTAAACGAACTTAACGAGCAAGTTCAAGCGTGTTTCAACATGAAGAGGACCGAGTTTGAGAAGTGTTCCGGGTTGAAAATTGAAGTTTATTCGGGTCGGGTCGGGGTGACCCCGGTTTGTGGATTCGGGTCGGGTAAGGGTAAGGGAAAGTTTTTGGGGGTTGTGAATGTGGGGTTGGATAGTGAGGTGGTGCAAAATGGGTGGGTTGGGATTGGGGATAATAAAGTGGAGCTCCATTTGAGTATTCGGGTCGAAAGGGATCCGAGATTTGTTTTTGAGTTTGATGGGGAGCCGGAGTGTAGTCCTCAAGTGTTTCAAGTTAATCGGAATGTTCGTCAAGCTGTTTTTACTTGTAAATTCAGCTTGAGGAACAACAACCGAGAACATAATTTAAGATCCGAGTAAGTTTTTTTCACTTTTTCTTTTTTGGTTGTAAACAAGGTGTTTGATGAAATGTCTCAATAAGTCTAATTGTATGTTAAATTGTATTTTTTTGCAGTTCTTCGCTATTGGAAACTAATAACTCAAAGAAATGGCTAAGATCAATGAAAAGCGACAAAGAGAAGAAGCCTTCAAAAGAGCGAAAAGGATGGTCGATTACAATCCATGATTTATCCGGGTCGCCAGTTGCCATGGCGTCTATGGTGACACCGTTTGTCCCATCTCACGGGACAGACAGTGTCAGCCATTCGAATCCAGGGGCGTGGCTGATCCTAAGACCAGGCCACAACACCTGGAAGCCCTGGGGCCGTTTGGAGGCCTGGAGGGAGTCTAAAAACAAAGACTCCCTCGGTTACCGGTTCGAGCTCTTACCCGACGCTTCAACCAGTGGGCTCGAACCGGTAACATTATCAACTTCCACCATCAGTTCGAAAACCGGTGGAAAGTTTACAATAGACATGAGTAATGCAAGTACACCAATGTCGACCCCGAATGGGAGCTTCGGGTCCGGATCGGGGTCGGGTTCGGAGTTTGAATTCGGGTCGTGGGCGCATTTGATGTACCAAGGGTTTGTGATGTCATCATCAGTGGGTGGTGTGGGGAGTAAACCTGAGGTCGAAGTTGGGGTGCAGCACGTGACGTGCACCGAAGATGCAGCCGCCTTTGTTGCATTGGCGGCTGCGATAGATTTGAGTGTGGATGCTTGCCAGCCGTTCTCTAGGAAACTCCGAAAGGAGTTGCGACAAGACGGCGAACAATGATTTTTATTTTTTTATTTTGCCGATTTTGAATTGAATATGTTAGAAGAGAGTGTTACAGTCAAAACACTTCTGTTTTTCTGAGTGTTTGACTGGTTCTTTTTTTAATTTTTGAGGAGATTGATGTTTGTACATATGTTTGAAGAGGAAAAAAGACCAATTTTTACATGTTTGTTTGTTTGTTTGTTATGTTCTTGTTTCTGAGATTTAACGAATTCGTATATATTGCTTGATAACCTGAATACAATGTCATATTCAGCTAATACTTGTAACTTGGCATCACAATTTCACATTATGGTCTTGTATATTACTCCATAGTTAGGGAAAAATGTTTGGTAGATGTTACTATTACTTTCATAAAATTAAGCATGAAAAAGTTAACGTGGTTGTGAATTGTTCATTTTGTTAAACAAGTTTTCAGTAATAAACAGTCGGATCGTATTTGAAACCATTTGATAGTCATACGGTTGGCGTAAAAAATTGTAACGTGAAGTAAATTCTTTCTTGTAACCTGAACACCGCTTACAACTTTCATCGTAGGCGGCATTGTTTGGCCTGGAGGAATAATGATGTAGATCAACAGGCTCGACGCTCTAATCCTGAACTTAAGCAAACAATTTATTTTCTTTGGTCACTAATTCCGCTCACTTAGGGTGTTGGCAACCCAACACTCGGAGTCATGGGAGGATTCTCACTAACCAATCACAGAATGCCATGTGGCAGGAGGATTCTGAAGACAAAACTGTTAGCAATGGGAGGATTCTGGAGGATTCGGAATCATGCCTCAATTTTTTTCTTTATTAACCCAACACTCTTTTGTCTCTTCCCATGATTCAGAGTCTTCATTGGGCTTCCGAAACCAATGATTCTAGAGTCTTGGGGGTTGGCGGCGGTGTTCACCGACGTCCTCCAACCCAAGACGCTCCCATGATTCTTCGGTTGACAACACCCTTACTCAATATACTCGATTCTGGAAAGAGTCTTTTTACCTTCGGGTAGAGGTGTGATTGTCTACATCTCACCTCATACCTTGCTTTGACAGGATTGAGTATTGTTGTTGTTACTCGATAAACTTTACGAATTGAGCAACTCATTTCAACCCTTACTTTCTTATCTTGTTTGCAGATTGCACTTGCTAATTAGGTAGACAGCCTAAGTGCCTAACCAATTGTGGTATGATCATCAATGAGACTCTTTTTTATCTTCCTAATTTAACCTCTCATGACTAGATAATCAATCCAAGCATAGCACGCCTTACCATTTACACTACAAAATCCCTAAATCTTATCCTAACAAACCCTAATCACGACTTGTTTGTTTTGAAGACAAACAAAACCCCAAAAAGGCTTATGACACCTTTCACATGCTACATCATAGATGGTTGGTTGATTCCCTTTTTTAGGTGATTATTTGTCCTTGTATTTATGTTAGCTTGAATAATATGTTACATTTTTTTTTTGTCATACAAAACTTACTTTTCAAAATGTACGTGCTTTAAGACAATTTGAAACCTATGCATTGTTTTAATTGTTTCGTTCTTTCTTGACAAGTTGCTCTTTATGAGCCATTAAACAATGTTGACTTTGCTAATGTAAACGAGTAAATTGCAAAAATCGTTTTTGTGGTTTGACCAAATTGTAGTTTCAGTTCATATCCTTTTGAAAATGCACTCGATGTTCTTACGGGGAACTTATAAATGCACTCTTGATTTCTAAAATATTAAATGACTAAATTACCTTTACAAGGATCAAAGTGAAAAGGAAGACAAATAAGGTATTTTAGTAATTTAACTTTAGCCAGAGATCAAATGTGCATTTGTAAGTTCCTCACAGGAATGATGAGTGCACTTTTGAAAGTATTGAGAAATGATCGCTTAAACCATCTACTATGGTTTAAACAATAGTCTCTTGGCAATAGTTTACATTTCTAATATTCTGCCTTGATGAATTGGGGAGGTAGCCGAATTAGGATATCACTACTGGCACAGACTACGCACGAAGTTGTGATCCTAAAATGAACTGATTTCCCAATACTGCTAGAGAAATTCACATTTGTGACATTGAATGTATCACTTCTTTTTAATGTGACTTATATAACTGAGATGTTACTAAAATTTAACTCAAATATGTGAATAAACAATAATGGCCTATTTTTTTTAATGTAAATTCTAGAATATTGTGAGCTTGAGATGATTGTAATTTATGTCTATATTTTTATTCTCTCACATACTTAAAACTAGGGGTGACAATTTGTAACCCGACATGAAAATCTAAACTTACATGAAAATTAACAGGTTCGGGTTGAATCTATATAGATTTCGGATCGGGCTTGGGTCGACCCATCTAACTTGTTTATTAAAAAGGTCATGTTCGGGTTGAGAATAAATTATGCGGGTCGACTCGCCAACCCGTTAAATTTTTTTTCTTAAATTAAAAAATTATTTATATTTTATTATAAATGTTAAATGGTTAAACGGGTTGACAAGCAAACCTATTTAACCTGTTTAACTCATGCAATGTGTCAACTTTTGTATATAAACAGGTTAAATGGGTTAACCTGAAACCCGTTTAACCTATTCAACCACTGTAACCTATTTAACCCGTCAACCTAAGTATATAACTATATATACGGGTTCCATGGGTTAGGTTCGGGTTATGTGTAAACAGGTTAAGATTGACATAGTTGACCCGATAATTTAAATAGGACGGGTTCCGGCTGAAGGTTCTGAACCGCCAACCTGTCAACCCGAACCCGACCCGAATTGCCACCCATACTTAAAACACATTATTTTGCAAATAAAAAATGTAAAGTAAAAATTACGTCATGCTTAATTGTATTTTGCAAATGAGTGAGGAAAATTACGTCATGTTTAATTGTTTTTGACATATTATATATATTTATTTTTAGGTGGCCTATGAATGAGATGGCTTGGATGGAAGACAGAGCATAAATTGGTTGGAGCTTCTTGGACTTATTATTAGCCAATAGCCCATTACATTATGATATGTAGACCCAACCTATCACCATCAACCTTAAAGTTCTCATCAATCGGACAACTACGTTTTTCAGTTTACAACTTTTTTGTTCATTAAACTATAGATAAAATGTTTTTGTTAATTATTTATTTCCTTTAATCCTAAAGTAAAACAGCAGATAAAATGCTTAACAAATGAATATATTTTTTATGATTAGGTAACAGAAATTGTCAAAAGGGACCTAAAAAATATTGTTTATATAGCCTAATTTGAAAGATCAAATTCCTTTTAAAAAAGTTGTGGAAAACGTTTGGTGTGCTTGAGACAAAAGTTTGTACATGTATGAGTTGGATGGGAATATGGGATACCTCGACAACTTTTCTTATGTTTGAAAACTATATACTTTAGATAGAGTTAAATTTTTTTCGTCAATTGTGATTTATTAGTATTACTATTAGTTTCATCAATTTTAGCAGTAACTTTTAATTTTCTTAACCAAAATGTGCCAGAGTTTTCAATTTTAATACGTAAGGGATTAGGAAAACAGGTCAACAACTCAGGCTATTTAATATGTACCTAATTAACATGTATATTATTGGTCCAAAACATGACTATGGCCTAGTAGTAAAACACACTTCCTCATAAGAGGTTTAATGTTCAAACCTCACCAGGTACTTATTTGTGGTGCCGAGAGAAAGGTCGGAAATGGCCACGAGGATATCTTGGTTAGGCCGTCTACATGTGAGTTGAATAATCGCCCTCCCTAGCTAGTCTGAACGGAGAAAACCTCCCATTTAGTTATGCGTTGGTCGATAGGTCTAAAAGGTTAAAATACAATGTATTCAAGGAATCTCCTTATTAAGAAAAACTATTTTACCACATTTCAGAATGTTGTTATTTTTCAACCTAAAAAGAAATGTTGCCCGACTAGTTTTGTCGTGTGTTTTGACTTGATTTGTCTGTCTATTTTGATATCTCTAACATTCAAATTGTAAAAAGTTTTAGCTAAAAGCTCAAGGTGATATTTTCCTTATCCAGGTTCAAAGGTTGACCTATTTGGTTCATTCCTAATATAGCATTGCCAGTTAATCTACCACCACGTCTAGGTTGTTGCGGTTGGCATACATCTTGATTTTTTCTTCACTTTGTTGAGGGCTTGAATGGTTTCAAAATAGGATGTCAAATTGCAAATTCATAGTAATAGTGGTTATTGATTTCACATCAAAACATTTATGGTGTTTCTCTGCTTATTGACTTGTTGTAAAGCTATAGGATCTATCTATAAACTTTGGAGTTGACACTCAGTTACTTTAGTTGAATGGACTTTGTCCTGTGTGATTTGGCTTCATGGAGATCTATATTAAAGTATAATATAGTTCATTTTTTGTTAAGAAAAGACCCCCTCAAACATTGAGAAAAACGTTTGTCAATTTGACAGCATAACATCTTCTAGAACATTCAAAGGCTGCGAAAAGAATTAATAAATCAAACATATCGATGGTCATACCACGACTCCTTTTGAAGCTTCCGGAGAACGGCTGGTAATCATCCACACTCAAATTCTTGGCTGCTGCCAATGCTACGAAGGCAGGCAGCCTTATAGTCTATGCATGTCACCTGCAGCTTAAAATTGTGCAGGCTACATTTGGGTTCGCCATCAAACTCAAAACCGAATCATGGATTATGCTCAACCCGTATACTCAAATGTAACTGAACCAACTTTTCAAACTCCAAATAGCCCTCAATATTCAACACGTTAGATTTATTAATAAAGCTTATTATAATCTGTTATCGTCCACTTGATTTTTTATAACTGCATTTTTATTTTTATTTTGGACTAGGGAAACCCCACCCGAGCAACCTTTGATGACCAAAGTAACCCTGGACTTCATATACCACCGCGCAAAACCCATGAAGGTTGGTAAATCAATAGCCATCCACAATTATGGATTATATGGCTAGGGAGTTTGCAGCTGATCGGAGTTAAACTTGGACTTCTTACTGGGACGCCCAAGCCTACTGCCCGTTGGGATCCAAAGCTTAAAACTGCTTTTAACTAATTGCTGATCAAATTTTACCAAGAAACTGCAGGTTAAATTAAAAAACATGCCAAGAAAATAGAACTACGCTAAACTTAAGTCATTGATACATTACTGGCTTACACATATTTGGCAGCCTGCATTATCCACCATTGTTCCCTAGGCAGTTCTTTGAACCAACAAGTAAAGCCATGGGGAAATTCATGCTACAAACTACAAATTCACTAACTTGCATCATTCTGCAACAGTATCTTTGGTGTTGTCGAATGTATCCATGTCCTCTAAAAGTATAAAATCAGTCGAATCAATGGGATCGGGTTGGATTTTTTCTAGGTCATTGGTGGTTGATTCATTTGACTTCAAGAATGTTTGTGATTCAACAATCTCTGAGATATTTGTTGACTTCGAGTAGCGTCCTGATTCTTCATGAGTAACTGCACTAGAAGCATCATCTGCCATGTAGTGTTCTTCACGTGCCTCATGCTTTTTGCTATCTATATCATCTTGATCATTGTCCTCTGAAGTATCCTCGTTTTCAGATTGACTATGACCATATTTCTCTTCAATATCATCTAGTGAGTCACCTTCCTTATCAAACTTTACTTTTTCATTTTCATCAATCTCGTCATCCTCAGTTTCATGTTCATTGTGTTCTTCTTCACGCCTTACGATTTGTTTTTGTTGGAGTTCTTTTCTTCCTAATTTTAAGACTTCATCATTATTCTTTGTACTAAAAGATACCGGGGTGTCACTAGACTCGATAACTCTTCTCTTGTAATGGGACCTCTTGATTTGGAAGATTAACCAACAGCAAACAGCAACTAAGAAGCAAATTTGCAAAATGTATTTGATCTTGGTTCCTTTTGACTTCTGATTTCTAATAGTTGAGTGTTTATGCATATTGGAGCTTACGGATCCACTTCTAAACCTCTCAGGCTCTCATATACTACACATATATAACCTGTGAAAATGAATTTGTTTAGTGATTCTTGTTACATACGAAGGAATAAGTGAATGACTGAACAAACTGCACACATGTGTCAACTATATTACTGGCTAATTATGCATTAAAAAACATCTTAATGTATAGTACTAATGTCCGTCTCTTAATACAAGATAATTAATTTCCTCAAGAGTGAGGATAACAATACTGCAAGAACGTTTCCATACAGACATGAAATTATGAAATGAGTGCCAGTTTAACGTAGGGCGCATTAATACTCCTACAATCAAAGGGCCTTTGGCCTAGCAGTACGTGAGTGACCCATCAACCAAGAGGTTGTGGGTTCAAGTCTCATTAGATACATATGTGGTGTAGTAATAATTTGCTTTTCAAAAGAAGCTAATGCTCCTACATTCCATCTTGGGTGCAAACTATTAAAATACTAATCTCAAACTTAACATATACGCTTGGTGGACCACTTCTTTCATTGTCAATTAATTTTAGAATATGGTACCTCATTTGGGCTTATAAATCGAACTTAATTAGTGAGATTATGGACCTATATATATATCTTTTAATTCTACACATCATTCAAAATCAACTTAAAGACATTAAAGCAGAAAATGAATCGGAAACCCAATCAGTTGAAAACTTTGATCTCACGTATTACATTTTTCAATTTTCACCATTTTGTTGTTGTATACAACATACTTTGTTTTCTCCTTTTCAGCAATAAGTTTCATCAATTAGTAAAGAAAATGAAAATATGTTACATTATAGTGTGTTTTTTTTAAAGGCAACAATATATATAAAACCTCGGAAGGAAAATACAATACGAGGCATCGTTCCTCTATTAAACAAGCTAAACTAATTAATAGAGAAAAGGACCCAAAAGGAACAAATACATCTAACAAGACTAACACAAACTTGAACTAATGGCAAAGACACATCTAGGACCTTGACTAACCCACGAGCCACATGAAGATGCAACTCTAAAATAAAATTGGTCAGGCCCTTATAGTGTGGTTTTTACATACTACTATAAAACTAAGACAAGAAACTACACCACAAAATAAAAAGTTGATATGCATGTTAAAATATTGGTGCAATTAATCACATAAAGAAAGAAGACCATGCCAACAAAACAGTTTGCAACTAATATACAAATTTGAGAAAATTACACCATTCGTCCCTATGGTTTACCCAAAATAACACCGCAAGTCCCTTGGTTTTCATTTTTGCGTCACGAGTCCTTATAATGAAGTTTATTAACACCATTAGTCCCTATCCTTAACGATCGTTAGCTTTCTCCGTTAACTCCCACATGTGCGTTACATGTGTCGTCCATTTCTAACAACCGTTAACTTTTTTTCACGTTTACGTCTGTTTTCGCACATTTTCGTTCGTTTTTTCACGTTTTCGTTCGTTTTTTCAAGTTTTCATCCGTTTTGGACGTTTTCGTCTGTTTTTTGACGTTTTCGTCCATTTTTACATGTTTTCTTCTGTTTTTACACCTTTTCGTTCATTAGAAAAAAAATTTAGAAAAAAAATTCAAAAGATAAAAATTGAAAAAAAAATTCAAAAAAATATTTTCGCTAAAAAGGTTTCCAAAAAAATTTCAAAGACTTTTTTTTCAATTTTTTTTCTAAAATTTTTTTTCGAAAATAATTTTAGAAAAAAAAATTTCAAAAAAAATATTTTTGAAAAAAATTTAATATTTTCGCTAAAAAAAATTCTAAAATTTTTTTTCTTAAAAATTTTGAAAAAAATATTTTAGAAAAAAAAATTTGAAAAAAAAATAATAATTGAAAATCTTTTTCTATAACTTTTTTTTTTCAAAATTTGTTTTTCTATAATATTTTCAAAAAAAATAATAATTGAAAAATATTTTAGAAAAACAAATTTTGAAAAAAAAAAGTTATAGAAAAACATTTTCAATTATTATTTTTTTTTCAAATTTTTTTTTCTAAAATATTTTTTTCAAAATTTTTAAGAAAAAAAAATTTAGATTTTTTTTAGCGAAAATATTAAATTTTTTTCAAAAATTTTTTTTTTGAAAATTTTTTTTCTAAAATTATTTTCGAAAAAAAAATTTAGAAAAAAAATTAAGAAAAAAAAGTTTTTGAAATTTTTTTGGAAACCTTTTTAGCGAAAATATTTTTTTGAATTTTTTTTTCAAAATTTTTTTTTTTTAATTTTTTTTCTAACATTTTTTTTCTAATGAACGAAAAGGTGCAAAAACAGACGAAAACATGTAAAAACGGACGAAAACGTCAAAAAACGGACGAAAACGTCCAAAAAGGACGAAAACGTGAAAAAACAAACGAAAACGTGAAAAACAAACGAAGACGTGCGAAAACAGACGAAAACGTGAAAAAAAGTTAACGGTCGTTAGAAATGGACGACACATGTAACGCACATGTGGGAGTTAACGGAGAAAGCTAACGATCGTTAAGGATAGGGACTAATAGTGTTAATAAACTTCATTATAAGGACTCGTGACGCAAAAATGAAAACCAAGGGACTTGCGGTGTTATTTTGGGTAAACCATAGGGACGAATAGTGTAATTTTTTCATACCAAAACTTCACCAACAAAAAGACGCTTAATCGCTAAACAGTTATCAAAAGCACAACAGTTAGGGCGGTTTATCGAACCTTTGATATTTTACATTCAGTCCAATGAAAAAAAACTTATTGGAAAAAGAACAACGTAAGAACCTTGAGATTGAAAGTGGAAGCAGAATTCGACTTGAGTTAGTAACTGATTGAAGAGTATGAACAAATGTGTGTGTATTTTCTTTTTTAAGGACATACGAATCATGATAAAAGTGAGTGCAAGTTGTTTGGCAGTTGATAATGGTAACAGAATGAAAGAATAATATGCTCGTGCTAGTTGAGCGTGCGCTAGTAAATGGGCTACCCGTTTGTCTTTTTATCCTAGCAATCTTTTGGGTCTAGTTAGAAATAGGTCCATGGTCCAAAACTGAAATAAAATAAGAAATAGTTAGCAATATCAATGTATTTGTGAGCAGTATTTGTGAACAGTAGCCTTAAGCTTTAGTTGTTTTTTTGAATACAAATATTTGGTAACATAATTGTAGCTCTAATTATAAATGTGTAAAATGACGTATACATATTTAGATAGAAAACTCTTTAAGTAAATTAAAAGTTTACTTTTACATGCTTGACATAACATTATACCGTTTTACGCTAGTAATATACTATCAACGACGTGCATTCAATATTGAAGTGGCAATATCATTGCGAATCTGTTTCATCTTGTTAGATATTCCACTAGAAATATCATCATTATTTGCGCCCGAGCCACGTACATCACGAAGTTCATCACCTCCCACGTAATTTGGGTGTCTTCTTTGTCATTATTACAAATGTAATTATGCAAAGCGAATGCGGCCGTAATTACATCAAGTTGAGTTTACATCAGAGAAACATAAAAACACAAACACTAACCTGTGATCATACACACATAAATGCAGAAGCATAGCAAGATAACAAGTAACTTGATCATACACACACTAACTAACTTGTGATTAAAATATATTTCCCAAAAAAACAAAAAAAAACAAAACAACTATTGAATATCTTTACAGCTTAGCTCTGATAATTCTAAAACCGCTTCTTAAACAAGCATTGAAGAATTAGTCTTTTTAAAAAATAACCACAACTCATCGCTCTTTTGTCAAATGACCATTAAAAGTCAAAATGCCTATTTTTCAACGCTCACTGTCTTAAAAAAACTCCACGCTGCTTCGCAGCAAACATAACCTAAGTCAAAGCACAAATGTAAGCAAGTTTGAATACCCTTTTATTACGATAAAAGTTGATTCAAACATTATTCCACCAGCACTTTTTTTTTTTTTTTTTTTTTTTTTAAACGGCAAAGCACTTGTTTATGTATGCTCTATGTGTCTTAAAATTATTGTTTATAGACAAGAAATTATATAATTAAAATAAAAGCAATTGTGTAAAAAAGTGCTAGACACATAGGACTGGGTGAAATAGTATTTTTATCAAGTTTAGGCAATAAAAAATAAATTATTCAGTTATAAACAGGTCTTTACATTACATTAGGAAAGATCATCTTACTTGGTCAAACCGTCAAAGTGTGCAAACAGTGGTTATATATTGATAAACTGCGAATTTTATAATGGGAAAAGTGTAGTTTTCTGATTTCTGACTTTTTGTTAAAGCTTACCAACAATGCTGTGCATTCATGGGTAATATCATTATTTTTGCCTACTTGAGTAGCTAATTGTATTGTCAGATAAATAATACTCGTAGCAAGTTTAACATGTGAATGTCATTATGTCAACTACAATGGCGACGTTTGCTATGCACTCTTTTATACGATGAATACATCTTTTTTTGGATTGTTTTCAAAAAGTACAGTGCTTCTTTCTCTGGTTAATTGTTAATTTAAACCTAATTATTTGACTGTTAATTATCAACAAGTACATGATAATTGTGTCATTTTGATCTACAAGTATATTTTGTTTTGTTCTATTACGAGGCCTTCTATGTATATTGTTTTGATTAGTCGATTTTTATTGATAAAAATGTACGACTGTACGAGTGCTTAAAGAAAGATTGTTTCCTAGAGTCATGATACTTTCTTGGTAACTCGCACCATGTTTGAGTGTGCATAGTTTCACAACCATGTTATTCATGTACGATGTGCCGAAGCCAAGCACGGATGCATATGAGAAATGGAACGAGGAGTGACTCTTTTGGTTGATGCAGTCCCATGTATATGGGTGAGATAATATGGGCTTACCAAACTCTAAGACCACCATCAAGTCCCTAATTTAGCATGACTGGTTACATGTTATCTCGAGCTGTACTTATAAATTTGTGATACAAATTGTCACTGAACCGGTCAATTAACCTCCCATCTTGAGAACACATACAACACGCGGCAAAAAAAAAAAAAAAAAAAAAAATGGGGTAATATTCTCACCAAAACTTCTGTTTTTACATATCTGAAGAATTTTATGTTGTTTCTCAATGAACAAAATTGTCTCGATCTGAACTTATGTTTTTCCCTTTCAAAGAGTATCATTATCATTTTGTTCCGTTTTAGAACCTATATTCAGTGTTTTGTTTACCAAAAAATGCAGTGAATCCCATATATATATATATATATATATATATATATATATATATATATATATATATATATATATATATATATATATATATATAGGTTTGGGTTAAAATAAAAATTGTGGTATAATAAAAAGTGTAGGAAGCCCCCACAGCATGTCACGTGTCCCCCAAAGTCAACCCGCTTTTTTTATTACTGCAGGGGTATTTTCGTCAATTTACAATACACTATATAAATCCTTTTTTTTTACATCTCTCACAATTCACGTCTCCCCAATCTTCTTCCTTCACGTCTCTCACAATTCACCGTCTTCCCCACCTTCACCACCGTGTTCCCCACCTTCCCCACCTCACCACCGTGTTCCACCGTATTCCCACTGTATTCCCACCGTGTTCCACCGTATTCACCATCGCTTTCCACCAATCGATCCACCGCCTTTACCACCGCTTTTTTAAAGATGTGTTTTCAATCATCAACCATTGAATCCTCAGTTTCTGTTAATAATGAATCTAGTTCATCATCAATTTCTGATAGTAAGATTTTTGTTTAAGCTTAATTGCTTTTTAACTTTTTTTTTTTTTTTTTTGATTGCTACTTATAAGTATTTGATGCAGTATATTTATGTGTATGATGCAATATAGATTAGAGTGTAGTGTTTTGTTTTTTTAATTTTTTGATTTTTAGTTTCAAAGTTTATATATCAGTCATAAAAATATTTAAATTTCAAATCATACTCAAATAGAATAAATTGATATATGTGTGATGTACTAGATGTAATATTTTGATGCATTAGTTCTAATATTTTAGTTTATAGGTACATTTTTTTTGATCTGGTATTAAATTTCAACATTTGAGTTTTTATAATTGTGATGCACTAGAAATAATTCTATGATGCACTTATTTATATTATTGTACTTTTTGAAATTTTATTACTATCTTTAATATTATTATGTAGTGGATTTAAGAGTTTGATGTACTAGTAGATAGGGTTTTTTTTGTTTTTTTTTTTTTTTTTAGTTTTTAAAATCTCAGCAATGATTTTTTATATGTGATGCAATGTATTTAAAACTGTGATGCAATCCTTTCAGATGTTGAGGTGGAAAGTGCTCGAGTTAGAGATCATGTTGGTTATTATATTTGTGACGATAATGGCAATAGGACATGGTATCTTGATTGCGGCGACAAACCTATAAAAGGTTGTCAGTTTGTTTCAATTGATCAGACTTATAGTTTCTACGTAGCTTATGGTAAAAAAGGCGGTTTTGACATTAGGAAAGGTGGACAGTACCAGGCTGCAGGTACGAAAGAGACAATTCAAATGCCAATAACTCTGAAGAAGGTGAATGCAGTAATGGTTCTATTAAGTTTGGCGAGTTTAAGAATAAGCAAAAAAAGAGGAAGGCTTCTTTTAGATGTGGCTGTTTAGCCTCACTTACTCTTAAGAAAATTGGGAATGTTTATGAAGTTACTAATTTTGAAGACGGACATAACCATCCTCTCGTAGCAGAAAAGGATATGATTTTTATGAAGAATTCTAGGAATATGGGATATACAAAGCTGCATTTTCTTTACCAAGTTTCGAATGCAAATTTTGGTCCTGC
The DNA here is from genome assembly GCA_030686995.1 of Artemisia argyi. Lineage (NCBI taxonomy): Eukaryota > Viridiplantae > Streptophyta > Magnoliopsida > Asterales > Asteraceae > Artemisia > Artemisia argyi. The sequence goes on along the minus strand of CM060696.1, from coordinate 142,120,335 downwards.
AATCGGTTTTAGGTTATTGAAACAGTTGTATGGTGGCTTTGATAGAGTTGGTGTTACAAAGAGTGACTGTAAGAACAATAAGAAGAAAATTAGTGTTTTTATTGGAGACCGAGACGCTCAAATGGCTGTTGAAAAGCTGCTTAGTCGAAAGCTTCATTCGCCTGGCTTTTATGTCAATTATTATAAAGGTGATTCACTTATTCGTTACATCACAGTTATAATCTCTAGTGCACCATATTATTATATTTAGTGCATCACATTATTATTATTATTTTTATTTTAATTTTTTGTTTTAGATGATGACGATCGGTTGGTTGGTCTCTTTTGGGCTGATGAAGAAGCTATTAGGGACTACCAAACATTTGGTGATATAGTATCCTTTGATGCGACATTTCGTTCTAACAAGTACATTATGTTCCGTATTCTGAATTTTTGTTTATTTACTGTTTTATTTGTTATTGACTGATATATACTGTTTTTATATGGTATAAAATGTAGGTATCAAATGGTATTTGTTCCTTTTATGGGTATCAACCATCATAACCGTTGTCTTACATTTGCTTCTGGGTTGCTTGCTGATGAGTCTGCCGGAGTGTACATATGGTTACTTAATGAATTCAAAAATGCTTTTGGGAAGGATCCAAATGTTGTTATTACAGATCAAGATCCATCAATGAAGATAGCTATAGAAGAATGCTTCCCGAATTCAAGGCATCGACTGTGTATGTGGCATATTATGCAGAAATTGAGTACGAAGGTATTTCTTTATAGTACTTATGCCTATGATGCAGTAGCTTATATTAGATGATGCAGTTAATTTTTCGTATCCATTCATACTAAAAAGATTTTTATATTTTGAAAACCGTTGATGTATTAATTTTTTTCAAATTGATGCAATTTTATTTATTACATAAACTGATGCAGTAAAATAATTTATATCCATTCCCATTCTTATTATATTAACAATTTTCTGTTTTTTCCAGGTTGGTTCTGATCTATTTAGTGGGCCTTATTTTAAAAAGCGCATATGCGATATTGTTTGGACCGACCAGATTTCACCTGAAGTATTTGAGAAAGAGTGGGAGAGAATGATAAATGATTTTGATCTCCTTGATAATAAATGGTTAGGTGAAATGTTTGTAATGAGAGAGAGATGGATACCAGCGTATTTGCGTGATGTTCATATGGCAGGGCTAATGCGTACTACTTCAAGATCCGAAAGTGAGAACCATTTTTTTGGTAAATGGACCAGCCCCCATCTTTCCCTTGTTGAATTCTTAAGCCACCACGACACTGCTATCGAGTATCAGAGGTACATTGAGCGTAAGAATGACCATGATTCAAGGTATAGATCTCCAGAATTCAAAACAGACCTTCTGATGGAACAAGATGCATCTAACCTATATACAAGAACTATATTCTTTGATGTGCAAGATGAGATGCTTGCTTCTTATAAGTTCTGTATTGCATTGAACGTTGTTCAAAGTGAGAATATGGAAAAATATTCAGTTCGTGATTCCCAGTTTGAGAAGAGAGAGCTCGTTGACAATGTTTATCAGGTATCATATTTTACTGCATCACTTTTTTATATCTACTGCATCATAGTTATAAATCTAGTGCATCATAGTTTGTATATATTGCATCATAGTTATACATCTAGTGCATCATAGGTTTTATTAATTTTTCAAAATTTTTTTGTAGGTTGAATTTTGTAAGTCTGAGATGAAACTTCATTGTAGCTGTAATCGGTACGAGTATTATGGCCTGTTATGTCGCCATGCTTTCTATGTTCTAAGGATGAACAATGTAGAGGAGTTTCCCCGAAACTACTTAGAGAAACGGTGGATAAAGAACGTGAAACCTTCAAAATTAGCTCTTCCCAGAATCAGTGGTGCATCAGATACAGTAAGGAATGAAGTTTTGGAATTATATGATATTTTTGAATCTATTGTTGATCGTTTGGTACATGACTTAAGCAAGTTAGATATCTACAAAGAAAAGATGCAAGAGTTATTGAATCAATCTGCTAGTGATATTCCGACAGTTCCCAAAATGAATGGGAAAGCTGTTATTGGTTCAATGCTTGGTGTTAAAGAGCCTGAAGAAAAAACAATGAACAATCCATTGAAGAGTAAAACTAAAGGAACCGGTGTCTTTTCAAGAATGAAGCCAAGAGTCGAAGTATCTGCTGAAGAACTGTCAAAGAGAAGGGCATGTGGGGTATGTGGAGAGAAGGAAGGACACAATTCCAGGACTTGTCAACAGGCGCGACATCGAAGAAACCAAAGCAACAAGATACAACAAAAAGAGCTGGTTTGAGAGAATCTACGCGCAAAAAATGAATATTTTTTTCTATATTTTTTCTTTTTTTTACGAATAAAAAAATGATTCACTTGTAAACATTCTACATTTTTCCTTTTTTTTTACCCATAAAAAACTCATTCAATTGTAAAGAAAGAAAGGTGCATCATACAGTTTTAATGGAAGATTGGCTTAGTTTTCTCAACATGATATTATTTTTTTAGTGTATCAGTATGAATGATCTCCGTGATGCAGTAACAGATAAATATTGATGCAGTAATTATATTGAACTGTGATGCAGTTACAAGTATATATTGATGCAGTAATTATAATGAACTGTAATGCAGTAACAATTATATATTGATGCAATAATTATAAAACATAAACCATAAATAAAAGTAATAACAAACACTGATCATTAAGCTCTTAATTTTGTCCAACCATTAACCATATGTAACCATAGAAACATTGTCTAAATTCCAAAGTACAATTCAAACACTGATCACTAACCAAATATAACCATAGAAACATTGTCTAAAATATATCCAAAAGATTTCAGTTTTTAAGTAATCCCAACGCTAACTTCCCAACACTAATCTATTCAAGAGTCTTGATTAGAGTGTCGTTAAACATCTTCATCAAGTTTGCATCAACATGAGTTAAGATCTTTGACTTCTTTCCTTGTTTCTTGCAAAAAGCTTCTGCATCTTTCATTAATTTCTTCTTTTGGTCATTAAGATCTTTTAGTAAAATCTTTGCCAGGTACTTTGCACGAAGCATCTTTATTTGTTGTTTCAGATGTACCCCTTCATCTTGTAGTTCAAACAAAAATACATCTTCCCCGACATAGATTTCCATGTGCCTCATGACAAAGATTCCGCAGTCAGCAGCATTGTAAGTAGTCTTCCACTTTAATGGCACCATTCTTGGGATCGACAACCATATCTCAGCAATCTTTGGATGCTTTATCTTTTCAAGCTAATTGACAAATGTATCAATCTGTGAAAAATAATAAGATTTTGTTAAATTAATTTTATTTTTTTTATTACCATGTGATGCACTAGATATTGAACTTAGATGTACTAGAAGTTTAACTGTTTGCATATTTGTTAAAACTTATAAAATATGATGTACTAGATTTTTAACTTTGATGTTGAACTTAGATGTACTAAATTTTTAACTGTTTGCATATTTGTAAACTTTTTACTGCATCATAGTGTTATATGTACTAAATATAACACTATGATGCAATAAAAAGTTTACAATGTAGTAAATATGACAAAAGTTTTTACTGCATCATAGTGTTATATGTACTAAATATGACAAAAATTTAACTTGTATGCACTAAATATAACACTATGATGCAGTAAAAAGTTTACAATGTAGTAAATATTTCAATTTTATGCAGTAAAAAACATTCTTTTTATGTTTAGGTATACTTACCAGAGCTTGTGCATACTTCCCATATCGAACTGAGATATCTTCAATGTCATTGTCCACGTTGTCAAGTATGTCGATATTACCATTCTTCATATTAAAGCATATGAGATAGTAATGATTCGACCCACTTTCAGTGATCTTAATGCAAGGAAAGAAGATCTGCAGACATTTTTACGCTTAATCATCATTGGAATTAATTATAAAAATCAAATTATTGGAACTCATAATAATAAATCAATTTTTTTTTACTTACCAAACCAACATCATTCATGTCTTTCACTCCTGAATTTTTCAAAACACAGTTAAAATTATCTTCAAATGTCTTTTTTCTTTTCTCCAATTCCTTTCCTTCTTCAAAATCCACCATACGATGCGGCTGTTTTTGTAAATAAGAAACGTTTTATAAGCATAAATATGTTACATCTTAATTTTAGCTATATTATATAGTTGAATTACGCACCAGCATTAACGTAGTACAATAAACATTTCTCTTTTGTGAAATGTCATCTCGGAATTGCTCCTCATAGTTTAGTATTTTGCTCCATACATCTATCACAGGTGCAGCAACTTCAACTTCAGGGTATAGGCTTAAGAAAAAGACACCCTCTATTTGCAATCCATTCGTTTCGAATACAATATCACTGCACATTTAAGATTCAGTAAAATTCTAGTATTGATGCAGTGTAATATATATTATAATGCAGTAACATAAAAAAACAGATGCAATGACATATAACCATTGATGCAGTATCTTATGAATAGTAATGCAGTAACATATTACCTTTCAGGACAGCTGTCACTCCACATGTACTCAACTAGTTTCATATTTGTTTCATTCCATTTTTTAAAGATGTGTACTTTCCTATCATAGTATGGCGACTTCATAGCATTAGAGGGCTTTACTATACGCTTTTCCTTCAATATATCATCCTCTTTATCCTCTACCACAGCTTTCACGCCTCTCTTTTGGACTCTTTTAGGTTTTTGTGTATTCTCTTGAACTGTTTTAGGCTCTGCTTTTTTCGATGGAGCTTTTTGAGGTTTGACCATTTGCTTTTTTGTTTCTTCCTTTTTACCCATTCCCTTTTTTTCCGGTTCCTCATTGGTTGCTACCTTTTTTGCCCATTTAACCGGTTGCTTTTTGGTTGCTGCAGCAACTTCTTTTTCCTTTTGTATATTCTCAAATGGAATATAATTTATAGGCGCAACAGAACTCACCGGAATCGCATTAATCACATGAACAACTGATTCTTTTGCCGCATCAACAGTTGTCTTTTTGGCTTCATTTGAATTATCATCCTTCTCAACGTCATACTTTCCAGAACTGTTTCTTTTTAGCTTTAACTTGGTACTATGGAATGGCGGAGTGGCAATTGCAGCTTTTGTTGCAGTGGCACTTGGTGCATCAGAAGTGGCACTTGGTGCATCAGCAGCATTGGCACTTGGTGCATCAGCATTTGAACTTGGTGCATCAGGAATGGCACTTGGTGCATCAGCAGCATTGGCACTTGGCGCATCAGCATTGGCACTTGGTGCATCAGTAATGGCACTTGGTGCATCAGCATTAGCACTTGGTTCATCAGGAATGGCACTTGGTGCATCAGTAGCTAACTCTTTTGCTTCATCTGTTATACCGGTTGACAGAAATGGTAGTTTTACTATTTGGTCAACCATCTCAGTTTCATTCAAACTTTCTTTGTCTTTAATTGCCCAACTTAGCTGAGATAGTGTAACATCTTCATCATCCAGTTTTCTTCTTTTGTTATTACTTGAATATGTATTTTTCGTGAGATTCGGTTCCTGAGATTCGGGCAAATGTACAATATCTTCAAGGTCATCAAACTGCATCTCTTGTGATTGATTCTCATTCTCATTTGTTGATTGAGATAAGCCTTGACTTGAATTTAAATCAATATCAAATGGAACTATAGCGTTGTTTTTTGTTGCAACTAAATCTTGTCCCGAAACTTCAGGGTTGGTCCCAAATATATCATCCTTCTTTTCCTTATTACTCACTTTTTCCAGAAAATATTTCATATCAATCAAATCATGATTTTCATTCAAAGCTGTCTTCTTGTTTCGTGACTCATTCAAATCATCTTTAATCCCATCTTTATTTATGCCTTTGTCCCCAGCGATATCATCATTTCCACCATCTTCTTTATTCTGATCACCCATTTGTTCATTCTGATTTTTTGCATCATCAACATTCTCCCAACCATTTCCATCATTTTCATCAACATTTGTTGCATCATCACCATTTTTATGACCATCTTTATTATAAGATTCAGCAAATAAATCCTTCCTAATTTCAACCAGTTTTTTCAACTCTTCATCCTCAGTGTTTATTCTCGAAGCTATCATCAACTTGAAATCAGTATCCAGCATCAACTGATTACACAACACCATATTGTCTCTTATAATTCCCTTCATTTCCTAAACATTTAAAAGAAACAAAATTAGCTTACTGCATTATAGTGTTTTTATTATTGCAACACATTTTATAAGATTAAATGTACTGCATCAAAGTTAAAAATCTAGTACATCTAAGTTCAAAATCTAGTGCATCACAGTTAAACTTCTAGTACATCTAAGTTCAATATGCACTTATGATGTAATGATGAGATGCTATGATAATGTGGTTATAGTCTAGGGTCTATGATGCATCCTAGTTCGCTATGACCTTAGCTCTGATGCCAATCTGTCACACCCCCAATTTACCTGACTTGCAGCGGAATGGAATGCCTAAGGGTGTAACTGCCATAGCATCACAACAAGGATATATTGAACGACCTAAAGTGTCGTTTAGAAAATACATCGTTTGATTTATTTAAAAGAGGTTCAGAGTTACAAAACATAGGTCCCAAAGTATTTAAAAGTTAAAGGAAACAAGTTTGGTACAATCAAACGATAATATATAAGTGCATGAAAAATCCAAAGTGAGACGCGTCATCCTTGCTACCCACTAAAATGACTCCATGCATGCCATGAGATATACCTTAGTTACCTGAAAATACATTGCTAAAACGATCAACATAAAGTTGGTGAGAAATCATAGGTTTATAAGTTAAATCGGATGTACATTAGCCATAAGTAAGTAAAGTGACAAAAATGTCAAAAGAAAGCTACATTGACTCTTAAGCTCATGACCCCGAAGCTAGACAAAGTTACTTGGCCCCAAGTGAGTGTTTACCAGACACTCTAATATGTTAGACACGAAATGCATCCGTAATTCCGTTGGAGCAACCCAAACACGGATGGAGGAGTCACCCTCAATAGATCTATTCACTCACTCTCGCTCGTACTTTAATTAACGGTCCATGATAATAAAGGGGACTTGTCAAGACGTGGTAATAAGGCAACTTAAGCAATGTAAGGAATTTAATACTTAGGCATGTACGAAAATAAGTGGTGCAATGTATTCTCCCCCGTGGGATTTGAAATCAAAGTATTGTATTAAAAACGGGGCTATGAAAACTCACCTCGAAGTGATGGTATAATGCAATGGAATGATACGGACAACAAGGAATGAATTCAACCGCAACCTATGACGAATGAATATGATCTAATTTAGATCATGAAATGATGTAGAGAATATGCATGCACATGATAACTATACCACTCATAACTTGAAAATATAATAGTTATAGTCATATGAAAATACATTCCATACTTGAGAAAAATAATAAGTCTTAACTAGACTTGTGTAAACTTGTCGTAATATATATGTATAGAAAGTTAGTGTTATAAACTTCGCCTTGAAAACCTTGAAGTATAGTCTAATGGTCGTAAAAATAAGCTCATAAGCATAAGTACTTCGTTAGTTATAAATTTCGGCAATTTAGTAGTATTTCTAGGAAATCTAGAATTTAGTACGTAGAAGTAGTATTATTATTATTTCTAGTAAAAGCTGCCAATTATAGAGGATTTTTGCCGATATTGAAACGTGAATAACTTGGTCGTTTTAAGTTCATTTTCTTCGTTCTTTATATCCACGGATTCGTCTTAGTATGTATTAATATATTTTTGATAACTCGGCTTCTCTAGGTTACGTATAACGCCTCAGTTTGTCCACTAAAAATCGTCCAACAGCAACAATTTTCAGAAAAATAGTTTTCGTCAATAAACTTGCAAAAATCATAACTCCTTCGTTATAAACTCGTTTTAACCCGTTCTTTCGCCTACGGCTTCGTTTTTGAAAGTATTTTCTAAATCTTAGGCTGAAAAGTTCCCCTGAGTTACTGAGTTTTCCAGGTTTTCATTTTTGAGACAGTAGGTATATATAGGTATTCCAAATCCATTTCTAGTGTCCTAAACTTGTTTTTACTCCACCCGAATCACATTCAATCACCACAAATCTAGTCTAATCCTACCATACACCTTCTTAAGGTGTCATGGGTTCCTAAACATCAACAATCTAGTGGATCTAACCAAAGTTTTCATTTCTAGGGTTTTAAAGACATAAACATAGATTATGAGTGGTAATAGCTAACATATGCATGAAATATTGTATGAAAGCCATATGCTTATAACAAGTACTTGAAGAAATGAAGAAAATAAATTTTTGTAAACTCACTTGAATGATTAAGAAGCTTGTATGATCAAAACCCTAACAATCCTTGAGTTTATATTCCAAAACCCTAACAAGGACAACAATCTAGGCTTGATTTAAACTTGATCTTGTAAAATATGGTGGATCTTGGTGATTTTGGTTTGTGGTCGTGGGTTTGGGGAAGAAAAAGAGAGAAAAAGTGACTTTTGTGATCTAAAATTTCTAAGTGTGAAGTGTAGTATGAGTTTGTAGATATTATTTGTAAGGTTTAAGTAAGTTAAAGAAAATTTAATGCATGAGGTCAGGGGGGGGGGGGGGGGTTTCATGGCCGGTTCTAGCATGAAACAAAGAGGTCAAATTGGTTTTGAGTTACTAATAATTCCTAGTGTAGTATTAGTGTTGTATAAGTATAGGTTTTAGGTGTTAATTTTAGGTAATCGTAGTTAGTTTTTAGTTATAATCGAGTACCGGGTATGCGAGAAATAAATTTTAACAAGTTAACCGGGACATAATAAAGTCATAAAAATGTTAAAAATATGTTGGGTACAAAATTTGAGCGTTTGGATAATTATTATTTAGTTTTCACGAAAACCGTCGTAATTATATTAAACTTACGTTATAAATTTAATAAATTCCCAAAATACCGGGTAAATGAATTTTATAATTTTTATGACGTTGTAAGGAGTTTAAAAATATATCGGAACCATCGTGGGATTTTTAGATATGTAGGTTATATTTATTTATCGCGGGTTAACGTTTAATTTAAAGAAATAAACGTAAAACGTTAAACATACCAAAAATAATAATATGAATATTCTACGAGTGGTATAGTATGCACATGCTATTATGATGATATGTAGACTATTTCTAGTCCGTATGAAGTGTCCCTAATGATAATGTATGAATTCGCACCTGAACCAATACGGTTACGCGAATTTAAGTACTCGTAAACTAAATTTATGATGAAATGAGCAATGCACGTGAATAGTATTTTCTTTCCGAAAATGAATAGTACTTGGTGAATAGTAAAATTTTTGAATGCTTCTCAGAATATCAAATTGACCTCGAAAATGATGAATAGTAAAACGATGAATAGTGATTTATGAATAGTAAATTGTCGAAGTTTGGGAAATGACCTGAAATGGTGAGTTGTGACAGTCGCCCACCCAAAAAGGAATTCAGTCCCTGAATTCAACTAGTGTTGGTCTCGGTAATAGGTTTGGTGAAAAGATGTGGGTACTTGCGTTGCATTTGGTCTTCTCGTTCCCAAGTAAACTCGGGTCCTCTTCGAGAATTCCAGCGAACCTTCACGATCGGTATTCGACTCTGCTTCAATTGTTTGACCTTTCGGTCCATGATCTCAACGGGTTCTTCCACAAAGTTAAGCTTGTCATCTAGTTGAATTTCTTCTAATGGTATAACAGAAGACTCTTCCGAAAGGCATTTCTTGAGGTTTGAGACATGAAACGTGTTATGTACGTTGCTGAGTTCTGATGGAAGTTCAAGCTTGTAAGCTACTGGACCAATCCTTTCCAGTATCTTAAATGGACCAATGTATCTCGGGTTCAACTTTCCGCGTTTCCCAAATTGTATCACGCCCTTCCAAGGTGAGACTTTCAACATGACCTTGTCTCCGACCTGGAATTCCAATGGTTTGCGTCGAACGTCTGCGTAGCTTTTCTGTCTACTTCTAGCAGTTTCAAGTCTTTTTCGAATCTGGATTATCTTTTCTGTTGTTTCTCGTACCATCTCCGGGCCAGTACATTGTACCTCTCCAACTTCGGCCCAACAAACTGGAGATCGACACTTACGACCATAAAGTGCCTCGAATGGTGATGCTTTTATGCTTGAATGGTAGCTGTTGTTATAAGAGAACTCGATCAACGGCAAATGGTTAGCCCAACCATTTCTAAAATCAATCACACATGCTCGCAGCATGTCCTCAAGTGTCTGAATAGTTCTCTCACTCTGACCATCGATCTGAGGATGGTAAGCAGTGCTCATGTCTAACTTGGATCCAAAAGAATCTTGTAATGACTTCCAAAAGTTTGAAGTAAAGCGACTATCTCTGTCAGAAATAATGGAGATTGGTGCTCCATGTCTTGAGACTATTTCCTTGACATAAAGTCTGGCAAGTTGTTCCATGGAATAAGTCTCTCTAATGGGTATGAAGTGGGCTGATTTGGTAAGACGATCAACAATTACCCAAATAGCATCGTAATCTCCTGACGTCTTGGGAAGTTTAGTGACAAAGTCCATGGTAATACGCTCCCACTTCCATTGTGGAATTTCTGGTTGTTGAAGTAGTCCTGACGGTTTCTGGTACTCAGCTTTCACTTTAGCACAAGTAAGGCATTTGCTGACATACGTAGCTATTTCTGCTTTCATGTTTGGCCACCAATATAGCTTTTTGAGATCCTGATACATCTTGTCAGAACCTGGGTGAATAGAGTACTTCGACTTGTGTGATTCATGCATAATCAATTCTCGTACTCCACCATAGAGTGGTATCCAACTTCGGTCCTTGAAGCATAACACTCCATCTGCTCTCTTCACAAAGCCATTTTTGTTCTCGGGCATGCCATAAAGTTTCTCCTGTGGTCGATTTTCCTCCTTGAGAGCCTCAATCTGAGCTTCTAGAATTTTTGATGGTAATGGTGAAATGATAGTCATTCCCAACGACCTAACCCTCAAAGGTTTGAGTCGTTCTTTTCGGCTAAGTGCATCTGCTACAACATTCGCTTTTCCTGGGTGATATCGGATTTCACAATCGTAATCACTCAACAATTCTAGCCAGCGACGTTGTCTCATATTAAGTTCCTTCTGATCAAGTATATGCTGTAAGCTCTTGTGGTCGGTAAAAACTACACATTTCGTACCATAAAGATAGTGTCTCCAAATCTTGAGTGAAAAAACTACAGCACCCAACTCCAAGTCGTGTGTAGTGTAATTCTTCTCGTGTGTCTTAAGCTGTCTAGATGCATACGCTATCACCTTCTCGTTTTGCATTAGCACAGCTCCAAGTCCATTATGCGAAGCATCGCAATATACCACAAAGTTCTCAATACCTTCTGGTAGTGACAAAATCGGTGCACTACAAAGCTTCTACTTCAATAACTGAAATGCAGATTCTTGCTTCTCTCCCCACTCGGACTTTTGATTCTTTTGTGTTAGCTTAGTCAGCGACTTCGCTATCTTAGAAAACCCTTCAATAAACCTTCTGTAATATCCTGCAAGTCCTAGGAATTGACGAATTTCCGTAGGAGACTTGGGCGTAGCCCAATCTTTTACTGCCTCGATCTTTGCTGGGTCGACTTGTAATCCTTGGCTATCAATGACATGGCCAAGAAATTGAACTCTTTGTATCCAAAAATCACACTTTGAAAATTTTGCATACAATTGCTCCTTCTTGAGTAGCTCCAGAATTGTTCTGAGGTGTTCTGCGTGCTCTTCCGTACTCTTGGAATAAATCAAGATATCGTCAATGAATACGATCACAAACTTATCAAGATATGGTTTACACACTCTATTCATGAGGTCCATAAATACAGCAGGTGCGTTGGTTAATCCGAAAGGCATTACTTGAAACTCATAATGACCATAACGTGTTCTAAATGCCGTCTTCGGGATATCTTCTTCCCGAACTCTAAGTTGATGGTAACCGGATCTTAAATCAATCTTGGAATAAAAACAAGAACCTTGTAGCTGATCGAACAAGTCGTCGATCCTAGGTAGTGGATAACGATTCTTCACCGTTAACTTGTTCAGCTCACGATAGTCGATGCACATTCTGAAAGATCCATCCTTCTTCTTCACAAACAAAACCGGTGCTCCCCAAGGCGAGGAACTCGGTCTAATGAATCCTTTGTCCAAAAGTTCTTGTAATTGGTTCGACAATTCCTGCATCTCCGAAGGTGCAAGTCTATACGGTGCTCGCGCAATTGGTGCAGCTCCTGGCACTAATTCGATTTGAAACTCAACTTGGCGTGTAGGCGGAAGTCCTGGCAATTCTTCCGGAAAAACTTCTGGGAATTCCTTAACAATTGGCACATCTTCAAGTCGTTTCTCATCCGACTTCTTCTCCGTGATGTGAGCCAAGAATGCATAACAACCCTTCTTTATGTACTTCTCGGTTGTAATGCACGATATGATACTAAGTCTAGTTCCACTTCGCTCTCCGCGAACAACTAAAGTTTCATCACTATAAGGAAGGTGAACCACTTTCTCATCACAAATAATTCTTGCACGATAACGAGACAACCAATCCATACCGATAACAACGTCGACACTTCCAAGTTCTACGGGCATAAGGTCTATATTGAATGGATGGTTTAGGAAATTGATTGTGCAACCACGGACAACGGTGTTGGTTTTAACTAAGGACCCATCGGCTAATTCAACAATATAGGGAATGTCTAAGGTGGTTGGTTCTATGTTAAGTAAAGGTGCAAATGCAATAGAAACAAAACTTCTATCCGCTCCTGAATCAAATAAAATGGATGCATAACGATTATTAACGAGGAACGTACCCGCAACAACATTCGGGTCCTCTCGGGCATCTTCTCCTCCCATAACATAAGCTCTTCCTCGAGCCACTCCACCTTGGTTTCCAGTTCCTTGGTTCTTCTTCTTTGGGCACTCACTCCTATAGTGTCCAATTTCTCCGCAACCAAAACATGTTACTGGCGGTTTCTGATTGTTACCCAAGTTTGGAAGCCTGCAATCTTTGGCGTGGTGACCAACCTTCTTGCAGTTTCCACATAAATCTGGGCAACGTCCTGGATTATGATGCTTCTGACACTTATCACACTTGGGTAGGGTACCAGCATATCCTTTCCCTTCATTCGGCCCTGCAGCATAGGCCCTTGCCACTTCCTGTCTCTTAGGTGCTGGTTGGATAGCATTTCCACCTTGGTTGTAGTCAAGCCTCCTTTTGTTGTTGTTGTTGTTATTGTTTGGGTTGTTGTTTCGGTTATTGGGATAGTTGTGGTTTCGGTTATTGTTATAGTTGTTGTTGTTTCGAGTGTTGTTGTAGTTGGTGTTGTTTGAACGGTTATTGTTGTTGTTGACAGCAGATTTTCCTTTTAACACTTGGACCATAAGTTTCTGAGTTATACGAATAGCCTCTTCCATTGATTGTGGGTCGAAAGACATCACATCCCCTCGGATGCTTTCGGGTAGTCCACCAGTAAAGTTCTCCATCTTTTTCTCATCGCCAGGAACCATAGTTGGACATATTGCAGCCAACTCCTGAAACTTCCTGATATAGGTCTCAATGTCATCACCCTTTTGTTACCAGCTCATAAAATTCTGTTTCCAACTTTTGCACCTCAGTACGAGGGCAAAACTTCTTAGTCATCAGCTTCTTGAATTGATCCCAAGTGAGCTTGTAGGCATTCTCCATACCAATAGGCTGAGCATGAGAATTCCACCAAGATATAGCTTCATCAAGAAGCATACCAGTAGCGCGGGCAACCACACATGAGAAATGCATTCTCAGTCTTTTCAAACCAGCGGATCAAAGCAACCGCTCACTCAGTGCCCTTAAACTTGACGGGATCGCTGATCTTGAAATCCTTCCAAGTGCATTCACGCCTAGTAGTGGGTGGTTCAACCGCCCCAGTATTAGGTGCAACCTCAGCAGCCCTAGCAGCAACTTCAGCTCTCTCAGTCTTCAGAGCTTCTGCTATACTATCCCTGACCAACTTGCGGATAGCGGCTTGAGTCATAGCGGGTGTTTCTGGTGTAGCATTTCCTTTCCTTGGCGCCATACTTCTGATAAATAATAATCGACAACAACCATGAGAAAACCATAATAGAAATAGTCATCGTACCAAAAGTATACACCCACAACATGTATATATATACACCCACAACAAGTATAAGCACAACCACGACATGTACGAGTACAACCACAACCTGTAATAATACAACCACGACACGTATAGATACAACCACAACAAGTATAAACACGTTAACAATAAAGAGCAACCACGAAACATCATAAATATAATCACAACACATGAATATAATACATGAAAATTTCGGCCTACATGGACCGATATATATATATATATATATATATATATATATATATATATATATAGCATAACCATTCCAACATAGTAGAGTCACACTTGATATATTTGTTTGTACAACAACCAAAAGACTACAAGTTCTTGAACTATGTCCCACACCTTGGGACTAGGAAAATAGTAAAAGCTAATACAATACAAGTCTATGTCTAGGCTCCTCCAGGTGCTCTAGATGGACCAGGTGCTCCAGGTGCACTCCTAAGATGACGGATCTCCCTGTCCATCATGACGACAATCTCCTCTAGATGCGGAACTCGGAGCTGAAGAGCAGCATCTCTGCCCTCCATCATAGTCAACCTCTCCTGAGCTACTGCCAACTGGTGTGTCTGCTCTCCCTGAGCCTCCTGTGTAGTCTGAGCTCTATCCCGTATCTCCGGTAGCTCATCCCTAAGCTGATCAATCAGCTCCTGGTGTCCCTCCTACCGTGCCTCAAGTCCATGATACGACACATCGATGCTAACTCTGCCTAAAATCAATCCCTCGACCTGCTCCTCGACCGCTTCAAGTCGAGTAGTGATAACCTCATCAACCCTATAACCCAAACTATCAACCTGCTCCTGTTGAGCCCCTAACTGATCCTCTAAGGTAACAGCTGTAGGCCCCCTAGCAGCAGCTGCTCTCGAACTCTCACCTACATGGTATACTGGTGGTGGTGGAATGTCAGAAGTCTCTGTAGTAGGTGAAGCTGGTGTAGTAAACCTCGCACGCTTCCTGAGCGGCAAGAGTGAAGTAGATATGGAAGTAGTAGCGGGTATGGCTGGTGGTGCAGGTAATATAGGAATAGCAGGGATCCTAAAAGTAGATGTAGCAGGGCGAACACTCTTACTAGCAACTAGAGTCGTCTTCCTACGGGGAAACATAAGCCTTGGTTCTGAGGGAATAGTAGTAGCAGGGGATGGTATGTCAGTGGGTATACGGGTAACCTCAGGTGGTGCAATAGGGGAGACATGAGGAGTAGGAGCAGTCTCTTCCACCTCAAAAGGCTCGGTTTCCTCACCTAATGCCGAAAGTGGCAACACAGGTACAGGAGGAATGGGTGGTGGTGAAAAAGCAGTGGAAGACATAGAGCCTTCAACATCAGAGTCTGAGACAGAGTAAAGTATGAAATGTTCGGGTCTGAAGACATAACTCTGTGATAATCAAGGCGAAATAAAAATAAATAACTCGTATAATGGAATCACCTAAAACAATGAATATGCACTTATGATGTAATGATGAGATGCTATGATAATGTGGTTATAGTCTAGGGTCTATGATGCATCCTAGTTCGCTATAACCTTAGCTCTGATGCCAATCTGTCACACCCCCAATTTACCTGACTTGCAGCGGAATGGAATGCCTAAGGGTGTAACTGCCATAGCATCACAACAAGGATATATTGAATGACCTAAAGTGTCGTTTGGAAAATACATCGTTTGATTTATTTAAAAGAGGTTCAGAGTTACAAAACATAGGTCCCAAAGTATTTAAAAGTTAAAGGAAACAAGTTTGGTACAATCAAACGATAATATATAAGTGCATGAAAAATCCAAAGTGAGACGCGTCATCCTTGCTACCCACTAAAATGACTCCATGCATGCCATGAGATATACCTTAGTTACCTGAAAATACATTACTAAAACGGTCAACATAAAGTTGGTGAGAAATCATAGGTTTATAAGTTAAATTGGATGTACATTAGCCATAAGTAAGTAAAGTGACAAAAATGTCAAAAGAAAGCTACATTGACTCTTAAGCTCATGACCCCGAAGCTAGACAAAGTTACTTGGCCCCAAGTTTACCAGACACTCTAATATGTTAGACATGAAATGCATCCGTAATTCCGTTGGAGCAACCCAAACACGGATGGAGGAGTCACCCTCAATAGATCTATTCACTCACTCTCGCTCGTACTTTAATTAACGGTCCATGATAATAAAGGGGACTTGTCAAGACATGGTAATAAGGCAACTTAAGCAATGTAAGGAATTTAATACTTAGGCATGTACGAAAATAAGTGGTGCAATGTATTCTCCCCCGTGGGATTTGAAATCAAAGTATTGTATTAAAAACGGGGCTATGAAAACTCACCTCGAAGTGATGGTACAATGCAATGGAATGATACGGACAACAAGGAATGAATTAAACCGCAACCTATGACGAATGAATATTATCTAATTTAGATTATGAAATGATGTAGAGAATATGCATGCACATGATAACTATACCACTCATAACTTGAAAATATAATAGTTATAGTCATATGAAAATACATTTCATACTTGAGAAAAATAATAAGTCTTAACTAGACTTGTGTAAACTTGTCGTAATATATATGTATAGAAAGTTAGTGTATAAACTTCACCTTGAAAACCTTGAAGTATAGTCTAATGGTCGTAAAAATAAGCTCATAAGTATAAGTACTTCGTTAGTTATAAATTTCGGCAATTTAGTAGTATTTCTTGGAAATCTAGAATTTAGTACATAGAAGTAGTATTATTATTGTTTCTAGTAAAAGCTGCCAATTATAGAGCATTTTTGCCGATATTGAAACGTGAATAACTTGGTCGTTTTAAGTTCATTTTCTTCGTTCTTTATATCCACGGATTCGTCCTAGTATGTACTAATATATTTTTGATAAATTGGATTCTCTAGGTTACGTCTAACACCTCAGTTTGTCCACCAAAAATCGTCCAACAGCAACAATTTTCAGAAAAATAGTTTTCGTCAATAAACTTGCAAAAATCATAACTCCTTCGTTATAAACTCGTTTTAACCCGTTCTTTCGCCTACGGCTTCGTTTTCGAAAGTATTTTCTAAATCTTAGGTTGAAAAGTTCCCCTGAGTTACTGAGTTTTCCAGGTTTTCATTTTTAGGACAGTAGGTATATATAGGTATTCCAAATCCATTTCTAGTGTCCTAAACTTGTTTCTACTCCACCCAAATCACATTCAATCACCACAAATCTAGTCTAATCCTACCATACACCTTCTTAAGGTGTCATGGGTTCCTAAACATCAACAATCTAGTGGATCTAACCAAAGTTTCCATTTCTAGGGTTTCAAAGACATAAAAATAGATTATGAGTGGTAATAGCTAACATATGCATGAAATATTGTATGAAAACCATATGCTTATAACAAGTACTTGAAGAAATGAAGAAAATAATTTTTTGTAAACTCACTTGAATGATTAAGAAGCTTGTATGATCAAAACCCTAACA
The DNA here is from genome assembly GCA_030686995.1 of Artemisia argyi. Taxonomy (NCBI): domain Eukaryota; kingdom Viridiplantae; phylum Streptophyta; class Magnoliopsida; order Asterales; family Asteraceae; genus Artemisia; species Artemisia argyi. The sequence goes on along the minus strand of CM060696.1, from coordinate 142,102,745 downwards.
ATCCTTGAGTTTATATTCCAAAACCCTAACAAGGACAACAATCTAGGCTTGATTTAAACTTGATCTTGTAAAATATGGTGGATCTTGGTGATTTTGGTTTGTGGCCGTGGGTTTGGGGAAGAAAAAGAGAGAAAAAGTGACTTTTGTGATCTAAAATTTCTAAGTGTGAAGTGTAGTATGAGTTTGTAGATATTATTTGTAAGGTTTAAGTAAGTTAAAGAAAATTTAATGCATGAGGTCAAGGGGGGGGGGGGGGGGGTTCATGGCCGGTTCTAGCATGAAACAAAGAGGTCAAATTGGTTTTGAGTTACTAATAATTCCTAGTGTAGTATTAGTGTTGTATAAGTATAGGTTTTAGGTGTTAATTTTAGGTAATTGTAGTTAGTTTTTAGTTATAATCGAGTACCGGGTTTGCGAGAAATAAATTTTAACAAGTTAACCGGGACATAATAAAGTCATAAAAATATTAAAAATATGTTGGGTACAAAATTTGAGCGTTTGGATAATTATTATTTAGTTTTCACGAAAACCGTCGTAATTATATTAAACTTACGTTATAAATTTAATAAATTCCCAAAATACCGGGTAAATGAATTTTATAATTTTTATGACGTTGTAAGGAGTTTAAAAATATATCGGAACCATCGTGGGGATTTTTAGATATGTAGGTTATATTTATTTATCGCGGGTTAACGTTTAATTAAAAGAAATAAACGTAAAACGTTAAACATACCAAAAATAATAATATGAATATTCTACGAGTGGTATAGTATGCACATGCTATTATGATGATATGTAGACTATTTCTAGTCCGTATGAAGTGTCCCTAATGATAATGTATGAATTCGCACCTGAACCAATACGGTTACGCGAATTTAAGTACTCGTAAACTAAATTTACGATGAAATGAGCAATGCACGTGAATAATATTTTCTTTCCGGAAATGAATAGTACTTGGTGAATAGTAAAATTTTTGAATGCTTCTCAGAATATCAAATTGGCCTCGAAAATGATGAATAGTAAAACGATGAATAGTGTTTTGATGAATAGTGATTTATGAATAGTAAATTGTCGAAGTTTGGGAAATGACCTGAAATGGTGAGTTGTGACACATATTATTAGTGCATCACATATTATTAGTGCATCGCATATTTATATATACTCTCTTATCATATTATTTTGAATCAGACAATCATATTTTTTATATCTAATGCATCCCTGTTTCAAATGGTACTGCATCACACACACACACACACACACATACACACACACACACACACACACACACACACACACACACACACACACACACACATATATATATATATATATATATATATATATATATATATACTAGATGTCGAAGCCCGCCCGATGGGCGGGCATGACTCATAATTATAATTTTTTTGGTGTCAGTTAACGGAAAATTAGTTTTAAGGACGTTGAGTTTATTTAATTTTGTTATGGTATTAGTTTATGTTTAAAACATTTTAAGAAAATGTCAGCTTGACGTATTAAGCCATGCATTTAGAAAGTATTGAAGTAGTGTGAATTATTTATGGTTTTCTCCATCTTTGTTTGTTACAATTTAATGTATATCGAAAGCCGATCGGCGGTTTAAAAATGGATGAAAAAGACTGGGAGGGCATGACTTATGATTAATCTTTGAATGTACTACTTTACGAATAGAAAGATATGCATATACGATTTTGTATTTTTGTAAGTTTATTAATATATTATAAGTTGGACACCATGGACCCATTAATAACATACATTAAGACTCTAAATGTAATGCAAAAATGCAGATGAAACAATATCACATCAAAATAATTCTGAATGTGTAAGTGCCAGTGAGCAGGAGGTAAGGATCTCTCTCATTGATCTTCTCAACCTTAAGGGACTTTAAAGAATCCATCAAAGACCACTTTTACCCACGAAACTCTCCCTTTCCTTGATTTAACATTCCTTAAACCAAATATTGACACCTTCCTTCCATAACCTTGACAGCCGTCACATTTCATTGAAGCGTCTAACTTTGACCCGTTACTGCAACATTTATAACATCAGTTAGACAACATAATAAAATATATTATAAGTTAGACACCATGGACGTGATTCTTGGCCCGTCACAATTGTAAAACAATTCAATAATTGTAAATAAATTTTTTCATAAAACACGTCCCTAAACTATTAACAGAGTATTATTACATCATAAATAAAAACATAACAAAAGGTAAAAAAATAAAAAAAATAAAATAAAAAGAAAAATAATAATAAAAAAAAAACATAGCCTGAAGTTCTAATTTCGAAGTTGAGCCTGGACTCTAGCCAGAATAATGGTTGGGTGGTTCTTTCAAAAAATAGAGACGGAAATGGTGCTTCTTTTATATCTACAGAATCATCCATCTCCTAATATGTTGAGTTTGATTCTACATATGACAAAAAAGAAAGCAATGATTAACTTGTAGATAGTTACAGATGAAAATTTGATTAACCCTAACATGCTAATAAACCCTAACATAAATGTTCTACTATACAGGAATTTGCATGAAGTAGAAACATTGTAACATTTTTTAACCTAAATATCACCATGAGGACCACAAACAAAATACTAATATCGCTATTGAGGATGAGAAATTGATAGACATTCATAATAAAATATTGTTGAAGAAAGCACTTACTTTTTACAACAAAGAGTTATTCATAATAGCATTAGATTCACAATGATAGTTATCAACTACTGATCACTAAGGGATTAAGGGTTTTGATAAAAAAAGATGCCGCCACTATAATCTATTAGGTGATTTTTGGCGCCAATATAATCTGAAGGTAAAATGGTCTTAAGCTTAATAATAGATGAGATTGGGTATTTGTGATATTAAAAGTATGCATTGGGTATATATGAAATTAAAGAGATGTCTAAGGTGATATATGAAATTAACTCTTTAAAGGTTTAATAATTAACTTAATAATTATTAAAGCTTTATTTTTATTTACAGTTTAATAAGTGGACAAAATGTTGTGTGTCAACCACCTCAAGAACATTTTAACCCAACACTGTTTTGACCCGTTAACGTGACCCACCCATCTTGTCACGTTTACACATTACATTAGATGTTCTTTTATCATCCATAATATCTGCCTCCAATGATTCATTTGGTGGTTTTGTAGAAACGACAATCCTTTTCTTTAGATCCGAAGGTGATAGTAATTTCTTGTTTTTTTTCCGTTGAACCAGCATATTCCCAAATGTGCTTTTGACCATCTACAATGAGAGTTTTGTGTTTAGAAAAAAAGTTAGTAAATATGATAAAGAGATTCAAAAGCAACCATGGAGAGACATCAAAAAAAATATTTTACACACAAGAGCAACTTTGGCGTGTAGTTTTTTGTTAAGATGATCTTAAAAAGTGATAACAACTGGATATTCAGAAGCTTGGAACGCATGGTTCTTGATAACTTTCAAACATTTTCTCAGTTTAACTGATGTAGTCAGAGTCCTTTATGAGCAAAGAAGCATAACAATTAGATATAACAATCATTCAAGGTAATATAGCCAAAAAAAAGTCATATTAACCATCTATTTATCAATGAAATAAGTGAGCTAGTTATATATGAAGGTAACAACTAACTTGAGTCTGGCCTGCTTATTTTAGGCTTGAAAAGACAATCAAGGTTTGAACTTTTTACCAGTTACTGGGTCAAATTACCTTAAGTTAATGATTTTGAAAGTTGGTTTCATTATATGTGAATTACTATATTTGAAACTTTAATAGGTTTCCTGGCCCAAAAGGAGTAGGTTATCTAGAATAAAATTGGACTAAAGTTGGTAACTTTTTGTATGTAATTTTTATGTAAATAAATCAACTCCATACCTTCCATGTCAAATATTTATATCAGTGTTTGTTGAATTCGGCTAAAGATCCGGTTCAACAACTCTTACGCCTTGTGCAAGGCCTTTATGATAGGCCTAACATTGTTGTCACTCGTAAACTGGTTACCAGTCAAGTAAGTATTGTGGCTGGTATATATATAATAATGAGAAAGCGGAGCTTTCATGTCATCAAGAACCGCCTGAACGAAACAAATAAATAATCCTAAGTCACTAAAGTTATTCAAAAGGGAAAAAATAATTTTATTTACAAAACGATCAAGCTTTAACAGATATAATTAAAGATTATTAGTATTACACTAAGAGGATGATTAAGATCACTATAGAGAAATAGCATGAGATCAAGGCCTTTATGTTGTAGAAGATTGTGACGCTTTGATTTTTCAAATATAGCATTGGCATCAGCATCAACTTGTCCTTGAATTTGTGTCAATAAATCACGCAGATTTTGAACGTTCATTGTACCATGTTGTGAGTAGTTTTCAAGCACTTGTTTAATATCTTCTCGAAGTACATCTCTTTTTGGCCTAAAATGTCTTGAAAAACAAACAAATACCTCAAAAGATTGCATTATAGAATATAACTAAACGAACAGACCACATTAGATATTGGTGACAAGTAAAGTGCAAGCTTGGCCTCTTATAATTTATAACCCATTGTTGCTATAATTCTTTTTAAGGTCTGCAGCTGTAGCCAATATGACATATTGTTCTCATATATGAAAGGTCAAACGTAGACCCCCAAAATGCTCTACTATCGGGCAATCTTATAGGTTCCAACGGTTCAGTATAGTTATTAGTGCTGATGTATTAGTAGTGGCATTAGGTTATATAATGTCATGTATTTATGTATGATGTATCTAAAAGTACATAAAAGTTTAAACGTACTCAGAGCTTTAATCAAGAACAACGACTATGCCTTCTCGATTAATATAGCTCTTCCCATGTGTTTCCGGTCACTGGCACTCTGCTGAATCTCTAACGTCGATGCTAGCACAAACTCCAACCTTGCCAGCACCTTAGTCATAAAGGATTTAAGAAGAAAAGCAAGTGCCTAACAAATAAAAAAGAGAGAGTAATAGTTCAAATAAAACATAACCTAAATTGACTCATTAATATTCATATGGGTCGAAATTGAGACCTCTGGAATTTAACAAAGGCACTAAGGTTGAGACTAACACAAAAAATAAATATAAACAGACCTGAGGAGGGTGTGGCCAAGAAGTTCACATGACGGCCTGCTATCAGCCAAGCGATGTTCAACAGAAGCTCAAACACGGTTGGGTTCAAAACCTATAAATTAAGATATTTCAAAGATGGATAAACGAAATATTACCAAAATTCATATTTGTTTAAACTATTAGAGGTATTATTAAGTGGCATGAACCCTCGTCTAGACAGAAAACACAACTATATGAAAGAAAAAAAGAGTCCTACAGGTCCTAACTCCTATCTATCAATACACGATATAGGGTCATTGTAAAATAAAATTAACAACTCAAAGAAACTACAAAACCACTGCATAACTTCCATCCCACAACATGCTCCCCTTTCCAACCAATCTAGATTCTAAATATGCCAGCTGTCGGAGAATAAAAGACTAAAGAGCGCACACACATGTGAGAAAAGAAGTATACCTTGAGGTGATTAAATAACACTGATTTCTCTTGTAATAAGGGGTTGTATAGAATGCGAAACTGCTTGTGAGATCTGCGCCAACAATAGTGAAACCAATAAACATCTAACGCACTTTTTTTCACCTCTACAATATAGGTGCTCTCTTTCAAACTAACACTATCGGCTACCTGTTATGCGCTGATTAATGATTGCTTCTTGCTACTCGGATCCCCTAATAGCAAAAATGGTTAAATTGTTATAATTATGAGTATACGTGCATCTTATTGAGATCCTATGGTCATACAGGTAGTAAGGAAAGTAAGTTAACTAAAATCAAAAAAGTGAAAAACATGTAAATAAAACGACATTATTACTTGAAATCTCTGGGTCAGGTCTTTATACAGGCCATTGTTGCTTTCTACAAAGTACTATAACGTGTTTTATGCTATAAAGCTACCCACCACCATCTTATTAAAAGAAACTGAACGGTTAAACAAATTTACCCCCGGTGCGCACTAAAAATATAATAAACGGTTACATATAGAAGGACCTGTAATAAGAGTTGCAATAACTAAATGATATCATTGACAGTAGGCGGGTGCATTTTATGTCTCAGGTATGACGTCTAAACTAATTGAATGATATAGTCAATGGTGCTTGACATTTTAATCATTGTGAGCAAAATTGCGTAGTCTTACCAAAATCAGATAGTCAATGGCTCCTCATTCTGAAACCCATTCAGATAATACTCTTACCTAAGTCTTTTTCAATCGATTCTGCAGGTGGGAATTTCAGACAGAAACAGGCCACGAAAAGGCAAAAACTGAAAAAGAAAGGCAAGACAAGATCATGGGTATTAAAGTAAAAGGAACAGATGAGGAGCATAGGAAATGCAAGCGCAAAGCTCGTTTTTGATCTGTTAAGATTTTTATATGTATGTTCTATTGTCACATTTGAGAGACATATATGGCGGACTTGATACAGTAAAAGAGCCGTAATACCTTGATGTGGCGGTTAAAATCATGCTCTTGGTAGTCGACCACAACACAATTGCGAGAATCAAAAATTTGATATGTGGGTCAGGTTTTAGATAACATATCAGCAAAATATTTGCTTTTTTCTATACGAATATGGGAGTGATAGTATATCTACTCATCACGGTTGTCAGGTGTGTTTAATTTAGCAACATCAGTCGTAGATCGGTCACCAATCCTAGTGGTCTGGGATACAATAATTTAAGTAGTAGAATGAGTTATAAGATTTCTTATATAAACCAAATTTGCAGCATAGGCCGTACAGTAAATCCTCACCATAGCCATCAAAAACCATCAAGTGGCCACCTTCCCAAGTTGTATATCACAAGTGATATGACAAACGGGAACAGAAGCAAAATGTGACCACTCAGATGAAGTGTATTTGTAGCTGCATATAAACATGCTTAGAGTAATCCAATATTAAGTAATCTTACTAAAGAAGTATAGAAGTAGAATTATCATAGTCAATAACTTTACCTTTGCCATTAGTTGTTGTATTCTGAACATGGTGTGAGACTGCATATGTCAAATAGCCTACGCAATTTGCATGTTGCCTTCTCTTTGTTGCAACATATCATGCAAAAAAAAAATTTTGTTCCATATTTATTTGACATGAACTGATCCTCTATAAGTGGTCTGTTTTGACTATAGTGCAGAGGATGAATTCTTGGATCATTTGGTTGACACAGGTTTGACGACTGTCTTATTGATACATTATTACCTTGCCTTTCATTGGATCCAGGATTTGGTAAACCGGTAACATAAAACATAAATTAAGTGCGCGTACCTTTCATTAGAAAGCACAGGTTTAGCATTCTTTACAAACGCTTCAGAACTCAGCATAAAGTGATGACTCAAAGCCCATCCTATAACTTTCTCCACACCATCGGAAAATAAAATAGACATTAGTCCAAAGCTATACAAAGTCAAGGGAAATACGGTAACATACAGACAGAAAAAAGATGTACTCACTGTCATTTGTCAAAGTTTGATCTTCTATGCACAGAGCGTCAAGGTTGGAGCAATCAATACCAACTCAGTTAAGAACCTAAAATCATGAAATCAAAACCAAGCAGAAAATGATTCATTAGAGGTAGCAATTTTGACCATTTATTTTTAGTGGGTCAATCCGGTTTAAGTGGTATCGATAAATAACAAACACGGTTTAAGTGGTATCAATATTTGTGAAGAGATACTCACTGCACAGATGCTGACAATATTTGACTACGATTTCAATGTTTCTATATCACGATCCAGCTATTGCTTCCATTCTATAGGCTGCACCTCATCCTACCATGATTCTAAAAGATTAATTGAGGTCCATAAACATGTGTGTACATCAAAAAGAAAAAGCATCTTTTATTTACCTGAGGGGATCTGTATAGTCACTTTGTTTGGGAAAAGACAAGTGAGCTGCTTCATCGTAATTGGGGGTCTCTTTGGTTTTATCATGCAGTCTACCGAAACTACTATCATGTATAATATTTTAGCACTACTTTGTTAAAATCAGATGGTAGAAGGTAAATTAAGTTCAAATATAATGCCGTATAAAATCATCATAAAGTCATTAGTAGTCAGCCAAACAAACCTTGACTTTCTTTGCAGCTTCATCAAGATCCTCATCTACTGAACTTGAGTGTGGCTTTAGATCCACCTGGAAGCAAATAAACGTATGTAATGTAATTTCAGAAACAGGAAAGACACTAAGCTTTCAAATCGTTCATGGCTGCAGCAGACCCTTTTGGTAAACCATGGCAGTGAGAGCTGATCTCACATGCATTCCTAAGATATTGGCTCCTAGATGCCATTAGTGGTTACAGTTTCTACTAATTTTGCTACAAAAAACACACCAGCGAGTATAAAACCTTCGTGAGGGTATCTCTCAGTTACACTCAAGTAATCAACGAATCTGATATCATAGCAAGAGCCCAACCTAAAGAAGCTTGATTCTCACTCTTCAAACATTCCTAATTCTTATTCAAAATCTTGTAATTAAACTTAGAATGATCTTTTGGAGCAAGAAGTGGGACATCTCTCAACTCAAGCTGGTCTCTACGCACCAAACGAAGAAGCCCCTTAAGCCGCGACAAATTGAGGAAAGCATAGCCTTTTTCAGTATGACGTCAACTTCTTTTCATAAATTTTTTAAAGATAAAGCATTGCATGGCTTGTTTTCACACAACGAAAAAAATTACACCATAAGGTAAAAAAAATTACCGGAATCGTACATGTCTTTTTCGGATCAGCTGCAACATATTTTAATGGGAATCAGAAACCAAACAGTTGCAAAAGTGGAATTAAATCATATAGCTTACAACACAGTATTTGAACGATAAATCAGTTTGTAGCATGCATTCTTCTACAGTTGATGATTGCAAAAAAGATTATGATGTGGCTGAATATAGGTTTGGTTTTGGTTCTGGATTTTTGTTTTAGGGTTTTTGTGCCAATAGCTACTCTATTAACCCATCGTCAAAAACACAACCATTATCAGTTAACACCCTTAAATCAATTGCAAAAGGCAAACGTGTGGATTGTACTTGCTGTTGAGCTGCACTCGTATGTTCAAACAATCCAAATCTCCATACTCCACCTCATGCCTAATAATACCATATGATAACAATTTTTATAGTATATTATTAGAATTAAAACAAAAAACAAAACCTGTAAATATTCTAAGTGACCTCGTGAGTATTTTATCAACATCATATTATGTTGAACCTTCAAAAAAATAGAAAAGAAAAAAGGAGATGGAAAAAGACCTAAACGTATAATGATGTTCATGGAGAGAATTTTGATGATTAGGGTTTCTGCAAAAAAATATACGTGTGTTTTTTTAATAATAGATAATTTGTTAATTATATATAATTAAGGAATGGGTATGTGTAGGTTTATAGATTTGGTTTTGCAAGATATAATCCAAAAAGTGTGTTGGTCTAGTGGTTATCATGTTTGTTTGCGGACTAATGGACCTAGGTTCGATTCTTGTAAAGCCTAAATTTTTAATTTTGTTTAATAATAAATTAAAAAACGAATTATAATAAATTAAAAAACGAATTTTAAAAAATTAAATTAAATTTGAATTAAAAAAAATTAATAAATTATAAAAAATTAAATTAAATTTTAAAAAATAATTTTATTTTAATTAAAAATATATAAATAAATTGAAAAATAAATAAATTGCTTACATGGAAACAATGTGATGACATGGCACATAATGAATTACTGGGCAATGAGGTGGCGTTTACGTGGCATTATCTACGTGTAACGCCTCCTGTTATATATAATATAGAGATATATATATATATATATATACTGCATCATACTTTTTCTAATTAGTGCATCACAATGTAAGAAAAGATAGAAAACTTACAACAAGCAAAAGTAATGGTCCACTGAAAAATTTGTATGGCTGATATCCGGAACACTCCTTGACCATACACTCTACAACGTTGATGAGGCGAAAAATGAACCACTTTTAGGGGGTCATTTAAGCCCGGAATTGAATTTATTTGATCAAATATTTCCCTAAATCGTTCCTTTTGTGATTTTAGGTACTTTGGGAGAGAAATCTGGAAAAGGAAGCAATTCGGACGTTTTTGGAGCATAAAAGTGAAGAAAACGCCAAAGTCTTAATTTTCCTTGCTGGGAATAGTAGGTGACGGCGTCAAGAAGAAAATCTTGACGGCATCAAGTGTATTTTCCGTGACGATCCAGTACAGATTTGACGGCGTCACGAAGTAGGGCGTCAAGAGTAAAATGCATGACGGCCTGGAAACACATAACACTTGACGGCGTCAGATCTGGATCAAGGCAGTCCGAGGAGTATTTTGGCGGCGAGATGACGGCGTCACAAATTTGTTCTTGACGCCGTCAGACCCTATTTCCTATATATAGTTTTCTAATTTTCACACATTAAAAAGAGAAGTTTTGGAGAAACCCTAAGTACGAACTTGGTACGAATTTTACAGGTTTTTCAAGGGTTCTTAGCCCTTGATCCCTTTCATGTGTAATTGAGATAAGTATTCTTTTAATTCAATCAATATGTCTATGTGTTGGTTGTCTATATCTTGTTCTAGTCTTAATTCTATCATGTTAGGCTAGATCTATCTTGTGTTTGCTTGGATCTAATGAAACCTAGATGTTAATTATGTGTTGATTACTTGTTTATGGTTGTATTGGATGAATGAATTCGATGTTAGGCTTAAGAAAACTGGCAGATCTCCAATTGGTAACATGCTTGAACGTCTTAGGAAACATGAACTGACGTGCACTAGGTTTTATTGGTTGTATTTAATGCATGAGTAAATTCTAATGATCCCATGTTAGGAGCTTCTTAGCCGGCTCGAAATAGGAGTGAAGTAGGCACTCATAGGATTGGGGAATTAAGTGCGCCACCCCATGAATGGTATTAAGGAATACAATCCATCATCCACGCAACTATAACAAGTAATTAACGTGTAAAAGATATCTAGGGAGTAGTGAAATCTAAGTAAACACAATTTCTCCACTTATTGCTCACAACCTTAGTTAATTTAGTTTATTTTCATTTTTAGTATTTTATTTTGATTGCATCTTTAGTATTGGGTTAGTTGACTAGCAACTAATTCCGCCCAAATCCTTCAAACCCGAGATTTTTACTTGCTTTATAAAAAAATATAAAAATACAAAAATAATCATCTCTCATCTTTAGAACTAGTATTTAGGTTTTCTAATCCTAGCGACACGATTCCTAGCTGAACGATCAATCCCCCGGTACTTGTCACTATACTATACTACAACGATCAGGTACACTGCCTGGTTGGGGTTGTAAGCTTCTCAAGATCCCTTGAGAGGTAAAGCCTGGTGCGATTCCCACGTATCAAACGTACGGGCACCAATCCATATGAGACACGTTATCAGTATTAGAGAGAGTTGGTATAATTCTCTCATTTACCTCCCCATCTTTGTTTCCTTGGCCAAATATGGAGAAGAACAGTACAAGGAAAGCAACCCGAAACTCCCAATCCACTTCAGTTAGACTGCACAAATGTTCCTCCAACTTCGATATATAAATTTTTTTTTAACAACAATACTTTCCATTATTTCTCTCCATTTTGCAGTAGTCTCCTCATAAAGATTTTTCTCTGCAAGCGCTTTAATTTTCATATCACCCATTGGGATTCCTAGCATATCCCTAACCAATTCTCGAGTAATTTTTATTTTTCTTCCATCATTCATTGTAATCGAGCAGGTTTCTGAATCGAAATTTCTAACCACCCACAACCCTAATTCTGATGGTATAGAATAAAAATTGAAGTTATTATGAAACTCGCCAAATCCCATCTTTCTTAATTCCTCCACCTGTTGACTTCTTAAATTCTCCAGAACCTTCTTCAGATTTCTCGGTGACATTCTTATTTTGATAGATTTGGGTTCGTTAATTCTAACTTCCTGTATTAAACCTTCGTCTTCACATTTAACTTTTTCCTTTTTAACTTTCTTCTTTCTTACAAGAGCCATTTTTGAATACGAGTTTTCAAAATCTGATTCAGAATCCATCTCTATTGCAGGTCTTTTACCCTTTCTTTTCTTTTCACTTGTACTGCATTCAGTAACAGAAATGGTTTTCTTCTTCTTCAATTTTGGTGCAGAATATTTAACAATCTTTCCGGCTGCATTTTTCTTCTTTTTTGCAGCATGTTCAAAAACAAGACTATGAAGTAATTCATTCCATTTTTCTTTAGCAGCCTCTTTAAAAGCTGCTATTTTAACTGAATCTTCTTCATCTGATTCTTCGTCATCTGTTTCATAATAACCAATTGAAACTCAGTTCAATTTCTAGTACATCAATGAAACCATCATCAAACATAAAAAATAACTTTTGCACATCACATAATCTATATTTACCCTAATTTATCCTCATACGCTGTAAAATAAAAGGTACTGCAACTCAGTTAATCAACTAATACATCATATAAATTAAATGCTACTGCAACTCAGTTAAACCGCTAGTACAACATATAAACCATCAACCACACAAAATCTTTTTCGCACATCACATAAGCTACATTTTTCCTAACTTATCCACACACGTTGTAAATCAAATAGCAGTGCATCTCAGTTAGGCCTCTAATACATCATATAAGGCATCAAACTTTTATTTTCGAACATCACATAAGATACGTTTACCCTAACTTATCCACACACGCCGCAAATCAAATAGCAGTGCATCTCAGTTATGACTCTAATACATCATATAAGACATCAAACTTTTAAAATCTTTTTCGCACATCACATAAGCTACATTTTCCCTAACTTATCCACACACGTCGTAAATCAAATAGCAGTGCATCTCAGTTAAGCCTCTAATACATCATATAAGGCATCAAACTTTTAAAATCTTTTTCGTACATCACATAAGATAGATTTACCCTAACTTATCCACACACGCCGCAAATCAAATAGCAGTGCATCTCAGTTAGGACTCTAATACATCATATAAGACATCAAACTTTTAAAATCTTTTTCACACATCACATAAGCTACATTTTCCCTAACTTATCCACACACGTCGCAAATCAAATAGCAATGCATCTCAGTTAAGCCTCTAATACATCATATAAGGCATCAAGCTTTTTAAATCTCTTTCGTACATCACATAAGCTACGTTTACCCTAACTTATCCACACACGTCGCAAATCAAATAGCAGTGCATCTCAGTTAAGCATCTAATACATCATATAAGACATCAAATTTTTAAAATCTTTTTCGTACATCACATAAGATACATTTACCCTAACTTATCCACACACGCCACAAATCAAATAGCAGTGCATCTCAGTTAGGACTCTAATACATCATATAAGGCATCAAGCTTTTTAAATCTCTTTCGCACATCACATAAGCTACATTTTCCCTAACTTATCCACACACGTCGCAAATCAAATAGCAGTGCATCTCAGTTAGGCCTCAAATACATCATATAAGGCATCAAGCTTTTTAAATCTCTTTCGTACATCACATAAGCTACATTTACCCTAACTTATCCACACATGCCGCAAATCAAATAGCAATGCATCTCAGTTAAGCCTCTAATACATCATATAAGGCATCAAGTTTTTTTAAATCTCTTTCGTACATCACATAAGCTACGTTTACCCTAACTTATCCACACATGCCGCAAATCAAAGAGCAGTGCATCTCAGTTAAGCCTCTAATACATCATATAAGACATCAAGCTTTTGAAATCTCTTTCGTACATCACATAAGCTACGTTTACCCTAACTTATCCACACATGCCGCAAATCAAATAGCAGTGCATCTCAGTTAAGCCTCTAATACATCATATAAGACATCAAACTTTTAAAATCTTTTTCGCACATCACATAAGCTACGTTTACCCTAACTTATCAACACACGCCGCAAATCTAATAGCAGTGCATCTCAGTTTAGCTTCTAATACATCAGATAAGGCATCAAACTTTTTAAATCTCTTTCGCACATCACATAAGCTACATTTTCCCTAACTTATCCACACACATAGGGCAGAGCATCGGTTCAAAACCGACCCGAACCGACCCGACCCGACAAAACCGAAAACCGAAAATCATGTTTGGGCCGAACCGAAACCGAACCGAATATGGTCGGTTCGGTTCGGTTTTATGTCGGGTCCAACGGTTCAGTCCGGTTCACGTGTTTTTGTGTGTGTTTTTGTCGGTTTTGGGCCGAACCGAACCGAACCGAAACCGAAAACCATGAAAACCCAAAACCGAAACCGAACCGACGGGCCGTCGGTCCGGTTCGGTTTTTGTCGGTTCGGTCCGGTTCGTCGGTCCGGTTCGGTTTTAAGCATTCGATGCTCACCCCTACACATACACCGCAAATCAAATATCAGTGCATCTCAGTTAATCTTCTAATACATCATATAAGCTATCAACCATACAAAATATCTTTCGCACATCTCATAATCGATATATATTCTGACTTAGCCTAAATCATACATATCAACATACATGCTAGTGTATTAAACTTCATTTTCTAGTACATCACGAGTACTAGAAAATGAAGTTTAGTACATCAAGCTACCTTTATACTACATTAACCTAAACACACTGTAAATATATCTCTACTGCATCTTAATACAACTTCTAGTGCATTACATAAACAGTCAAGCATTCAACTTCTAACACGCAGCAAAATAAATGATACTGCATCACAAATAAACTACTAATACATCATATAAGGCATGAAACATACAAAATCACTTCGCACATCTAATAAACTTTATTTACTCTAACTTATTTCAAAATAAATGCTACTGCATCACAAATAAACTACTAATACATCATATAAGGCATGAAACATACAAAATCACTTCGCACATCTCATAAACTTTATTTACCCTAACTTATTTCAAAATAAATTCTACTGCATCACAAATAACTTTTACCTGATGGTTCTGCGATCAATTTTTTCGATTCCGCTTGTTTTCTAACTTTTTTTCTTTTTTCTGCTTCAACATTCATCTTTAAACTCTTTTTTTTTGCTAAATTCATAAAAAAATGAACTATTAGTAATTATAATAACAAATCGATGCAGTAAATAATGATATATTTTTATAAAAAACTTACGAGGTAATGATTTTTGTGGTAGATTCGTACTCGCCATTCATAAATCAATCGATGCACTAAATTTTGATTGATCGGAATGAAATAGAGACGATTTTTAGGGTTTTTAGATAGAGAATAGAGTGGAGAGAGAGAAAGAAATGATCGGAATGGGGAGAAAAAGAGAGAGAGTGAATGATTTCAGAGTTAGGTGTAATTTTAAGTTGATGCATTATAGACCCTCAAGTTTGTAATATTTACAAAAACGCCACTCGGCTTTTATAAACTTGTAATTTAAATCCAATGGTTGAGATCACTTCCTACACTTTTTATTATAACACCCTTTTTATAATAACCCCACCCTATATATATATATATATATATATATATATATATATATATATATATATATATATATATATATATATATATATGATATTGTTAACCTCGCGTAGTCATTGTAACAAATTATATATATATATATATATATATATGATGTTGTTAACCTCGCGTAGTCATTGTAACAAATTAATAAACATTATAATCACATAGCTTAACAAATCTGTGACAACAATAGTTAAAACTGGTGTGCAGTGTAATATTACAAACAAAAATGATAAATTGACCTAATAAATGAACTTAAAAAGAGACCTAATGCATAAAATGACTTGTATAATTATACATTGTACAAGTAATTTATGCATTAGGTGTTTAAGTCCATCCATATTCCCTAAATGATGAAGATTAGCTTACTTCACTAAGTGATGCTAATGATGTGAGGATTAAGAGTTGGTTTGAAGTTAAAGTCATGTCTACATGATTTTCTTCCTCCTTTACTTCCAAATACTAATTTACTCGACAATTTTCTTTTCTATAATTAAAGTTTTGCCGATACTCCTAGAAACAAGTTTGGAAAAATCAATTGAAAAACCACGCGATTTTAAAGATAATTTAAATGTAGCAACCTCTTACACAAAATCGCTTTGATGGATCACTTGCAAGTTTTAAAGAAATAAACGTTTTGGCCATCTTTGAATCTCTCAACTCTATAATAAAATTTCGTTGCGGTCTTGTTTAAACATAAGTTCTTCGCTTTGCACAATTACTGCATTTTGTTTAAACATAAGTTCTTTGCTTTGCACGATTATCGCATCTTGTTTAAGCATAAGTTCTTAGCTTTGCACAATTATAGCATCAACATAAGTTCTTCGCCTTGCACAATTATTGCATCTTGTTTAAACATAAGTTCCTCGCTTTGCACAATTATTATAATGTTAGCAATTTTTTCTTTACAAACACTACACAACAGGAAAAGAACATTTTGTGATCAACAGAAAGAAAAAAGCCTACCTTTTCTTGCAAGCTTTCTTGTTCCATGAAAGGTCAACAAAAAACCAATTTAAACTATTAAGAAACCCATCTCTTAAGTCTAAAGTAGTTGGTGCATTCATTAGGAATGGAATAAAGGACTCTCTGTTGTCCAAAACATGACTTTCGTATGCCCGATTTGTATAGAACATTAAGAAGGTGTCAGTATAAGAAAATCACGACATGCTCTTGATGGAGTAGGGAAAAATTTAACATGTAAACTCTTGCTTCCATGTAAAGATATTCTTGTATAGAATTAATAATGGTGACATACTTTTGGTACCTTTGCTAGTCATGCAAACAGTATATAAATTGTTATGTGCAACATTCAGAAACTTACGCAACACAAATCAACAACAAAAAGATCATGAACATCTTCAAATCTATTTTCCTTTGTGGGCTATTTCTGCTGCATTCCTTAGAAACTTCATTCGCTTCAGTTGTCTCAACCGGCGATTATAATAAGGACTTCTTTGTGACATGGGCCCCTAACCATGTCAACACTTCTGCTGATGGTCGATCAAGAAGCTTGAAGCTCGATCAGGATTCAGGTAAGAAAAGTACTAGTTCAGCACGTTGGGTAACCCTATTTGTTTAACACTAATAATAAGATTGTGTCCAGGTTCGGGATTTGCTTCTAATGACATGTATTTGTTTGGCCAAATCGACATGCGAATCAAGCTGATCCCAGGTTACTCGGCAGGCACAGTCGTGGCATTTTATGTAAGCCAAAAGAGGTTCATTCATCTCTAGAGATGGCAATTTGAATAATGAGTCATTTTGGGTTGTGTTTTATCTTACATGGGTCAATATAAAAATTAGCTACAAGGGAACGCCCATAGTCTGCTTTTCAGGGGATACATCCTCTGAAATCCGTACATTCAAAGAGCATTGATAATTTATAAAAGGTTTTAAAATAGGAAAGAAAAAAAGCTAGATTTGTTAGCATAGTTTACCAGCACAAATGCATATCTGAAGTGTGTGTATTTACTATGCAGCTTACATCCAATCAGCCTAATCGAGATGAGATAGACTTCGAGTTCCTAGGAAATATTAATGAGCAGCCTTACGTTGTTCAAACAAATATATACGCTGATGGTTTTGACGACAGAGAAGAGAGGATTAACTTGTGGTTTGATCCCACAAAGGATTTTCATACCTATTCCATCTTGTGGAATATTTATCAAATTGTGTAAATCATTTTCCACGACAAACTTCTCAATTTAACTTTCTAACGGGTCAAACGGGCCATATCAGCAAATTAACTAAAAAGGAAATGGTTTGAACGGATCCAAAGTCTCCCAGTGTATATATAATGTGTAATAGTAAAACATCCTTGTGAAAACAAAAATTAGAGCATAACTGAAATCATATAAATTATCATGGCTTGTCATACCATCTGTCAAAGAACTCAAAACTTGGGAGAAAAAGTATTTCTACAGCCAAACCAAGATTTAAAACAAATAAATAAATAAATAAAAATAAGTTATTTTGACCTGAACCCGTTATGCCCGGCCCATTTGTCAACTCTGCTGATTATGCAACTAAAAAGATTGTCTTTTTGCTCAGGTTTATGGTGGATACTTTTCCAATAAGAACCTACAGAAACCATGCAGACAAAGGAGTGGCATATCCAAGATCACAGCCAATGAGTATCCAGAATAGCATATGGAACGGAAGCGACTGGGCTACTGGTGGCGGGAAATACAAAGTTGACTGGACAAAAGGCCCTTTCATTGCATCATTTGCAAATTACACGATTGATGCGTGCGTATGGAAGGGGAATGCAAGTTTCTGTAGTGCAGATAGCTCAAGCAATTGGTGGAACAAAAAGGAATTTAGTTCTTTAACAGCGGAACAGAATAGATGGTTCAGATGGGTCAGAAGATATCACCTTACTTATGATTATTGCCAGGACAATAAGAGATTTCACGATAATCTCCCAAAAGAATGTTCTCTTTCAAAGTATTAATTATTTAGTTTATGTTACTACTATTGTATTGTTATTGTGATAGATTATCTATAATAGCAATAATAAGAGAGAGTTATGGTTGGTATTCGTGCTGCATAAATTCTCAGCAACATGTTATGCATGAAATAGTTTCTTTACAACCACCACAGGTGTTTATTTATTTTCCTTTTGCACCTAAGCATGCAACTACCCCTTGTCATTCATGTCTCATACTCTCATTCTTTATGCATTTTTTTAGTCACATAATTTTAAAACTTTCTAATTTTAGTGTAGAAATTACAAGGTTTTGACATTTAGTTTATTCTATTTGTACTAAAAAATGTATTATTCTAAAAAAATAAATTGATGTTACATTAAGTTTGGGACATAATAATTTATCAAAACAGCTAAACAAGATAGACCATTCTCATAGCTCAATTTAACTCTTTTCAAACTGGCCTTTTCCTTTTTGAAACACAGCCACTGGCGGAACTATGTAGGGGCAGGGGAGGGTCCCGGCCCCCCCAAGAAAAATGTTCTAGTTCCGCCATTGAACACAGCACACATAGCTGATCAATTGAATCAGGTATGATTCACTAATACAAGATAAATATACTGTTTCATAAGTCATAACACATAAATTTGGATCCTAGCTAATTCTGCAAATCTAATGTAAAAATGTACAACATGTTAGCATACATGGAGGAACAATTTTCAAATTCTATGTGAGGCCCGTTAATATTCAGTTAGGACGTACCTTGATGCTACTTAGATGTTCAATGAACAAATCATTCCAGGTATCTGTAATGCCAGGTAGGCACCAATGCATGCAATCATCGTGTTTTTTTCCACCAGCTGAGGAAGGGTGAGCATCTGCTCTAAACTCACTCATACGTGTTATATCCAGTAAGCGGAAACCAGTACCCTTAATGGCTTCATATAGATGCTTGTTCACAAGGCGTGTTTCCACATTTGTTCCATTGTTTTCCACAGAAAAGAATTGTTCGACCTGATCATGTTGCATAAAAACAATATTTGAACTTTCAAGTTTGATGCTTGAGATATGCATATGATTAAAAGTGAAAATATTGAATGACGTCTGTAACCGATTATTAAAATTTACCTCGTGTGGTGATAATGGTTGCAAACGTGGACATGAACCACCTTGGTACCAGTCACCACCTTCAAAATGCCGAGGGGATTGTGTGCGAAAAAATAAAATGGTCCCTGGTCTTGCCTTGTCTTCCACGTATGATATCTACGTGTAAAAAATAAATAGATATAAGGATTCATATCAAGTTTATACGCAAAGAAACTTCCATCTCAATCAAAACTACTGGAAGTGACAATTTTGACTCACAACCTTATGAATGGGTCGATTAAGGTTGTGTTGGGTATCTAACTGATCAAATGGGCAAAAATAAATAGCTTAAAAAAATGGTCAAACGAGTTAAGAGTTGTTCAAAGTGTAATTTCAATGCATAAAACCTCCTCAATAAACTACTTCAAAATACTAGATTACCGTTAAAACATTATATTTTTCATAAATCGTAATTGAGTCACTAATTATTATTTTATAAATTTTAAAATTATGAACAAAAAGTGTTTAGAAACCCAGAGGTCCCAGACCATTTCCACCAATACAAAAACAACAATTGCTTTGAAACAAACCCCCATTTGGACCAACTAGTTGACACGAAGCTTATGTCAAACAATGACATGGCGAAAAAAGTACTTGCTATGACTAGAACCCGTTTGACCCACTACTAGTTGTGTTGCTGATAGCTCCTATAGAATATACTCCGTAATATATCGGTATATTCAGAGCCACAATTGGCAAGAAGCTTATGTTAAACGCTGATGACGGCATTGAAACTTAATGCTTATAAAAGGTTCAGCAGAGATGCAACGATCTTTACCATGCGTCTTAAAACCATATCAAGCCCGACTTCAGGAGATACAGGCGGTACCAGCGGCTGTCCGTTTTCATGGAAAAGCATGGGGGATTTCACAGGATCAAACTTGGAAGGGGCCCACCACCTAGCAAATACATCCATAAATAAGGATTACAGCTATTTTACCAGAACTTAATAGTTAATTATCAAATTTCTACGAGGAATGTAATAGTACCAGTGGCCAGTGTTATAGATGAGAATATCATGAAAAACTGGAGCATCTGCCCATGTTGCTTCAGGTATATCAACATCAACTCTATAACCCTCCTTATACCCAAGAGATTCCAGCTCACCACCCTTAGCATTGGCTGACCATCTATAACATATTATATGATGCAAGAGTCAGTTTTTAAGGTAGTAGCAAAACAATATTTTATCATTACATAAATTTAGTTGTGGGGAAAGCAAACATGAAAGACTACCATCGGAGAGGCAGAAACCACCAAAAAAAAATAAATAATAAAAAATAAAATAAAATAAAATAAAATATAATAATAAAATTCATTTAATTATGGAGGCGTCAGGATCAGTTAAGGGTGCATTTACTTGTGGAAAACTCTCTAATTTTCATCTCTATTTTACAAAATTATGGAGGAGCTATTTGTCTCTAGAATTGTATTGAAACTTGATAAAACATGTTTAGATGTATTCTACACTATAGAAAACTAGATCAGTGTAAGGGGGAAATGTAGAAAACTACAAATGATGATTTTCAGATCTTGGTTATAAATCTGAAAAACGGGTTTCCTATTTCCAAAATATTTTCCCCAGAAAACACTTCTTTTGAACATGTTTTCCATTTTTTCAGTATTCTTAAGAAAATTTCCGGGCAAAAGCCTCATTTTCTACAGCTAAATACACTAAAAGCAGCTTACCTACCATAACGTGCCAACAGATTTGTTCGGTGATATGCTATAGTGAGGTTGTACTTAAGAAAAGTAAAACCACGATCAGATCCAGCAGGCCGCCACTTCTTCACTTCACCAGAAACACGTCTCAGAGAACAGAAAAGAGAGACAAACATGTTCCTATTCAAGGAGTCACCAACAAACCCTGCACTGTTAAAAGTTCTTAAGTTCTATATATAGCTATTTACGTAGTCACCAACAAACATGAGAAGTATATGAAGATTTTAAAGTACTTTTTGCAGTAAAGGTGTATGTCAAGCATCTTGAACTTTAATTTACACGTATGACGAATAAAGTCAAAATAATCACAGTACCTCTCAGAGAACCCACACATGAGACATTATATTGGCAAACCAGCCTTATCTCTTATTCTAAGGCTTTAGATTGTAAACCCCTTTGATGATAAAGTTACAAAACCCAACCTTATGGCATGTATACCTTACAGCTCCATAGGAGATTAGGAGCCACCAAGCAAACACAATTTTAATTATTAATTTCTTCTTACATTGGACCTCGTATAGCCGCTTTCTATCAAGTAAGGAAATAGTTTGTAATTTAGTTACGGGCTCACAGCATATACGACCAAAGACGACTGCTAGTTTCTGATACCAGTTCATGTCTTTATCTCATTCTCATCACAATGGCAATTAAAGTGTCAGACATAAATCCAAGGATGCTCATTGTGGAGTCTCTATTAATCAAACTATACCCCCTGGACACTCTATGTACCAAAGAAGAGCATCCCCATGGTTCTGTCCAATCCTATTATAATTTCCTCCTACAATAATCATTACATCAAAGCACCAGACCCTTAACAATATTAAATCAAACCATCGTTTGTTGTCATGCACAAATTATCAACAAGCAAACTAAAAATAAATATAACTAATATAGTGCCCTGTCATAGAGATAACAACAGAGCACTATATTATGTTTGTCTGACTAATTCTAGTCAACTGTTCCCCCTCTATTCCATTATCAACGTTAACTTATCTAGAGGATTGAAGCTTTCACACTAATGTTCAAAATATCGGCCACTTTTAGAGTTTTGGTAATACGTTTGTCACTATACCTGAGCTAAAGAAACTAATTGTTTGAGTCACTTAGTTACCTACTTACATATTAAAATGTAAATTCATTGACCTGAACGACTTGATTGAATTTTCGTTTTACATAAGCAAATGAGCCAATACGAACTTGACTTTCGAAACACTTCCAAACCGCCTTTTTTTTTAATAACCTTATCGGAAAAGTAGTAAAAGCAACTTAAAAAATCACATCATAAAATTACCCATAAATTTGATGATAACTAGCGGCAATGTGATCTAATTCAATGATCGCTAGTGGCAATGTGACCTAATTCGATGATAACTAGCTGCAAGGGGGTCTAACTCAGTGATAAATAGCGCAATATAATCTAATTTGATGATCGCTAGTGGCAATGTGATCTCGTTCACTGATTAACTAAAGGCATTGTAAGCTAATTTGGCGCTAAAAATACATACAATGACATTACAATTCAAGTGCGGATAACGCAAAAACGATATCACATACCAATACTAATATCGCGATACGTTTCTAAAAACCGAACCGGATCGAAAACCGGAAGAGCACAATGATGAGGCTGCCACCGCCATTTCACAATCTCATCAGCACCAGATCTATTAACACAGTTCCATCCTTTAAATATCTCCTTACACGTCTCATCATACCGTTTAGATCTAACCGTTGGATCATAAAGCCACTTGCCTTGTGAATACTCACACGTGGCAGACGGTGATTCGTTGTTATGTAGGATGACGTGTTCGGTTGTTGGTGGAGTGGTGAGTAGTGGTGACGTGGAGGTGGTTAGGTAGTGTGAGGATAAAAGGAAGAGTGATGTGATGGTTATGAGGATGATGATGACGTGGAAGGAGGTTGTGGTGGTGGTTGGGTGGTTGTGGCGTTTGGTGTGGTGGTTTGACGGCATTTGTGGTGGTGGTTGATGACGTCACTGTGGTGGTGGTTAGTGTGTGTTTTCAGTGGTGAATGGTGATGTGAACATGTCAACGGTTAGAAAAAGAGCAGACAAGCCGAGACAAGTCGGAGTTATACAAAGCTCAAGCTCTGATCGTTTAGCATTAGAGATACTCAAGCTTGAGTTTGGGTCGTTTCAAGCTTTATCTGTAAAGCTCGAGCTCGGCTCGGCTCGTGAGTTATTCCTAAAGCTTAACTCCGGTTCCGCTTAGGGATGGCAATGGCGAGAAAAAACCCACAACCCGCGGGTACCCGCCATAAATGGGTGGGTAAACGCGTCAATTGTCACCCACGGGTGGGTCGTGGGTGAAAATCTTTACCCATCGGTGGGTGGCGGGTGGGTGACGGGTGAGGCATACCCATCGCGGGTAAACACATGACACCCATTTAAAATACTCACGGGTATACCCGTCAAAATACCCATATGTGTATCCATAAACCCATGTTAAAATTAATTATACTAATTAAAATATTTATGATGTTGCAGGTATACATTTAACAGTTACCACCAAGTCTAAAAAAAATACATTAATCTAAAAGTTTGTTTGAGTTTCAAAACTAAAAAGAGAGTATGAAAGATCAAATAATCAAAGTTGTATTTGGCAAATTGATTGATATCTTATTACGCAGTTTCATAGTTAGTTTTCATATCATCGTTTTGTAATTTTGTTGCATAACATTAACCCATGGGCAACAAATACCCACGGGCAAGGGCATGGGTAGAAATTTGTACCCATTGGTGGGTGACGGGTGGGTGATGGGTGAGAAAAAAAACTACGTGAGTGGGTGACGGGTTAGAGGTACCCGTGCCCATTACCTACGGGTGCCACCCCTAGTTCCGCTTGTGTGTTAGCATATTTTATTTCTTTTTACTTTTTAAAAACAAAAATATGAAAAAGTGTGTTTATGATATATAAGCAGACGTTGGATCAAATGAGAAGAAATCTTAAAATGAGAAGGATGATAAATAACTATAACCACACATTAGAGATGCATCGACTTGAATTTGATGCATCTTTAATCTTTTAGATGCACCTTAATATATTTTCTAGCTAAAAATTAGATGCATATACATGTATTAGATGTATTTTAACAAGTTAGGCAAATCCTATGTATTTTTCATCCTTTGCAGGTCAAATTTGTTGCAAGTACTATTTTGCATCGTTTTCACTTCAAAATCACATTCGAAACTAATTAGAATGCATCTTAATGAATAGAGATGCATATAATTCATGTCGACGCATCTCAAATATGTGGTTATAGTTATTTCTCATCCTTCTCATTATAAGTTTTCTTCTCACTTTAATGCACATAATCTTCAGACGTACAAGACAACAAGCATACTGTACAACAAAACACCACATTAATGTTATTTAATGTAGTCAATTAATTAACTGATCAATAGATACAATTAATACAGTTATTAAAATACCATTACATAAGAAATACAAATTATCAAACATATTGTACAACCAAATTAAACACAATTTATGCATTAAATTTCACTAATACAAATAATAAAGCACATTATACAAATATTCAAGCCTAAACGGACAACGGGTCAAATAGGCTTGAGCCCGAACGGTCACGGGTCAAACGGGCTCGAGCCCGAACAGGCACAGGCCAACGGGTTCGAGTCCGAACGGGCACGGGCTATACAAAATTCTTAATATCCATAAATTTATTGTCAAAAAGAATGCAATAAACTAAAATACATAATTCATCGAAAATTTTTATTTCAGTGTACTCGCCGCCGCAACACGCATGTACCTGCTAGTTTAGTAATATATTTAAAGAGAATAATCTTATTTGATTCAACCGTTTGTCGTAAATGTTTCTCTATTTTCGAAACTATACGACATATCAATACTATATTTGTATCTGTTATATATGTGAAAGCTTGTTTAGGCTAGTAGCCTACTCGAGCTCTAAATCTAAAGCTTAGGCTCAAGCTCGCTTAGGCGCAACTCATATCAAGCTTTACCGACGTCAATCTCAAGCAACTCATGAGTAGTTTGGCTCGTTTACACTCGGAACACAAAAGATTAGAATAATTAGAATAGCGTACTAAGAAACGATAACATAACTAAACATGTATAAAACGGTACGGACTTGTAGCCTGCATTAAGCGAACATGTCCTAACAATCACAATGCTACATCTAGATGCATTGGAATTTAACAAACAAAAAATAGAATTGAAAAACAAATTTGAAGCGGAGTTTCCCATAGAGTGAAAGAAATAAAGAAAACAAGCGCTAAACCACAACAATGAACGTGAACTAACAAATGGAGATGCATAATCAAATAGAACCATATGCAAAACCGACAAGCCAAACCAGACGAGGGGAGAACCATTAAAAAAACGGAAGCTTACAACAAAACATAGGTGGTCAAATCAATCAAATCAAACATTAGATGAAATCGTACCAAACCAAACGATATGCAAATAAAATCAAACTATATATATCGGACGAAACCATCTTAAACCTAAACCAAACTAAAATGAGATAACGAAAAGAACAAACTGATCAAACCTTGTGTACGTTTAAACTTTAGTGGCAGTTGGACAAAACAAAACCAGACCAAACTAAGCATAATCAAGCGCTTCCGGCACGTCCTATTTTTTATGAGCATGCAAAACCCCACACGCCTCCTCGTTATTAAACGGCGCACCTCTGTGCTCATCACGGCACATTCTCTAGCCCGTATCATGTTATCCAACTCATTTTCCCCATTTTTTTGGGTACATTTTGCATGTTTGTAGAACGCATTGAACTTTGTGCAATCATGGTTCAACGCTTTCCACTTGCTTGTTAACATATCCTTGTTGCGGTTTTGAAAATTGAGTCAATTGAACTCGTTGATAACCCGTCTCCAAAACGTATCGCCAGCTTTTGCACGCCCGACTTGTGGATCCTCGGTAATGGCCACATAACACTTTGCAAGTAGTTTTTCTTCACTTGGTTGCCAACTTAATGAAGTATTGGTCACGTCGGGATTTTCTTCAATTGATTCGGGTTCTTTGGATTTTTTGGCCTTTCGTTTACCACCTCGTTTGTATGGCTTTGGAGTTGAAGTAGGTGCATGGAAATTTCATTTGTTCCGGTTTGTGTATGTGATGATTGGGATGACGGTTGTGATTGTTGTGCGAATTGTAGATTTTAGAAATTGGTGTTTAGTGTGTTTTGCTGGTTTTTTGTTCCCATTGTAGAAATCGTTCATGTTGTAGGTAAAGTTCCTCGTTCGACAAGCTAAGTGGGTTAGGGAAAGGGATGTTGGTTGATGATGAACCCGCGTTCGGGTTTGAAGATAAACCCGCGTTTGGGTTATTCCGGCCCATGAGATTCAAGGAACTATCGTCGTTGTTAAATCCTGACATTTTTTTGTGACAAATGGAAGTATATGTAGATGAGATTGAGTTAGTTGTGTGTTAATTGGTTATTTATAGTGGTGGAAAAAAAAATTTAAATTTTATTTTTGTTTATTTATTATTTTTTTTTACATAGCTGCACGTTTATAAACGTTGGAGGGGATAATTTTATTTATTTATTTATTTATTTTATTTTTTATTTTTTTAATTTGAAACGGTAATACAGACATTGGAGGGGGCGGATTGATTTTTTTTTTATTCAATGTTGCGGTACCATTTTCAAAATTCAAAAAAAATTTTATTACATGGTGCCAACTAAACAGGACTTGAGGGAGTGGTTATTGTCGGTCTTCATTAAAGATTGAGATAGGAGGCCCCATGTTCAAACCAAACTACTCCGCCTCCTCCAACCTTTTTTTTTTTTTCAATTAATCTGGTGGTCACTCTTTACAATTTTGTTGTTAAATTATTTATTAAAGCTCTCTTTTTATACTTTTGTACTTTTGGTGACCACGTGTTTATTGGATCATAATTCTTTCAAGTTGATATGAGCATAACGAGTAACGCTCCTTCACAAACAAGACAGTGAGGTCTACTGAGGGACTTGACTTTCCTTTTAATTGTGAGAGAACATTACCGGTCATGTTCAAATCAACTTAAAAGAATCTCAATCCTTAGTTATTAGAGTGATTAAGTTTTGGTATGAACCTGAAATGGTGATTAAATAACCTAAACAATAATATGTTTCTGATAAAGGATATACGATTGGAAATGTGTTTTAATACACATTATGTATATCCTTGTTCAGAAACATAACATTAACAGAAAAGATATTGCAATTTTATTTTTATTTTCATAAAAGAAAGTGATTTTTATAAAGAAATAATTATGGTTTATTAGTTCATGAAGAAATTAATCTTTCTGCAGCAACTGACATATGACACATACGTTTAAACATAAAATTAAAAGCTTTTGGATCATTACTCTAGCTTAAAAGTTAATATGTTAATTGACTAATTCGTTAACACACGATTTTTGCAATCTCAGTCACAACACTTATATAAATTAGGTAAATAAAAATACCCTGTAAATGCATGCACAATTACACACTCGAAACTAGGGGTGAGCATCGGGCCGGATCCCGACCCGACCCGATAAGTACCGATACCGATAAAACAAAAAAACCTATCCCGATACCGATACCGACAGAATTCGGGTCGGTTCGATTTTAGTCGGGCTAAGTCGGGTCAGTTGTCGGGTACACCATATCCAGCCCGACAAGAACATTACACAAATACAAATCCAGGCAGCCTAAATACAAATCCAATAAATGGCAGCCCAAGTACATTACAAAAATATGCCATACAATTCAAACTTAATACAGAGGCAGTAGCATCAGAAATTCGACTTAAAAATGTCTGGCAGTAGCATAGAAATACAGTAGGCAGTAGCATAGAAATACAAAGTTCCAACAATTCAAACTTCAAATATGCCATACAGTAGGCAGAAGCATAGAAATACAAAGTTCCAACAATTCAAACTAGAATGATAGAAATACAAAGTTCCAAATGACCAACTTACAAGTTCCAAACACAATACATTTTTGCCCAAACTTTCTGTTAACAGTTTTGATTCTTGAAATCAAAAGGTCTTCTCTTTTTCTCCCTTTTGTTTGTCCAAACCTTCTTGAATTTCTAGAAATGACATAAAACAAAATAAGACTCTACAATAAACAATAACGAATAAACTTGTACATAAAATTATAAATAGTTTACCTTTCGCAAGCTCGTCGTCTTTCATTAAATCCTCAAACATATCCAAAGTGATGTTTTTACTTGATGTACGAATCCAATCTTGTGTTCACACCAAAGCCTCTATAATGCTAGGTGATAAAGAATTCCTATACGGGTCCAAAACGCGACCACTCGCACTAAAGGCGGATTCCGAAGCAACGGTGGATACTTGGATGCCCAAGATATCTAAAACAAAGTTAATAAAAAACATAACTTAATAAAAAAACAAAGCACAAAAGATATCTAAAATTTAATAAAAAAACATAAGTGATTACCTTTCGCCATCTTTGATACGATTGAAAATCTTGGACTATTTACCTTCCACCAATTAAGTAGGTCGAAGTCTTCCTCATCCTCTAGCTCAAGACGTGGTTCTTTAATATAATTTGTCAACTCATCTTCAACCCCGCTCAACTTACTTCCAACTTTTTCTTTAAAGAAAGAATTACAACGACGACGACTTGTGTTAGTACTTTGACTTGACGTTGCTTTTGGTAAATCACTTCCCTCCTTTGTGCCATATTTTTCTTTGTACATGGCAAACACGAGTCTCATATCTTTCTCAAACTTGGTAACCATTTTCTCACATACTTCATCGTCGTTTAAAAATGTCTCACATACTTCATCGTCGTATGTAGGTATAGAAGATGAGATGGATTCACCCCTCTTGTGATGACATTGATCCATTCAATTGTAAATTAAATCGAGTTTTGATTATTTAGGTAATGATTCCAAATGGATGTTGTGTTTCTGAGTTAGACAGAAGTCAAGAAAAGATAAAAACAAAAAAGCGGCTCTATTTTCCCTTGGTAACCTAATGTATTTTCGGGCCTTGTCGGGCTTAAGTCGGGCTGAAGTCGGTTTAACCCGATACCGACATATAAACTTTTCTCTGACCGAATATTGACCCGCTATTAATCTTGTCGGTTTCGGGCCTTATCGGTTCGGTCGGTTTGTCGGGCCTTGTCAGTTTCGGTCGGTTTTGCTCAACCCTACTCGAAACATCAGGTAGGTAGGGTTGTATCAAGAATTTATATATTATTATGAATAGAAAAAAAAAAAATAGACCTAAAGCTTATGACTATTAAGCATAAAATTGGACATGAATTTTATGTCTTCAAATAATTCTCTTATAAGTAAGCTTACTCTAGTACACTTACGAATCACGAATAACATGTGTCGTATTTTGACATTTGAGTAGTCATCATTCTAGACGAAACTATCCTATTTAAGAAGTTTATAAATGCAATTTAGAATCACAAAACATGTTTTTGAATCTGGAAGCAGTACCTTCATATAGGTGTGTGACCATCTAGATCTCACCTCTTCATACCTCGCTCCGACAGGATTGTGTATTGTTGTTGTAAAACATGTTTTTGAAGTTATTAGGTGATATTTTACTAATGTAGACATTTTAGTAACATTGCATCTTTGATGCAATTAGTTGACAGTATATTGAAAACACTCACCATATAATCTAACCATTGTTTATTGTGGGTAAAAACAACTTGATTGGAGTACAAGACTGAACTAATGGAGGCTTCAATATCAAACTAAAATAAACAATAACATACTTAACAAACTGAAATTCTTTTACAGTTAATCAAAAACTTTTAAGCCATACTCTGAAAGTAAAAGTAAAAGATTACATGAATGTCCCAACAATAGTAAACGCATCAAAATAAGACTTGTAACAATATACATCTTCAGTATGCTAAATCCCCACCAAAAATTTCCAGCCACTTGTGTCTTTAGAACATGGTGTACGTTTCTTTACTTTATGGTTAACCTCATAAGGAGGCGCTCAATTTGTTGATTTGAGATGGAAAATCTGACAGGATGACTGGTACGCCTTCTTGGCTGCAGCCAAGTCAAACTTCTTAGAAGCAGCTTCATTCTCTTCTAATTTAGTCTGAAAGAAAAACCGAATCCACCAAGAAGAGCTTCGCAGTTTGGCCTAGCATAAAAATCCAGGTGTGTTAGTTAATTATCAATTTTCAATTGTATGTTTTATAGACTTGCTCTTCCAACAACATTGCATCCTGCAAAGTGCAGCAAACCAATGTACCAACCAAAGGTATTTGAAAACATAATCACCTCAAGAAGTTTCTAGCGTAGGTGGCAATTCCAAACCAATACTTTTAAATATTCAACTAGTGGTCAAATGGGTAGACTGAAATAACTTAGCTAAGTAAGAAACGAGTAAAATGGGTCAAAAGTAGTCCAAAATGTGTTTAAATGAATACAGCCTTCTAAATTTGTTTTATTAACATAATTGGATTCTATTGTAATATAAAGTTTATACTCAATACTTATTGGTTAAATTATTTATAGATAAACTTGTAAAAATGGACAAATTGGTGCATGTGGATCATCCCAATCCATTTCAGCCTGCACTAAGAACCCAACCAGCCCATTTAGGTACGTTTTCAGAAAAGAATCTAGACACCTTGTTTATAGAATCAAACTACTGAGAACGAGCTACAAACCATCACAATTTGATACCAAGTGCAGTGATAACTAACAATAACCAACCAGTAACTAGGATTTATGAATATAGTAACTAGGATTTATGAATATAAATAATTTAGATTTAAATGCTGATGTTGATTCATATGAGATCGAGTGATTAACAGTGTAAGAGAACTTACTGGACGACCAAACTTGGACATCTCAGCCACTTTTACTCTACGCTGACCAGGATAACCTGCAACCAGACAATATTATATTAAAAACCTCATAGATTCTTCTCAGATAAAAATTTTCTGGTCAACTACTCCTACTTGCTTGTACCATGACTCGGATGTGGAAAATAGGTGGGCCGGGCCAGTTGTGTAATGTGTTGAAACAGGGCATGGGCCAAAAAATTTAGTACAGGTCAGGCTCTATTTCGAACATTTACTGTCTTGAATAAGTAAAATTTTCATGAACAGTAAGTGTGCCAAACATGAGCCAATCGTGATCGAGAAAATTATATTATTTCAGTAAGAGTTCCAAATTTTTTAATAAAATACACTTTGGGACACCGCTTGACCTGCAACCTTTGTAACTAATGCTAATGTCCATGATTCTTTTACAGATAAAATGTAACCTATTAACCCATTCATAAGTATACTGATCGAAAATGCAAACACTATGCGATATGCATTAGTAAGTACTATAATTTAAGAGTTCAGAAATGTACCAGAAAGAATAACAAATCCGTCTGAAGACACTCTTGCCAATTCTGGAAGAGTCTTGTTGAGGTACCTTGGGGACAAGTAGTCAAGAGCATCCGACACTATCACAAGAGAAAATGATTTTGACCTATACGGGAGAGGAAACTTGATATCAGCAACACGGACAATGCCTTTACGTATAAGGCTCTTGCAGTTGGCATCAGTTTCATCCAAATCATATGGTTCGAGACCCCAAGCTTCAGTATCTTCTTCTTTTGACAGTTTGGAGACCACTGCACAGGAGTCCGGACCTACATGCAGCACTTTATGCATGCTATCACCATATGCTTTTTTAAAATATGGTAATGCTTGAGAAATCTCTGTTGAGCATGAAACACCACCTGCATATACAAATGAAAACTTCAATAATCATTACAATTAGCTGTTCTGTGTAGAAAACAGCTTTTTAATAGGATGCAGCTAATATTATGACACAGTCGGTACAATTTATTATCATACAGACACATAGTCACTAGAATTATTCTGCCAGATATATACGCCTGAACAGGGCATCATGATGCATATGATCTAGATTCTCTTTTCATAAACCCCTTCATCTTTTCATAGGCTTGCTAAAGATGTCGCACATTCGTTCTATTCCAATAACAATGACAGGAATAATGGGCTGTTTCAATAGTGGTACTTGACATTGACATCCTCTTTCTTCTTTTGCAGAATCATAAAGACAGAGAAAAGAAAGTGTGCACTCTTAAAGTGTGTCTCTTATGAAACCACTTTCATGTTATAGGTGTCTAGTATCATTTAAAAGCATCAACATTTCAGATACTAAAGCAAGCATAAAAGAAATTTGCAAAAATGAAGTCCCACATTTTACATGATGAGTTAAAGGCTGAAAAAAATAGAGAATATGGTTGGTTATTGTTAGTTATCACTGCTCTATTAAACACCACTTTATTACCGCTTTATTTCCTTTTTCTTGCACAAAATAGAGAATATGGTTGGTTATTGTGTTTACCTTCAAGCCTATTAAACACCACTTTATTACCGCTACTTCCACCTGTAACAGAAGTAAATTCAATCTAAGTTGGTTTTAGGATTAAATAGCATAGTTAAATCAACATCCAGTGTGTGTATCAAATTGTATGCGTTCAAGTAGCCAGATGTATACTAACCTGAACCATGATAAACGTATCCAATTATCAGAAAAGCACCCTGAAAGTTTCCAGCGAGAAGAAATTCACACTCAGTTATAGAATAAAAATCATATGCACAAAATTTTAGAACATACCCTAAATCATGAATCTTTGATGTTTAAAATAAAACGAAAAGATAATATAAAATTAGCCATATGCAGTGATGCAAAGCTTGCATCACTCGACAAATGCCCATTAATGTATATCTAGCGCAAAAGGCTTTAGAAGGTTTACCACTAGTACAAGCACAATGGATAACAACGGTGATGGGCGTGATTTTGGATTCAAGGATCCCATAAAGGGAAGGCCAGCACCATCTCCCAGTCGCCGAGATAAACTAGCTGGTCTCCTTGACATAGTTATATGTTGCGATTTACCTGCAGGACCAAATTATAGTTACAGGAAACGATAAATAACAAAATATCATGCCAACAAACTTACTTATTTGAAGCATTTAACCCAAATCCACCAAACCTAACTAGTATATACTATTTACATTCATCAAAAAAATAAAACTTCACTGTCAAGTAGATTAAGCGTAATACTAAAATTTGGAATTGCTATAAAATAAACCTATCTAAATTCCTAAAGTGGGAGCTCTCACAACATATAGTGTAAGTAAACACTACTAACATACTGTGTGTTTTAGTGTAGTACTTAACAGGCTCATATCAGTTCCAAACCACGTAACACAATTTCAGTTAATTAACTGAAATTGGATCCCTAGTTTCGCTAAGACGGTCATTTATTTTATATGTTTATGGGGAAAATGCACAGTACGCAAATAGAAATAAATACTACTAATTTCCTCCTCAAATTCAACAAGCTAGCAATCACCAAACAATCTAAATGACTAACAGACTCAGCCAGTTCCACCCCACCAAAACAAGTAATCAACCAAATTACATCAACAAAACATCCACTAAAATAACTCAAAAGCAACATTCCGAGTCAGTAATACTTTGTAGTTCATGATGCTAACATCCTCAAATTCAACAAACAAAGAATGACCATTTGCATAATAAAATTTAATTGACCAGTAGATTCATACTACTAACGTCAACTAAAGTGACTAATAGATTCAGCAACTTAACCGCTTACTACATTCCAAACCTAAAATCGAGCAACATTATCTCTAATATTCATACCGCTAATGTCCTCTAATTCAACAAACAATATATATCCCCAATCGATCAACCAACTTAACTAACAAACTAACAGATTCAACAACTTAAACAGTTTGCAGTTCGTTCACAGTTCAAACCTAAAACGGTTTTCTTCAGGTCAATTTCAGCACTCAACTAATCACACTAACGGTTAACTCATATAACAACAAATTCGAGCAACCTTATCACTAACGGCTAACTAACTAACTAACAGATTCAACAACTTAAACCTAATACAACTGATCAAAATCCACACTAACAAACTAACTAACAATAAACACAATATAACAAATAATTAACTAAAAATAATCAATTCAAAAGGCAACATTATCAGTCTATTATTCATCATAACATAAATCAAAATGCGATTAATTTAATTACATATAAAACAAAACTAATAGTAACTGTAGCCTACTAACCTGAATGAAGTTGAGTTAAGAGTAAATTAAATGGATCTAGATCTGTGTGTGTTTTTTTTCAAACAAAATGTGTGTTTTAAAAAGATCAAGTCCTTTTATACTCTGGATTATTTATATATCTATATCATGGATAAATAAATTTTCTCTCTCACACACAAATACGCTGATTAAAATAAGGATGTGTGAACAGGTAGTACGGTAAGGTTGGTGTGAGTGAAGATGGAAGGTAAAAATGTGCACCAGGCGTATGTTAGTTAGTGTGAACTGGACCTCCCGTGTTGAGGTGTTGTCGGTTGAGTTGTGACTTACCTTACGCGGTTTGTTTACTTTGGGCTTTTTTTTAATTGGGCTAACTAAGTGTGCATAAATACAAGCCCATGTTGTTATATTATATAGGGCCATAAAGATATTATGATGGGTTAATTCAAAGATCTTCAAATCTCCTAAATGGCTAATGAAATGAGACATACTAGACAGTCTAGACCCATATAAAGAATTCACAAAAAAATATCTACTCAAACGCTGTTTATCTCTCCTCTTTATGTTTACACCAATCAAACGCTGACACATCAGCGAGATTTTTTTTTTTTTTTTTTTTTTTTTTTTTTTTATGTGTCTAACAATGGCTCCAATGAAATATATAGTATTTGTTTCAAATTCTTGTTATGTATTTTGTCTATATGTATAAGCATACTTTGAGGGAGGTTTTGTACACTATGTTTAATATATTGTGGGAATGTTTCCTTTTAATTTACCTTGTAGTCTAGAAATCACAAACTTAACTGGGCTTTTTTGGAGTATGTGTGTCCTCGGCTCACAAATGACTGAGTCGATGTATACACTCGTGCTAAAATTCCCAGTGTAGTACGATATGATGTATGCAGTATTATGTGCTAGACTATTGTCTATATATGTCATAATTGTTTTAGTGGAGTATGTGTGTCCATGACAAGGGTTAGCCTCATACGAAACAGGTTAACCCTTGTTAATGGTTGTTCGTTATACCTGGTGACTTTCAGGTATATGAATGTAATTGTATTAGTTACCATGTCTTCACAAAGGATCCCTGACAATTTTTAAAAGATTTTTTGTTATACCCGGTGATTTCTAAGTGTACGAATCCAATTATATCTGTGTTGAATTCTTCATAGCTGATCAAAATGTGTTTTGATTATGATCCAATGTTTTTAGGTTATATAATGATGTTTCAAACATGTTGTGACAATTTGCTAAGTTGTAATATTTCTTTATAACTTGGTATGCATCGAGCTTGTGACTTTTAGGAAGTGTGTTTTCCTGATATTTTTTGTGCCATAATTGTTTATGAGGTGTTTAATAGATGTCTTGTGTATTCATGCTATAGTATCTTGCATGTTTTTATTGTTTTGAAAACTCTTTGTTAGCTTATAGGTTCATGATTGTTCTAGGAGCTCATTATATCTTTGTAACAGTTAGTATATTTAGTGATCAATTAAATATGTCTAACTATTGCTTAGGTTACGATGTGTTCTCCTTGATAATACATGGACCAATATGATTTGATTTTTGTCTGTTTAACTATAGGTATCGCTTAAATGTCTGATGCGGGTGTAAATACTTGTTAATATTTATGTACATATGTTGCAACAAACTTGTAAACAACTTTTCATGTTTTAGCTACTTGTCTTATATAAAACTATATTTTCGTTGTGTGCAACATCTTATATATACGCTTCATAGAAACACGTGGGTTGAAATTCTCGTTTAAAATAAAAACGAAGAATGTTCTATGGCTCTCATATAACGTGAGTAAACAATGATCAAGATGGTTCCATTTACAGGGGATTTTTGAGGATCAAAAGCAGGTTAAATGTGTGCATATAAAGACATTATGTGTACATATCATTAATAAAATAATGTACAATCTAAACCAATTAGATAAGTAGCCAAAAAGCACACTAGCTAAAATTAATGGCATGGCTTTTGCCTTTCATTTAAGGGCCCCGTTTGATTCCTTCTCCTTTTCTATACTCCGTCTTATCCCGTACGTATTTAAAACTTTTCTTTTGGATGGACAAATCGTAATTGCATTGGTCTTTATTCAAATAGAATGTTTTTATACTTTAATTGATGAAAAAACATTATAAAGTACTGAGAAAAGTTCATTTGTAAATAGTGGGATTAAGCTAAGATTTAATATCAAAACATAAGTTCATGTTTTTTTTCTTGTCTTTTTCTCTTTCTTTTTATTCACTTCTTTTTATATTTTATTTTTATTTCTTTTTTTGTATTTTTTAGCCCTTCAAGTGGGCTTTTTTTGTCTTTTTTGTTTTCTAGTCAAGGTTTGTATTTTTCTTTGCTTTTCTTTTTCTTTTTTCTTGTTCCCTCCTTTTCTATTCACGTTTTTATTATTATTATTATTATTATTATTATTATTATTATTATTTTCTTTTTTCAAGCTTTTTTTTAATAAACAATTTTTTAATTCACTTTTTTTCATTTTTCTTTTTTAAAAAAAAATCACGTTTTTTTTTAATTCACGTGTATTTTTTTTTAATTCACGTTTTTTATTTTAATTCAAGTTTTTTCACTTTCTTACGTTTTCGTCCGTTTTCAGACGTTTTAATTCGTTTTTGTCCGTTTTCATACGTTTATACACGTTTTCGTCCGTTTTCAGACGTTTTTATTCGTTTTTATCCGTTTTCGTCCATTTTTCATACGTTTTCATCCGTTTTTAGACGTGTTTTTACACTTTCATGTGTTTTTGTCCGTTTCATATGTTTTCTTGCGTTTTCTTTCGTTTTCGTCCTATTTTTCATACGTTTTATTCCTTTTTCATACGTGTTTTTATGCTTTCATATATTTTCTTCCGTTTTCATACATATTCTTCCGTTTTCTTATATTCTCGTCGTTTTCATTCGTTTTTGTCCGTTTTTCAATATCTTTGGCCATTCTCAGACGTTTTCATACGTTTCGGAATATCACAAGTGATTATCTGAATATCACAAGTGATATATTGAGTACCACAATTGATATTCTGTGTTTTTGGCCATTCTCAGACGTTTTCATACGTTTCAGAATATCGCAAGTGATATTCTGTGATATTCACATGTGATAGATATTCATAAAATCACAAGTGATATTCAGAATATTATTAGTGATATTCAGAAAATCACAAGTGATATTCTGAATATCAATTGTGATATTCAAAAACGTATGAAAACGAACGAAAATATATGAAAGTGAAAAAAACGTGAATTAAAAAAAACGTGAAAATCACTTGTAATATTCTGAATATCACTTGTAATTTTCTGAATATCACTTGTGATTTTCATGTTACAAAACATTAGTTGAAAATCACTTGTAATATTCAGAATATCACTTGTGATATTATAAATATCACAAGTGATATTCAATTAATGCATTGTAACATTAAAATCACAAGTGATATTCAGAATATCATAAATGATATTTAGAAAATTACAAGTGATGTTCATGTTACAAAACATTAGTTGAAAATCACTTGTAATATTTAGAATATCACTTGTGATTTTTATGTTATAAATCATTAGTTGAAAATCACTTGTGATTTTCTGAACATCACTTGTGATTTTCTGAACATCACTTGTGATTTTCTAAATATCACAAGTGATTTTCATGTTACAAAACATTAGTTGAAAATCACTTGTGATATTCTGAGTATTAAAGAATAATACTTTCGATATTCAGAAACGTATAAAAACATCTAAAAATGGCCGAAAACATTTAGAAATGGACGAAAACATATGAAAATAGATGAAAACGTAAGAAAACGGACGAATACATACGAAAACGGACGAAAATGTTTGAAAACGGACAATGATGTATAAAAATGGACGAAAACGTCTAAAAACGGACGAAAACATCCGAAAACGGACGAAAACGTATGAAAACGGACGAAAACAGATGAAAACGTATGTAAACGGACAAAAACGTATTTAAAAAGATGGAAACATATAAAAACGGACAAAATCATATAAAACGGACGAAAACGTATAAAAACGGACAACAAACTAAGGAAGACTATAAAAACAGCGAAAATTTATAAAAGTAGACGAAAACGTCTGAAAACAGTCGAAAACGTAAAACACGGACGAAAACGGACAAAAACTCCTGAAAACATACGAAAGTGTATGAAAACGGACGAAAACAGTCAAAACGTATAAAACAGACAAAAACGGATGAAAACGTATATAAACGTATAAAAACGGACGAAAACGTTTGAAAACAGACGAAAACGTAAAAAAAACGGACGAAAACGTATAAAAACGGACAAAAACAGACGAAAACGGATGAAAACGTATATAAACGTATATGAACGTATAAAAACGGACGAAAACGTATAAAAACGGACGAAAACGTTTGAAAACAGACAAAAACGTAAAAAAAATTTACGAAAACGTATAAAAACAGACGAAAACGTATTAAAATGGACGAAACGTATAAAACGGGTGAAAACGTAAGAAAACAGACGAAAACGTATGAAAACGAGCGAAAACGTAAGAAAACAGACAAAAAAGTATGAAAACGGACGAAAATGTATGAAAACGAACGAAAACGAAAGAAAACTGACGAAAACGTAAAAAACCGACGAATATGTATAAAAACGCAAATAAAAAAAATACTTGAATTAAAGGGAAAAGAAACGTGAAGTTAAAAAAAAGAACAAAAAAAGAAAGAAAAGAAAAAAGGAAAAAAATAATAATTAAGGTAGACAAAAAGGATAAGAAAAAAAAAAACATGGACTTAGGTTGTCTTATTAAATTTTAGGTTAATCCTCACTATTAGATCAAAATAGATGAATGGTGGGGATTTGTCCCTCAGTTTATAACAAAAACTTAGTTTATAAAATAACTCACCTCATAAAGTACAACACTAAGAGAAATATAATATGTAGTTAAATAACAAAAATACCCATTTTCACAAACATATTTTATAAAATACTGCTAGATGTTTTCAAAAACCAAAAAAACACATAAAATTCACAAAGTTTGTGATTACATGTAATTAATTACATTAATTATTAATTAATTACATTCATTATCAATTAATTGATTGTTTTTTCTTCAAACGATTTCCTTTCCTAATTACATTCATTATCAATGCGATTACACGGTAATTAATTACATTCATTATCAATGCGATTACATGGTAAGTCTTATCCGAAAATTTGGATTTTTTTTAATATCGAAAACTTTGCGAAATTTCTTTAAAAAATGGCAAAGTTTGGGAATTTTATGGGTATTTTGGGTTTTTCAAAAAAAATGGGTATTTTGTGATGTATATTTATGAATATGGGTATTTTTGTTATTTTCCCGTTGAAAATTTAGTTGTATGTGTACGCAATCAGTGATTAACACCTAAACAAACAATTCAGTACCAAAACATCAAATTTATCAATGTATTATGCATTTACACAATGAGTAAATTCATCATGAATTAATTTTTTTATAATTACATGTCAATAATCATATAACTTCATATCACCGTGCAAATATATGTTGCTTACAACCAGATAACCGGATGTAAAAGTTTACAGCAAAGCGCGATAACCGGATGTAAAAGTTTACAGCAAAGCGCGACTCCAACGGCACTGCTTTAAAACAAGTCTTTGAACTTATATAAATCTCTTTATGTGTTTAGGCCAGGTAAGCTAACAGAAAGTGGAATATATGGTGTTAAACTTAAATAAATAAGCAAGTTTAATTTAAGGACTTATGACGCAGAGCTTTTTGGAGCTTTTTGGGTGATAAGCAGTGAGCAATGAGCTTTTTAATTTTTAGTAATTGTTCGGCGAAAGAGAGTTTTGCTATTTTTTAGGAAAACTCATTTTTCCAATGCTTTTTTAAAAAGCTGTGAGCGTCGCTTACACTGCTACTGCTCACAACTACTTTTCAAAAACATACCCTTAAACTATATGATCGTTTAAATGATATTCTAATCATAAAATTCTTCATATCTGTCGCAATCCTTATACTTTATTAATTCACTAGTTATTTAATTCCCTCAACTACTATTAACTTCTTGGCCTCTCCTATAAAGTGCTGTTCATTTTCACCATATAATCACGTACCATTATAACTCTCTTCCAGCAAAATAACTTAAGGTATATATCTACTGGTGTTTATCATAAAATGGTGGGGATCTCGAAATCTGTAGCTACTTCTGTAGAAGATGCCGTAAAAGGTACATAACTATTATTTACTGTCAGGGACGGACCTACATGGATGCCGGGTGTGGCACGGGCTACCCCCAATTTTGGGTCACGCAGTGTAACTTTTTTCAAAATGTGTCGTTTTTTGATATGTGCAACCCCAACATTTGTGCTATTTTCTTTATAGTGCAACTTTAACTTAGGGATTTTTTTTTTTTTTTTTTTTTTTTTTTTTTTTTTTTGTATGTATGAGTTTTAGAAATTATGATAGAAAAAAACTTGTGCAACACCCTACAGAAAATCCTGGTTCGTCCTTGTTTAACTCTTACACGTTTATTTCTGTCCAATTCTTATAGGTTGTTATATATGTATATGTAATGAAGACATCCATATATGCACTAAATTAACCGACTACCTAAATCACTCTGAGTTATATGAAGTGATTGTGATGTTAGAATGATTCTGCTTGAAATCGATACCGTCAACTTTTGAAAACGGTTAATGTATTGTTAATTTATGCTTCTGATGAATGATGGAAAGTATTAATTTGACAAAAACTAAGGATATGTAAATATGTAATATGTAATATCGATTTGACACTGCACTTTTGGCAAATGTCTTATTGGTTTTTTTATAACCAGCATTTTTTTAAAAAACTTGCAAACATTCTCTCATATATATTTCTGTTGCTGTTTCTGCAGCTTATAAGACACAAGTCTCTCGCAATGAGAATATTGCAAAACTTCAAGCTGGTTACCTCTTTCCGGAGGTATTATTCCTATCATTGTTAAACATTGTTAATAGTGTGGATTTAAATCTGTTGTTATTATTGATTTGGAAATGAGACTAAGATACATTTCATGTGCTGAGTTATAGATTCGTAAAAGGGTTGGTGCACATAAGTTGAAATACCCCGATGCAAAAATGATAAGCCTTGGCCTAGGCGATACCACCCAGCCCATTCCAGAAGTTATTAGTTCTGCCATGGCAAAGGTATGATCACTTTTTTCACATATTTCTACCATATGTTTCGCATCCATTTTATATTAGTTTATGATGGTGTATCGATAACATGGTGAACCTTAACCTTTTTGGTTAAAAATCAAAATTCATTTTGCCAAGCTACTATTACAACAAAATTATAAAGCATAATCTTCAAGATGAAGCAGAAATAAGCTGTAAAAGTAAGTATGGATGTGGGGGCTGTTAGTCGAACCCATCATATAGTTTGTATCTTTGTAACGGGCCTGAGCCCGACATCTAGATTATTCTTTAATGCTCGGCTAACAGGGGCTTGCATGTCTTTACTTGACATGGTTCTTTGAAACACATTCACCATGTGTTTTTAAGGGTCGTTGTGCAACGACCGGAGCTAAATTACTAAAAAAACTTACGTACATGACCAAATAATATATTGTACATATAGACATGCGAGAACTTAACCCAATATTATACTCGTACCTATCATATATATATCACTCATTCCACAATTCATTATTAATTAATGTGTGTACCCAAAATTGCTGAAAATAAACACCAATATTCTTCTTAATTCTTATAGAATACCACCAATTCCAAAATTTCGTGTCATATTATTCACACAAAGTTTGATACTTTCATATTTCTGCATGATAGAGAGCATTGGCGTTATCAACAATTGAGGGTTACAGTGGATATGGAGCTGAAAAGGGTGATACGGTACACATAACTTACAGTAGTCTTTGTTAAGTATAATTACGTCATAAAGCTATCATGTATACATATTATAAATTGGTCATCTATATACTTTGAACTTTAGCTATTTTTAACTAACTATATATCTAAAATAAAATAAAATAAAATAAAGCTCAATAACATTTATATGCCATTTATATGTTCAGCAACTGAGAGCTCGACTTGCTTCAACGTTTTATTCAAGTCTTGGCATAGATGAAGATGACATATTTGTATCTGATGGTGCAAAATGTGGTATTTCTCGCCTTCAGGTTTGTGTTTTTGTTCACTTTATCGCTCTTTTCCTACTTTTTATAAGAATTATCTCCGATATCAACATGAATATCAATCTTTGTGGCAGCTCTTATTTGGATCTAATGTTACAATGGCGGTACAAAGTCCAGCATATCCGGTAACCATATCCTTATATAGCATTGTTTATTTTCACAGTTCAATGACCAAGTTATGTTTTATTTTATTAATTTTTCATTTTTCCTTAATTTCAGGCGTATGTAGATTCAAGTGTGATTATGGGCCAAACAGGGGAGTTCCAAAAGGATGTTAAGAAATATGCAACTATCGAGTACATGGAATGTACTCCAGAGAATGATTTCTTTCCTGATTTGTCTAAAGTTTCTCGGACAGACGTAATTTTTTTCTGTTCACCAAACAATCCAACAGGTTATGCTGCTCCAAGGGAACAACTAATTCAGTTAGTAAAGTTTGCTAAGAACAATGGATCCATCATAGTCTATGATTCAGCGTATGCCATGTATGCGTCAGACGACACCCCTAGATCGATCTTTGAAATCCCTGGAGCCAAAGAGGTAGGTTCAATCTATAAACACATAAAAACAAAGGTGACACCACCAATATTGATAGATACACCACCACATGTGCTTGGTTCATCTTGTGCCTTAGTGGTGTATGCATCAATTTTGGTGGTGTGCAAATTATCTCATCAATAAAGAGGAATGTCCCTGCTAAAAACTATTTGCAAATATGATCCCAATTGTATTGGTTCATTGAACATGCATGTAATAATAGGTAAATTACGTATTTTATTTCAAAACAATTGATATTTATTTTTGGTCTTTAAACGGTAAGGAACTAATGACCAGATGTGAAAACAAAGACTGTCGATATGAACAATTTTCATTATTTTTTATCAGACTTTGTGGATACTTTCTGTAGTTTTCTCTGCAAAAGTTAATTTTCTAGAATTTTTACGTTTTGAGTGTGACAGGTCGCAATTGAAATAGCATCTTTCTCCAAGTATGCTGGATTTACGGGAGTTCGTCTTGGTTGGACTGTAGTGCCAAAAGAACTTAAATATTCAAATGGGTTTTCTGTTGCTACAGACTATAACCGCATCGTTTGTACTAGTTTCAATGGTGCATCAAACATTGCCCAAGCTGGTGGCCTTGCTTGCCTTTCCCCTGAAGGTCTTGAGGTAATTAGCTTACAATGGTAGTAGTTTGGTAATTAAAATTGCACCAATGAGATGGTTTGGTAATATGTGTAAGTATATGTGGATTTGCTATTTCACCGGTGGAATTTATCACAAATGTTATTCAAATTGCTGCAGGCTATGCGTGAAATGGCTGGATTCTACAAAGAAAACACACAAATTATACTGAATACATTTAAATCACTAGGTTTTAAAGTCTATGGTGGAAAAGATTGCCCATACGTTTGGGTTCACTTCCCAGGCCAAAGTTCATGGGACGTGTTCAATGACATTCTTGAGCAGACCC
The DNA here is from genome assembly GCA_030686995.1 of Artemisia argyi. Taxonomy (NCBI): domain Eukaryota; kingdom Viridiplantae; phylum Streptophyta; class Magnoliopsida; order Asterales; family Asteraceae; genus Artemisia; species Artemisia argyi. The sequence continues at coordinate 142,058,654 of CM060696.1, read as the reverse complement.
ACGTGGTCACCTTGCCTGGTAATGGTTTCGGACCAGGTGGTGAAGGGTTCATTAGAGTAAGTGGTTTTGGTCATAGGAACAATGTTTTGGAAGCATGTCAGAGGTTTAAAAAGTTGTATAAGTTACCAACAAAAGAAGCTTGATACAGCCATCTATGTTGTCGAGTGATAGAACACTCTCAATAAGTGTTTCATGATTAAGTCGTCGGTTATGCCATAAAGTGTTTCTATTGAGTTATTGTAATTTATAATCGTTGGAAAGGCTTGATTTCTATGGAGCTTAACGTTATTGTGATTGAACTTATATTTAAATTGTTTCAAGTGGCCATTATTTGGAGTGTGCAAGTGTAACAAACCAGTACTGATGTTTATATATAGTACCGATATACTGAATTTCATGAGAAGAAATATTGGTAGTTATTCCGAAAGCTACCATATTTTGCATTATATGATGGAACCCAAATTTAGACATATAAACTGTGCTTGAGGTCTTTTTTCAGTTTCAAAAACTATCCATCCATTTTAACCCAATAGGGTATGGGCCGCACCAGTTCTCTTGTTTGTTTCATACGGAGAATCAGCATTCAGTTTGATTTTCACATATTGGAGGGAAAAATCAAGCATCAAGGGATGCTCTTTTGTATTGCAGACTATCGCTCGTGACTACTTGTGGAGAATCAAGGCAAGGATGTATGGGCTAATGGCTAATCCCTGTGTAAGCCTAATTTTACTCGAAAATAGTTTGTGTTTCCCATTGCGGTCCATATGTGGGTATTCATCTGTTGTACATATCTCATATAATTTATCTCCCTAGTATTCCTTTATCATTTAGGGTCCTCTAAATCAACTTGCATAAGACGCTATCACGTGTTGGAAAATCGTATGCAATTTTAAATTGTACCTTTAATAATAAACAGTATCAAAGTGTAATAAGTATATTATTAGTGGCGGAAGCGTAAAATATTTAATTGCATACAAAAGAGTTTTTACAAAGTGGTTTTAATTGTATCATATGCATGTCGTGTAAAGAATGATCATGAAATCTAGAATCCAACTTATGATTTCTCTATCGATATCTATGCTAGCACTTCACCCATAGATTTCTACGTCCAATCACAAACAACACGAAAAACATTGCTTGCTTGTAAATCCTTAAGGTCGCAACCCTAAGGATGGTGGTTGTAGTCGATCAACCAAAACAACCTTGAGCTTAGGGCTGTTTGGTTAAGGTTGTTCGATTTTTGTCGTGCAATTGAATCACAAGAAAGTGTGTGTGTCGTGTTTACATGTATTTATAAAGCAACTATTTGGGAAATTCGTCATTGTAAGGCATATTTTTTTCAGATCATGAAGGGTTTTCGTAAAGACTTTCAAAAATTATTTTAACTCAGTGTTACAAAGGAGATTAGCATCGGTGGATACCAAAAGCAGCATTGGTTGCGCGTTTTGATTGTACTGACCATATAAAAAGCTACACGTGCTCTCGGACTTTTATTTGTAGATTGGTTTGTAATGTATACGTGGATTACTAGCTAAGGTTTTTTTTAAAAAACTTTATATTCGATCACCGAAAACCGTAAAGTTTTGCTTGTTTGTCAACACTTTCCCGGGTGTGTTCTTCCGATCTAACTATTCATAAAGAGTTAAACTTTTCGAAAGAGTTAGAAGCTTAATATTTCATTTTAAATTATAACTTTTACTCTAATCACAAGCACAAACTTGTCCAATCAAAACTGACATAAAACTATGAATAAAAAGAACGAGCAAAGTTCTTTCAAAATTTGTAAAATAAAATAGTACATATGAGTCCATCACAGTATAGTCTCAAAAAGGAAACCATGTAGCAATTAAACTTGTTTTAGCCATTCACCGATTTGTCCGGTCACTTAAAGATAGAAAAATTCCAATATCTATAAAATTTGTGCCCGAAAAAACAGGATCATAGATTATGTGAATATTGGTGATTGAATGTATATATTTAACTCGTAATAATGAACTTTTTGATGGTAGAATGTGTTAACAATGAACTTAGAGGTGGGTTTGAAATTTAAAATAGAGAAAAATACTATTCTACATGTAACGTGAGTAAATAAGAGTGGAAGTTGTGGTGACAAGCCAAAATTACTCAATTGGGGCTACGGGTGTCACATCAACCCAACAACTCTTCACAACTAACCCCTCCTCAGTCCTCATTCACAACTAACCTCAACTTACTCATTTGAAGCCACCACTTACACCTTTATTTTATTTATCACACACATACAAAAAAAAAAAAAAAAATGTCAGATGATACCTTCGTTGTGCACATGAGCAAGAGGGAAGTGAGGAGGGATGAGAAGGTTGGGATGGTGTGGTGAAGAGATGTGACTTACTCACTTGGATAGCCACGTAGGAGGCGAGACAAACTAACGAGCCACACCCTTGGCTCTAATGATCGACATGGTTTCATGTATCGAGGATTTTTGAGGATCAAAAGCAGGACAAAACGAAAAAATAAAAAAATAAAATAAAATAAAAAAATAATAAAAATAATAAAAAAATAAAAAGAAAAATAGGTATAGGTAGAAATGTAGTTTTTAATTAATTATATGTGTTGCAGTCTTGCAGATAAACACGTTATGTGTACACATATCAATAAAATAATGTATAACCATTTATCAAATTACTCAATTAGATAAGTGTGAAAACTCACACTAGCTAAAATAGTAAAATGGCATGGCTTTTGCCTTTCATTTAAAGGCCCCGTTTGATTCCTTCTCTTTTTATATATCTTATCTTTTTAATATTTTTGTTTTGGATTGACATATCTTAATTTTTATTGTTTTTATTCAAATGAATGATTTCATGCTTCTATTTATGAAATCTTTTTAATATTTTTGTTTTGGATTGACATATCTTAATTTTTATTGTTTTTATTCAAATGAATGATTTCATGCTTCTATTTATGAAGAAAACATTATAAAGTACAACACTAAGAGAGATATATGTGGTTTATGATTTGAAAAGTTGGTTGTATGTACAACGGATAATTAATTTATGTAATCAATGAATAAGTAAAAGCATAATGAATCAATTTTTTTATGATTACATGCCAATATTCATATAACTTATAAGTTCATATCAGCGGGATACAAATTTATGTTGTTTGCAACTATTTAACTGAATATAAAAGCATACAGCAAAGAGGAATATATAATGGTCAAAAAATGAAAATAATAAACAAATTTTAACTACTTCAATAATAGGATGTAAACTGTATATGATTGTTAAAGTGATATTCTAATTATAATAATTCTTCATATCTGTACGTCACAATATAATCCTTATATTTAAGTCTATTAATTCCATATTTATTTAATCCTTTCAACTACTGTTAGCTTCTAGGCCTTGTCCTATAAAGTCCTGCTCATTTTCACCATAAACGTACCAGCAATAACACTCTATCTCTTCCAGCAAAATAACTTAAGGTATATATCTACTAGGTAGTGTGCATCCTAAAATGGTGGGGATCTTGAAATCTGTAGCTACTTCAGTAGAAGATGCAGTAAAAGATAAGACTGGTAATTATAATTCACTCTTACACGTTTATTTTCGCCTAATTCTATGAGGACATTAATACGTACACCATTCTTCTCTATGTATGCACTAGATTAACCGAGTACTTAAACTTATAAATTTATACTTACGGTTTTTCTAACGACATTTTATTATTGAAAAATAGCAAACATTCTCATATACAGTATATTTTTGTTGTTGTTTCTGCAGCTTATAAGACACAAGTCTCTCGCAATGAGAATATTGCTAAACTTCAAGCAGGTTACCTCTTTCCGGAGGTATCTACTATATATCATTGTCGAACATTGTTGATAATTCAGAGTACTATGGATATAAAATCTGTTGTTATTATTGATTTGGAAATGAGACTAAGAGTCTAAGATACATTTTATGTGCTGAGTTACAGATTCGTAAAAGGGTTGGTTTACATAAGTTGAAATACCCTGATGCAAAAATGATAAGCCTCGGCCTTGGCGATACCACTCAGCCCATTCCCGACGTTATTAGTTCTGCCATGGCAAAGGTATGAAGATCACTAGGAAAATTTGTGTCATACTTACGCATACAGTCGCACAAAGTTTGATGGTTTCATATGTCTACATTGTAGAGAGCATTGGCCTTATCGACTATTGAGGGTTACAGAGGATATGGAGCTGAAAAAGGTGAAACGGTACGCATAAGTTCTAGTCTTTGTTAATTATAATTACGTCATAATTCTAAAAGCTATCATGTATGATTATTTTAAAGTGGTCCTCTGTATTCATGAATTTCAGCTATTTTTAAGACCTTATATATCTAAAATCAAAATTAATAGCTCATTAATATTTATGTGCCATTTATATGCTCAGCAACTGAGAGCACGACTTGCTTCAACGTTTTATTCAAGCCTTGGCATAGATGAAGATGATATATTTGTATCTGATGGTGCAAAATGTGGCATTTCTCGCATTCAGGTTTGTGGTTTTGTGTAATATTTATCATTATTTTAGTAGTACATTTTAGTAAAATCATCTCCGATATCAACATTTTTGTCAATTTTTCTGGCAGGCCTTATTTGGGCCTAATGTTACAATGGCGGTACAAAGTCCAGCGTATCCGGTAACCATTTCAATGATTTCATTATTCTACATCGACTAATTTCACAGTTCAAAGACCAAGTTTTATCTTTATTTTTATTTTCATTTCCCCTTACAGGCTTATGTAGATTCAAGTGTGATTATGGGCCAAACAGGGGAGTTCCAAAAGGATGTTAAGAAATATGCGACTATCGAGTACATGGAATGTACTCCAGAGAATGATTTCTTTCCGGATTTGTCTAAAGTTTCTCGGACAGACATAATTTTTTTCTGTTCACCAAACAATCCAACAGGTTATGCTGCTTCAAGGGAACAACTAATTCAGTTAGTAAAGTTTGCTAAGAACAATGGATCCATCCTAGTCTATGATTCAGCATACGCCATGTATGCGTCAGACGACACCCCTAGATCGATCTTTGAAATCCCTGGAGCCAAAGAGGTAGGTTCAAACTATAAACACATAAAAACAAAGGTGACACCACCAACATTGATGGATACACCACCACATGTGCTTGGTTCATCTTGTGCCTTAGTGGTGTATGCATCAATTTTGGTGATGTGCAAATTATCTCATCATTAGTTTGTGAATATAAGGAGGAATGTCCTTGCTAAAAACTATTTGCATAGGTAAATTACGTATTTTATTTTATTTTTTTTAAATTGATATTTATTTTTGGTCTCTGAAGGGTAAGGGACTAATGACTGAATGTGTCAACAAACACTGAAAACAGGTTCATTATGCAAATAGTGTCGATAGAAACAAGTATTATCAGACGTTGTGGAAAATTTTTGTAGTTTTCTCTACAAAAGTTAATTTTCGAAAAATTTCTAGAGCCAAATAAGCATTTACTGGACTTTGTTCATGCATTTTTATGTTTTTGAGTGTGACAGGTTGCAATTGAAATAGCATCTTTCTCCAAATATGCTGGATTTACGGGAGTTCGTCTTGGTTGGACTGTAGTGCCAAAAGAACTCAAGTATTCAAATGGGTTTTCTGTTGCTACAGACTATAACCGCATCGTTTGCACTAGTTTCAATGGTGCATCAAACATTGCTCAAGCTGGTGGCCTTGCTTGCCTTTCCCCTGAAGGTCTTGAGGTAATTAGCTTATGATGGTAGTAACATACCTTGCAAAATGATCTAGTTTGGTAATTAAAATTGCACCAATGAGATGGTTTAGTAATATGTGTAAGTATATGTGGATTTGCTATTTTGCTGGTGAATTTTAAGTTTTTAACACAAATGTTATCCTAATTGTCGTAGGCTATGCATGAAATGGCTGGATTCTACAAAGAAAACACACAAATTATATTGAATACATTTAAATCACTAGGTTTTAAAGTATACGGTGGAAAAGATTGCCCATACGTTTGGGTTCACTTCCCAGGCCAAAGTTCATGGGACGTGTTCAACGACATTCTTGAGAAGACACACGTGGTCACCTTACCTGGTAATGGTTTCGGACCGGGTGGTGAAGGGTTCATTAGAGTAAGTGGTTTTGGTCATAGGAACAATGTTTTGGAAGCCTGTCAGAGGTTCAAAAAGTTGTACAAGTTAACAACAAAAGAAGATTGAGACAACCTTTCTTAGTAGTAAAACATTTTCAATAAGTGCTTCAATCCATGATTGAAGTCGTCGGCAATGGCATAAAGTGTTTCTAGTTATTGTAATTTTCTAATTGTTGGAAAGGCTTGATTTCTATGGATCTTAATGTTATTGTGATTGTTTCAAATGGCCATTGTAGTGTGAAAGTGTACAAAATTAATTAAGTATGATATATCCCTCTCCACCACACTGCATTTCATCAGAAGTAAGTAATATTAAGCTGTCCTATTTCACATTATCTAATATCCTAAAACAAGATGTAATTTACTCATAAAAAAATGTATCACTTGTTACTCCTCTCACTTTCATCCCAAAAATGAAATTAAAGTTTTGGCACCAAAAACCTCCCAATTTCCTTTACTTTCATTTTACTTTCCCTCCCCTGAAAAACCAAAATACATTTTTGTTTTCTTCACTTCCTTTCACTTTTCACTCAAAATCAAAACTTTAGGCTGGGCGCAGAAGAGCACCTCAACCAATTCGTTGACCCACTTGATTGTACTTGATTGCCCTACTGTGGCATGTTAGTTGCGATGTGGTCGAGCGTTTTCTTTTATTGATTTGGGTCGTGCCTGCGGCCGAAATATTATATGTTTTGTGTGTGTTAATTAATTAAAAAGAAAAAACTCATATGACGGATAAAATGAAGGTCGTCCATTGTCACCTGAACTTAAAACAGGTCTAACCTGCAAAAAAGAAATTTGTGCAAGGACCATTGGTACAAATCCAACAAAATCATATCAATTAGGGCTTCACATTCCAACAAAAACACACACAACTGGCTGCGCTGAGCTTCTAACTAGTACTACTATCCATTTTGAACCCAAATCATTTCCCGAAATCAAAAAACATGTCAGCTATTAACCACAGCCACTTGACAACAACTTCACTCTCATCAACTTCTTCATTCTTTGCTCAAAACACTTTCGATGTTGTCAGGTATTAATCAAATTACTTTTTATTGTTACTTAGGTATTGAAGATTGTTTATAATTAATTTATCTTGCAGGAGTCAAGTTGTGAGTGTGCCTCGTAAAAAAGTTGGGGTTTGTAAATGTGTAGCTACTTCCCAAGCTGAACAAACTGGTAATCATGACTTTTTGTTGTTTTTTGTTTGACTGGTTTTTAATGACCTGAGTTAGTTTGATTGTTTTCGACATTGTGAATTGGCGAAACCGTGTCGATATTTGTATGGATGTAATTATATGAAGTTGTTTGGGGAAAATTAATTGGAGAAAGTCAGAAAACAATGCAAGTGGTAAGGCGCACGTGGTACCGTATTTAGTCCAATGTACATTTATGTATTCATCCGAGGAACTTAAAACATAGAAGATGTGTAAAAATCTGTCTAGTTCTAAGTTTGATTACACTAAGCAGCAGTCAAGTGAATTTCTGGGTGTGTTTGGCATAAGTAGTAGTAGCAGAGTGAACAGTAGCTGTCTTTTTTATAAAAACGTTTGGTAATGTAGCGGTGTAATCATAATGTGTAAAACAACTCCTAAATGCTCAACGCTCCTAAATAAGTGCCACAATTTGCACATAAGGTGTTACGCCTAGATGCGCCCGTTGAATGAGTGTCAGACTGATGTAGTGTCTATTCAGTTATTTCAATTACATGCCCCACCAGTTTCCTATATGTGTCTCATATTTAAGCATATCCCTTAGATTGGTTGGGATTAAAATGCAGCAGCACCCGAGGAGTCTCCATTATAATACTAAAATCCTTAACAATCATAATCTAACTATTATAAATTTCTGTCTATCGTACTGTCTTTGCTTTGCGATTTGATTGGCCAAACTTTCAGCTATGTATTGTTATTTCTGCAGCTTACAAGACGCAAGTCTCCCGTAATGGTAACATTGCTAAACTTCAAGCCGGTTACCTCTTTCCAGAGGTACTTGATCACTGTTATATGTTACATATATCTCCAAATGTGAATGTTAAACTCTGATCCTCATCTTTTTTATAATCTGAATCACAGATTGGCAGAAGGAAGGCTGCACATATGCTGAAATATCCTGAAGCAAAAGTGATAAGCCTTGGAATTGGTGATACTACTGAACCCATTCCAGAAGTCATTACTTCTGCTATGGCTAAGGTATGATTTCACTTTGTTTTATTTTCTTGTCTGTATTTTTTGTAGATTTTGTTTTTTAATTAAATTCTGTTATAATTCTATGTTTGGCAGAGAGCACTTGAGTTATCGACTGTTGAGGGTTACAGTGGATATGGAGCTGAACAAGGTGAAAAGGTATGTCTAGTTGATAATCTTTGCTGATTATAATTACGACTTTATGGCTGTTGAGTATACTTGTTTGAATTGGTTTAATATATCAAGTATACGCATTTGAACTGGTTTAGTACATAGTTATTTATGTGTCGTATGTATGTTAGGAACTAAGGGCTCGACTTGCTTCAACGTTTTATCCAAACCTTGGCATAGAGGAAGATGACATATTTGTATCTGATGGTGCAAAATCTGACATTTCCCGTCTTCAGGTTCGCGTTTGTGCTCATAAGCTTGTTTGTATTTGTGCATCTTATTGTTCTTTTTTACTTATAGTATAATCGTCCGTGTTATCAACATTTATTCACCCATATTTCATTACAAGAAAAGAAAATAACATCATTTTGCCGCTGATCTCTACTCTTATTTATCCTTGTGGCAGGTCTTATTTGGCTCTAATGTTACAATGGCGGTGCAAGATCCATCATATCCGGTAACCAATATATGATTCTGTGTCGGTTATTTTTACTTGTGGGACTTTCGACCCATCCACTCTTAGGTTAGCTGAAATTTTGTTTTATCTCTAATGTGTCAAACGGACAATCACCAAAATTAGCCTAAAAGGTAACATGTCATGAGTCGAATGAATCCAAAGTCACCAAAAGTGTGTAAAACCACATAAATTTTTTTATTTAGAACTATAGGCTATTTTAAAAAATATAATCATATTAAATACACTGGTTATTAATTAATAAATTTATTGGAAAGTCGTAATGCTAAGAGGGAAGAAGTTGGCTACTGAAAAGCTAATTGTTGCCAGACCATTTGCGCTTTAAACTTAGTTTCATCATCCTTGCCTTTTGCAGGCTTATGTAGATTCAAGTGTGATTATGGGTCAAACAGGGCAGTATCAGAAAGATGTTGAAAAATTCGCGAAAATTGAATACATGAAATGTACTCCAGAGAATGATTTCTTTCCTGATTTATCTAAAGTTGCTCGTACAGACGTCATATTCTTCTGTTCACCAAACAATCCAACGGGTTCTGCTGCATCAAGGGAGCAACTGATTCAGTTGGTGAAGTTTGCTAAAGACAATGGGTCCATCATAGTTTACGATTCAGCCTATGCCAAATATATTTCAGACGACACCCCTAAATCAATCTTTGAAATCCCTGGAGCCAAAGAGGTACAAACAAGACTTATTAACATATAGATTAGAATTTCATAAACGGATTTCATTAGAAGATGCAATTTGACCCTCATTCACTCTAATTTGGGTTGCTTTTGATTTCCAACACGTCAAATGGGTGATATTGAATAGTTTTGCTTAAACATGAGCAGTTTACATGGGTCTGACGTGTCAAATAGGCCAAAGTCACCAAATTATTCTCAAATCCATAAATACACTTAACATTAATAAAACACAAAGAAAAGAGAGGGAAAATTACCACTTTGGACATAAGTATTTACTCGCACTAACGATGCATTGATTGGATATTGTTTAACCAACACTCACAAATGTCTTTTTCATCTGTTTTTGTGTGTGTGGCAGGTTGCAATTGAAACTGCATCTTTCTCCAAGTACGCTGGATTTACAGGAGTTCGTTTAGGTTGGACCGTAGTCCCAAAAGAACTTAAGTTTTCTGATGGATTTCCTGTGGCTAAAGACTTCAATCGCATTGTTTGTACCGGCTTTAATGGTGCGTCAAACATCGCTCAAGCTGGTGGTCTCGCATGCTGTTCTCCCGAAGGTCTTCAGGTTCGTTAATACTTTATACTGTTAGCAACCAACACAGTATTTTTCGTTGGTGTTTTATAAATTTATATCATAAACGTGTTTCTTATTTGCAGGCTATGGATCAAGTGGTTGGTTTCTACAAAGAAAATACACAGATTATAGTGGATACATTTACTTCACTAGGTTTTAAAGTATATGGAGGGGTACATGCTCCATACGTCTGGGTTCACTTCCCAGGCCAAAGCTCATGGGACGTTTTCAGTGAGATTCTCGAGAAGACTCATGTTGTGACCACACCTGGTAGCGGGTTTGGGCCTGCTGGCGAAGGGTTTGTTAGGGTCAGCGCCTTTGGTCACCGGGACAATGTGTTGGAAGCATGTAGGAGATTCAAGGAGCTTTACAAGTAAGAAAATGAATCGACGTTTTGTAGTTCCAAACCATTTAATAAATCTGATGTTGGCATCAAGCTTTTTTGTTGATTTAGTGCATGTTTAGAGTCGTAAATTATGTTTGATCTCTGTAGAGCTCAAGCTTATTGTGATTCTGCTTTAAATTGTTTCAAGTAATCATTGCAATTTGGAAATGTAGAAAACCTCACTTTTTGAATGTCGGATTTGGTAGATGTTTTTTGCACCAGAGCATCTCCCTTGTATGTTTGCTATTGTCTAATACTGGTACGTAGATTGGCAAAATAGGCGGGTTTGGTAATAGGTAAAAAAGGTAATTTTGAAACTGGTTTGGTCGGATTGGCCTGAAACAATGTTGAAAATCTTAGAAAATAGTTATCTTGGTAATTATTATGATTACAAATACTCTAATAATCTACTGTAGTATCTTTAATAAAGACATATAAAAGGTCATATCCCCCTTAAATATACATTTGTGTGCATGCTCGACCCATTTGAAATGTTTCCTTTAAAGATTTTTTCTTAAACCGTTTGATTTGCTAGACAAAACATAATCTGCAACAACCTTTTTAGTAGCAAATGGGTCTAAATTGTCTACTCAATTTAGGTGAATTACATGACACTATGACACTGTCATTTGTATCGAAGACTGCCATTAGAATCCCTCAAGTAATAACCCAAGTAACAATAACTTATTCATTTGCAAATGGGTCTAAATTGCATACCCTACTTTAAAATACTGCACCTCTGGTAAAATAAGTTGACAACCCAAATGTTAGTAACAAAACATTCAAGTAAAATATATGAAGAGTCTAAAAGAACTCAATCATGATTTACACAACATGTTAATGAAGTAAATAGCATAACCTCTTTCAGAATATAGGTATTAAATTTAAAAAATACAGATGAAATTCATAGAATAAACAATCAGTCACTTTGTGGAGTCGGTGGTGTAGCCATAGATAGAGCTCTGTGTATGACTACTTTGTGAAACTGCAGACGCTTGAAGGTTTGAATATGGTGTGAAGTAAGTTGGCACTGGCATATTTACCGGCAGATTGGGTAGTGGGGATTGAAAATTAAGAACACTAAGCGCTTCCCTAATCGAAGGCCTAAAACCACTGTCAGGATGTGCACACCACAACCCGACAATCATCAAACGTTCCATTTCATTCTGATTATAATCTCCTTCAAGTCTACTGTCGGCTGCTTCTAGAACTCTCCGCTGGCCATAAAGATCCCAAACCCATTCCACTATTCTTATTCTACCCTTTTCTGCCTTAAGCTCCATCGGCTTCCTTCCACATGCTATTTCTAAAGCCACAACTCCAAAACTGTAAACATCTGTTTCCCTACTGGCTTGACCGGTCATGACACACTCTGGAGCCATGTAACCCATGGTCCCAGCGATGACCGTGGTCTGTGAACCCTTGTCATGGTCCACAAATCTAGCCAGACCAAAGTCACCAAGTTTAGCATTGAAATTTGAATCCAACATAACATTGCTTGACTTGATGTCACGATGTACCACACATTTTTCCCATTCTGCATGAAGATAAAGCAGAGCTGACCCTAAACCTTTAGCTATATTGTACCTCACGGGCCATTTTAACATGCTTTTGTTGTAAAACAAATGGGAGTCCAAGCTACCGTTTAGCATGAATTCGTATACGAGGAGTAACTCTTTCTTTTCGTGGCACCAACCAACTAGCTGGACTAAGTTTCTGTGACGTAATTGACTAATGGTTTTAACTTCTGATGCATACTCTTTTATGCCTTGGTGAGATTCACGTGACACCCTTTTGACTGCAACGTATGAGTCCATCTCTTTAATGAATCCTTTATAAACCCCACCAAACCCACCTTCGCCGAGCTTTTGTTGCTCTGCAAAATTACTCGTGGCTCGGGCCAGTTCTTTGTATGAAAACTTTTTTGCGCCGGTACCCTTTTCGAATTCACTATCCAACACAAAAATATCATCTTCTGTTTCATATCTTTTCCTCCTCCTTAACATAAACAAGCCCAAACCCAACCCTATAAACAAAACAATCCCAATCACCAAACCGATTACTTGTCCACTTTTACTTTTTTCCGGTTTGGGCTCAGGTTTAGGGCTAGCAGCAGTCTCTGGTTCCGGGTCCATTGTGCTCTCATTGATGCCTAAATTTGAACTAAAAGCCCATTTGTATATACTATTTATAACCGTAGTATCCCCGGTTGCTCCTGAAAACCCAAACATAACCCACTCAGGCAAATGCTCCCTTAGATCAACGATGTAGGAAACCCGCTGGTACAGACGTCCTTTCTGATTAAAGCCGGTGAACACGACACTAAGCTTATTCAAACTAGCATCATACCTTATTAACGCAGTGTATATTTCCCCTTCTTCAATCCTACTCCGCCATGTCAAATTCTTTACCGACTCCATAGAACTAATATCAATCCCAACATGTTCTTTTTTCGGATCCCACTTATTCTTAAAAACATCAAATTCAACAGCAACAAACGGGTTTCCACTAGAGTTCAACGCCTGGTCATCACTAGTGAGTCCTAATGTGCCACTACTCCTGACATTATCAGGAATTCTGGACCCGTTTGGTGCAAGAAAGAAAGCAAGTCCATCACCATACTTAGAACTATTAAGAGAATTGATCGTGAAAGTAAACCTGGTTGAGAAGTCGCTGAGGTTCCGTGAACCATGGTCCCAAAGATGAAAAGGTTCAGAATAAGTAGCTCTGCCAATGCTAACTGATGCACTAACATCACGTTGGTTTGTAGTGAGTTGGATTGCATTGTTTGAAGGGTACGCATCTCGTTCATATATTATATCTCCGTCGTTTGGGCTGAAACCATTTTTCTGAAATGATAACGCGGCGGCATAAGGAAGTGTATGAATGAGTATGATGGTGGTAATGAGTAAATAAACCATAGCCATGTTTGGAAGAAGGTTTTAGAGTACTAATGGCATGCACCATATACTACTGGCTATGTTGGATTTGTAAGGTTTAGCCAGCAACACTCAACTCAGTCAACCATTGATTAAAGAAAATGCTGTGTTTCTCTTTTTTTTTTCTTTGTAAATTTTGAAATAGTCAGTCACATGAAGCCGGCTAAATTAGCTGTACTTTAACTTTCAAATTTAGTGATTTTGTATTTGCATATATGGATTCTAACATTATAATGATGCCGAAAAAATGGCAAAAACAAACACATTTGGTGACTTGTGAATGTTATTTACAAGGGTAAATTGCAAAAATGGTCCTTAACGTTTCACGAAATTGCAAAAACGGGACCGAGACAAAAAGTAGCGCAAAAAAGACACCAACGTTCCACATTTTCGCAAAATCGCCACCGAGATGCCTTTTCCGTTAATTTTCCCGTTAAGTGCCACGTAGTTGAGGGTAGTATCGTCATTTCATGTCCTTTTTTATCTCCCGCCAACTTTCGGGGGACTATTTTTTGTGAAAAGGTCTCTCAATGGCTAATTTGCAAAGTTATTTTCAGGTTTCATATTAAATTGTCAACGCCTTCACACACACACACACAAGCAGAAAAACACACACACACCCGTAATCAAATAATTATCATTCCCTTTTCCAGTAACATGTCTCGTTGTCTTGATCTCGTGGTTGCTTGCAACTCGTTTGTTTGCCTAAGCATCCTCATCAACCCCCTCATCTTTCTCATATGAGCTGACTGAATCCTCCTAAGCTTGTTCACATTGGCCCTTGCAGTTCTCGAGCCCCTTATGTTTTGGAGCTCCAAAATCAGGTCCCCCCTAAGACAGAGCATATTAGACAGCTTTTGGCACCTACTCATGATCAACTCTTGTGAATGATGAATGTCCTCCTCAACCTCTCGCCGGTAATGGGTTAGCATCATTTCCGATATGACAAACGAGTTGCAAGCAACCACGAGATCAAGACAGCGAGACATGTTACTGGAAAGGGAATGATAATTATTTGATTACGGGTGTGTGTGTGTTTTTCTGCTTGTGTGCGTGTGTGTGAAGGCATTGACAATTTAATATGAAACCTGAAAATAACTTTGCAAATTAGCCATTGAGATTGTCTTTTCACAAAAAATAGTCCCCCGAAAGTTGGCGGGAGATAAAAAAAGGACATGAAATGACGATACTACCCTCAACTACGTGGCACTTAACGGGAAAATTAACGGAAAAGGCTTCTCGGTGGCGATTTTGCGAAAATGTGGAACGTTGGTGTCTTTTTTGCGCTACTTTTTGTCTCGGTCTCATTTTTGCAATTTCGTAAAACGTTAAGGACCATTTTTGCAATTTACCCTATTTACAAATAAGAAAATCAGAGGCAACAAAGTGCACTCTAGTTTAAAGAATGGTTTTCTTACTATATATGACATCTTATAATAACTATGGAAAGACTCGTTGGCATCGATGATCCCAAACCGACCGCTTTCGTGATCAACATGCGTGTGGTAAATTCTGCAATGTCATTATTAGTGATGTTGATGGTAAATGAATGTTATTTCCAAAAATTACAAGAAAAGAAAGTTAACAGTTGTCTACAAAATGGCAAGTGTTGAACTAGTCATTAGTTGGCTGGTTACAGTTATTATAGTTCAAAAACAAACCACTCCGTTTTACTTTTTGTACGGAGTATATTATTTGTATCGACATAGTTATAGTTACTCACAAAGTCGCAATCATTAGTTGGATGATAAAATGTTTATGCATGGAAAACAAAATAAAACCCGTTATTTAATAATGGATCAAATTGTTTTCTCATACATACAAACAATCAATTAGCATTACAATTGGAGGACTTTCATAAACTCAGAGCCGGCTGGAGTGCTAGTCTGCTAGACCATCAAGTCGGTAAAGTAAAGGCTTTAGGCAGGGACAGTGTTGTGTAATAGTCGAGCTTTTCGGAAGATGTATATACTGCAGTGCCAAAGAAAGAGTATTGTTTGGAATATATTTGCTTCTCTGTTCTCCTTATGAATCCACGCAGCAAGCAGCAGCGACCAATATAAGTGAGGACGTCCGTGTATTTATTTCCAATAATGTCGTTGAGTTTACTTCAAAATAAACCAATACTATAATGAAGGCTTCTTAAACATGCTGCAGTTAACAGCAACTTATCATATTGCTGTTGCACCTGATCTTATACTTCATCACAATAGTTGCAGCTAACAATGAAATATTCTCATGTTACTAAACCAACCATCTCTTCAAAAATGGTCAATTTCAATTTCGGTAAATCACCAATGTGCTCCTAAATCAACAATTTCATGTTCTTAATTTGATGAAATACAGCAGCGGAAGGCAGCTGGTAGCTAAAATCAATATACACCTTTTTAATCGAACATTCAATACCAATGTTCCTTTCAAAACATACAAAGTTCAGTCACAACTTTGCTGATAGTAATGTTAGACATGAATGTAGTTGAATTTGAGGTAAAAGCAACGATTCGTTTTCTATTCCGGTTCACTATCTATACTACGTAGTACTATATAATTTATTTGGGACTATTCTATAATTAGAAATGCTTAAAAATTCAGACTTTTACTTACTAATTATGGAAACAATCACCCCAACAATTTATAACCACTTCAACAACCACCCCCAACAATTTATAACCACCTCAACAACCACCCCAACAACCACTTTCCACCACCCCACCTCCCTCATCTTCACCCCAACAATCCGCCCCCGCATCGCGTGGGCACCTTTCTAGTAATCTGTAAATGTAATAACGATTTTAGCAATAATAAAAGTTACTTTTACTGGGTGTTTGTTTAAGCTTATGTTTTAGCTTATGAGTTTATGTGATTTCGGATTATGTCTAATACCAACTTTTCCAGCTTATTTTGAAACTTAAAGGCTTATATAACCCCCTATTATGGTATAGTAAACTTATATGTTTCAAACTATGCCAAAAACTGAGTTTGTGAATTATTAGCAGGAACCACATAAGCTCACAAGCCAGGTAAAAAAGCTTTAAGGGAGTGTTTGTTTTAAGTTTATATGTGGCCTTATTAACTTATTTCATTTTGGCTTATATTTCATAACCTCCGATTATGGCCTTATTTTAACACTTACGAGCTCATATTTCATAGGCCCCAATTTTAGGCTTATTTTGACAATTATGAGCTTATATAAAACCATTATTATACTTATACAAGCTTGTTATGAGTAAGAAGCTTATATAAGCTAAAACAACAAAAGTTAACTGAAACAAGATTTCAAATTCATTCATTTAACACATCTTCAATCCAACTACACAACCATAACAAGAGAACCTAACACAATAAATAAACCAGATCTAAACCATCTAACCAAACACCACCTAATTAATTAATCTAACCCCCAAAACCATAAAGAGTCCTTCCTTGTCTCTTCAAAGCATAAACAACATCCATAGCAGTCACTGTCTTCCTTCGAGCATGCTCAGTGTATGTCACCGCATCTCTTATCACATTCTCCAAAAATATCTTCAGAACGCCACGTGTCTCTTCATAAATCAACCCGCTTATCCTCTTCACTCCGCCTCTTCTGCAAAACGACATTTTCGGTCAGTTTTTTTCAGGATTTCGGGAATCCATCGGGCTTGCTCACCCCTATATACAAGTATACATTATATAACTTGCTCAATTTCATGGTATACTACAAATCTACAATCTAATAAATGTAATACGGAGTAGATCATCTTATAAGTAACTTATATAACTACATGTTATGTTTCATGTTCAATTGCATGTTATTAGAGCACTCGGTATGACAAGTTACATGACATGTTATAGCCCTATAACTCAGCCTCATGGCTTGACACCACATCGTCCAATCGCGTTATAAGTTACCGCGCCAAATTTACCAGTCAAGTTATATGGTTTTTTTGTGTTTTATTTGGTTAAAGTGAGAGTCATTGTGTATCTTATAACTTGAATGATGGATGGAGAGGGTTTTTTTTTTTTTTTTTTTTTTTTTTTTTTTTTAAGTTATAAGGGAGGAAGATGAAGTTGCATCACTTTTAGCTATAAAACGCGCCTTATAGCTCATGGGCACCTAATGCTCTTAAGTTATAAGTGCATGTTACACTTGTAGCAAAAATGTAATAGAGATATTCTTATAACTCCAACATTAGGTTAACTTTCGTTGTGTATGGCAAACTAATTTTAGTTGTTTGTTCCAAAAAAATGTTTACTAAATTGTAGCAATAATAATGTGTGCTATTTTCATTTATTTTCTTTAACTTGTTTTAGCTTGGGAAAAAGTCAAAAATGATAAACATGTTTTCTTCAATATACCAAAATGATTAAAGTACTCATTTATATACCAATATGCAACACCAAAGTTCAAGTTTTGTACAAACTAATAAATCATGTCACATGCTATCAAAGTTGACTGCCACTACTTCATTAATTTATTTTTTTATGAATTGTGGAAAATAGATAATGACATGGATTTGCTTATGTGGCCAGTTAAGGAATATAAAAGGCAAATTAGGGTTGACTTAAACATTTACAACACTTTTCCCCTGATGAAACTCACCTACCCGTATCCAATGAAACCCTAAAACCCCAAATCGAAAATACTGGTAGATTAACCAAAATCGCTGCCAATTACTAGAGGTATGTTCCTAAACGCGTTTATTATTACATCAATTGTTGGTTAGTAACTGTTAATTTTACAAATCTAACATTAATTTTAAACCTTAATTTTCAGGCTGGACTTTTTTTACACAACTATGATGGATTTCATAGTTACTCTCTACCATAGTGGTGTTTTCATCCAAAACACTTTGAAGTATGTACATGGTGAAAAAACCATTATAAGAGACATTAACTTTGAAGCGATGAGGTACACTGACCTGGTTGAAGTAATTAGTAGGTTAGTAAATTCCATTCCTAGAGAGCTTTATTATAGCAAATCTGGAACTAAATTGTCTAGAGGTATAACATAATTGAAAAGTGATGTTGATGTAGATGAATTTATGAGCGTAGGTTACAGAAATGGGTTTAAAGTAGACTTGTATTGTGAACACCATGGGTATGATGTGTTGGAAATGGTTAGAGATGATCATGCACCTAGGCCTAATGAACCTTTAATTGGTGATGATGATGTGAGTTCAGATGAGGAGTGTGATGATATCCCTGAATTTGTTGATGCTCAAGATGAGGGTGAAGACAATGTAGTTATTAAGAGGTTAAGCACCGATGACCCTTTCCTAAACAAATTAGTGGGCAATGGAAACTTTATTGGTACCACAGATAACCCAATCCCACCTTTAGAAGGTAGGTATGTTGAAGAGATTGATCATGAAGAATATTTATTAGAAAATAAGTACAAGGTAAAATCTGGCATTACTTATCCTGCTTTTGATCCATCAACACCATGGGATGAACAAAAGCCAGTTATAGGCATGAGATATGAGTACCCCTACAACTGAAACAATCATTGGCTAGCTATGGAGTTGCCAATGATTATCAGATGTGGTATATGAGAAATGACTTTAGGTGTCTATTATTTTATTGTGGGGGGGGGGGGGGGATATGTCTATAAGTAGATGTGCTAGTAAGAAGAAGCTGAAGAAGGCAAATGTTATGCCTAGTAGTAGCCCATCTAAGAATGCAACTGAAGAGGGTACTAGTAAGACACCTACTAGGGATAAGGGTAAAGGTATAGCAGTTGAGAAGACACCTGTTAAGAGTAAGGTTAATGAGAAAACACTTGTTATGGAAAGAGACACCAATAACTATTGTACTTTCAGATTATGGGCTTCGTGGATTAGTTTGGAGAAATCCTTTCAAATCAAATCTCTTTACCCTGATCACAGGTGTTCTAGGAACTATGACATGGTGTCATTGGTTACATATAAATGGATTGCTACTCATTATGCAAGAGATATCATAAAGAATCCATTTATAACTATTAGGTATATGCAAAATGATATAAGAGATAAATTCTACATATATGTTAGCCTAGGTCAGTGCAAGAGAGCAAAGGAGTGTGCTTTGTTTGACCATGAAGGTGGCTTGGTGGAACATTACAGTAAGTTTTGGGAATATAGGCAGGCTGTTCTAGAGTCAAACCCAGGGTCCACATGCCATTTGGATGTCAAGCAACATGATAATGGTGAAATATACTTTAAAAGGATCTATGTGCGTTTCAAAGGATTAAAGGATGGGTGGAGAGTAAGCTGTAGAAAAGTTATTGGGATTGATGGGTGCTTTCTTACACATACTTGCAAGGGAGAGCTTTTAACTGCCATGGGACAGGACGCCAATAACCAAATATTTCCCATAGCATGGGCAGTAGTTAGTGTGGAAGACAAGAACAATTGGGAATGGTTTTTATTTGCTAAGTGATGATTTGATTATAGGTGATGGAGAAGGAGTAGTAGTCATTTCAGATGGACACAGGGTATTTTTTTACTTTATTTTATTCTTATTATTTTTATTTTATTTTTCTTATTTATTTGTTTATTTGTTTATTTATTGTGATGACTTGGGTATTTCAATTTTATTAATCTGTGATGAAGGGACTATTGGAAGTTGTGAAGATTTGGTTACCATATGCTGAACATAGACAGTGCACCAGGCACATCTATGTTAACTTCGAAAAGAGGTGGAGTGGATTAGAATATAGGAGGTTGTTTTGGTCTGCAGCTGCAACTACTACTAGGATAGTTTTTGAGAAGCGAATGGAAGAAATCAGACAGCTTGATCAAGAAGCCTTCAATTATCTGATGGAGAAGGTACCTGCAACATGGTCTCGAGCTTTATTTGGCACAAATGTACCTTGTGCAAGATTCGAGAATGGCATATCTGAGAGTTTCAACTCTCGAATACTAAATGCAAGAGGGAAACCCATAATAACCATGCTCGAAGACATAAGGATCTACATTATGCAAAAAAAACATGGAACATGAGCATGCTGGCATTTAAATGTGAAAATACTATCTGCCCTTCAATAAGAAAAGCAATTGAATCCTTAAAGAAGCGACAAAGGTAAATGTCTATCTAATTATGTACCCTAACTGTCAATGTAGATTGTGGGTGGTGTATCCTAGTGGTTACCAAGTTATGGAGGTAAGGAAAGGCGATGAAGCTTATGGGGTGAACTTGATTAGTAGAACCTGCGATTATGGATTGTGGTCACTTAGTGGAGTACCATGTGTGCATAGTGTGACAGCATATATGCATTGCAAACAAAATCCAGATATAGGTGTAAGTGAATGGTATAGCCAGTCTAAGTGGTATGATGCATACCAGTTTGGTATTAGGCCGGTGCTTGGTTCTAGTACATAGGAAAGGAATAACAATGTACCTCCATTGCCACCAATGGCGAGAAAAATGCCCGGAAGGCCTATGACTAGAAGGATTAAACATCCCACAGAAAATGATCATCAAGTGAGCAGGGCTGGTAAGGCAACTACTTGTCAAAATTGTTGGGAAAAAGGTCATAACAGGGCAACTTGTAAAAATCCATTCAGACCTAAACCACCATCTGATATACAACCACCAATGAAGAGGAAGTTTGGTGGTGTTGCAGGTCCTTCAAAGTCCAAGAAAAGTGGTGGTGATACGGGTCCTTCAAAGACTAAGAAAGGTGGTAGTGATATGGGTCATTCAAAGACTAAGAAAGGTGATGGCAGTGGTCCTTCAAAGACTAAGAAAGGTGGTGGCAGTGCTCCTTTAAAGACTAAGAAAGGTGGTGGTGATAGAGGTCCTACAAAGACAAAGAAAGGTGATAGCAGTGGTCCTTTAAAGACTAAGAAAAAACCTTCTAAGGGTGATGTCAATGAAGTAAGTTTTTTTATGCTTGCATTTTTGTGTCATATACTTTCAGGCTTCTAACCTTTTGATTAACTTTCAGACTTCATCATAAGCACATACATACATAATGGATAGAGAAGCTCTCATGGCAATTTTACATAAGGAAGAACTGAAACATATGGAATGGGAAAGAAATGGAAGAATTTATCAAGATTGGGATGACTTACCCTATGACCCTTGGGAAGATATAACAAATGCACCAACTGTTGGTCAAGACCCACAAGCTGTAAGTCAACTCCCACAGGTTGCAAGTCATGATCCACATGCTGCAAGTCAAGTCCCATAGGTTGCAATTCCAGATCCACAAGCTGTAACTGAGCCACAAGCAACTGCAAGTCAAAGTTCAGTGGCTAATACAACTTCATCAAGATCAAGGATCCCAGTTACACTTAGACCAAGGTCACAAAGGATTGCAAGGCAAAGGAAGTTCAACTATCCTTTTGATTTGTAATCAGTTATGAACTTATGTAATGTAATGTTAGGATGGTAAACTCTTAGGTTAGGTTAATGGCAGTCAAGCTGAAACTTGTTATTTTGTGAAGTATTTGTAACAAGTTCAGGTAGGTAGTAATTGCATGTAGGTAGTAAGTGTTGGTTGGTTATAATGTAGAACCAATTTAAAGCACACTCTTTTGAAACTCTTAATGTGCTTTGCCTTGGTTGTATGGCAAATAGCCTCTTGGAATCTAATGCACTATTAAAGTTTGTCCGCCAATATCCGTGACTATTCAATGTAGACTTGTGCCAATATCAATGACCTTTGAGCCAATATCAGTGACTTTTGTTTACCCTTATTTTGTCCAGCAATACAAAAAGGTAGGGGTGTGCACGGTTCGGTTTGGGTTGGTTTTTGGTGAAAACCAAAACCAAAACCGAATGTTCGGTTTTTGGTATAACCATAACCAAAACCGTTCGGTTTTTCACGGTTCGGTTTTGTCAGTTTTTGGTTCGGTTTCTCGGTTTCTTCAGTTAACCGTTTGTATTTGGGCTTGGGCAATATTTCAGTAGCGACACTAGTAACTAGTAGTAGCTGCAATCTTTCAGTAGCAATATAACACTAGTATATGTATTACGATTCTTTAAAACTAGTAGCAATAGCTATATTTCACTTGTATTACGTTCTTAAAACTAGCAGCAATAGCAATATAACACTAGTACATGTATTAGGATTCTTAAAACTAGTAGCAGTAGCAATATTTCAATTGCACTTTATTTCCTTCATATGACCAGCTTACCCAATGTAAAAGATCAACATCATGCATTTATTGGTCTTTTCTTCTTCTTAGTTAATACTGAATTTTTTAGGAAACATAAAGCATGATACTCAGCTTACCATTTAATCAGATGTATAATATTGACCATGTTTTTTACTATTGTGTTCAACTACTTCAACTCATTTTTTACTAAGAGGTTAACTAATAAATTATCACCAGCGCTTGAACATATTACAAATTCAAGGTTGCCAAGTGAACATGCCCACTGCAACCATAAACACCAAAAGAACAACGACTATAACCAAGCAACTAAAAAAGAAATAGACCATACAAGCCAAACACCAGGAAAACATCAGTTGAAAACGGTTCGGTTCAGTTTCCATGGTTCGGTTTTTATATCAAAAAACCGAAACCGAACCGAAACTTCAGTTATATGAAAAGTAAAAAACCAACCCATCGGTTTTTAGTTTTGGTCGTTTTTTTTCGGTTCGGTTTTTTCGGTTTCGGTTTATTCGGTTTTTTTTGCTCACCCCTACAAAAAGGTCATTTGCCTTTTATTTTGTCTGCCATGTGCAATATTGGTGGTCCATGTGAATGTGCAAAGGTTTGTCTGTTGTTGCATTCAACATCAGTGGTCCATGGTCCATGTGCACAACCTGCACAAGTAGCAGTCCAACTACATTGTGCATTATATAGCATTCAATATGCAAACACAATTACAGGTAGACAGATAGATATACATTGAATACACAAAAGACTTTATAACATGAATATTTGTACAAAAACAACCATTGCTTTTAATTCATAATACCTCCACAACCATTACAAGTCATTCAAACCATGATCAATCTCAAACATTACAACCATTTAGGACTTAACTAGAACCAACATCAAAACTACAAGTGAAAACAAATATACTTTCCTCCAAAAGGCTATTTTTGACTTAAAAAAACTCACTTCTTCATCCATTTTTCTCTAGTACAACTGAAACTCATTTTCAAGCATTGCAATCCTTTCAAGGTTATTGACTTCAGCTTCATAACGTCCTCTTTGATGTGGGTTCATTTTCATATACATCTGGTATATGACCTGTTTATACCACTCACTATAAATCTCTGGGTCAAGCCAATGAAATGCACGACATTGATTCCCAGACCACTGCAATAATGAAAAAGATGAAGAAATTGTTGGAAAATTTAGTGCACTTGAGGGATCAAATCATACTTGGGAATGGGTTTGAGGTACGGAGTGT
This sequence comes from Artemisia argyi, assembly GCA_030686995.1. NCBI lineage: Eukaryota > Viridiplantae > Streptophyta > Magnoliopsida > Asterales > Asteraceae > Artemisia > Artemisia argyi. The sequence goes on along the minus strand of CM060696.1, from coordinate 142,034,764 downwards.
ACACCCATCAAGTCCCTGATTCCCCTGACTCTATAGTGGTTGTGCAGGATTCTGCTGCTAGTATTGGTTTCTGCTGATAGTGGATCCTACTGCTAGCATTAGGATTCTGCTGATAGTGGTTCTGTTGCTAGCAGTATGACTCTGCTGCTGAGCAGTGAATCTGCTGCTAGTGCTAAGCGGATTCTGCTGATGAGAGTGTAACTGATTTGACCTATTCAAATGACAGTTATATCTACACTTATGACCACGTTTAATTGGTCATGTAACCACTATTTTTCGCTATAATGGGTGCAATTATGTGGAGATTAATGGGCCGATTAATTCTCATAATTCCATTTGACTAGCCATGAGTATCTTCCTATAAATAGGAAATCGGATGATGCATGAAAGACATACAGAAAACATATAACACTGAAACACGCAATGCTATTGATTTGTGCCTAAATCACTAACATACATTTGGTCTTATCACAAGTAGATATTCGTGATACCCAGGCATTAGGGTCGAATAGTTTACTTTGGAATGTGATAACACGATTCCAAGTGATATCCGGTAACCTTCATTGGAACGTAGTTAGGCTATTGATTATCTTCACCCTGTTCTGGGCTCATAACCACCAACAATCAAAGTAAACTATTTGGTGATAATCAATGGCTGCTTCTATGAGGCATATGGCTGCTAACTTTTCCAAGTTGGAAAAGTTTGAAGGTGTTGATTTCAGAAGATGGAAAAAGAAGATGAACTTCTTGCTGTCAAGCATGAATGTGGTGTATGTTCTAAGCACTGCCATTCCTGAGGATCATGGTGATGATGCTACTGTGGAACAGATCAGGAATCAAAGCAAATGGGAGAATGATGACTACGTCTGCAGAGGTTTAATCCTCAATGGTATGTCTGATTCTCTATTTGACATTTATCAGAATGTTGAATCTTCCAAAGAACTGTGGGATTCCTTGGATGCCAAATATATGGTTGAGGATGCATCAAGTAAGAAGTTTCTTGTAAGTAATTTCACAAATTACAAAATGACTGATTCAAGACCAGTCATGGAACAATACAATGAACTTCTTGGAATACTTGGAAGGTTTACACAACACAAAATGAACATGGATGAGGCTATTTCAGTCTCTTGTATCATTGATAAACTCCCTCCTTCTTGGAAAGATTTCAAGCATACCTTGAAACATAAGAAGGAAGAACTGACACTTGTTCAGTTGGGTAGTCATCTGCGTATTGAGGAATCCCTCAGGGCGCAGGATAATGACAAGCCAAAGAGTAGCAATGCTACTGGTGCATCTGTTGTCAATATGGTGGAACATAACAATTCCACCAGGTACAATGACAACAAAGGCAAACGTAAAACATCATGATAACACAAGGGCTGATCCTAAAAAGAAGGTAACACCTACTTGTTGGAAATGTGGCAAATCTGGTCACGTTCAAAGGGATTGCAAAGGTGTTAAGATTGGAGGTAAATCCAATGGTTCGGGCACTAGTGATTCAGGGAATGGAGGTCCTTCCAACTCACTGAAAGGTCAGAATATGTTTAATGAATCTCTTCAGGTTTATTATGTTACATATGTATCTGAATCTAACTATGTGCAGGATGATGATGTTGCATGGTGGGTTGACTGATGAGGCGAAAAAAGAACCATTATTAGGGGGTCATTTAAGCCCGTAATTGAATTTATTTGATCAAATATTGCCCTAAATCGTTACTTTTGTGATTTTAGGTACTTTGGGAGTGAATTATGGAAAAGGAAGCATTTTGGACGTTTTTGGAGCATAAAAGTGAAGAAAACGACAAATACTTAATTTTCCATGTTGGGAACAGTACCTGACGGCATTAAGAAGGAAAATATGACGGCGTCAAGAGCAAAATGCATGACGACCCAGAGAAAACGTGACGGCGTCAGAAATAGGGCGTCAAGAGTTATTTTGGTGACGGCCTGAAGCAGAATTATACATGACGGCGTTAGACCCAGATCTAGGCAGTCCGAGAACTTTATTGGCCGCGAGATGACGACGTCAGAAATTTACTCTTGACGCCGTCACCTCACAAAATCTATATATACTTTTCTATTTTTCATTCATTAAGAGAGGAACTTGTGTGGAGAATACTAGGGCCGAACCTAATAAACCCTAGGTCGTTTGTAACAGTATTTTCAAGGGTTTTCACCCCTTGAAACCTTTCATGTTCAATTAAGATAAGTCTTCTTTCAATTCATTCAATATGTCTATGTGTTGTTTGAATATATCTTGTGCTTGTCTTGATTATAACATGCTAGGCTAGATCTTTCATGTGTTTGCTTAGATGTAATAAAACCTAGATGTTGATTATAGGTTGATTGCTTGTTTATAGTTGTAATGGATGAATGATTTCAATGTTAGGCTTAAGAAAACTGGCAGATCTCCATTGTGTAACTTGCTTGAACGTCTTAAGAAACATGAACCGATGTGTACTAGGTTTTTATGATTGTATTTAATGCATGAGCGAATTCTATTGATCCCATGTTAGGAGCTTCTTAGCCGGCTCGACATAGGAGTGAAGTAGGAGCTTATAGGATTGGGGAAGTAAGTACGCCACCCCATGAATGGTATTAAGGAATACAATCCGTCATCCACGCAACTGTAACAAGTAATTAACCTATAAAAGATATTTAGGGAGTAGTGAAATCTAAGTAAACACAATTCTCCCATATATTGCTCACACCACTATCTTAATTAGTTATTTTCATTTTTATTATTTTATTTTGATTGCATCTTTAGTTATTGGGTTAGTTGATTAGCAACTAATTCCGCCCACTCCTCTAAAAACCGAGATTTTATTTGCTTTTCTAAAACATAAAAATACAAAAAAGAATCATCCCTCACCTCTAGACCTAGTTCTTAGGTTTTCTAATCCTAGCGACACTATTCCTAAGTTGAACGATCAATCCCCCGGTACTTGTCACTATACTATACTACAATGATCAGGTACACTGCCTGGTGGGGGTTGTAATCTTCTCGAGATCCCTCGAGAGGTAAAGCCTGGTGCAATTCCCACGCATCAAGTTTTTGGCGCCGCAGCCCGGAGAATAGTTATTGTCTAGGTTAGAACTTCTTTTTATTAGGTCTACTTGCTAGATTCCTTTCTAGTAAGATTTTATTTTTATTTTTAGGTTCTCTTTAGTCTATCTTATTTCTTCGTGTTTTTGTTCGTAATCTTTACCATCCGACATCATGGAAGGTGGTAACATCTTTGAACCCATCAATCCACCACAACAAGACCACCCACAAAACCCACCACTAGCTAACCAACCTCTTAGGCCCCGAACCCTAGGAGAGTATTCCCGACCTAGCCACCAAGGCTACCGAAACACCATTGAGCTCACCCAAGGAGCCAATGTGTCTCCCTTGCGATCCGACACCATCCGGTTGGTGCAAAGCGGATGTGCATTCCATGGACTTCGTTCTGAAGATCCAAATCAACATCTCAAGGACTTCCTTAAAATCGTATATTCTATAGACCTTGATGCTACAACTAGAGAGTCAACCCGATTACACCTATTCCAATTCTCTCTACGTGATCAAGCTAGTCAATGGCTTGAGCGTTTTCCCACGGGATCCATCACCTCATGGGATGATCTCACCACTCGTTTCCTTGCTCAATTTTTCCCACCGGGGAGAACTACCAAGCTTAGAAATGACATCTTGATGTTCCAACAACGTCAAGGTGAAACCTTTTACGAAGCATGGACTCGATACAAAGACCTACTCCAAAAACTCCCTCATCATGGCATTGAACCATGGTTCCAGATTCAAATCTTTTACGATAAAGTTAATCACCAAACGAGAAGGGCTATAGATTACGCCGCCAATGGCAGGCTAAACAGACTTAGCATTGATGAATGCTGAAAAGTTCTTGAGGGGTTAGCACAATAAGAAGAAGAAGGATGGGAGGACCCGATGTTTTCAAGTAAGGGGAAACTTGATTACCTAAACGCTACCCAAGAACAATTATTGGGAAATATCGAGAAGCAGGTAAAGGAATTAATGAGAGCTGAAATGCCTGCTGCTGAAACCGCAAGGAGTCCTAATATGCGTGTGAGTGCGATTGACAAACATAATTTTCCTGAACTGTTGACATAAATAATGCCTAAAAACATTATTAACATGTTATTAATATCTCTATGTTTTAATTATCACAAAATATAAACTCATAGAACTAAAACTTGTGACATAAACAAGTATTTAGTGATTAATATTTCTCTTTACATCCAAATCACTTAAGGTATGAATAAACAAAGTGTTTAGTGCAATTTATGATCAAAGGGGTATTTAATTAACTAATACAAAGTTTATTTAATTATATAAACATATTATATATTTTTGAAAAACACTTTTGGTAATAAAGAAAAATGTTTTATTCATACTAAATATATGAATTCAAATTTTTAACCAAAATCAGTTAGTTTTTCACCAAATAAACTTTCCCCACTAAAAGACAAAGAATCTGGCCGTTTCAGCTGGGCGGCCCCCTTAATTATAAAGGGCGGTCCCCTTAATTTTAAGGGGGCCAGCCATGATTTAAGGGGACCAGCCACGCTCCTCTGTCAGAATCTGTTGCCTATAAATACCACCTTAAACCTATATTTTTTCCTCACCTTTTGCACTACAGAACTTTCTGTTCTAGATCTCCATTTCCAATCTATAAATCCTTTGATCATACATTCTTAAATCTTTGTTTCAAAGTGATCCAAACATCATTCCATCAAGTGCAAGAGAAGAATACTTCTATCCCTCAAGACAAGAAGTATTACAACTTGTTGTGATCTCCACATCTAAGTTGTTAGTGTATCATCATTGCTATTATTTCATTGTGTGAATAGTTATGAATATTTGGTAGAAGATAGTGTAGTTTGATATATAGTGTGATTGGTTAGAAGAATAGTTGTGAAGAAGATAAGTTAGGAAGAAGATTGGTGTGTAGAAGAATAGGTGTGAAGAAGATTGGTGTGTAGAAGAGTAGGTGTGAAGAAGATTGGTGTGTAGAAGATTGGTGTGAAGAAGTGGTGTGATTAAGTAGTGAATAGGTGTGAAGTAGTTATGTAGAAGTCGTGATTAAGTTGTGAAGTTATTGTGGTGTGTAAATTGGTGTGTAAGGTTTTCTCCGCCATAAGGGAGCTTGTTGATATAGTGAAGAAAACTTTGAGTTAGGTGCTCGGGGAGTGGAGTAGGGCAAGGAAGGTGACCTTGTAGCCGAACCACTATAAATCTCTTGTCTCTCGGTTCGATCTTTCCAACCCTTATCTATTTCTTTACTTATGTTATTATTGCTTTATCGTACATACTTGGTGTTGTTCATATTGTGCACGACTCGATTTCATATAGCATCGAATCTATATTCTATAAAACAAAGAAAACTTTTAAACAAAATTTCATAACATTTTAAAAACGACGTAAAACTATTCAACCCCCCCCCCCCCTTCTAGTTTTCCACATGAACGTTCACGACAAGAGGAGTTCGAAGAGATAATGGTAACCTTCATGAATAATCAGGAAAAACAAATTCGGCACTTAGAAGCACGCATGGAAAGCACTCGTAATGCTTTTATGGATTTAGCAGACAAATTCATATCAAGGATTAAAGAGAAGATTAAGGAAAAATCCGCACCAAGAAAAATCAAAAAAATCTTTGAAGTTCCAACTCCTTTGGTGTGTGACCAAGAAGATAATGAGAAATCCTTTTCAAGTGCTTCGCCGTCAATCACTCCCTGCTTTCGTGAGCATCCTCAGGAGGAGAAGAACTTGCAATTTCATAACATTTTCATTGGATGCTTGCAAACCACGCTCCCCAATCTGTGCAAGAGACGCTCATTTGGTTTTAAACCTAGTGTGAAAAGGTTGCACCTCAAAAACACCACATCTTTGAGACCCTCTATGGAACAATTTCTCTTTGTACCCACCGTTGACCTATGCGAAGGTTACAACTCAACTAAAACCTCACCCACCCCTTTTTACAACCACATCTCTCTCCATGACAGTAATGAAATGTTTGACCCTGGTGGACTTTACTAACGGGATGGCTACTCATAGTTTTTACCTATGCTTAGCTATTTACATTAGTGCAGGGACTGAATTTGGAACTTTTTGTTCCTAATACGGGCATCTGACGGCGTCAGATCTTAACTCTTGACGCCGTCACCTCGCTATCTCAGCAATAATAACCCAAACTCCATCACTTTCATCTCATACCCCACAAATCACACCCAAATTGCTGCTCCACCTCCGAGTCTCCATCATCCAATCTGACATCTTCTGTGACAAATCTCCACTTGGTAAGTAGTTTTTCTTTACTCTTTTTCGTTCAATTATCCTTAGGGCTTACCAATTTTGAAAACCCCCGTCATCCGAAACCCTATCTTTGACCCATCTTTGATAAATCATAATGTCTTTCTTTTGATGTTTTGTAATCATGAGGTTACCATTAGATGATATTGTTATACTCGAATCATGCGTTAATTAAGGAAAAATCTTTCACACCACGGATTTTTTGACCCCCCCACCCATGTTTTCTGCATAAAGGAGTGTTTGGGTCATGGATTTAGAGTTTGAAAATTGATTTTTCCCTCGTAATTGCATGGATGGATTTCTGCTGGGTCTGACGGCGTCAGATGTGTCTGACAGCATGAACTTGTAAAATTCTCATTCTAATCGTTTTCGTCCACTCTATCTTTTTCTAGGAAAATGAGAAAACGATCACGACAACACCGAGGCAGCTCGTCTAGGTCCCAACGAGTTAACTATGGGGACATGGTGCACAGTTGGAGTGAGTTTGACAATGATGCCGCTACAACTAAGTACGCGGAGCTTGTTTATCACCACATTGATGCTGGTGCTGTGATTGATTGGGAGTTTCTGAGATCCCAAGGTCTAGAGGGTGAGTTCTTGGGGAGGATCCAAACTGATGGATTCACGGGTCCTCAATGAGAAAGATTGTTTAGGATGAGGGAGACTGTGTACAGTGAGTTGGTTAGGGAGTTCTTTGCGACTTTTCGCTTTGATTTGGCAGAGGCCAGGACGGATATGGGGGGCACCACCATTTACTTTAGGTTAGGGGGAGATTCGATCATGTTCGGTTACTGAGTTTGGATGGAGGATAGGTTTGTACACTAGGGAGGAGGCTGTTGAGGGAGGTTTTATGCAGAGGTTGTTGCATGGGGAGACTGTGAGGAACGAGATGAGGTATGCCACTTTTGGCCGAGTATTGGGAGCGGGGTGTACACCTCGACTACTAGGGCGGCCTCAATAAGGGACCCCATGATCAGGTTAGCCCATAGGTGCATCACCTACAGCTTGTCGGGGTGTCATGGCACCACTCACCGTGTTACTGCTTCAGATCTTTTCTACCTGTACACCATGTTTTCAGCGGGTGTTTACTGTAACATCCCATTTTGGGTAGCGAGCTATTTGAAGACTAGTGTGGGGGAGGGGGATATTGACAAGGTGTATGGGGGGATGTTCATGACCCGGTTGGCTCGATCTTATAGGTTACTTGTTCCTGAGATCATGGGGTACCTGAGCGACTGTGGGGCTTGTAGGGTGGTGAGGGCTAAATCCCTCAAGCAGATGAGCATCGTTATGGAGCTGGGGGATGGGTCCTATACCTGGTACATTGCGGGAGGACCTGATGGTATTGAGGATGAGGATGATGATGATGATGATGATGATGAGGGAGCGCCCCAGCAGCATCAGTTCAAGGATTATGAGGTTGGGTATGCGGATTACTACCGACACATGAGTCGGGGAGAATGACAGGCACACCAGGGGGCCTGGATGGGTCAGGTGGACGCATGGCGAACCACCACTGACCAGCGCTTTGATTGGATGTATGATCATACCCTTCGCCGGATGCAGCACCTCTCCACTCGTGATCAGATCGAGCCCCAGCTACAGATTGACCCATTCCCCGGTCGTGAGATGGACTACCCTCCCTACGGGTATACTGGGCACCTCCCACCTGGTTATGACTACCGTTATGGTCCCCCTCCCCAATGATTTGTCTTGATGTTTGAACAATTTCTTCATGGTGATTGTTGATGCATAATCTGGCATGGACTGGATTCAACGACTCTCCTTGGGCCGTTAGTCGTCTTCTCGAGCCCTGACTCGAGGCCGTAGCCCCGGGATCCACCTCCGACGGTCAAGTTAGTGTTGATTCGATGTAGCATATAATAGTTAGGTTTTGGGTAACCTGTTGTATTGTGTGGTGAATGGAACCCCAGCCCTATATTTATAGGACATGGATTAGGGTTTAGGCGTAGAGTGGGCCGCTGTCTGCCGGGCCTGGCCCATGTAGGGTCCAGTCCGGACCATACGTCCACAAGCCCCCCAAGTTTAGTATGACATAGTGCGTGGCTATGTTATGCTAAACTTAAGTTCTGTTCATGGCCGCGTAGGCCCAATCAACCAAGATGGCATGGCCCATGTGTGCGCAACTTGTGTGCACATGGGACGGATCATACTGCGCAGCCCACATGCGATAGTGCGCACTGGGATTGTGATTGTCTCACAATGGTGAAGGTGGATTCCGCATGCTGTATCCTGGGTAAGGGCGTACCTTTTGTACCAGTAGCGATGCAACATGGTGCGACAGAAAACGTACTTCTGTAGCAGAAGTGCGCACTGTGTGCAACAAGGATGTGCGCAGTGCGCAACAAAGGTGCGCGCTGTGTGCGAACATTACATTCGTCTTTATAACCGACAAAGGACGTCTCCCCTGCGGCAAGATGGTGCGAATATTTAAATCCGTCTTTGTACCGGGCTTGCAATACCTCTTACGTACGATCTGCTTCCAAATATGCCTGCGTGACTTGTACGGAAACAATGGTAGTATATACGCTGGTAGCCCCCCAAGTTGGATGGTGCTACTCTTGTAGGAGCATTTAACTTAGTTATTCAAATCCTGAAAAACACTTAATGCAAATATTAAAAGTATATGCCGCGAATCGCAACATATAAAACTTAATGAGGTAAAAGATTAGCGCGTAGCAAAAGTATAGCACATAGCATATATAATTAACACATAAGAGAAGTAGTAGTGCGAATTACACCTATCGTGAGGTTTTACAAACTATATAAGAGAAGTAGCACGTAGCTAATCTGCGAACGCAGTGTGCTCATGGCGATTTTTCTTTTTTATTATAATAAAAACAATGGCGCGGATGGATGTACCGTGACCGCGACTAATAGTTTTAATTGCACGTATAGACGCATATAGATTTATCGTGACCGCATAGACTCTAACGTTTTGTGGATGATCGCATAGGACCACGGCTTTCGTCCAGTGCGCTCATGGCGATTGACTAGCATCGTGGTGCCTATACGTGACAGTGCGCTCATGGCGCCAATCTGCGAAGATGTCCGAACGCATGGCCTAACGCGGGTAGATTTATCGTAACTGCGTTGTTCGCGGCTAAAAGATAAAGTAGGTCCGATCGTACGGACTTAGTGCGTTATAGGTAAAATCGTGTTTACCAAATTTAAAAGATTTACATGAAATCTTCTCAATATTTAAAAAATAACATATCTTAAAAGATATGCACAAAAAATATTAGGATATCTTTTTAATTTTAGAAAATATTATACTAATATTGCAAATCATGTGGGAAAGGTACTGGACGTGTGGTCCCACGGATTACTGATTTGGTGCTTTTAAATCATGTATGACGTACGGTGCATTTAAAGTGATATTAAAATCACATGTAGCTCAAGTCTTACGCATGGCAGAATCTTCTTGAGTGAAAAATAAAAAACGCATGGGTTTTAGAGTTACCGACTTTAGAAACTGATTTCTACTTTTCGGTAATATGAGAACACGAAACTTGTCGTAGTCATGTCCCACGGATGGCTCCAATTTGTTGATGCATAATCTGGCACGGACTGGATTCAACGACTCTCCTTGGCCGTTAGTCGTCTTCTCGAGCCCTGATTAGACCTGTCAACAAAGAGAACCCGTTAGGAGTGGACCCGAGGCCGTAGCCCCGGGATCCACCTCCAACGGTCAAGTTAGTGTTGATGCGATGTAGCATATAATGGTTAGGTTTTGGGTAACCTGTTGTATTGTGTGGTGAATGGAACCCCAACCCTATATTTATAGGACATGGATTAGGGTTTAGGCGTAGAGTGGGCCGCTGTCTGCCGGGTCTGGCCCAGGTAGGGTCCAGTCCGGACCATACGTCCACAGTGATGTAATTTGAAACAATTTGGACTGTAATAGTTTAGTTTATGGCCTCTGTTGGCCATGGATAATTTTTATTTTTATTTTATGTTCACGTTAATTAGCAATGTTATGATTTGCTTATGGTTTCATTCTTCTTTTTGTGTGATTTTTATTTTGTTTAATTGTTATTTACTTCCGTATGCATGCTTTATTTTTATTGTTGGTAGATCATGTTTCAAAACTAAAATGGTGAAAATACTTTACTTTGTTGTTTGGCTTAGTCTTAACTTCATCCAAAGGTATTTCGCAAAAGATAAGTGTAAGGGGAAACCCCAAATATGTTTTTAAGAAACAAACTCGATCATGATTCTCCACAATATTAAGTGAACATGTATATTCGTATTTGTTAGAGTCAAATGCTTGTATCGAGTAATAATGATGTTTTGCAGGATTTTCCAGGAAGTAGGACGAAATTTTTCCAGAAATTTTCCGGAAACTTAACATAAGAATTTCTGCAGGTCACTTCTGACGGCGTCAGGAAGAAATTCCTGACGGCGTCACGTGTAAAATTCTGGAAATTTCACCAGTTTTGTTTTTCTAACGGAGTCTTAAAGTTTTTGTTGAATCTTTAGTTTTATAATCTCCAGTAAATCTGCAAACATCATTCCACAAGCATTATATCTTATTTTGTTTTCTAGGATTTGTTAGCATATATAGATTGCCGCCAATATTGCAAATCATGTGGGAAAGGTACTGGACGTGTGGTCCCACGGATTACTGATTTGGTGCTTTTAAATCATGTATGACGTACGGTGCGTTTAAAGTGATATTAAAATCACATGTAGCTCAAGTCTTACGCATGGCAGAATCTTCTTGAGTGAAAAATAAAAAACGCATGGGTTTTAGAGTTACCGACTTTAGAAACTGATTTCTACTTTTCGGTAATATGAGAACACGAAACTTGTCGTAGTCATGTCCCACGGATGGCGCCAATTTGTTGATGCATAATCTGGCGCGGACTGGATTCAACGACTCTCCTTGGGCCGTTAGTCGTCTTCTCGAGCCCTGATTAGACCTGTCAACAAAGAGAACCCGTTAGGAGTGGACCCGAGGCCGTAGCCCCGGGATCCACCTCCGACGGTCAAGTTAGTGTTGATGCGATGTAGCATATAATGGTTAGGTTTTGGGTAACCTGTTGTATTGTGTGGTGAATGGAACCCCAACCCTATATTTATAGGACATGGATTAGGGTTTAGGCGTAGAGTGGGCCGCTGTCTACCGGGTCTGGCCCATGTAGGGTCCAGTCCGGACCATACGTCCACAGTGATGTAATTTGAAACAATTTGGACTGTAATAGTTTAGTTTATGGCCTCTATTGGCCATGGATAATTTTTATTTTTATTTTTATGTTCACGTTAATTAGCAATGTTATGATTTGCTTATGGTTTCATTCTTCTTTTTGTGTGATTTTTATTTTGTTTAATTGTTATTTACTTCCGTATGCATGCTTTATTTTTATTGTTGGTAGATCATGTTTCAAAACTAAAATGGTGAAAATACTTTACTTTGTTGTTTGACTTAGTCTTAACTTCATCCAAAGGTATTTCGCAAAAGATAAGTGTAAGGGGAAACCCCAAATATGTTTTTAAGAAACAAACTCGATCATGATTCTCCACAATATTAAGTGAACATGTATATTCGTATTTGTTAGAGTCAAATGCTTGTATCGAGTAATAATGATGTTTTGCAGGATTTTCCAGGAAGTAAGACGAAGTTTTTTCAGAAATTTTCCGGAAACTTAACATAAGAATTTCTGCAGGTCACTTCTGACGGCGTCACGTGTAAAATTCTGGAAATTTCACCAGTTTTGTTTTTCTAACGGATTTTTAAAGTTTTTGTTGAATCTTTAGTTTTATAATCTCCAGTAAATCTGCAAACATCATTCCACAAGCATTATATCTTATTTTGTTTTCTAGGATTTGTTAGCATATATAGATTGCCGCCGATTTTACACGAGGTTGCCTTGTCTGTTTTCTCAGGTTTAACAGGTTATATATGATAAGAAGATGATTTATATTCTGGAAGGGAAGCTTTGATTGTTCATTTTCTCGGAGGAAGATCTAACCTGGTTACCATATTATCCATAACGAGCGAATCAGGGGAGTATTTGATTTCATTCTTTTTACCTATTTTACTTTTATATTCTTTACTTGAACATTGGGGACAATGTTCATCGTAAGTGTAAGGGGAGGGTAAAATGATGATACCTTATAGATACACTTTCGCTTGAGTTTGTTTGTTTGATGGTAGGTGTGTAATAAAACTATGAGAAATACTTGTTAGTGTAATTTTAGCGCCAAATTTAAATTTTTTTACAACATTTAGGAGTGAAACTTTAGCCATAGCAAGCGTCTCATGGATATGAGATTGTATGACTAGCACAAAACCGTACCATTCAGAAAAATTTTTCACCCAAATATGTGAGGCTCGCCTTTAGATTTGATAGGAAAAGCATTTACTATTAGTGTTTATGAGTGTACCGGTAGCATTTAGATTCTAGAACTTGCGTTAGTGATGCATCTCGAGACCGCTAGTGAGACTACATTCGTGTAGTAGGATTTACTACATGATAAGAGGCATTAGGATCACCCTTGTGTTAAACCCGTATCATAATTACTTGACCATTTAAGTCATATTACTTGGCTAGTTAAGTCAATTAATTTTTCCCACACCTTAGCGTTGTACTCATTTTTAGTACACGAAACCCCTAGTACACCCCTCCGAGCCTATCTTTTCGTTTCTAACTTTAAGCATCTTACTTAAAGGAAGAATTTGTTACACCCCACTTAAATGTACACCCAAATCGCCTTAGCCTTCCATGTATGCACTCATCTTTAGTGCATTATTGTTATTTGTTAAACCCTTAGTTAATTATCTAATTGATTACATAGTTGCTAAGTCGAGTCATATCCTTGTACATATTGTTTTGGGACGATTGGGACTCATAGGTAAAGTACTAATGTTGTGGAGTAATGGGGAAGAACATCATATTATTACCCCCATATGTGCGTTAATCTTAAAAGTACTCCAAGTGTTTTGATTATCTTAATTCGAGTCATTAGATTAGTTTATTGTAAAGTATGTAAAAATTCAATTGTAAGGGGAATGTTCATTCCCTATGATGTATTATTTTGGATGGTAGGGTAAGAGTGTATGCAAAAAAAATAAAAAAAATAAATAAATCGAAAAAATCAAGAAAAAGAAAGAAAAAAAATATAAAAAGAAAAGAGAAAAAAACATACGGACTACCATCCTGTTTCATTCTATGTTTGTTTTATAATTTTGTTATTTTTCATTTATTAGCTTAAGTCGAGTCTAGTCTTGGCTTAGCAACGCCATATTGTACATGTAATTAACCAAGATTATTAACTCGCCACCAGTAAAGATTGCCTATATCCAATAAAACCATGTATTTCATATCCCTATACCTAACGTTACAACCCTTAAAAAGACCTCTTTGATAGTTTATCCTAGGTGCTTACTCCATGTGGTGGAGGTTTGATCCTTTCCCAAGCCTATGGTAATCTATTTTGCTATGACAGGTAGTGAGAGATGTTTTCCATTTCCATATTGTGATATTACTTTATTACACCCGAGAGATGTGAGTATCTAAACACTATTTGTGAGGTGCTAGTATATGACCTCCGTGCTTGTCTTTGGTCTTTAGTGGAACGATTATTTGTTGTAATTACTTTTATATTAGTGTTAAATGACCCCTAACTTGTATTTTGATTAGAATAAAAGCGCATTTGCTTGAGGACAAGCAAATCTCAAGTGTAAGGGTATATGATGATGCGAAAAATGAACCATTTTTAGGGGGTCATTTAAGCCCGAAATTGAATTTATTTGATCAAATATTGCCCTAAATCATTCCTTTTGTGATTTTAGGTACTTTGGGAGTGAATTCTGGAAAAGGAAGCATTTTGGACGTTTTGGGAGCATAAAAGTGAAGAAAACGACAAAGACTTAATCTTCCATGCTGGGAACAGTACCTGACGGCGTCAAGAAGGAAAATATGACGGCGTCAAGAGCAAAATGCATGACGACCCAGAGAAAACGTGACGGCGTCAGAAATAGGGCATCAAGAGTTATTTTGGTGACGGCCTGAAGCAGAATTATACATGACGGCGTCAGACTTAGATCTAGGCAGTCCGAGAACTTTATTGGCCGCGAGATGACGGCGTCAGAAATTTACTCTTGACGCCGTCACCTCACAAAATCTATATATACTTTTCTATTTTTCATTCATTAAGAGAGGGACTTGTGTGGAGAATACTAGGGTCGAACCTAATAAACCCTAGGTCGTTTGTAACAGTATTTTCAAGGGTTTTCACCCCTTGAAACCTTTCATGTTCAATTAAGATAAGTCTTCTTTCAATTCATTCAATATGTCTATGTGTTGTTTGAATATATCTTGTGCTTGTCTTGATTATAACATGCTAGGCTAGATCTTTCATGTGTTTGCTTAGATGTAATGAAACCTAGATGTTGATTATAGGTTGATTGCTTGTTTATAGTTGTAATGGATGAATGATTTCAATGTTAGGCTTAAGAAAACTGGCAGATCTCCATTGTGTAACTTGCTTGAACGTCTTAAGAAACATGAACCGATGTGTACTAGGTTTTTATGATTGTATTTAATGCATGAGCGAATTCTAGTGATCCCATGTTAGGAGCTTCTTAGCCGGCTCGACATAGGAGTGAAGTAGGAGCTTATAGGATTGGGGAAGTAAGTACGCCACCCCATGAATGGTATTAAGGAATACAATCCGTCATCTACGCAACTGTAACAAGTAATTAACCCGTAAAAGATATCTAGGGAGTAGTGAAATCTAAGTAAACACAATTCTCCCATATATTGCTCACACCACTATCTTAATTAGTTATTTTCATTTTTATTATTTTATTTTGATTACATCTTTAGTTATTGGGTTAGTTGATTAGCAACTAATTCCGCCCACTCCTCTAAAAACCGAGATTTTATTTGCTTTTCTAAAACATAAAAATACAAAAAAGAATCATCCCTCACCTCTAGACCTAGTTTTTAGGTTTTTAATCCTAGCGACACTATTCCTAAGTTGAACGATCAATCCCTCGGTACTTGTTACTATACTATACTACAACGATCAGGTACACTGCCTGGTGGGGGTTGTAAGCTTCTCGAGATCCCTCGAGAGGTAAAGCCTAGTGCAATTCCCACGCATCATTGACTCTGGAGTAAATGTTCATGTGTGCAAAGATAGAAGATGGTTCAAGACTTACGAGTCACTGAATGATGGTTCTATTCTTCACATGGGAAATGAGTCAACATCCTTGGTGCATGGTCGTGGTTGTGTAGATCTTAATTTTAGTTCTGGAAAGAGTGTAACTTTGTTTAATGTTATTCATGTTCCTGATATAAAGAAAAACCTGGTTTCAAGTAGTGTTTTGAATAATCATGGATATAAACAAGTTATTGAATCTGATAAATTTATTTTGTCTAAACATGGTGTGTTTATTGGTTTTGGATATTTGTGTAATCAAATGTTCAGGCTTAATGTTGTCACTGACATTGTTAATTCAGCATTTGTGTCTACCTCTAAATTGAACGACTCCACCATGTGGCATGCTAGACTTGGCCATGTACACTATAAAAGGATGTAAGATATGTCTAAGGATGGGTTAATCCTAGCTTTTGACATGGACACTGAAAAGTGTAAGACTTGCATGCTGACCAAAATAACTAAGAGACCCTTTCAGGGTGTAAAACGTGAGACTGAGCTCTTGGAGCTTATACACAGTGACTTGTGTGATTTGCATGTCACTCCCTCTTTGGGGAACAAGAAGTACTTTGTGACATTTATTGATGATGCTTATAGGTTTTGTTATGTCTATCTATTACATACCAAGGATGAAACATTAGATAAATTCAAGGTATTTAAAACTGAAGTTTAGTTGCAACTTGGGTCACTGATCAAAAGATTCAGGACTGATAGGGGAGGTGAGTACATGGATACTCTGTATTTTCAGTCTGTTGGTATAATCCATGAAACGACTGCTCCCTATACACCTCAACAAAATGGTATCTCTGAAAGGAAAAATAGGGTACTGAAGGAGATGGTTAATTCCATGTTGTCCTATTCAGGACTGAGTCAAGGGTTCTGGGGTGAAGCTATGTTAACAGCTTGCTATTTATTAAATAGGGTTCCCAACAAAAGGAACAAGGTTACCCCTTATGAACTCTGGACTAAGAAGAAACCCAACCTGAATTATCTCAGGGTTTGGGGTTGTAGGGTAGTTGTAAGACTCCCTGATCCAAAGTTAAAAACTCTGGGTGAAAGAGGCATTGAATGCATCTTTGTTGGATATGTTGAGCATTCCAAGGCATATAGGTTCTATGTCATTGAACCTAATGAATATGTTTCAATTAACTCAATAATTGAATCAAGGGATGCACTCTTTGATGAGAATAGATTCTCATCAGTCCCTAGACCAAGTCACAGGATCCCAAATGGTACTGATGACATTGGTGTATCAGAGGTCCCTGATGAATTATCATCTCAGGTCCCTGATGAGGTTGTGGTGCTGATGAATTATCATCTCAGGTCCCTGATGAGGTTGTGGTTCAACAACCTGAACCTGAGTTCAGGAAGAGCAAAAGGGTCAGGACTCCAAAGTCATTTGGACCTGAGTTTCAATTATACTTAGTTGAAGGTACAAGGAATGAGGTCTCTGACCAATACTCCTATTGATTCGTTGTTGATGATGATCCCAAAACATTTGAAGAAGCAATGAAGTCCCGGGATGTTGCTTTTTGGAAAGAAGCAATAAATGATGAGATTGACTCCATCATGGGCAACAACACTTGGGTGTTGGTTGATCTACCACCAGGTTGCAAATGGATTTTCAAAAGGAAAATGAAGGTGGATGGAACTATTGAAAAGTTCAAGGCTAGACTAGTCATTCAGGGCTTTAAACAAAAGTCAGGGATAGACTACTTTGATACTTATGCCCTTGTGGTACGTATCAGTACCATCAGACTGCTGATTACTTTGGCATCAATTCACAATCTGATTATTCATTAGATGGATGTGAAGACAGCTTTCTTGAATGGTGAATTGGATGAGGAGGTTTATATGAACCAACCTCAGGGCTTCATCTTGCCTGGCAATGAAAACAATGCAAACTGATTAAGTCTTTATATGGGCTGAAACATGCACATAAGCAATGACATCAAAAATTTGATGAAGTGGTTTTGTCTAATGGTTATGTTTTTAACCAGGCTGACAAATGTGTATATAGCAAATTTGATGAATCTGGTAAAGGAGTCATCATTTGCCTATATGTTGATGACATGCTGATCTTTGGCACTGACCAAAATCAGGTTGACTTGACAAAGGAATTTTTGTCATCAAGGTTCTCCATGAAGGACATGGGGGAGGCAGATGTTATCCTTGGTATAAGGATCAAACATGAAAGTAATGGTATATCAATTTCTCAGTCTCATTATATTGAGAAAGTACTGAAGAAATTTAATTACTTTGATTGTACTCCAGTGAGTACTCCTATGGATACCACTGAGAAGCTTATGCCTAATACTGGCAAAGCTGTATCTCAACTTGAGTATTCCAGGGTGATTGGTTGCCTGATGTATGCCATGACTTGTACAAGGCCTGATATTGCTTTTGTTGTGGGTAAACTGAGCAGGTATACTAGTAATCCTAGTGCTCAGCACTGGCAAGCAATTCAGAGGGTACTGAAGTATTTGAAGAGAACTATGGATTATAGTCTCTCATATACTTGTTATTCTTTAGTGTTGGAAGGATACACTGATGCAAGTTGGATCAGTAACACTGAAGACAATTCGTCTACCAGTGGCTGGGTATTCCTACTTGGTGGAGGGGAAATTTCTTGGGCATCCAAGAAGCAAACTTGTATCACCAGTTCAACAATGGAATCTGAATTTATGGCTTTAGTAGCTGCTGGTAAAGAAGCTGAATGATTGAAAAACTTGCTTCTTGAGATTCCATTGTGGCCTAAACCTATAACACCTATTTCTATCCGGTGTGATAGTGCTGCTACATTGGCAAAGGCTTATAGCCAGATATACAATGGGAAGTCTAGACACTTAGGTGTCAGGCATAGCATGATTCGTGAACTTATCATGAATGGGGTGATTTCTATAGAGTTTTTTAGATCTCAACAGAATTTAGCTGATCACTTGACGAAGGGTCTTGCTAGAGACTTGGTTATAAAGTCTGTTAAAGGGATGGGTTTAAAGTCCAACTTAGTCACCGAATGCTAAGACACCCAACTCCCTCCTGAGGAAACTTGGGAGCTGAGTTCAATGTGGAAAGCTGAACATTCAGTGTACTGAAGCACATGTTTTACAAACATCCCAAGGTTTGTGCTTGGAACCTGCTGGAAAGGAGGATGAAGTCATTACTTTTTAATGGTTAATTTTCTTTGAAAAAGTGCTTGGAAGGAGCATGAATAAAGAAGAACCACCTATGTAAATGTTGAAGTTTTGCCGCTTCAGGAAGCTATGGACTTTTAGCTTTTACAACATTTATGAATTGGATATGGACACATGGCTTGTATTGTGTCAGGAGTGTTTAAGTGTTTGAAAATATATGTGTATTTTACCTTCAGGTATTCAAATGGGTTGAAGGATTCAATTCTTAGAACACCCTGATTCTCGAATATTTGAACGTGTAATGTACTAAAATGGAAATTCAATCCTCAGGATATTTTCGTTTATGCATATGTTTTGTTTAAGGTTTGATTTTCATGCAAAGGAAGTGAACTAAATTTGGGGAGGATTGTTGGAAAATTTAGTGCACTTGAGGGATCAAATCATACTTGGGAATGGGTTTGGAGGTACGGAGTGTACACCCATCAAGTCCCTGATTCCCCTGACTCAATAGTGGTTGTGCAGGATTCTGCTGCTAGTATTGGTTTCTGCTGATAGTGGATCCTACTGCTAGCATTAGGATTCTGCTGATAGTGGTTCTGTTGCTAGCAGTATGACTCTGCTGCTGAGCAGTGAATCTACTGCTAGTGCTAAGCGGATTCTGCTGATGAGAGTGTAACTGATTTGACCTATTCAAATGACAGTTATATCTACACTTATGACCACGTTTAATTGGTCATGTAACCACTATTTTTGGCTATAATGGGGGCAATTATGTGGAGATTAATGGGCCGATTAATTCTCATAATTCCATTTGACTAGCCATGAGTATCTTCCTATAAATAGGAAATCAGATGATGCATGAAAGACATACAGAAAACATATAACACTGAAACACGCAAGGTTATTGATTTGTGCCTAAATCACTAACATACATTTGGTCTTATCCCAAGTAGATATTCGTGATACTCAGACATTAGGGTCGAATAGTTTACTTTGGAAAGTTATAACACGATTCCAAGTGATATCCGGTAACCTTCATTGGTACGTAGTTAGGCTATTGATTATCTTCACCCTGTTCTGGGCTCATAACCACCAACAGAAATCACAATATGCCATATTTTTTTAACAAAAAGAACAAAAAGGTTTATTAATCTACCGATGGATGAGGACAAATTAGGAACCTACGACCTGGGTTTGACGGTTTCCAAGAAGTTCGTTGTACCAGAAGTTGAGGTATTTTGCATTTGCAGTACCTTGGTAAGGAACCACAAGAAGATGATGAAGACATGTTAAGGAAACTTCAATTGGGGGAAACTGGGTTTTTTGGAATGTGTATTGAATTGGGTAAGTTTAGTTTATAAAATTAGGGTTCTTGTTAAGAATCGGGGGAAATATGAAGCATGTGGTTAAAATAAGTTGTGCAAATGGGTTAGGTCATGGGTTGGATTGTACCCGAATCATATGTGGAAATGGGCTATTTTGATGGGTTGGATTTGGTCTACATGGATGCTTATATGTAATTTAGATACCAAAAAAAAAAAAAAAAAAAAAAATACAAAAACCCCCGTCACATGGTAACTTACTAAATGTATTAGTTTGTACAAAACTTGAACTTTGGTGTTGCATATTGCTACATAAATGAGTACGTTTATCATTTTGGTACATTGGATAAAACATGTTATCATTTTTGACTTTTTCCCTTTTAGCTTAATATCATTTAGTCGAGCTCGTATCTTTTCATTTGCATGCCAAGCTAAGTTGAACATACGCTTACAAACTGACAATCTATTGCAGAATTAGTTTGTACATACAATGTACAATATATTCAAAGCCTCAAAGGTATGTTAAATTATCAATTACAATAACATTTTAACTTTTTCGTTTTTGTTTTTAACGGCAAAGATTTTTTTTAAAAAAGCCTAGCAAGGAGCTAGTATAGAATTACATAAGGTTTCTAAGCCAATTTGGCCACGCTAAACGACTAGAACTTCTACTATTTAACCAAGAGAAATAACAAAAACGAATACTATTAAATATATCACATTTCCTCGTGTGTTAAGAATTGAATGTGATTGAATTCTGATACTTCCAAATAATCCACCAAGTAGACGCAACTATCACTTGCATACGCTTCTTGACTTCGATAGTGACCCGAATGTTGTCAAACCAAGACTCCCAAGCCGAAAGAGAATGAACCGACGGAATGTTAAACAAAAGGTGATCACAAATTCACTCAATGTTACAGTTACTAATATTCTAATAATAATAGTTTAGTTGAATCAAACTCAAAACTCAAAAATCTCACTTGTAAGAAGTTGGCATGCAAAAAGTTGGCATGTTTGTAAATTTAATTTAGTGTATTTAAATGTTATTTTACAACTCTAACTATAATTAATTTGTCACAAACAACTTATTTCTAAAGGCCTGTTTGACGATGAGCTTGAACTTTTAAAATAAGTTAGCTTTTTATAGTTTTGTTTGGCAACAAAATTCACAAAATCTTATAAAAAAATAAAAGCTCCTCTTTTGAATGCTACTTGAACTAGGTTTTGGAAGTAGGAAAGCCTTTGAAATGATTATTTACATTAACGCCCTTTAATATTATTAATGTTTTTGTTGGAATGTTTTTTTGCATTATTTTACATTCATAAGCTAGAGATTCAACTACTTTGCCAATTACATATAATAATAAGCTACAACTTTAGCTTCACTTTTTAGAGCATAACGTGTATAACGTTATAGGGCTGGTTGGTGCCCTATAATGCCAACCCTATGGCTCCACTCTGCACCCCACCCTAAGCTATAACACCTCATGCCAGTATAATGTTATAGGGCTGGTTGGTGCCCTATAATGCCAACCCTATGGCTCCACTCTGCACCCCACCCTAAGCTATAACACCTCATGCCAAAATTAACAGTCAAGTTATCCGTAATTTCTTTTCCTTTTTGTATTTGTATTCTATTGGGTTAAGTGTGGCCCATGAGGTGCTTAATAACTTGAGTGATAGAAGTTTCTTATTTTTAAGTTAAATTATATTGTATATGTTATTAGTCATAAGTGAAAAATGTTGAAATAACAACACTTTTTGCTATAACACGACCAATTGTTTTCAACATTTGTGCTTTTTATAAGTTTCGATTACTTCCGCCAAACATGCTTTATACAAAAACTCATAGTACAAGCTTGAGCTTTGATTGTACCGTAGCTTCAAGTAATTTCACCAAAACTAAACTTGTACTCCCTCCGTCCTTAAATAAATGTTCAGTTAAGTCAAACTGGTTCAACTTTGACCTTATATCTCTACATTATATATAACAGGAGGCATTTGAAGAATATGCCCAGTCATTGTCCAGTCAATGCCCAGTAATTCAATTTCAGTCATGTCATCTGCCATGTCATCATATGTAAACTATTTTTTAACATATATTTATTTTTTTAATTTTTATTTTTATTTGCATTTTTTTATTAATTTCGAAAATGGTTTTTCTAATTAAAATTCGTATTTAATAATAAAATTCGGAAATTTGTTTAAAAATTTTGCCATTTACAAGGATTGAACCTAGGTTGTTGGTAACATTAACAAGCATCATAACCAGTAGACCAACACATCTTTTGGTTTATATCTTGCAAGTCCAAATCTATAAACCTTAAGTAATATTTTAGGGTTAAATTTGTTAAATTAAAAAGAACAAAAAACCTACACACGCCTTTCATATTTATATTACGTAATTGTTTTTCCTAAACCTTTTTAGGGGTTTAACAATGGCTGCAACACATGATGATTCTAACCTTTTTAGGGTTTTAACATTGGCTGCAACACATGATGATTCTATGATATATGTATACAATATGTTGCTCTGATCTATTATATATTTACCCCACATGACATTGATCTATTATATATTTATATGTATGGTCTCTTTTTTCCTTTTAATTTGTTGTTGATGTCTGTGTTGTTACAGTTGACCAAAGAGTTATGTGGGCATAGTGACAAGAGTTTGATCGGAAGCTCAAATGGTACGTATATAGTTCTTACTTCCAGTATATGTTATCTTTGCATGACTCTATAGGATTTGTTTGTTGCTGGAACTGATACGACATCAACCTTTGCATATAGGATTTATTTGTTTTGTATGTTTTATTAATCTTCTTTTTGGTAACAACTTTGGATGGAAATTTAGGCATCCATTTATATCTAGCCGCGATTTTATGTGTATTGCATCTC
Organism: Artemisia argyi; assembly: GCA_030686995.1. NCBI lineage: Eukaryota > Viridiplantae > Streptophyta > Magnoliopsida > Asterales > Asteraceae > Artemisia > Artemisia argyi. The sequence continues at coordinate 142,011,878 of CM060696.1, read as the reverse complement.
ATGTTGATTCACCACGTGGAAGTTAGCGAGCTCCTAGAAAGGTTTGGATTTCACATGTGGTGTTGATTAAGGGATAGTAACACCTGACTTCGACGCTATCAGGAGAGCACTTTTATATTTGGACTCATGAACTCCTCTCATGGTATGCAACTATCTATTTCTTAAGTATGCGCCTATGCTATTATTATGTTGTTATAACAAGCTCAGTTGTAAATGTATTAGCAAGCTCAGTTGTTCATTTGACGCATTGATGACCAAACATTGATCCTCAAGAAATTGATAAAATTATAGCCATTGAGAAGGTTGAAAAAATGAAGGTAATAAACTTTATGCATTATGCGCTTTTATGTCGTTACATGCATTAGTTCTTCCACAAAACACCATTTTTTCCCGATAGGTAAAACCACCCTTTTCTGAAGATGACGCTATGGCTAAAGTTTTTGACATTTGTTGAAAAGGAGGTAAAATTCTCCCCAGGGAGTTGCAGCAGGTTGCGCAAAAATGACAGCAGAAAACGTTCCACGTGTACAGGTTATTTAATTGTTTACTTATACATATTCTATTGGCAATTATTCATGTCGTATTAGCCTTTGCCATTGTGTGATTTCAGTAGTTACAAATGAACCAGTTGACAATGTATATGCCTAAAGCTTAAAAAAGAACAAATGATGGCGCTGAAGGTTAAGCTAACCTTCAGTCTTTTGCTGTTCCTGAAAAGAATCCGATGGCGGGGCAAAGTTTGCGCTTGAGAATGGTAAAGTGCCTAATAATACTTGATTTATACATATTTTCTCATCAATTGTATACGTATTTATTTTATCTTCCACCTTCCATGTGCAGATTGACTTGCAGACTATTGAGTGTTAACTATTTGAGTAGTATGGAAGATTTTTTTTACGTGCGTGCATATTTGGACTCGAGTAATCAAGCTTTTTGCTTTCTTTCTAATACATGATTGATGATATGAAAAATAATACACCTTGAGGGTAGACAAGATTCCAGGATAAATATATAGTGAAGCTTTTTGACTTTGTATACATATAGGACAAGGTGGCAACACAAACATCATAGTTGTGACTCAGTTATTTGCTGCTTTTATAGGATACTCTTGATCATACAATCAATTGTAGCTACATAGCATAGCTATATTATAAAACTAACTGATGTGTATATTAACAGGCACCAGGTGGTGGGGTTCGTGAGTCAATATTAGCGGCTTTAAGGGTGTGGCAAAACATGAAGACAGGAGTGTAAGTGTCCCTGTTAAGACCCGTGTAAATCAATGATGACGCCCAAATACAAAGGAGCTGGACTGGGGTGAGTATGTCCTTCTAAAGACTACTGATTTTGGTGTATCAGTATTTGGTTAAACCAAATATGGTACTATTCGTAACATAAGATCGTTGCTTAAATGTGTGCTAATTGAAATGTGTTTGTTTCGGTTGCAAATCCTTGATAGCAACGCAGTATTTTCCTGTCTTACAATGACCCTCTTATTTGGTTCTCTTCATGGATGGGTGGTGACAGTGATTGTATGTTATTGACTTAATTTTGGACTTAAATCACTCAAAAATCATCAGTACTGTATATAAGTCAAGCATTTTATAATTTTAATATGTGTTCATACCAAGGCATTCGTTGAGCTTGATGTTTCCTCACGTATATGTTTTGCTTCGATCCATACATACCTATTTTAGTGTCGGTGGGTAGTAAAGTACTACATTTTCTATTATATGAAATTACGAGTTTATCTCTTACATTGTCCAGAATGTTGGGATAAATGGATTCATATACTGATAATTAGTACATTAATTTGAGTTACATAACGCCATCTTTAGAAGAAAAAAAATCTACATATTTGACTAAAATGGTTTAGAAAGTTGTTTGTGTGTATCAAATATAAGCTTATAAAGACTTCCAATGTGTTTTCCCCGTGTACAGATTTACAGGCTACCAAGTTTCAGTTATTCGGTTGTAGGACCCAAAGTTAAATGGGAGAGTGTTGTCGATCGGAAGATGTGAAAAAATCTATTTTGGATACAGTTCAGGTACGTGTGAATACTACAAAGCCATGTTTCGTGTGGGAAGCGCAACATTTCTTTATTTCCATATATGTGCTGCATAAATTTTAAGCAATGCACCTCATATTTGCATCTACAGGCAACCTGATGTTAAATTCCATTGGAACTTATTGTATGAATGCACATAAGTATATAACGTTAAAGCCTCATATTTGCATATGCAGTAAAACCTCATATTTTCTTATAATTTTACATTATTGTATTATTTTATATAAGATTTCTACTATATCTTTATTCTTTGAATGAGCTGCACCTTTTTAAAATTTGTCACTCAGTGATTATTTATTCTTTATTGATAAGTAATGTTATTGTGATTATGTAGAGCTGTCGGAAGTTCTCAGCTCTTTGTCTCATGTTCCTAGGCTCTTATTTTATGTCCAATTTTCTACTAATGTTGTAAGCTTTATAATGGTTCATGACTATATCAACCCTATGCTTCCTGTCGCACCTTCGGCAATTGATTCTACTGGCCAGGTAACCCTTCAGATTGGTTGTTCTTAATGAGTAACCTTGAGCTTTTGAAACAATGCTACATAATAAATAGATTGAACTGTAGAAATCATCCCATATTGATAATTAGTCCCTAATATCACTTTCTGTTTTCAGCTTTGGTTCTGCTGGCATTAGCCTTTAGGGACAATAGGAAAATCAATTACATACTTGAGGAACCAAAACTGAAAGCACACAGTGGAATTTTGGCCGACTTTTGTGTTTTCACCTGTTATAGGGATGACTTCTCTATATATTACTCATAAGCATGTGAAAAATTAAGTGATTTTAGCCAAGACATGACAGTGATGAGACCACTTTCAGTGGGACGTGCGTTCTCCGAGGCCGACTCTGTCTAATATTCAGATGAAAGTTAGAACAGGGATGTGAATGGCTATTTGTGGAAGATTCCGTTCTGGACAATCAAGCTTTCTTTATTGAATACTTGATCAAATCTCAAAAGTTTCCCGTGAAGTAAGTCTCGACTTCATATTTGTTTCATAATCATACTATTGCAGCCTAATTCAATAAGTTTTGTTATATTTATGATTCATTGCTACCAACCTCAGGAAAAATGACTTATCATTGATTCATTAGAGCTCCTTGATATGGTGCCTATCTCTGAATCTCACAAACTAACCTGGCAGAATGGTGGTGGACATACCATGCTTCATGAGATTGGCTATAGTAATAAGACAATCGAGGCTGTAGCTGAGATGCTACGTAGGGCTCCTATGTTGATTGGGATGACCAATAGACATGGAGATACTGCTTTATTTACTGCAGGTTCAAATGGCAAGACCAAAATTTTCAAGCTACTTCATGATGAAGTCTATAGAACCACTCAAGGACGCCATTCACCACTGCTACTATTTATATTTCTTAATAGATTGTGATATCATTGTCTTAAAACTCTCAATACATGTCATAAAAATCAAATAGGGAACTTGATTTCACTGAGCATAGTGAACAAGGGGACAGGTATAGGAACTGGCTCATCGGGTTGATGAGGCAATGGGGTTCATGGCTGCTGCTGGACTCACAATTGATCACCCGATTATGACTACTACACAATTTTGGACATCTCATGAGTGCTTGCTTTTGCCTTATGAACAAGCACTTATAAGAGAAGATTCCACTTCAGGTCTCTATTATGATTGCTCAGCTCACATGGTTTGGGTTGGGGAACATACTCGACAACTTGATGGTGCGCATGTTGAATTTTTACGAGGAGTTGCAAACCCTCTTGGCATCAAGGTATATCTGCTAAAAGTTGCATATTTCACCTGCGGATAGAAAAAATTGTGTTAGCTCAAGAAATAATTAATGAATAGTTTGTGTTCATATGCTATAAAGAGTCATTGTAGTCTGTTAGTAAACATATATTGTTTATTATTAGGATCTGATAAAATAAAAATAGGTTAACGTCTTAATGATGACCAAATGGATTTAACGTATGGAGCATATGTTGAAATCGATCCTTAACAAGAGGAAATTTCACTGAGAGCCTTGGTGAGTAACATTACTTATTTCTTTAGTAGTTTGTTTAACTTGTGTATCTTGACTTCTTACTTCAACTTCAGTATATGTTTGATGTACCCCTAGCTCGACTTAGTGGTGTTCTTATAATCTCTTCACTGAGTGATACCAATATCTTCTTGAAGGTGCAGTTGATCCTTTATTCTAATTGTTACAACAAGTATAGCTTCAGATTTCAAATGTCAAGTAACAAGATTTCAGCAGGAAAGACATACTTGAGAAGATCGACAAGTGGTCAGCTACATGTGAAGAAGAGACCGGACTAGATGAGTACAACATGGTATATTCTTAATTCTTTCAATTTTCTTGCCATATCCTCCATCACATTTCTTCTGTTCAACTATTGTGTCACTGCAGGACCAGAATAAATATAATGCTAGAATTTAAGTAATGATCTTGGGTCATACCAATTTCAACAATTCCCATATGACCAGCTTCTACAAACAATGTCATTGTATGTTTGGCTGCTTTTACTACTGACACGACTACTTGCTCTGTTGTTTACGATGCAACTTTGCAGTAGTCAGCACCAGCTACGTGTTATACTTTTGCATTGCTAGAGTCACAAAGGCATAGGGCCATTTATAGAGGCAAGCATGTGCTAAAAGACGATGTTAATTCAGCGCATTCTAATATACCTATGAACCAGTGGCTACATGTGACTGAAGGAAGCATTCATTCAGAATCACACGGGGAACTCCCATTCATGGGTACATTACCTGCAGATGGTAACCGCCATGAAAGCGCCACTTCCACGCTGCGAAATATGCGAGGTACTGTTGTGCGTGTATTATGTGTTTCATGGTTTTTGACATTCTATATTTATGGTTTCCATATACTTATTAATTGTTCATTGGGCTTTACAGCTGGACAAGCAGAACAACCGTTTTCACATACCAGTGGCGGTAATAGCCATTTGCATACGCGGTGCCAAGGTACTTCAGACATATCGTGTGCATTGGTTTGACCCTTTCGCTTGGATACATGTGTACAACTGATGGTCACTGAACACATATCAATTTTTTACAGGTACACGCAAGCAACTAAATTGTGCGTCCGGTGATCCCCATATATCATACTGTGAATAAGCATTTTTTGGGTAAAAAAAACGTCAAGAAAATATTTGATATGGTAGTGCAATATCGTGGATCAAAATCTTGGATATCCGACTGTTTGAATGCTACAGCTAAAGTTTTTTTCCTTGAATGTTAATTGTTTGATTCTTAGAAGTCTATCAGGTCACTTAAAAACTCAATCTATGACCTGAAATTGGAGCTACCAGGTAAACAAAGTTTAGTTGAAGTGAACCCAGTGACTTGCATGCTAACAAGACAAATGGAAGCAAGAGTGTGGAAATGGTCCAAACTTAATATAGTAAGATATAACGACAAATATAGTAAGATATAATGACAAATATAGGCGTAATTACTTCGTTTATCCAAACCTTCATGCCCGCCCATTGAAAAGATGAAAGTCTGTCTTATAAACTGGAAAAAAGTGAAATCCAGGAACAACTGAAAATGCAGTACGAACGTTCAACACATTACGCCACTGTAATTGAACTCGAAGCCCACATCGAGCACTTGGACAATGAGCTCAAAACAAAGTCCAAACTAATCTTCAGAAAGAAGTATAAAATTAAAGAATGTGGAGAAGTTATTATTGGATACTCAAGAGGAGTGTGAATATGTGAAAACCGAAAAGCCAAAACTGCAGGAATCTGCTGAGAATCTAATAGAAGAATGCAACACTCTTCAGAAGTCGTATGAAGAGATGACAAACGTAAGGTTTGGTTCTTTTCACTCATCTTGAGTATTGTAGAAAGTCATTTAAATATTTAATTACAAATGGTTTGCTTAGGGTAATTTAAATCTCAAATGGGTCAAATAAAATTATAAAGCTAAAAGGAAATGGATAAAATAGGTAGAAAGTCACCCAAAGTTCATATTTTTTTAGCATACAACCTACTAGATCCATCGGTAATGGTTTGGCATTGTCTTCTATGGAGATGAAGAGATCTAACACAATAGTAAAGCCCCCAACTTGTGGGAACTTGATCACAGTGATTAGCATCGATGGTGGTGGAATCAGAGGTCTTATCCCAGCTATTATCCTTGACTTTCTTAAAACTGAGCTTCAGGTATACCATGGTATTTTTGTTTGAGTTTCTAAATACAATACTCTTATAGACTAGACAAACTCAATAAGTTTTTAGTAATCGCTATTTTTATTTACATGCTTTGGTTTATGGTTTGGAACTTAGATGGTCCTGAAGCAATAATCAAAGACTATTTTGATGTAATTGCTGGGATAAGGAGCTCTATAAATTAAGACTCTGGTAAAGCAGGATTTGTTATGCGTGAGCGTAGTTGATGGATTCAGTTAGACATATTTTGGAGAGATGACCCATCTCTTCAAAGTTAGCCAAATCTTTATTGTAAGTTAATATTATTTAGTGAAAATGTTTGGTTTTAGTCATATTGTTATTAGAAAATGGTGGTCGTTGAGAAACCGGTTCAGGTGAAACTATTTATCGACAAACAGAAGAACAAGGTAATGTTTGCAGAAGGAGATGAAGACTTTTTTGAAATCCTCTTCAGTTCTCTTACTTTGCCAATGGGAACAATCGTAGAATTGTTAACCAAACACGCGGACTTAAAAGATACAAAAGTTGAAAGCTTGACTTCTTTGTATAATAGTGTCGTGAATCTTGGTGTTAAACACTTCACTAATGAGCGTTGTAAAGAGGGGCTTGCCCAACAAGTTTACATCTTGAGGTTAGTCAAGTTTAATCCCTTCTTTACTTATAAATAACCAGTGCTAAATGTGATTACAGAACAATATTGATACAAAATAATCATTCTTTTTGGATAAATTGTTTGAGGTTTTCATGCATCTGAATACCAGTATGAGACAATTTAGGAACCTCATTTGTTCGGATTAAAAAAAAAACACCTCATAACCCTAATATCATTATGTTCCACAAGTCGACTCTTTTTTTTTCCTTCTCCAAACCCTAATATGTTCAATTTCACACAATAAACTATATTTATGCAAATTCTGCTAATGTTTGTTCTTTAAATCCATATTGACTCAATGTTAAAATTGTAGGCTGATTTATACTTGATATACCAAAATACAAATCAAAGTGTGTGAATTCGATACCTCTAACGTGGGGATCATCGCTATTGTGGATAAATGATGTACACTTTCCACCCTTTTCTTACCACCCTTTTTTTTGTTATAAAAAAATATGACAACAATATTTATAAGTCATGCCCGCCCATCGGGCGGGCTTTGAAGTCTAGTATATATATATATATATATATATATATATATATATATATATATATATATATATATATATATATATATATATATATATATATATATATATATATTGCGTTCATGTGGTGTACAAACTTAAAATAGATACAATAGGCACACATATGGACCGTTGGATCAACATTAATAGATGAGATCAAAATAAATGATTTTAATTAATAAGATAATTACTGTAAGGGTATGATAGTAATTTGCTTTTCCCATTATCTGATTTTTTTTTTAATTGCAATCCCCTCTTAAACGCTTTTACCCACAATCCCTTCAAATTAGTTATCAGTAATCTTCAATATCACTACAATAATTAGATATGGCCAGCCAAACGATTCATACATTTGTTTCTATTCAATAAAGCGGATCCTTATTCTTCTATTACATTTGTTACCTACATATTACCTAATACACAAACTGTTATTTTTCCTGGATGCAATCGATTTAACTAATAATCATAATAAAAATACAGTCTTAATTATACTTAATATATGCTGCATATCCGATTTAAGTATAACTGCAGCGCGCCAACTTATCATCCTACACAAACAATCTTGAATAACCCGCAACATACAGTAGCTGAAACTAGATTGCTATGTCATAACAAAAATTAAACAAACAAATCCTAATAGACACCCAAAACTGTAATATGAGCAGTGCACAAAACAGTTTAAACAAATACCCAAACTGGGCTACGGATAACACACAGAATTCCATGTTTTAAAATTAAACACACCACAACTACATTAAAGGTTACTCAGTAAGCATACGCGAGATTTTAAATGACAAAAAACTGAAAACACACCAAACATTATAACATTTCAGTCTTATTGCTACTTATTAAATCCAAACTTCATAAACCATTTCATTTCACTTCAAACTTGGATGCCACACGCAACTTGATTGTTTCAAATGCAGCCATCCGTAACCTCTTCTTTTCTTCCCCCGGTACATTCCTGAATGCATGCACTTCCTTGTCAATAACACTCTTCACCAAATTGCAATCGGACATAAGTATCTTCACAACATACTTGATACGCGAATCCCTTAGTTCTTTCAATTGTTTCTTCCCTTATTTGCTCAAGCAACAAAGATGTCTGATATACACATAAAAAAAGGTAAGTTAAAGATGTACTTGGATGGATACATAAACACATGTACCAAGCACATACGTTGGGAAACTTCATACCCGTACACAACTAGCAGACTACCATAAAAAACATTCTAGCCTACCTAATATATGACCCAAACCAAATTAACTGTTGGGAAATTTCATACCGGTTCTAGCCTAATATATGTAACTGTTGGAATCAATCTGTAGAAATGACCATAGATATAACTTTTGCCACTTGTTTAGCGTCAACAAGTCACCAACCCGACAACTTTCCTGTAGAAATTGTCATACACCTTTTGCCACTTGTTTAGGGTCAACAAGTCACCAACCCGACAACTTTCCTGATATTAACCCAATTATCCTAGACACGACACCATCTATAGTACAGATATTCTTTCATTTTGTATGTTTTAACTTGCAATTTCTTTGCTATTTGTCCCTTCGTATGTCAAACTATAGTTACTCAGATATGTATTTAAGATTTTAAGTTTATGCTTAGCCTGTTATGAAACTGAAGTAGCTATTGTTTTAAGATTACAAGTATTTGGTGAATATGTTTACATGACCGTTTGTTTGAGTTGTCACAGACACTGCTTGGTCTTGGTATGTTATGTTGTATCTTTCTACACCTTATCTTTTAGATTTCGACAAATGACCACGAGATCTTCCTTTCTACTCCTTATTTGGTTTATATTAATAAAGGCAAGTTTTTGTTCGACTGTAATAAGGAATGCATAGTCGAGTCCTCACATCAAATATCCTTTATATTATAGTAGATAAGCTTAACGGTTGGACTATACTCGGAATGCAACCCCGACCATCAGCATATATTAACTTAACTGTTTTTACATAAACATATGTACCAGGCACATAAGTTGGGAGATTACATACCCATTCACAACTAGCAGACTACCATAACACACGTTATAGACTACCTAATATACTACCACTTTATAGTCTACTACCAAAGAAGATTAAACATAACGTACCAGTTGAATGATAAACCAAGTGAATCTCTCATCCTCAGTTTTATCCGGAAGAAGGAGGTTATCCAAAATTTCCACTAGACCATCTTTCATGTTCATGCACACTACAAAGAAATGTCGCCCTTGAATAACTGGGAAGAAAACCTGCCAAACATTTAAACAACACACTCTAAGTATCTGAAAACTTTTGAAATCAAGTGGGTTATAGGATTGGAAATCTGATACGTACCAATTGCACATAATCAAGGCTGTTATACTCGCTTGTATTCACTACATTATCCATGTTTTCGATAAACTTGTCAAACATCTTTTCGTACCCCCAGCTTTCCATGTCACTAGTCTGCATTCACAATAAATTTGTGTTTGTAAAATGTAGTCGAACAATTAATCAATCACAAATACTCAACTGATACGTATTTGACATCATACGGAACTTACCAGCATAGCTGTGTGGCAAAAAACCCTTGCCACCGTGTGCTTGCTTTTGTGCTTCTCTGCATTGTTAAGTACATGCGTGAAGAGGTCAATTGCTCCACTCGCTATATCTATGCCCGGAAATAGACTTTCCAAAACGACCCGCTCTCCATCAACAAATCGTGTCTTGAACACAATATCACTGTCATAAACATTTCCTTTGCCACGTTCTTCTCCACATCACCAATGTCTCCTTCTTGTTTGTCCGATACATTTCCTTTATCCAAATTTTCTCCATCAACAACATTCTCGCTTGCTTGATCAACAACGTTATCTGATTTATCACATATAACAAAACTGATTTACTTTCTTTTATATAACAACAACAACATACCAAATATTGCATGAAATTTACCAACTAGTACACGTTAGATTACAACACCAAGCCCACCTTAATCTCAGAAAGCCTTACTAACTATTACACGTGACTGCAACTTAATACATGTATCATTAACAACTAATACACCTAAATCTACTTCATCTAACACAGCTTATCAACTAACACACCTTACCAACTCATACACATATTAAACAGATCTCCGACCATTCACACACTAAACTAACACACATAAACAGATGCTACACATACTCGAGCGACACAAATACACAAACACTACACACACACTAACCACTTGACATAACTCAACAGACACAAATGCACAAACCCTACACACACCCCAACTAACACACCTTACCAACTCATACACATATTAAACAGATATCCGGCCATTCACACACTAAACTAACACACATAGACAGCTGCTACACATACTCAACAGACACATTTTTCCAATATAAATAGGACGCGACAAATATTCATACTCCCAAAATTCATTGTCTAAAATGAGGTTTTTTTTTTTTTTTTTTTTTTTTTTTTTTTTTTTTTTTTTTCTTTTCCCAAAATGCCACATTTATAAAACAAATTCATACAACATGATAACATTTACTTCACACTTATAAACAGACACCCCATTATAACTTGAACTGAATACTAAAAACCAAACAGCCCCTTAACCTTAGTATGCCAAATTCCATGTTTTATTGTTTTCCTACCCTCAACTCTGACTCATATCAGACTGTTACTACATAACACAAACTAAGACCTAACAACTTTAAGTCGCTACTACATATAAAACACCTCAACCACATAGGCGAATGTCGCAGCTGCTAATTTATTGTAGCTTTACATAATCAACCAATACACATCTATTGCACTATATTCATAATCAACCAAAACTTACGTAGTTGACTAAACGGATACACATGTGATTTAAGTAGCGCACACAAATCGTAATGAACAAATACACAAGGATTTAACAGGTATGTAAATCAGAAACAGCATATTATTTAGAGATGCAAATTTTGAAATCTACCAAAAAAGTTATAAATCTAAATGATTCTCTTGATATTGACTTCAAAACATCTAAACAAACTTAAAACAACCTTAAACTAATTGATTATTTTAACCAAAATAACTAAAAACTAAAAATTAGTACTTACCCAAACACCCTTTAACAAAAATCAAAGTATAGCAGACTTATGCTTATCTGACGGTACTGACCAAAACACATGATTTTATTAACCAAACTAAGTAAAAGCACAAAATCATATTGAACAAATACACAATGATTTATTCCCACAAACACTCATAAACAACGAATAACGTATACACATGTGGCACACATTAATCTTAATCAACAGGTACCTAAATCGAAAACAACATATTATTTAGACATGCACATTTTGAAATCTACTAACGAAGCTATAAATCTAAATGATTCTCTTGATATCCAATTGAAAACATCTAAACAAACTTAAATCAACCTTAAACTCATTGATTTTATTGACGAAAATAACTAAAAGCTCAAGATTGGTAATGACCCAAACACCCTTTAACAAAATTCAAACTAATAAGTTACTTATGCTCAAAATTGGTACTGACCCACACACACAGAGTGAACTAACATATTCTTTTCAAAACATATATCAAAGTTATGCTTATCTGATGCACATGAATCATATTGTTACAAACACATAATGTTACAAACACAAACCAACTCATACACAGTTGTGGTCTCAGAAATACCTTGTTCGTCTTCACTATCTCCATCAATAGTAAGATCGATCATTTCATACATCTCATTATTTACCATTGTTCGATGCCGATTTGATAACCTTCCACTTCGACGAACTGACACCACCAAACACCCAAAAATAAAATTAACAAACAAACTATTATCACTATTATTAAAAAGAAACTCAATGTATCAATTACCAAACAATATTTGTTCTTCATTCGCATTGTCGATCACTTCATCCTTTAAAACCTCCATTTTCGTGTGTATGGAATGGTCATACACCTTTGATTATCTATTTATCAGTTAATTGTCGAACTATTATTTGGGGTTTTTTGATTGAGTGAGTGATTTGGGGGATTAGGGTTTCAATCGTAAATTCCATGATATCCTCTCAATTACTCTCCGTACCTACTTCTTGAAACAAATTGAGTTGACTGAGAATAGAACTAATTTATACCAGTGTTTTAAAATTAGTACACAAATGCCATTTGTGTTTCACTTATTTACACTTTTGCCACTCAGTGATTTAATATCTAATCTCGTCTAATATGTTTGATCCGATGGTTCACATGTGTACTTATTGTATCTATTTTAAACATGTTCACCACAATAACGCCATATATATATATCTCTATATTATATATAACAGGAGGCGTTACACGTAGATAATGCCACATAAACGCCACCTCATTGCCCAGTAATTCATTATGTGCCATGTCATCACATTGTTGCCATGTAAGCAATTTATTTATTTATTTTTTAAATTCAAATTTATTTAATTTTTTTTTTAATTTATTAAAATTGGCATTTGAAGAATATTTTAAATTTAATCCGAATTAGTGTTTTTGTCTTCAGTGTCTTTTTCAAATTTAATCCGAATTAGTGTTTTTTTCAATTTTAATCCGAATTAAATTCGGCCAAAAAAACATGCTAGCTACTAGAGTCGAACTTGGGTCTATTAGTTCACAAACTAATGCTTCAACCAATGGAACAAGCCAGAAGTTGTGATAGACAATTCAAAATCAAAATATAATGTCTTAAATCCAAAATATATTATCCATCTTTAATTTTACGTAAAAAAATTATCAGTTCATTAATAATAACTTTGTCTCAAAACCCTAATATCATGTTTTCCTCTAATCCCTGATCGACAAAAAAAATCATCAACCGACCATGGTGGCTGAGGTATAACTGATCGTTTCATTATGTGTGATGTTACCTTAGTTGCTTATTGCTATTAACTTTGTGTTGAAGGGAGCACACCCTTTTCATCTTCTGTTCTATAACATTCTCACTTGCTTAGAATTATCTTAGCAGAAAACTAGCATACACAGGTGACAAAGGAATCAAAACTTTTGTTTCCTACATAGCTTTAAGGTAGGTAATGACAGTACAATTTTTTTAACCTAACCCTAATGTAAACCTAATCATTATATTTTTTCTTCCACAGGTGGTCTTCATTGAAGTCTTAATCAGGTATGTTTTTGGTTCTAAAATATATGCATGATCCTAAATTCTTTATTGATCGTGACTTTTGGTTCTAAAATATATGCATGATCCTAAATTCTAATAATATTGCCACAAAACCCTTTATTCTGTCGTTCATCTCCTCTAATGATCGTGACTTTTGTAATAGCAACGCATTAGTTGTATATCTTTCTTTCTTATTATTTGTACGGTGTCCTAAAAATGTTATGTATTAATTGGAGTTTTAAAGGCAACATTAGATCTAATGTTGATGTTTGTATGAAGAATAGGGTCTTATGCTAGGCTTCATATTGTCTAGGCACATGTTCCATCACTAAGGAACAGAATAATGCATAAGAACCCATGACTTCTAGCTTTTATTAAACATATGTTAAAGGAATAACATACTATTTTGACAAATTTATTCATCATTGTTTACCTTTACCTTGTTTCAAGGTATATGGATGGTATTCCCAAGATCATTCCACTTCTTCAGAAAGAGTATTGCGGTACGACACAGAAGGTAAATGACATATATCAAGAACTAAGGTTAGAAGTTATCAGCTTCATGTTTCTTAAAGTGACTCTATAATGAGAAAATAATAAAGGTTTATTGATGGTAAAGTACATATTAGTATTAATTTAGAATGTGTTTTTTCTTACATAAAATTCTTCATAACATTGTATTTGTTTGTTTCAACTTTATATCTTAGGTAGCTGCAAAGAAGGTTGTTATCTCAGGTCCAATTGCACATGGTTCCATGTTGATTATGGGTGAGAATTAGAAGGAATGTAAATCTGCTATCAAGATCATCACAAATGCTAGCTGCACAACTAACTGTCTTACTCTACTTGCCAAGGCCCCGTTTCCACCCTTGTGACTATAATTTTTCTATTTGTGCTTACAGGTTATTCAGATGGAGATCATGTCGGATGATGTGTGCCAAGATGTGTTGTCGACAGTGGCCATGGAACGTCTGATTTGAATGTTGTCCAAGGCCACAAAATGTTGAAGGTAATCTGTAACGACAACATTATGCTGTTCCTTTAATGACCTATGATGCCAAAAGTGCGTGTGGGATCACATAATGTACCACTAGGTGAATAACTTTTTCCTGAGTATTTTTTTTACTACATGTGGGATCAGGTAGCATATGGGAACAAATAACGTTGTACCTCAACCAGTTTTCAATAACTATTTTTGATATCTTCTTATTATGATGTGTTTATTTAGGGAGTGTTTGGGATTGCTTTTCTGCTTCTGGTTCGGATAAAAAGTAAGTACTTAAAAATAGGTACTTTATAAAATAGTCTTTTTATGCTCATTTGTGGTATCTGATGTGGCCAGTCAACGTAGTAGAACAGGTGGATTAAGTGTCGCTCCTTTTGGTCCAGGTGACCTGGTCCAGGTGACCGGGTTTTAGTTGGTAACGTGGCTGGGCTCTTTATTGTTGCATCACCAGTTCAGGTTTGTATTCATTGTTCGTATTTAACTTCTGCTTATTCAAAGTCAGATTATGTAGATGATAAGGTAATTACAGTCTCTTTTCTATCTTTAAAGGTATTAATCGAAATGTTTGCTATAGTTTTAAAGAGTTATTGTGGAAGGTAATTTCTTTAAAAAAATGCAGTTTTAAAGAGTTTTGGGTTGTTTTAAAGGACTAATTAATAGGCCTGATGTTCTTGATTCGGCTTTGTTGAGACCAGGAAGGTTCAAAAGGCAAGTTACTGTTGACAAGACTAATGTTGCTAGCATAATCAAAATCCTTCAGGTTTGATGCCGTCCAACTACTTGAATTGTTTGCTGCATAAACTTTTTTAGGACTCCATGAACTTCTCATGTGAATATATATCGAGTTACTTGAATTAATTGACCATTGAGAACAGATTATAAATGTGTTTACTAACAATTACATGAAATTTATTAGCATTAATAGGATGTCTGATTATGTAGATGCTTAGGAGTTAGGAATAATCATAAACTCACAAAGAGGGATTATTTATAGGGTGTTTGGATGTGCTTTGGAATTGATTATGAATATAAGTTGAAGACAAGGATAGAGGCATTTTAGATTAAATATTTAATGTAGACTAGATGTGGCAATACAACCCATTTATATGAAAATTGTTAAGTTTGTGCTGTATCTGTTTGATAACGGGTCAAATGGGTACTAACAACGCAACTGGTCAAACGGGTAAGGGTAAAAAGTCATGTAACATGTCCTAAATCATTTTTTTCAAAGAAATTACATTATTTTTCAAATAGTTGATAGTTTAAAATATTTAGAAAATGGTGACGGTTTGAACCAACCTGACCTGTCAAACAACCAGTTAGTTTGTTATCTTCAAATGTAGAGAAATTGTTGAATAGCATAAACCTGTATCCCCACATTTCCTGCTGTGTGTGCGATTATCAATGGCCATAACTAAATAACTATCATTCTGTAGTTTGCGCCGAAAAAGTTTGTAGAGCTCATGCATTTGATGGAGTGGCAAGGAATTCGTAACAGTAATTTTGTCTTTTTTTCCCCTTCCAATGTGTCTTTCCAGGTTCATTTAAAAGGTGACTAAATGAACCTAGACGTACGAATGGGCATTTCAGTTGTAGGTTGGACCAAATAATCCTTAGCTACATACTGACTTATAGTGGCAATGGGTCAAATTGATTATTTTTTTTCACCCAGCTTTAAAATATTTAAAATCTCAAAATTTAGCATGTATGCAATGCAGAACATAAATATGGGATCGTTAAGAATTCCCAAAAAAGGAATAAATAACTTCGTTTAGCCTGATGATTTGTTGGATTAAACATGAACAACAACTCAGTTTCCAAGCACTAACTCACAAAGGCATCGAAATAACTTCCATCGTGCTCACCCCTCTCCAGGTTTAAATCACATTGACAACTCTTTTAATTCTCATATCAAAGACACTTAACTTTAATTCCAGTATCCAAATTTTAATTTGCCAAGGCTCTTTTTCTGAGTTTAGTTTCAATAGGATGATTAGGAGTCATTTTGTTGTGACCATATAACTAAATAACTATCATTGTGAAGTTTGCGCCGAAAACGTTTGTAGAGCTCATGCATTTGATAGAGTGGCAAGGAATTCGTAACAGTAATTTTATCTTTTTTTCCTTCCAAGGTGTCTTTACAGGTTCATTTAAAAGGTGCCTAAGTGAACCTAGACTTGCGAATGGACATTTCAGCTGGATGTTGGACGGAATCATCCTTAGCTACACAGATGCGTATACCAGTTACATGCCACAAGGTATGGTTTTTGTAGACTTGGAAAATGGGTTTGAGTCTAAATGTGAAGTTTCATAACATCCACATTGAACTGCTTTTGACTTTTAATCCAGCTCACGTCCAAACAGCCCAAAGTGAACCCAGCCCCTCGACTGCACACCCTGTTCGTCCAAGGCGTTTGGCAGGCGGTAAGTCATGCGTCTAGATGCATCATCAGTGATGGAACCTGCTATTCATGTTCGTATCTTATATATATACTCTAAATGTTGCAGGACCGCCATCAGATTATAAATTCATGGATAGTTGAACCCAGAATTGGGATGACTGCTATTCTGTATGGGGTAAGTCTCGTCAGGTTTAGGTGTTACAGTAGGTGCACGGTTAGTGTGGTGACCCATGTTGGAGTTCAAATTGTTTAGAGATTCAGTGAGATCAAGGGACGAATAGCAAAGAGTGTTGTCGTCTCTAGCTGCTCCCATGGATGACTTAAATAATCAACAAGTTCAGGTTAGTAGTTTTTGGTCTCATGTGAATTATATACATGTGTGAAGATGATAGAACAATGTGTGTATCGAGTCTGATTACGAGTTACGAGTAGTATGAACTTTGTAGAAATTATGCTTAGCTTAAACTTGGTTCAAAATTATAATAATGTCATGTACTTTGATTTTATATGTTTTTGGTTACGGGATCCATGAGATTATGATCTGTAAAAAGATGTAAGTCAATTTAGATTAAAATTGCCTATTTGAATTTCTTGAAGCATGTGTATAGTTGTTTATAAGACTGTGAGATTGGATCCTTTTTGTGTTTGCAATAATTTATTTGTCACCTTATGGTTTAAAAATTAGAAACACTGCTATTAGTTTAACTCGATGTTAAAACTTTGATTTTTTTATAAGAATTATGGATATGTAGAGTGTAGAACATGACCTAATTTCTTGATGAAATCATATGATCATCACAATTATTATCAGTTAGCATAAACCAATTGTCATCCTGTGAATAAAACTAACATCTTTCCGTGTCTTTCGTTCTTTAGCAATAGCTTGGAACTTTTTTCCCACCCTGTAAGCAAGACTTTATAAGCAACAATAGTTGAACTAATGAAAAAAATACGAGAGGTTTTCAAAGAGATACAAGAAGGTAATGAGTACAAAAGTATTGTGATACTGATAAAAATATGCACAAGATAATGAGCTGCGAATATATTGTTCGCACTGGCTGTAAAGGAAGTGTATGAAACGCACTATAAGGAAGAGTTTTGCACAACAGAAATTATGGAGATTTAGGCAATTGGGTTCTTAAATTATAAAAAGGGATTGATTTCACACATTGAATGCAAATTCACAACGAGAGTTGGACATACATCAAAAGTGTTCTTCACTATTATATTAAGGGTTCTCAATTCTTAATGAGTTGCACAGGTAGACGCATCTATATATTGATTAAAGTGGCTCCATTCCATTTTATTATTCATGCTACATTTTAAAATATACCCAACTGCGAGAGCTACGTATGTTTGTATCTTAATATTATTATATTGAACATGATCACAATTTATTGTTGAATTTGGTTGATTGTTTTGTTTCGTGTATGTTATTGTGCATTGTTTCGAGGTGAACACCAACTGTGAACTTACATGAAAAATGGTATTGAATTACCAAAAGATTGTTAGATTCATTTAGTTGAATTATAAGTGTCATTCACTTACTTTTGGTGGTTTTATTCATATAGGTGCCTATCATGGGAAAAAGGGATATATAAGTGAAAGATATGGAAGAAGAGTCAAAAGAGCGGGTACTCCTGAATACTCCTAAATATCATATTATTAGACTCCATAAAACATCATTATTTTAATTTTGTATACGCTTAACGAAAGATTTTTGTTGGATATAAAACATTTTTTTACTGATCTCTATGTGTTAGGTTATGATGGTACTAAGAGCGACTGGGAGGCTGTTGATAAGAAAATTTGGTTTGCTTTAACACTGATGGAGTTGATATGCCTCACATAAGAAAATATTTTTTTCGTTATTTAATGTGATGGGTGGTTTATCAAAAGTTGTATTAGGTATTAACTTTTTTTTTTTTTTTTTTTTTTTTTTTTTATATATATATATATATATATATATATATATATAATCTTAACTATGCAATAATATTAAATTCATGGAAGTAAAAATGGCTATGTGTTCTGTATGTCTGTCCGTGATGCCCCACGAATATGATATGTGCTAGGTGACAATTTTAGACATGATTTACTCTTTGGATACATGATTTTGATAGTCGATAATTCATAATAAAGAGAAACTTATTAGCTTTGGATAAATTAAGGCAAATTAATGTGTGACACTATAGGAGGTATATGTTATGAACTTATGATACTTCGTAAATCCCATCATGAATAAATATAATTGACCTACTGGTGTATAATTTTGAATAAGTGACATTGGCTATAAAAGCCTCATTTATAAATTTTTTACAAAGAATTCATAACCAAGAATGAAGTGCCTTATAGAACTATCTCAAACGCATGCATTTGTTTTTGTTTTTGTTTATATTTTTCCTTTTGCATTTGCTTCATCATAAGTGTTACAAGAATGTATCAAGGTACAAAACTTCAAATTGTTGCCAAAAAAATGCTTTTAATAGAGTCGGTCTTGATTGCTCTTACCTTGACGCTATGTGCGTAAAAGATCAAACATCGATAAATGACAATCAATACATCTTTTTTCTATCTATACGTTACCGTATATCCACTTGACTTTGTATAGCTTTTGACTAATGTCTACTTTATGATTTAAAGGCGGGGAGAAAGTTATAGAATGGACTTTGATTCATCACTTTATGCAGAGTTCAGAAGCTTTTGTAAAGGATGCTAAACATGTGCTTTCTAATGAGAGGTACTGGCAGTCTTGCACTTGATTTATGTTTTATGTTCGAATAATAAATATAAATAAATAAATAAATAAGAAATAAGATTTATGCACTCAATATTTGTTTTAACATAAAGCTCAAACATCTCATGAACTTATGGATTTAAATCAATCTATAAGTCCATGCTTTAAACAAGCGTCTTATTGTCATATGCAATCAAATTATCCTCAAATTGTGGTGAATAATTGATCAAGTATAAGTGATCAAAGAAGGAAATTTAAAGTGTATAATTTATTCATAAATAATTGATCACCCTTTTTTCGCTATAAAATAATATGCCAACGATACTCACAAGCATAGTTGTCAAAATCGCACCTAAGGCGCGCCTAGGCTCAAGGCTCTAGACTTTGGGCTTTTTTCAGATCGAGGCTCACGACATGCATGAATCCCACAAAAATCGCGCGCCTTTGGGGCTTTTTGCGCCTAGGAGATGTAACCCTTTTTTTTTTTTTTTTTTTTTTTTTTTTTTTTTTTAATATTAAGATAAGATACATGGGCCTTTTAAGTCATAGGGTGAGTATTTGTATGATTTGTAAATTTGAATTAATTTTATTTTTATTTTATTGATAGAAATTCTCTTTTAAGAAGTTACTTTGTTTCATTAAGTATTTTCTTTACGACATATTATCATGAAAATATGGCATTGTGCCTTAAATATTAATATGTTGCTTGCTTGATATGTTGTGTTAAATTGTGAGCTTTGTTAAATGTAAGCTACAAGTGTAGGTCACAAGCATATTTAGTCTGATATGAATTTTAATCTCTATATAGGTCATCGAGCCAAAGAGTTAATCCATTTTAGAAGTGACAAATGATCCATTTTAATATTCATAATGGCAATACGTGTCATGCATTAAGTATTTTAATGTTATTTTGTGTTATTTAGCTACATAAATGGTCATATATGTTATAAAAAACTTAATGTTTTTATTGCGCCTCGCATTCATGAATCCCGCGCCTTTGAATGTGCCTCGACTCAAGGCTCTTTGCGCCCCCCCCCCCCCCCTTCCTTTGCGCCTTGAGCCTTTGAGAACAGTGCTCACAAGTCATCCAATTCCCTGTTGCGGTATGTTTTCCAATGACTATTAATATAACAAAACGTAAAACATTGTTGCAAGTACGGCTATTTCCTCAGTGGTCGGTGACTGTCTCTAAAGTGAAGAGCATAAACGGATCGAAAATTGTTTTTTGTTATATGTACGCTAATAAAAAAAAACCAACAACTAATGTTTCCTATAAACAAAATTTATTTCGGATTTGAATTAAAAAGTTTATACTATCTTCATAAGAACAAATTTATATCTTTTAAGAGTTAAATAATTGTTAACCCTCAAGTGTTTTTCATTGTTAATACATTAAAAAATACAAATTCGGTGTGTTTTCCAATTACTTTTAACAGTTCAATAGTTGTTGACCCTCAAGTATTTTACATTGTTAATGCATTAAACATACAAATTCATACGTTTATATCTTAATTTTCGTTAACTAATACCTTCCAACGAAAATTACAAGTCAAGCACGCTAATTTAAGGAAAAAAAATGGTACCTTTCAATTGTTCAATAATTTATAACGGCCAACCAATTTCTATTGTTAAAGCATAAAAAAAAAAAAAAAAAAAAAAAAAAAAAAAAAAAAAAAAAAAAAAACTCCTTAATATTCATTAACTAATACCTTCAAACGATATTATAAGTCATGCCCACCCATCAGGCGCCGCAAGGAGGAAGGGCTCCAGGCTCAAAAAGATAGCACATACAAATTTGCAATGATATATAGGATACTAATATAAAATGTCAATGTAGTCGTTATATTTACAAATGCACTCCCCCTATTAAACAAACAACAGCTAATGCTTGCATGCGCTAAAAGCCCAGGGCAAACATAAAATACCAAAGCCACATCTCAAGCTTATTGCGATTTACTCAAACAATTGCGAATTACAATCTTATTGACTGATCATCCATTATATAAGGTTTTCGATATTATTATGTATAACCTTACCTGTCATTTTTAATGGCGTTTATCGTTTGTATACATAAATTTATTGCAATGTCGAGCATTTATCAAGGCTTTGCATTACAAAGAGATGGAATTTGAAGGTGCACTTTCAAATAAGATGGATGCGAACCCAGTTGTTGTAATTGAAGCACTCATATGAATAATATTGAGTTTAATACTTGAAGTATGAATAATTTATGTTAATGGTTATCAATAAAGCACTAATGCATGTTTTAGATGAAATTATTTCATCCATCTAGATAAGCATTTTGTAGCACGAGTAAAGGGTAAGTTTACTTAACTGTCTTTGGTCGGTACTATTTCAGTAAAGAGCTGAAAGCTCAAGAAATTGCAAAGATTTTAGACACTCTACTCTAGGTATGTGTTTGTGAATGGTCCTGTTTCGACACAAGATAAAGTTGCGGAGATTTATTCATATTAAATTGCATGTAATATAAGTACTAAATAGACTTGCGCTTTGTGTCATTGAAATTAAATTTTGGTGTAAATTTACATAAATTTACTTCGTATTATTTAATTGTTCTATAAATTTAACGTTCATTTGATTTTAATTCATATACTATGTTGTTACAAAAAAATTTGTATACTTTAATTGTTCTATAAATCTTGATGTTCATTTATTTTCATTGTTATGCATTCAATATAAAAACTGGTACGTTTATATCTTATGATGTCCACCTTTTGCAACCATTCTTTAAAACCCTTCTTACGCTATACAAACACATGTCAACGATAATTATAAGCCATGCCCGCCCGTTGGGCGGACTTTGACAACGATATACAAAAGATCACATGATATCTCCTTATTAATACATAACTTATAACTATAAAAGATCACTTGATATTTGTACATAACTCAATTAAAATGTAAATTACAAAGCATGCCCGCCCATCGGGCGGGCCTTGAAAGCTAGTATATATATATATATATATATATATATATATATATATATATGTATATATATATATATATATATATATATATATATATATATATATATATATATGATCAAATAGGAAGAATAATTAAAATAGGAATGATAAGAAGTAACACAACCACATATTTCAGATGCACGTACAAAAGTTGATGCATCTTCCTTCAAATTTTCCCTCCTAATTTGAAATGTGTGGCTAGAATTACTTTTTACATTTTTTATTTTAATTATTATTCTTACTTGATCCCTTCTCTCTCTCTCTCTCTCTCTCTCTATATATATATATATATATATATATATATATATATATATATATATATATATATATATATATATGGAGGCTTTATTTTCAGAACCCTGTTAAGTGCGGGAACTGCGAGAACTCCAATTTTGCATTAGAAAACATGCATGTTCATATAAAACATGTATGTTTTCTTACACACACCTTAATACACATACCTGCGTATTAAGGTGTATGTAAGAAAACATACATGTTTTATATGAACATGCATGTTTTCTAATGCATAATTAGAGTTCTCGCAGTTCCTGCACTTAACTGGGTTCTAAAAATAAAACCATTTTGCATTGATTTGTTGCACTTAACAGATTTTTATATGAACATGTATGTTATGCATGTATGTGTATTAAGGTGTATGTAAGAAAACATACATGTTTTATATGAACATGCATATTTTCTAATGCAAAATATATATATATATATATATATATATATATATATATATATATATATATATATATATATATATATATATAATACATGATAAAGAAAATTATACTATTGAAAGATACGCTTAAAACATAATCATTCATATATTTGAATCAAATATTATATAACATCTACCAAAATAGTTAAAGTTAAAATTAAACTAATTTGACTCTGAAAAGTCAAACTGGATATTTATTTAGAAGCGGAGCCCAGTAATAAAAACTGAGACCTATCTGTAAGCGACCCGAGTCGAAATTGTAACGGTGTGAAGTAAAGTCGATAAGACGAGAAGGAAATAAAAAAAGAAAAAGAAAAAGAAGATAACGGTAGCTCCACGGAGGCACTAGAAAGTTCGACACCTGCTTTTTTATTATTATTTTCATAATAAATCATTTCATTTCCACAACGAAAACCCTAAACCCTTTATTCAGAACAGATCATCACTCTCTCAATCTGTTATTCATTCATTTTTTGCTTCTGGTGATTAATTGATGGCAACCGGCGCCTTACTCCGATCTCTTCGCCGATCTGCTCCTCTTTCATCCTTCAAATCTGTATGCTCTTTATCTTGTTATTATTATTTTTTTTAAATAATTTATTTCTTGTTCTTTAAGTCGGTTAATTTTACTAAAATCTATTTGGTTATTATATGCGGTATGAAATTCAGCTTTTCATTTCGGTAGGTGTTTGTTTTAAGCTTATTTATGGGCTTATGAGCTCATCTGTTTTCACCTTATGTTATTTTTTTGCTTGTTTTGGGACTTATGGGCTTAGGGGGTGTTTGTTTTAAGCTTGTATATGGCTTATGAGCCTTTATGTTTTTTCGGCTTATATTTCATAAGCCCCAGTTTTCTGGCTTATTTTGAGACTTGTGGGCTTATATAAGTTTATTATATCATAATAAACTCATATAAGCCCACAATATCATAATAAGTCTCAAAATAAGTCGGAAAATTGGGGCTTATGAAATATAAGCCAAAAAACATAAAGGCTCATAAGCTACATATAAGCTTTTAAACAAACAGTCAAACACCCCCTTATGGGCTTATATAACTTTATTATCTCATAATCATATACAAGCTGACAAGTTTTAAAATAAGCGGATAAAAAACTGAGCTTATGAAATATAAGCCGAAAGCAGATAAGCTCATTCATGAATGAGCTTAAACAAACACCCCCTTATATATGTTTTCGTTTTTATTTAAGTTTCATTACGTTTTCTGATTTTTTTAATATTATCGTGTCCTGTGTTGTGTTTCTGTATATTTTCTGTTTGTTATGGATGATGTATTTGTTGTAGAGTTTACATGAATGAATTGCGAAAATGTGTGAATAGAACTTCTATTGTTGTCGAGATATAAGTACCACATATTATTGCTGAGATGCATTATTGTGAAGGATCTGCTGTTTTAATGGAAGTGCGTTGTCCATTGTTCTATATTTGAGTTTTTTTTGGGTTCTAGATTTTCTGTGCTGGTTACAGATGACATATCTATTTGGTTTGTAGAGTACGTAGACGATAATAGAAAAATCTTGAGGATATCCATTATTGAGTGTTTGCATAATCGCTGTTTTGAGTTTCACATTATTGAATTGAAAAAAATGTTTGAATAGTTTTGCTACAGATATTTGATTTTACAATATTTAGTATAATCTAGGCGCATATGTATTTAGTGTTGCATATGCTAGATTTGAAATAGTATTCCACAAGTTTCGTTGTTGTAGTTCTGTTTGCTGTTATGGCATACTTGGTGATTCTTTTTGTTAGTAACACATTGTTTTATAAATAGTACCTTGACTTGTTACTAGTGAACGACATGGGGTTATTTTTATGTAAAGTTTTGTCCTTGTGATGATTCTTTGTTGTAACGAGTACTTCTTTTATAAGAAAGTGTGTATGTTCAGCTTTTTTTCCTTTTTGTTTGAGCTGTCTTGTGCTGCATATTAAAAAATCTTTTATCATTTTGTTGATGATAAACAACCTTATGACATCAGTTTTTGAATGTAATGATATGAATGTTTGTGCAGGTAAGTGGATCCAAATCATCATGGGCTGGGTCACAGTTGAGCCACAAGTTGGGTGTAATTTCTAGGCCATTTTGGTAAGTAGATAATGCCTGTTACTACATATCTTGTTAGTAATATTATCTTTTTCATTTTATAATCCTTATATGTTATGCAGCTCGAGACCTCTTGGGAATGAAGTTATCGGGATTGACTTGGGTACCACAAACTCATGCGTTGCAGTTATGGAAGGAAAGGTAAGACTTAACACGTTTTCTTTTGGAAGGTTATGCATAGTTTACATGTAATAACCTCTTGATGCCTTTTTTTTATGCAGAGTGCGAAAGTTATTGAAAATTCTGAAGGATCACGCACAACTCCATCAGTTGTGGCATTCAACCAAAAAGGAGAGCTAATTGTGGGTACCCCAGCTAAACGTCAAGCAGTAACTAACCCTACCAACACTGTGTTTGGGACAAAACGATTGATTGGAAGACGATTTGATGACCCACAAACACAGAAAGAAATGGGAATGGTCCCATACAAGATTGTCAAGGCTCCAAATGGAGATGCGTGGGTTGAGGCAAATGGGCAGAAGTATTCTCCAAGCCAGATAGGTGCATTTATTCTTACTAAGATGAAGGAGACTGCTGAAGCTTATCTTGGAAAGACAATTAATAAAGCTGTTATAACTGTGCCGGCTTATTTCAACGATGCCCAAAGGCAAGCTACTAAGGATGCTGGGCGGATTGCTGGTCTTGATGTGCAGAGAATCATCAATGAGCCGACAGCTGCTGCTCTTTCATATGGACTAAACAACAAAGAGGGTCTTATTGCTGTGTTTGATCTTGGTGGTGGAACCTTTGATGTTTCTATCTTGGAGATATCAAATGGTGTTTTTGAGGTATGAAATGTTAAAGTTTTAGTTGGTGTTTGTATTGCATATTTTCAGCTTATACTTGTGGGCTTGTGTTTTTTAAAAACTTTCAAATAAGCAAGTACTGATTTGCTTATTTTAAGTGCCTATTTTGATAACATAAGCCAATAAGCCCAGAATATGCAATCCTAATTCCCGGTTAGCATTTTGGTCTTTTTGGGCCCTTGCATATAAGGTAACAAAATTTGGTCGATTTCGGTTGTGGTGTAACCAACTTTTAGGTTAGAAAAGCCTTTAGCTCTTATAAAAAACTGGGTGGTGGGTGAATACCTAAGATTAGTTTTAATATTGGTATCTTTGGGGTAGACACATGAGAAAATAAAGTTAATATGCTCGGAAGTTACTGACGCATAGCTGCCACCTCATCACCTTAAATCGAATACTGTGAAAGTTGGCTGCCTCAGAATGTGGTTTTCTGAACTTACAATTGTTTTTTCTGTTTTAAAGAACGTTTTGATTACCTTGAGTAGAAATTTGACCAAACATGCAATTAGCTCTTTTTCTCTCTTTTACTAATTGATATGCAATAATATCATGTTTGTATAGGTTAAATCAACAAATGGTGATACTTTTCTTGGAGGAGAGGACTTCGATAATACTATGTTGGAATTCTTGGTTAGTGAATTTAAGAAAACAGAGGGAATTGATCTGTCAAAAGACAAACTTGCCCTTCAGAGACTTAGGGAAGCTGCTGAGAAAGCTAAGATCGAACTATCATCAACCACCCAAACTGACATCAACCTGCCGTTCATCACAGCTGATACATCTGGTGCAAAGCATCTGAACATCACCCTCACTAGATCAAAGTTTGAGGCTTTAGTTAACCACTTGATCGAAAGAACCAGGAGCCCATGCAAAAACTGTCTCAATGATGCGGGAATCACAACCAAGGAGGTTGATGAGGTTCTTCTTGTGGGAGGAATGACCCGTGTTCCTAAGGTTCAGGAAGTCGTTACAGAAATCTTCGGGAAGACCCCAAGCAAAGGGGTGAATCCTGATGAAGCAGTTGCCATGGGTGCAGCTATTCAAGGCGGTATTCTTCGTGGTGATGTTAAAGAGTTGCTTCTTCTTGATGTCACTCCTCTATCTCTTGGTATCGAGACACTTGGCGGCATTTTCACCAAGCTTATTAGTAGGAACACCACAATCCCGACAAAGAAAAGTCAGGTGAGAACATAAATTTCTTGAATGTTTCTAGATTATTGCAATTACTGTGATGTGATGCATACATGTCATCTGGTCTGGATTTTTATGCTAATACTCTTTATTTTGCAATCTTTGTACACACCGTCTTGTAGTTGTGTACGCCATAAAATAAGTATAATTTCTGTGCCACTCGTTTTCAGTTGGGTTTACTCGAAACAGTATTTTATCATTTTAAGAATATATTATTTCATAAATTAAGTTTGTTACCGAATAATAAATGTAACATTTTAGAGAAATTACATGATTTTAATAATATAATTATCTAGGAGGTTTTATGCGTTTGAGTACACTTTGCTTAACTTTTGACCCATTTGACACGTTAGAGATTGCTGTTTGCAGGTATTTTCAACAGCAGCAGACAATCAGACTCAGGTGGGCATCAAAGTGCTGCAAGGAGAGCGTGAGATGGCAAGTGACAACAAGCTCCTGGGAGAGTTTGAACTTGTGGGCATTCCTCCTGCTCCAAGAGGCATGCCGCAGGTAGAAGTAACATTTGACATCGATGCCAATGGTATCGTCACAGTCTCAGCCAAAGACAAAGCCACTAATAAAGAACAACAAATCACGATTAGATCATCTGGAGGTCTCTCCGATTCTGAGATCGAGAAGATGGTTAAGGATGCTGAGCTTCATGCCCAGAAGGATGCTGAAAGGAAGGCACTTATTGATGCCAAGAACAACGCTGACACCACTATTTACAGTGTCGAGAAGAATCTGAACGAGTACAAAGACAAACTTCCGGCTGACGTTGTTTCTGAGATTGAAACCGCAGTTTCAGATTTAAGGAAAGCTGCTGGTGGAGAGGATGCTGCTGAGATTCAAGCAAAGATAGATGCTGCAAATAAGGCACAGTCGAAGATTGGACAACACATGCAGGGTGGTTCAGGTTCAGGTGGTGATGGATCGAGTGGAGGGTCAGAAGGTGGCAATCAAACACCAGAGGCAGAATATGAGGAGGTCAAGAAGTAGATCTGTCTTCTGGTGAGTTTACAATGTTATTAGGTGTTTTTGTAACTAAAAGCGAAACATGAGATGATCGGGTTGTAGTAGTAATAATCACATATTTGTTTTGTTAACACTTGTTCTTAACTGGAGGTGCATCTTTTTATGAAGATGCCATCAGTGGAATGCTACTTGCGACTCATGAAATCCTTCAATATGAATTGGTTTCTTTATTTTGTTAATCTGTAAAGCAAAAAATTATCTTTTCACTTCTTGAGATTTCTAGAGGGCAATAACTATTAAGTTATGTGATACTGATGAGGCAAAATAACTCGTCCATAGAGTTGAGTAAGTTGAACAAGAGACTGATAGAGCTTTACCCCCCTCTGCTTGAGGTTGCGAATAGCACAAGCCATATTTTGTTGGTATGGTGGCTTAATTTTGATGCTTGGTGGTTCAACAATCTTAGAAGTAGCAATGATCAACATTTTGAATCATTCTGTGTGATTTTATTTTTGAGCTGTAATCCATGTCGATGTGTACGATATTGCTATCTAACACGTCTATAAGAACATCTAGTTACCCCTTCAAAGGGTTAGAAAAATGTTTTTGGTGGTATATCTTTACGTTAATGAGTATTAGATGGTTGTTTAGAATTTTAAGGTAAAGGGACAATGTCTTTTGGGAAGT
This sequence comes from Artemisia argyi, assembly GCA_030686995.1. Lineage (NCBI taxonomy): Eukaryota > Viridiplantae > Streptophyta > Magnoliopsida > Asterales > Asteraceae > Artemisia > Artemisia argyi. Next base: position 141,982,671 of record CM060696.1, on the reverse strand, counting down.
GTTTGTGGCGCAATTTTGTATCCCTCGGTGGTATATTCAATCATGCTCGTGCAGGACATATACAGAGTTTTTGTATATGCAATTTTGCATTACGACACCCAGGCCATACCGTTGTAGCATACAAGCCTTGTGTCTTTAAAGTTGGGAGTTTACGTAGCTTAAACACACGATTGGCAGAATTAGTGAGACCAACGTGCGAATACCTCAGTACTAAAAACACAAGCTAATTAGAGTATTGGATGAACTTTGCAAAGTTCCAGTTCATCTTCAAGGTCACATCTAAATCTCAAAGAAAAATATGCCAAATCAGATTGAGCTTGACATGAGCTAATGTCACAAAATCGGAAGTATACGGATGGATCAGATAGCTCTTTTCCTTTGTGGTAATCTCATGAGTTATACAAGGATAAGCAGGAGATGTATTAGGTAACCTAAGAATTGAGCATTGCTATAGTTTGTAAAATGTTCCTTTTTATTTCTAACATCCGGTCATGAAAAAGTTAATCTTAGTTACACGAAAGTGGACCATTTAATATCGTCCAATACTTATTTACTTATTTTTTCGAACCAAAACCACAACGTGAAAGATAATGTACAATGGTTTGATGGTTTTATTCAGTAAAACCTGACAAACATAGTTTTTCTTATTTATTTATTATTACGTAGTATTTTTTTTTTTTTTTAACAGCGGGTTAGTTGTTAGATGTTATTTGTTAGTTGTTGGCTTGAGTTAATTTTTCTTTTTTATTTATCTTGAATTTCACATTGATTATTATTACGGACATACAAATGTAAAGTTTATTATCATGATTATAGACTTTTGGCTAATATATTCACGATTGCTATCATTCTGTGAATATTTATCTAAAGATATATATGTTGATCGTTATTTCTTTTATGTACTTTTTATATTTTTCGGATCAACAATTGTTGAAGCATAATCTTGCCCGGTTGGTCTCGAAGACTCTCATGGTGCCGTTCGTCGCATCCCGAGTCTTGAAGAGTGCTACAAACATAGAAGAACAGGTTAGAAGGGGTCCCGAGGCCGAAGCCTCGGGAACCACCCTCCGACGGTCAAGTCAGAACCTTATGTGTAAAAGATTTAGCATACCATAATATGTATGATGTGTATGTGAAAGTGTGTTGTATGTAATGAGCCTATATATAGATATATAAAGATCTCCGGAAGTAAATATGTAGATAAAAGTTTAATTATTAATATAGATGAAGAGTAGAGAGAATCCACTTACCTTCAAATGAGCAAATACCTTAGTATTTATAGTGGATTTAGATTGCTTTATCATATGGACAATAAGGTGTGGAACCTTCTATTATCCAATAAGTGTTGACCAAGTGACTTGCCAACAAAGTTGTCCACTTTGCCACTATGAGGCAGGGGTTTGTTTCTCACTTCGTTCGAGACCTTATTCCCTTCCTCTATTGGTTATATTTATATTTGGCATGTCCATCCCGGACTTACCTTAGACTAATGCTAGTGGTGACCATTTTCGCACCCAAGCAACCCCGCCATATCAGCGTCATCTCAGCTTTCTCTCTCCGCAACTCCACCACAACCACAATTAGCTAGTGGTGACCACAAAAGCAACCCCATTTTTTTATTTTTATTTTGAAATTAAAATTTCATCAAATATTTAAAAAAACATTACAATAAATATTTTAGATAAATAGAAATACATTACGTTAAAAAAAAAAGGATGAAGTTTGTAAAAATTTGTGTTATTCACATTAATATGCCATGTACCTGCACTTTGTATTATAATAAAACACACCAACCAAACTCAACTTGACTTCCACCTAATCACCCTTAATAACTGTCCTTTAATCTTTTTTTTCTTCATATATATATATATATATATATATATATATATATATATATATATATATATATAATAGATGTCTTCTTCTTCAATTGATCTTGAATCAAAGAAAGATCTGAAGCAACGTCAGGTGATCATCCCATGGTTGACAGAAATATAGGTAACCCTCTTTCAATTTTTCTTCAGTAGCCCATTTGACCTTCATTGTAGTATGTCAATTTTTTGCATGCTTTGTACTACCATTTGAATATTTTACTCCCAAATTAAAGCATTTATCATTCAAAGTTTCGGTTGGTGAGGCAACCGAATTGTGAAAAAGGTTGGAAGGCAACGCGTTGCTTTTGGGGTGTGCTAGGGGAAGTGACGCGTCACTTTTGGGGTCACTTGGTGAAATCCAACTCCCATTAGCAATAGTCTTATGTCCATCCTGGGGTTAAGTTCATCTCGGGGTTAAGTCCATCCCTGGCTTATGCATTACATCCAGCCAAGGATGTCCAACCCAGAGTTATGTCCATCCCAGACTCATTCTTTATGTCTTTTCCGGACCATACGTCATCAACAATAATTCATACATTCAACATTCTATACACATAAGTTTCACATCCAAACACAATTGCTTTTCAATGCTCATCAACTTTCCCGATCAACAAAATCCTCTCATTAACAACAATTAAAAATCATTTAAATATCATATCTAACATATTTGCAACCTCTACTACCACATTCCTACTTTCCACTTACTTCCCCCCCCCCCCTCCCAAAATAATTATTGCTACTTTTGCACTCTTACTTTATACAAAATGACAATTTTACTCTTAGCTAATTAATTAACGTCTTCTTTAAAGTTTGTAAAATTAATTTCAGTATGGTTAATATAATAAACTCGATCAAACATCTCTATCTATTTTTAGTGGTAGACAATTAAATTAGGAAATCCGAAAATTGAACTAAATTTGGGATGGATAGACTACTTAGTAGGGGTGTCCATGGTACTGGAACTGTACAGAACCAGAACCGAGAACCGAAAATATAAAAAAAGTGGAACCAAGAACCGTCCCAAGTTCTTCGATTTGGTTCAAGTACGGTACTCGGTTCCGGTATGGGAATTTTCGATAATTTCCACAAGTACCTAAGTGTTTAAATAATTTATTTTTTTCGTCGTCGATCATTCATAAAGGATATGCTAATTATGTTATAATTGTACAAATACGCACAAAAATGTCTTCAACAATGCAAACCATTCCAAATTTTTAATAGTTCAAATTGTTCAAAATAACATAAACATAAACACAAAGTGTCATAAAAAAAATCAAATAATTGTAACTACACAGCTTTTCGTATGCATATGCCTCTATTTTGGCGAGTGTGATATTGGTTAATGAATCTAACCATCTGAATTATATAAGTCATTTGATTTTTCTATTACTATACATGTACTTCAACAAGAAATGTTATCGACAACATGAGTAGCAATTACGTCAAATATGATTGAACAAGCATACTATGGTAAGTACCAAATTTATGATAATGATTTCAATTTTTATTATGTGTTTTTTAGTTTTAGATTTTTATGTTACTGCTTAACAATGAGTAATAGTTTTTTTTTTTTTTTTTTTTTTTTTTTTTTTTTTTTTTTATTTTATAATTTTTCTTATTAAAAAGCTATACAAATTACACCATGTCCCAAATAAACCCTAATAAAATTTCATATTTTTAAAGTAGTCGATTCTTTCGGGAAAGTACCGGAACCGGACAATTCTGACCCGAACCGTCCCAAAAACCGAAAATTTGGAATTTTAGGAACCAAGAACCATACCATGGTTCTAATATACGGTTCGGTTCTGATACGTCCTCGGTTCTTTTTGTTCATCGGTTTTTTTGGACACCCCTAAACTTGCTTCTATTTGCTTCCTACTATAGGAACGCATAGTCCCAACTTTCAGAACCTCATAATCCCAACTTTCATAATGTCGTATGTGATCAGTGAACCCATCGACTAGGTAGATCTAATAAAATGCGATTCGGCGTCTTCTGAGTTGCAAGTCAAGATGGACAAGAAGGCACTGATTGGACAAGCATCATGAGTCCCAATGGGATGGGGAAGCTGGCAGCTTCCTGTTGCATTGTTCGCTCACCCGGGGAGTGGTGGCCCTTGGGAAGCACGCCATATCGAGCGACGTGGCTCCATACCCTGAAGGCAGGTAAGGGGACGGAAAGAAAAACTTAAAGACTGAAATTCCGGTCCTAGGTGCATCTTCCGCTCCCTTACTTACAGGGGTGGTGAGCAGAGTGAGAGCGGCCCTCGTAGTACGACCTGTCTGGGTTTGTGTTCAGTAGCCGGGTATAACTATGTTATATTTATAGCGAATAATTGCCGTGTTTGTAAATTCTTAAAACTACAAGGACTAAAAGTATAACCTCTTGCAAAATAAACTAGGGCATCATTTGCCGATATCATAACAGCAACCAAACCAAAACATTACAAATATTTATTTAGGGTTTATCAAAACCCTAACTCTAAATTCATCTCAAATTCACTTCAAATTCAGGTTCGTTTAATCAATTTGGCTCAATTACTATCATTAATCACTGTTTTTACACATTTATTTATATTTATTTTTATTTTTTTGATTTAACAGATAGTTTATTAAAGCTGTTATAAATGGGTAGTAAGAAGAGAAGCTCAGATAGTGTAACTATAGTTGATGAAAGTAAGGCTTATACTGAGCATTTAGAGAAAAAAATGAAAAAATTTAAGAAAACTGATGGAGAGGTTGATAAAGTTAAGACTAATACCGACAGCGCGGCACCGATGGAGCGGAAAAAGAAGCGAAAAGCCTTGGATAAGGAGAAGAAAAATAAGTCTGTTGCTTCGGATGAAAACGGAGAAGTTAAGGTTAATGTAGGGGATATGGAGGTTGAGAATAGGGTTGTTACTATGCCGGAGTTTCATATTGGCGTGTTTAAGGATTTAGGGAACAAGGAAGTTGAGGTGAGGGAAGCTGCGGCGGAGAGGTTGGTGAGTGAGTTGGTGGAGGTTCAAAAGGCGTATGATTTGATGGAGAGGAAGGAAGAGGTTGACGGTGGTGGGTTGAAGTTGGAAGCCGAGAAGGATGATGGGTTGAATAATTGTGCGCCGAGTGTTAGGTATGCGGTTCGGAGGCTTATTCGTGGTGTTTCGTCTTCACGAGAGGTGTGGTTTAGTTACGTTTTGAGGAATTAATGTTTATGATCGGTTAATTGGTTTAGAATACTAAATAACTTCATTTTGTATGTAATGAACTCGTAATTTATTGCTATATGTTTGCCACGACAGCAAAAAGTAACTGAAAACAATGTAATTATCAGTTTGAAGATGCTTGCTAAATACAAAACGAAATGTTTAGTATGATAGATAATACATTTCCAACCAACTAACCGTTAAAATAGATGTATTAATATTAACTGATTCGTGAGCATTGTGTTGTTGGAACTTTGTTGCAGTGTGCAAGACAAGGATTTGCATTGGGTTTGACTATGTTAGTCGGTGCGGTTCCTAGTATTGCAATCGACTCGCTTTTGAAACTAATTGTTGACTTATTGGAAGTTTCTTCCTCCATGAAGGGTCAGGTGGGATATTACTCATTTTCAAAGTTGTGAACATCTCAAGTTATCGCCGTTTCAAAGATGTTTATATTTTATTATGTATATGCAGGAAATTAAAGATTGTCTTTTGGGTCGTTTGTTTGCTTATGGGGCACTTGCACGATCAGGAAGACTAGAACAAAGTGTTTCTGATTCCGAGCATGTCAAAGAGTTCACTAGCTCTGTTATTTCACTAGCCGCCAAGAAAAGGTACCTTCAGGAGCCTGGTGTGGTGGTTATCCTGCAATTAAGTGAAAAGGTAACTGACAAAAACTTACTGTAATTTATAAGCTTTAAAGTATAACATTATGATACTTAACTGGAGACATGCTATATAACTATTACGGAGTATTTGACTATTTGTTATGATATCACTTCTATAGAAGCTTTTAGAGCTTGTATAATTACTTTTTGGACATAATGTTAATTAGTTAATGAAATAATCAGATATGCCAAAAACTCGAATAACTAGTTAGAAAAATCACATCCAGACACTATTTTATACCATTTTGCATGATCAGTTTAAACCCTTACCCTGCTCCGACGGGATTGGGTTTGTTGTTGTTGTTGCATAACCAGTTTAAAAATTTACATACAAAAACTCTTAAATTAGTGTTATAAACTTCTAATCGTGATTGAGCTTTGAAACATATGAGAATTGTGTTTGATTTTTATGTTATGATCGTACTGTTCTTTTTTTAATTCATATATTAATAGTTGTAGTTTTAGCTGTGCTTGATTGAATACTTCTATTTATACATATTAAAACCCAATGGGTCAACCCGAAGTGCATTTTAGCTCTGACGAAGATAGCTAACTAGCGGAGAGTAGTAAATTAAACTTAAAAAGCCTTCCCTTATATTGAGTTGGTTCTAAAACATATCGTCCCACTGATGATGTTTAGTGCAACACTGCTAGTGGACCTTAGTTATTAGGAATCGTGCAGAATAAATCATTATTCTCTGGATCACTACTATTTGTAATTGGATAAATCGTTTGCAGCTGACAAATATTGTTGCACATGGCCGATAGTTCTATGGGATTGGGGTTCATTTATGGGTGTTGTGCTAAAATCACTGGTGAGATGATGTGTGTTGGAACGAACTCATTGCTTTTGAAGGTTGTTCAATATTAGTTTGTTACTTTGTGTTTGTCAGTTATCGCCTTTGGCGGTTACAGCACATTTGGGGTAGAGTATATTGCGTTTTTAGTCTGTAGAGGTAACAATGATCAAACACTAAACTGATATATGGTTTTGTTTTTCTTCTTAAACAATCAACTATAATTAAATGTAGACAGGTAGTAAGTACTTAAATGCATCACAGTATAAAGTAGTCTTGTTTAATGCAGTTTTAAAAGCTAATACCCCATTAAAAGTTTATACATTAACTTAGGAGTGTTTGTATGTGAATTTTAAAACCAGTGATGTGATATTAACTATAATCAAAGAAGCAGTGTTAATAGTTCGAGCTTATGAGTATGATGAAAGATAAATTTATGCTGTTTGAAGGTGTAATATACTAATAATCAGTTTCGAGTCAAGCAACTTGTATTCTTTTAACCAACTAGATAATTTATATGACCAAAGGGGTTTTTATCTTATTATCGAAGAATAAATTATGGCCATGTATTTATTTTGTTAAGGGTAATAAGCAATAACTTAAAAAGTTATCATCTCAAGTTTTCATAGCTTTATTAGTTTACGTGATGTGTTGTACTTCATCGGGCACTAAAATTTGTAAGTTTGGATTTCTTCCGCATCTAAAACAAGTTAAAATATATATATATATATATATATATATATATATATATATATATATATATATATATATATGATCCAAGTCAGATGATTTTCCAATCCAGGTACACAGAACAACTCTAAAGTTTAACTGGCAATGGTCCAAACAAATTGTCAAGTTTCTCCCTCTTAAGTTCTCTTCCCTAGAAGAAGCACATGCTTATAGTTGCTCTATCTCTAGCATTTAGTCAGAATTTATATTACTGAAAGTGCATTGAATCATCTGTTCGAACTGAATTCTTTTGGATTGCAGTTACCTGTTGAAACTGTCTTGAAACAAGTCCTTGAAGCTCCCGGTCTACTTGAATGGTTTGAAGGAGCCATTGATGCTGGAAATCCTGATGCATTACTTCTAGCTCTTAAATTGAGAGAGAAAATTTCTGCTGATAACAAAGTGTTTGGGAAACTTTTGCCTGATCCATACAGTTCTAACACGATGTTTTCTGCTGACCATCTGTCCTCCCTTGCAAATTGCTTAAAGGTGATTATTAATGTATTACTATTATGATTAGCTCTGTGATTTCTAATTGAGTTAATAAGCATTTGACTCAAAATTTCACTCAGTTTTTGGTTTAACCCTTAAACTTTTTTCGCAATGGTTTAGTCCTCATCCCATTATTTCTAAGTTTTTGAGAAATTTTCTATCTATAAAACAAGTGTAGGGGTTAGACCATTGCAGAAGACAACCTAAGTTAAGATGTTTAATCAATTAAGTAATGAAAGCTTGGTTGTATAAATATATAAACAGTTAAGTGTTAAAGCCCTAAATGGGGTGAAATTGTTATAGTTTGTGCCAGTATTAACCCTTCTTTGGGTTTTTCTAATTTTTGTTTATCTGATTCTCCAGGAGTCAACATTTTGTCAGCCTCGAGTTCATGGTGTGTGGCCAGTTTTGGTGAATAGTCTTTTACCCGATATTGTACAACATGCTGACTCAGCAACAGGATTAAATTCATCAAAGAAACACAAAAAGAATCGCAAGTCAAGTTCGTTAGACGAAGATATCCAGAAAAACTTGCAAAATTTCTGGGAGATTATTATTGAAGGATCGCTTCTTCTATCATCACATGATCGGAAACACTTGGCATTTGATGTTATACTTCTCATTTTGCCAAGATTACCCGTTTCATGCATTCCAATAGTTTTATCTTATAAAATTATCCAATGTCTAGTGGATATTCTCTCTACAAAGGACTCTTGGCTATACAAAGTTGCAGAATCCTTTCTAAAAGAATTGTTGAATTGGGTCAGTTTTGATGATGGTAGACGGGTGGCGGTTACTATGGCTCTTCAGAAACACACTAACGGGAAATTCGATTGCATTACAAGGACTAAAACCATTAAATCTTTGATGTCTGGTTTTAATTCTGAACTGGGCTGCATGCTTTTTATTCAAAACTTAATGGACATGTTTCTTGATGTGACTTCTGCATCAGAAGAGCCGTCAGATCAAAGCCAAACAACCGATGATAATTCAGAAATTGGTTCGATCGAGGAGAAGGAGTTTACTGGAACACTTGGGACTTCTGAATTCTTGAAAAGCTGGGTTGTGGACTCCATCCCGGGTGTTTTGAAACATTCAAAGCTTGATAATGAAGAAAAGTTTCGTGTTCAAAAAGAAATCTTAAAGTTTTTGGCAGTTCAGGGTCTGTTTTCTTCTTCACTTGGGACCGAAGTGACTTCTTTTGAACTACAAGAGAAATTTAGATGGCCAAAAGCAGCGACGTCAAGCTCTCTTTGCAGGATGTGTATTGAGCAGCTTCAGTTACTGTTGGCAAACGCTCAGAAAGGAGAAGGGTCTCATGCTGTAGCAAGTGGTCTTGAGGCTAATGATCTTGGTTCGTACTTTATGCGATTCCTTAGTATTTTACGCAACATTCCTTCAGTTTCTCTCTTTAGGTCGTTAAGTGATGAGGACGAAAAAGCCTTCAAGAAATTGCAAGAAATGGAAACTCAGCTTTCCCGAGAGGTAATTAATTGGAATTTTTTGATATTTTTTCATGTCTTGCTTGCATGAAGTTAGAGTGGAGGGGTGTTATGATGTGTGTGTTGAAATAAATTAATCAGAATCAGATAATCTATTGTATAAAACTTGTTGCATAAGATAGTGTATGGAGCCATGGAGGTGTCTTTAATTATGTTGTAATTATTACTTTAATTAATTAAACTATTTTAAATCAAAATCACTTTATTCTGACTAGACTTTGATAATGTACATCCATACACCCCCTTATTATGCGGTATGAAATTGGTGTCACTAAGAGAGTTTAGATTGACCGTTCCTGCTCATTTTTACTTTTTAGTAAAACATATTTATCAGAGTACAATATAACATGTGTTTGACTTTTTAAATGATGGCAGGAAAGGAATTGTGGGATGAGCGCGGATGCTAACAGATTACACGCGTTGAGGTACTTGCTCATCCAATTGCTACTCCAACTTTTACTAAGACCAGGAGAATTCTCTGAAGCTGCATCTGAAATTATAATATGCTGCAAGAAGTTTTTCCCATCACCTGATCTTCTTGATTCAGACGATGAACCAAATGGTGATGAAGCACCTGAATTGATGGATGTGTTTGTGGATACAATGCTCTCATTGCTCCCACAGTCGTCAGCTCCTATGCGGTCTGCCATTGAGCAGGTACCTTTTATAACACAGGTTTTGGCTAATAATGTGAACTTATTTTGTGTGTTTTATTTTTATGTGGTATGGTTTATACTTTATACAGTTTGCACACAAAGGACTGGGTAATATCATGGTCACACATTTTTGACAGTATCTTTGATTCTTTTCTCATGTGGACTCTTTTGGGTTGTGTTTAATATTTAACGGGTCAATCCATCCAATGTTGCCCAAAAGTGAACAGTAGTGCACGCGACCTTCCAAATTTGTTGGTTGTTTTGATATTGTTTTTATGTGACTATAGGCATATGTCACACGGATTGTTTTTATGTGACTAAAAACCTAGAACCAGATGGTTAATAATTGACAAGTATTGATTTTTTAGCCAAAAGCTTGGTCTTCTATCCACCAAGTCATAATCTCTTAATCTGGCTATCTAGTATCTACAAACGTTGTGCCTGGCCCACACCAAACACCTATATACAAGTTCAGGAATTTTTTTCTCTGACATCATGTAACAATATGGGACGTCATGGATCTTCTCATTTTATCGTATCTGTAGATATAATATAATCTCAAGATTTCTTTATTGTCACCTCGTTTTGTAGGTTTTCAAATACTACAGTGATAATGTGACGGATGACGGTCTACTGAGGATGTTGAAGGTTATAAAGAAAGACCTTAAACCAGCAAGACGTCAAGAGTCGGACAGTGAAGATGATGGTGATGATACTGATGACGATGATCTTCTAGATATCGAAGAAGCCGAGGATTCTGATGAAGCAGAGACAGGTGATAATACTGGTGATGGTGATGAACAGTCCGAAGACTCTGAAGGAACTGTAGTTAAAGAACCTCGTGAAGAAAATTCAGATGACGATTCTGATGGTGGAATGGATGATGAAGCTATGTTCAGAATGGATTCATATCTTGCACAGATCTTTAAAGAAAAAAGAAACCAAGCTGGTGGTGGTGATACTGCTGATTCTCAGCTTGTGCTTTTCAAACTTCGTGTTCTTTCATTGCTGGAAATTTATCTACATGAGAATCAAGGCAAGTCTTATTCTGTCAAATTTATTGTTTCCTAAATTTTCAATATTCCTGAATCATATGTTTAAAAGGATTAAATGTCATGCAGGTAAACCACAAGTGTTGAAGGTATTCTCAAATCTTTGTCAGGCATTTGTGAACCCTCATACCACTGAAGGCAGTGAGCAGCTTGGTGACCGTATTTGTAAAATTGTGGAAAACAAAATACTCAAAGCCAAACACTACCCCAAAGGTGAATCATTGCAACTGTCTATGCTCGAGCCACTACTGGAAAAGAATCTGAAATTAGCATCAAAACCATTCAAGAAAAAGAAAACAGCAATTACTCCATCAAAGAAGAAACAGTCTGCATCTTTTCAGCGATATAGAAAAATTGTCAATCTTGCTCAGAACTCAACTTATTGGATTTTGAAGATCATTGATTCTGGAAACTTCTCAGAAGAGGACATGGAAAAGGTGTTTGATATCTTAAAAAGTGCTATAGTAGCTTATTTCGAAGGGAAAAACTCTCAGCTTAAACCCCAATTTTTGAAAGAAATCATTAGAAGATGTGCATGGGTAGGCAAACGTTACTTTGGGCTTCTTGTTGAAAAATGCAGTACTGCAAAGTCGAAGTTTAGGCAAGTTGAAGCACTTGATTTACTCTTGGAAGCATTGAAGCCATTTGTGTCTGTCAACAAGAGTGAAGATACCGTGGGCCTGGGAAAGAAGATGATAAGTAGTCATCTTTCTGAACTTTGTGTTTTGATCAAGGAACTCGTGACAAATATGCCCGAAAAGCAAGCCAGGAGGGCTGAAGTTCGTAGATTTTGTGGTAGAATGTTTCATATTATAAGCACCCTTAAATTATCCAAGAAGTTTCTCAAGTCTTTAGACTCTGAAGTCCATTCGGTTTGTGAAAAACAAATTGGTAAAGCTTTTCTTGATTTGAAGAAGCAAGAGTAGGGTTTTTTTCTGAAGATTTCGGTATGGTGTAAAAAATACTTTTGGAAGTGTTCTGCTGAAGATGCAGCAAAGCTAAGAAACTACACCTTCAGAAAATTTTGCTGGGACGACTTCCATTTGAGTGGCGTGTGGAGTAATCTTTGCAAGTTTCTCCTATTTTTTGATTTACAAGAACCTTTTATTTTATATTCCGCTGTAACGTGTAACTTTTGACATTGTTTTGATGTATGCGTTAGATTCTTAAATTAAACAATAACAGTTACACAGAATTGCTGTTGTGATGGTTATATTTGTTATGGGTTCTTGTATGCATGTGAAATTTATGAGTCCAGAAAGCTGCTAGAAATCAGGGATCATTTAGGATGCTTGCTATGATCTCGAAACTCGACAAACTTGTACGTAAAAACTGCAAAAGAAAGAGATTAAATAAGATAAATGCTCATTTTGCTATTGAACTCGTGATTTCTTACTTTTGTAGTGGAAGAGGCTCTTTTTTGAGAACAAATATCAATCAAGTTTGTATGAGAAATAAGATATTAAATTCTTATCCTACTATTTGGATCAACCACCTACCACAAGTCAATACTTGTTGACCTATTCAGGGTCAAGAGAAACCTACAAGCCTTTCCTCATTGGTCTCAAACAACTACAAAGTCCAAATTCCACAATCTATTGCTATCTAATCTTAAAAGCTTATGGACCAACCAAAACTATCAATTTTTAGATTTATTACATAGGATCAAAATATCTTAATTCTGCAGCAAAAAGAACTTTGCATACATTTCCATATATGTCAGTCTTACAAAATGGCATGTAGAAATAAGAGATCATAACTTGCATACATGTCATCCAAATTCTATGGAGTCATTTTCAATCATAAGAACACCGTCTTCTAAAACTAAAATAATGTGAACTTGACAACTCTTCCGCACATTCCCAATCATCTGCCATCACATGCTCACCCACCTCTAGATTATTAGGCTTCTTATGCCTTTGTTAATATATGCTCTTCTTAACATATTCTCTTCTTTGTTCCTCAGACCTCAAGTATGAAACAAAAGGGATATACATTTCCAAACCATTTCCATTTTTGTCATTTGAATATGATAAAAGTAGACATTCAACAAATACAACATTGAATAACAACATGAATAAATTGGAATTCAGCCAAGAAAATCATTCATGGTTGGATTACTTAAAGCTACACTAGACTTTTGTCTTGTTGGTCATATGTACACACAAGATCATCCTCTCTTAACTCTTAACTATCTCATCTTCTACCTTTTCTTCCTATTATATAAATGTCAGCAACCACCCCCAAAAACCATTAACATAAGGATTAACAACATAACAAATAAAAAACATTCTAAGTTTAGACCTAAATCAAACCCCAATCACAAGGGTTCTCACTATCTCCTTTTTCGCATTATATCATCTCATTGGAGCTTTGATGTATCAGACTTCTTGATCTTCCAAAGCGATTGCGACTCTTTTTAACCCACCATCAAACCGGATCCTGCAATGGCATTAATTCGAGCTTGCAGTGTTCCCTGATTGAGCTCATGTTTGGTTCTGTTCCCACTTCCCATCTGTGTTGTGTCACGATTGTGCATCATCTGCGTCAGAATCACTCCCAGATGAACTCCCTGAGTCTGAATCTGTAAACACATCATAAAAAACAATCTCATAAGCAATTCAATCTCCAACCAGCCTCATTTCTCAGCCATTTTCAAACGCAAGACAAGATTCAATACCGCTTGATGACGATGAACCGCTACTACTTGAGCTGCTCGAGCCGCTAGAACTGCTACTCGCATTGTTGTCATTATTCCCTTGACCTCCTCCTGTTACAGCTTGCCCTTGACCACCACCACCATCATCTTTCTCGATTTCAACATGTGGGAAACTGCTTTCCGGCATCTCATCACCAATATCGACATCTTCTTCCCCTGCGTCCTTCTTACTCTTCTTCACCCCATCCATCTTTTCGTTCATAGGTACCTAAATTAGCAAACAAAAATCACAAGTTCAGCAACCAAAATCGAACATACCACGAAAAAACAGAACTTTACACCATTACAAACACTTACATCATCAATGTCAGCCGACATACTAGGCGCCGCAACAGCCGAAGCACTATTAACCATTAGAGCCTGTCTTTTCGTCTTGCTCACAAACTTCTTCCAATTCGTAACAAACCTATCAAGCTCCCAAAGTGTCTCAGTATCCAACGCCTCGATATCAAGCTCAATTTCATCCCCCTCTTGCGCCAATTGATCATTTCTCTTCCTAATAATCTGCAACAACTGAGGCATCTTTTCAGGCGGCATACTCTGCAACCCCAACCCCAATTTCTGCTTCTCTTCCATATTCATTTCCCTCTTATTCGGATCCTTCGCCCTGGGTTTAGGCAGCTTTGGCAAAGCCGTTCTCGTCATTGTACTCGTATTCGACGGTTTCACCGGCTCCGTAACCTGCATTGGCGATGGCGTCCTCGACGGCATCCTCACAGGCGAATGCACAACAGGTGGAATAACCGCGTTAACCGCATTTGACGCAGTAGAATGTATCTGCTTACTCGCAACAGGAAAACCGCCACTTTTAGCCTCACTTTTCGCCTTCTTCGTCCTCTCGGGTGTCTGAATATCATCCCACGAACTCCCGTCCAATTCATCCACAGCCGAAAACTCATTCACACGGTTCACCTCATTCACAACATCATTCACCATATCATTAACATTCACAACTCTCTCATTCGCCATATCGAAAACCCTCGCATTATTACCCACATTCACATTCCCAACTCTCTCATTCCCATTACCCCTTTCGTTACTTTTCGCCAATTTCGCCTGTATCGGTCTAAACAAATCCTCGAAAATCCTCAACATCTGATCAGCCATACCATGAACATCATCAGTTCTAGGATTATACAACATAGCATTCTCAAAAACCAATCTCACATCAGCCGCGAAATCGCCCACATTCGAATAAAACCCTTTGGACAAATTCGACTTAACGGTCCCCAAATCCATAGGCCTTTTAATAATCTGATGATAATCATGTAACCCTAAACCAACCACATCAACAGGAGCCTTGAAAACCCAGCTCATTTTATGCTTCATTAATTTCGTCAAAACCTGTTTACACTTTTTCAACATCTCCTCGTCCATTAGCTCACCCATTTCGCGAAAACTCGAAAGGGGTCTTTTATTCCCCGTACCCAGTTTCTTAAATTTCCCATTAACCGATCTCGAATTATTCGGGGGGTTTGAAAACTCCCCGGATTGAATCCGATCGTTTAGCTTTCGGATTCGTTCGAGATCCGAAACGAGCTTCTTTCGAAGCTCGTTAATTTCGGACCTCGAACATGACCCCACTTTATAACTAACGTAACCACCACAATCAAAACCGTTTGTATTTTCAACGGGCCTTTGATTAAAAGAATAAGCATCACCCGCCGAATCCTTTTTCACCACCTGATGGTTATTCGAGAAATGTTTGATTTTCTTCGATTTAGGTTTAGGGTTACGGTTAGGGTTAGGGTTATTAGGGTGGTTCATATAATTAGGTATTTCACCCATATATGATGATTGATGCTGAAGGTGGTGGTTATTATTACGGCTTGCTAACACCGTTGACATCTCAATCTATTCCATAACATATATAAAATAAAAATAAAAATATATAGATATATAGAATTTGTATCTATATATTTATATTAATAAAATAAAATTTGGAGATGGTGAAAATGAAAATGATGATGATGATGATCTAGGGTTTGAGACTGAGCGAAGATTGAAGGGGTTGGGGTTGGTTCTTAAAGGCGATAAGATCTGACCGGGTAAGATCTCACCCGTTGATTATTTCCTGACCGGTGATCTAACGCTTGAGTTTGATTTATTTGCTGTCTGGGCAGGCTGCCCTGGTTACCTGTAATCTATGGTTGTGATTGGTTGAGGTTGACGCGTGGCGTGATGAGGGCCTTTGATGAAAAACTCGTGAGATTTTGGTGAGAGGTTGTAGTAGTATTTAATTTTTAGGGTATACAAGGTGGGGTGGGGTCTACATGTTTCTGGTTCCGTTGTTCTAAGACATGTGATGACGTGGAGGTTTTGGGTGTTACGCGCCGAGGGTGGGGTTGTGATTCAAGCGCGTGGGGGAGGGTAGGAGTGTAATTTTGGGGATAAAGATGACCGACCTTTTGGAAGTGGCTTGCGGGATTGAGAGAGATGTGAATAGGAAAAAGTAAAAGGGTGTTTTGGGGTTGAAAATTGATTTTTTTTTTTTGTTTTTAATAATGATTTTTCCTACCAACTTTGAGAAACCTAATCTTTAAAAATAAGAAAGGATAATTAGGGAAAATATATTGTTATGTTTTTGTGTGGACAAAAGGTTGTGTAAGTATAAAATATAGTGTCAAAATTATTGGTTTTTTAGACAAAAAAAAAAAAAAAAAATTAAAACACAAGAGAAAACTATTATTTTAAGATATATCAAATATCATTCATTGAACTTTTTTTTATTGGTAACAAAAAAAAAAGATTATTATTTTAAAACATATCAAAATAGAAATGAGATTTCGATGGAAGAAGTTACAAAATATAAATAAAAGTAGACAAATATAAACGAAAATAAATAGTCAAACACTTTTTCATGATATATAATATAAAAGTTTCTGCAACTTTTCAATAAAAATAAATTTCAAGTACACCATTTTTGATTTTATATTTTCCTATAAATGGAATTAGCTAAATATATATGTTTTGGTGCTAAAAAAAGGGTTTTTTTTTTAAATAGAGACAAGGTGGTGACTGGTCTCCATATTTTGATGAAATTTTTCTAGACTTTAGTACAAACAATAATATAAAATATTTTTTGAATGTACTCTAAAAATAAAAGAAATAAACAATTTTGTAAATTCAACGTCAGATATTTTGGACACCGTACTGTCAAAACTGTTTAACCTCTACATGTGTTTATTTATAGTTAATAAAAATAACGTAAAAATTATGAACCAATCGACTCCGTACATAATAAGGTTTGATAAAGGTGTGTACTTAAATTGTGATAAAGTATCATCTCTTTAAATTAAATTAAAATAAAGAAAGGAAATATAAAAGAAAAAAAGAAACGTAACAACTAGAAAAAGATAAATTAACACGGATATCCATAAATAAAACTCGATTTTGATGGTTTTACTATTTTTAGAGCAAGTACAAACATATTTTACACTTTCGAACGTGTGTTACTTTTTTAACTGAAAATATTTTTGTTGAAAAAAATAAACACGTTAAAAATACGTTCACGACATAAAAATACACACGGGTTTCGGAAACAACAAAGTTTACATAAAAATAAAATCATTTCTATAGAAATAAAAATAAAAAATATCAACTTGAAACGTGCTTAAAAATAAATAAAAACTTGTAGTTTTTGTCGCAGAAATTATTAACTCTTCTAATTAGTATAGTAAATGTTTCTATTTTTTTCACAAAAAAAAAAAAGTAACTTTTTTTATTAAAACAAATAAAAAATAAAAACTAAGCTTAAAAAGCAAAATGGCCTATAAACTAATTAGAAAACAAAAACATCGAATACCATATATTATACAAATACCATATATCACCGCCGGTCACCGGAAAAAGTACGGTCACCGGAAAGGCTATACAACATTTGGATCTGGGTTTGTTGGTTGGCCGGAGATCTGAAGGTATGAAAGAAAGTGATCGGATCTGATGATGATGATGATGATGATGATAGTGAAAGTGAATGGGGTGTTGTTTGGGGGAATGAATTATTTTGGAGAGTGGATTAAAAGTTTTATTTATTTTATTTTTTTTAGCGGTGGTAGATGTAGCGTATAGGATTTGTTTGTTTCTCATTTGAGTTTCATTTCATGTGAATTTCACTTGTGTGTCAGGATATTAATTTAAGGCACATGATGTCTTTGTTGCCTTACATGTCTATTTTGTGACACACTGTAGTTATATTGGTATAGAGTTGATTGCAAATATGGTCCATGTAGTTTATTCTTATTATGAATTCGGCCCCTGGTGAGATTGGGTTTTCATACGAACAACATTAGACTTGCTTGTAATTGAGCTCTCACCCAGCGAGCCGAGTACTGCTAAGGTCAAGCTCGACTCAAATATTAAAACTCAAGCTCGGTCAAGCTTTATATTTCGAGCTCGAGCTCGAGCTCGACTCGTCATAAAAACTTTAGCTCGAAACTCAACTCGAGCTCGATTATTAGCTCGAACTTGAACTCGACTCGTTTAGGTTGAGTCAATTTCGAATAATTTACGAGTCAATCTCGAGTAACTCGCTAGTTGTCTCGTCACATTTACACCTAGCCATCAAGGACATGTGTCCATCTTTCACACACGTTGTCATTATAACATCACAACCACTCGCGATGATGACTTTTAAAGGTTGAGTTGATGGTGGTGACCAACGACTTGTGGGAAAGATTTGCTTGTTGATTTGACAAATTTATAATAAATAAAAAAGAAATTTGTATTTTGTGGTGGATCTGGTAATCATTGTTACACTTGTTTGGTGGGGAGGTTAGTGGTTAAGTGAAAAGCTGATAAGGCGCAGAGGTAACGATGATGAAGTCGATTGTTGTTACACACTTACACCCAACCGTAAAAGCTATGTCGGTACGCAATTCTTAGTTTTGTAATATTTTATTTCTTTTAGTTATACTTACGTAAAATTAGTTTAAGTTCATCACAAATATCGCTAACTGCTTGCATAATCTAACAATCATTTCTCGATCATGGTTGTTTACGGAACATGCGTGATAGGTGGTGAGTGCTTATTCACTCACCATTTTATGGCCAAATAACGATCCAAAACGACTATTTGAGCTAACAAATGCCAAGAAAACATGTGTTTTTGTGTTTGTGATATGCAGGTACGGATATTTAAGAAAATGACAAAAATCACGAGAAAACATCAAAACCGAGCACGAGAGTGGAAGACGGTCAACTAGTCAAAGCTGTGATCTTAAAAGTCAACTTTGGACCCTCAAGAATTCTATTTTGTCAAGATCAGTCCTTGAATTAACTTTGCAAAAGTGAAGGAATCAGCCCTTGGATTTTCATTATATTACACCTTTGGTCCTTGAAAATCATATTACCAAAAATCTGAAATTACAAAGATTTAAAGCCTGGTCCATATTTTACCCAACCCAACATATAACTCAAAGCCCATGTTTAATTTACCCATAATAACCAAAAGCCCAACCTCTTAAATACACAACCCGAGTCCACACCCACCCACGGTCAACAAGTCAACAAATCAAAGAGAATAAATAATATACCCCGTACACTTACCCGCCTTATTCACCCCCAATTACCTCTTTTCCCAAAAATTCACTATTCATTGATGAACCCTAAATTACCCCACTCATATAATTACCACAATTAAGGGTATTAAAGTCAAATCAAGGGTACTCTAGGAGCGTGTCAAAGTGTGGCAGAGCATGTCAGAGTATGGCAGAGCACAAACGGGCTACGTGGCAGGCTATTACTGGTACAAATGCGTCACAGGATCTAATCCAAGGGCTATGAATAGATGAGGAATGATTGAAGATGATCGTGTGGTCCTGAGGTGATTGAAAGAAACACAAGCACACGGATTGCCAGCTTGGCAATCCGTGACCCCCAACTCTTAGTTTAGCTATAAATAGGAGATATGATAGCTTGTATTGGTGTGGAGCTTCGAATAGCGAAGCTCTGCCAAAATCTCTTCTTAGTTGTAATCATTTAAATTTTAGTTGTAATATCTCATTGTTTAATGAATTTTAGCTTTAATTTGAATCAAATTTGTTTTCAGTAGATTTCATCTTATTGTTTTCAGCTTATTGTTTTGATATTAATCTCTTTAATTTCAGTAGAAGCTTAGTTTTATAAACATTTTGTCACTATTTCATTCAAATTACTGCTTAAGTAGTTAAAATGTTTTAGTAAAAATCAGAAAAATCAAATAGAAAAAAGTTTAGTTAAATCAGCTTATAATGAAGCTGTTTTGTTGATTGCTACATCTTATTTTAGTTCAAAAGCTCTTTTGGAGTTGTTGAAATCATTTTCAGTGTTCAAGTATTCTCACAGTCAACATTAGTCAATTGCTGTGTTAAGTGGTGGAAGATTATGATTGCAGAAGGTGTTTGGAGCCTATCTAAAGATAGGCTAGCTTTAGGAGGATCTCAGGGAGCTGAGATCTCAATTTGTAAGTTTCACTTTAGTTTTTTCAAGCATTCAAATTGAGTTTTTGGTTTATGCTAGTTAATTGCTGGTTATGATTAGTGTTATTGCTTTTATTATTGCTCTTGTATCTTGTTTGATCATTAGTTTGTTGATTGTCAGCTTAGGATTGTAAGTTGTAGTGTAAGCTGCTAGTTAATTGAATCTGAGAATCTGAGATATGGAGTAGATTGTTAATGCTTGCTGTTTGTAAGTGATAATTGGTTCATTATAGGCTGATTTGGAATTGATTTCTGAGCTAGATTGATCATTAGATTTGCTGTTTAAGTTTGATCTGAGTAGCTTGTTGTTTTAGTTATCTGTCTTAATTTTTGATCTGAGATTTTTAGATATAGTTAATGTCAGTAGTTGTTTGATATTGCTTTAGTCTTATAACATATTAGAGTAACTGTAGTGATTATTAGATTAGAGATACTTAGCTTGAATCTGTAAAACTCAGCGTAATCTGCTTATTCTAGGGTGTTTGGTTCAAGTAGGTTTGCATAAATTGATTGTGTTTCAGTTAGCGTAAGTAGTTCAGTATTACTACTTAGAATAATT
Source organism: Artemisia argyi (assembly GCA_030686995.1). Taxonomy (NCBI): domain Eukaryota; kingdom Viridiplantae; phylum Streptophyta; class Magnoliopsida; order Asterales; family Asteraceae; genus Artemisia; species Artemisia argyi. The sequence continues at coordinate 141,961,981 of CM060696.1, read as the reverse complement.
TAGAGTTAGTAGCTGCATCAATAGTGTAGGATACATAGTATAAGTCAAAGATGGATGTGAGTTTTATTTACTGTTAGGAAAAATATAAATCAGTTAGTGTAGTTAACTAATATAGGTGTAATATAGTTTTAGTTAGCTTGATTTAGTTTTAGTTTAGCTTAATAATACTAGAAGTAGAAGATATAATCAGTAGAAAGTAGCTTTAGTCAAAGTTAAATAGCTTATTAAAAGTCAACTGTGCATTCAGATTTGGTGTTAACTGTTGCTGTTCTCATGTGATTTTAGAGTTGCAATTGGTAGGATTAAATGAAGTGCATAAGTAATTTTGCATCTCAGTAGTGTAGAGATAGAATTGCACCCATAATTTTAGTCCTCAGCTTATTAGGATTCAGCTTATTGCATCTGCTTTGTAGTGGTTTGAGCTTGTTAACTGTTTTGGTTATTAGGGCTGCAAGTGCTTGTTTGAGCTTGTAATTGAGTAGCATTGGTTTCTCTGAGTTCTATTATAGTTGTTTAAGAGTTATTCTTGGTCTGCTTGTTCCTGGCTTATCAGAATGCTTATTTGCTTATTCATTAGTTCACTTTGGTAGCTTTATTGCTTGCATTCTGAATTTCTGTGTTTGCTCTCATCATTTTTGAGTTTCATTTAGCTTATTTTATCATAATATATCTGTGGTATCAGTTTGGTCTAGTTTTCTTGGCAAGTGCTTATAAATAAGCATTTGCCATAAGCTGTTTTGGTAACTTTATGCACTTCTGCTTAACTTTTAGATCTCAAAATTTTTCTGCAAGCTTTTTAGAATATTTTAGAATTTCTGTTAAATTTTCATAATTTTCTGAGTTCATTTACTATTTTTCTTAATTTCTTTTAGTTTAAAATCATTTTTAAATCAATTTTAAATAATAAAAATCCATAAAAAATCAGAAAAAGTATTGAAAAATACAAAAATATTTTTATAATATTTTAGAATTTTTAGAATTTAATTTTTCATTTTTCCAAGTTGTTTTTCTATTTTTCTTAATTTTTAATTCATTTTTTAATTCTAAAAATAGAAAATAAATAAAAACTCAAAAAAATATTTTTCTTTTTCTTAAAATTCTTTTTAATTGTTTAAGATTTTTAGAAAATATTTTCAAGTTTGTAGAATCATTTTTTATTAAACGTTACGTTTCAAATCTTTCGGTTGCATTTCTGTTTTCGCGTTTTTAACATCGGTGCATATTTAGCTTGTACATTCTGGTTATTTCACTATTACTTCTTATTATTTGAATTCCAAGATCATATTTTTCATTTCACCGCTTTTCACGACTCGATTTCGCGATTCGATTATTCACGATTCCATTTTACCTTCGCTGGGAGAACGACCCGGGAAATACTTTCACAAGTATTTCCTCGGAATAATTATATACTACAAAAAGACTTTATCAAAATGGCGCCGCTTCCAGGGAAGGTGGAAGTTAGTTTTGAATATTCGTGTTGAAAAATCGTGTTGTGTTAAGTTTTTCTACTATCTTGTATATATATTTTCTATAAAAATATAAAAATTGAAAAAAAAAAAAAAAAAAAAAAAAAAAAAAAAAAAAAAAAACCTTCTTATCCTCTCATATTTGATTCTTCTTTTTAAACCCTCTTACGTTTAATTCTTATGGATCCGTTTTGTTCTAATTGTGGAGAACCGTTCTTCGGAGGGTTGTGTGTGTGGTGTACGTGTGACGAATGTGGAGATAATATTCGTGATGGCGTTTGTTTGAATAGTAATTCTCACACGCGTGATCAAAATTCGTTCAACAATTCGTTAAACATTCCCAATTTTTATACACCACCATCACCTTCGTTTTATTGCTATAATTGTGGAAACCCGTCCGAAGAAGGAAGGCCGTGTGGGCGATGTTTTTGTGATATATGCGGATACACCGATTGTATGTGCTATGCTCCGAATGCTGATACATCTTTCGATTACGATCCGAACCTTGATTGTTATCCTCAAAATGATTTTTATGAGTCAAATGCGAATTACAATGGTGATTCATTCCAAAGTTCGTCAAATTTTAAAAATTGTGGGGGATCGTTTGAAAATTCTTATCATAAACCTAATTCTTGTTACGATTATAATGGTTTTTACCAACCCCCACAATCTTCCAATTTTTCTAATCAAATTTTGGAAATCAAATCCATGATGGATGAGTTGAAAGAGATGGTGAATAATTATTATACGCATACTCCCGAGCCTAATGAGAGATCGATGGTTACCGAAGAAAGGAAATTCCAATTTTGCGAGTGTTGTTTATACGATGATGATTCCACGATTACGATCAATCTTAATCCTCAAAATGATTCTATCTCTTCTTCCGTAGAACCCGAAGACTCTCTAACAATGGGGGACGGGCATCTTGACACTATTCCGGCAACGGAATCGGACGAATTCAATAAGTCAAGTGTTGAGAACCTCGTCCCAATCCCAAGTGAGTCCGAGGAGATTTCTAACAATGATTCTGAACTTGTTTTAAATAATCGTTTTGATGATCATGTTGATACGAATGATACACCGGTTGAAGATAATCGTGATGAGATATTCTCCGATTCTGATAATGATGATTCTATATCATGTGGAGAGATCGATTATGTTGATGAAGAATCTCTTGAGTTTGTAAGCTTTGAAGATGATAATGAAGAAGATGATGATGTGGAAATCCGAGATGAAGCTTTACGTGAGACATTGTTAAATGTCAATCTTCTTATCTCCCGTATTGAGGCATTGAATGATCCTCTTATTTCTTCTCATATCCCCGTCATGGATAGTGATTTCTTACCCCGAGCTTGAAATTCTTCGATTTGAAGAGACGAGTAGTGGCAGTACCACTATTCATGCTGATATCTCTCTTCCGGATTATGAGTGTTTTCACTTTGAGATTGATTCTATTCCTATTTTCGATAATCCGTCACTTAACCCTCTTTTAGAGGATGTCGATCGATTTCTTGCTGCGGATGACTCGATACCACCGGGTATTGAGAATGATGAGAATGATATTTCTTTCGATTCTTCTTCTTCTCGTCCACCTGCAAAACCACCCGATGAAGTTTTTAAATCCGGTACAGATAATGATATTTTTGGAGTGGTGGATGAGATGTATGTTTATGATATTATCATCCGGGTGTTTCACCCATTCTTTGTTTATCCCATCACTTCGTCACTTTTCCACTCCACCGGGAGTGAGGATACCATATTTGATCCGGGCATCTCTATTTCCAAGTGGCCGTTTTATCTGTTTTCCCCAAGGACGAATTAATTCGGGGATCGAGTCAAGCTCATGTGACTCGGTGAACAAAAACAAGCGCTTCGTGGGTGACAACCCATGCCTATCCAATTTCATCTTCTTATATTTCTTATTTCTAACACCTAAAGTGAGGAGGGGGTGCCTCTTCTATTCTTGTGTTTCGTGGTTGTTTGTGATGTTTGTTCAGGATTGTCCATGATTTATGATGACTCTCGTGCTCGTTATCTCTTCACTTGGAGTCTCATTCATCGGTGCTACTTGGAAATCCTATATCCGTTAAATCTTATCGACTAACGTTTTCTTTGGCATAATTAATAAACGGCCTAGAATTTTGTTAGGATTACCTTAACCCATAAAACATTGAGGACAATGTTTCGTTCTAGTCGGGGGGAGGGTGAATCTTCGATTCGATTTTTACCTTGCATGTTTCACATGTTGTGTACTCTTGCAACTCCGTTTTTCCACCAAAAATAAAAAATTGAAAAAATTGAAAAATTTCAAAAAAAAATTTGATGAAAAAGCAATGAAAAAGCACAAAAAAATGAGAAAAAGTTGAAAAAGTTGTACAAAAATATGATGAAGTTTGAATAAGTGTTTTGACACCTTGTTGACTTTCTTGCTGGCGAGAGTAGGAATAAATATTTTGACTTGACCGGGCGTGTTAAGCCCTAGCTTGTTCCCTTAACCAATGATGATCACATAAGCTTGTGCTAGTTTTGTACACTAGGAGCTATAAAATGCGAATTCTTTCTTAAGAATCTGCAAGTTCCCGTACTTGACTTTATACATGCGCAGCTTAAAAGCTTTCGCTGGTCTTTTACATAAGGAGCTAGAAAACGCGAATTCTTCTTCTAGAATTTGCAAGTTTCTGTAACTGACTTTATATATGCGTGGCTGATTATCGGCTAAGTATTCGCGGGTTTCATTATTTGGAATCTTAAATTGCGAAGAGCGAGAAATGACAGAGTTTATTTAGAAGTTAGATGCTAAACGTGGAGTAGTGGTTCTCTTTAGAGCTCATGAGAGGTACTTGTGGCTTTTTACTCCCATCAGATACGTCACACATATATAATAGATGTTCTAGGTTAATTAGTGGTATTTAGGTTTGAATAATATTTAGTTCTTTGTTTTCTTAAGAGAATTTTTGCTTTAGAAGTTGGGTACATATCAAGGAACATCAAAAATAAAACCAAAAAAGTGAAAAAATCAAAAGTCAAAAGTTGATTATCTATGTGGTTTTGGAGCTACCCGATAAGCTTCCATTGATGTTATGAAAAAAGTCAAGAAAGAAAGAAAAAAAGTATCAAAAGTATGAAAAAAAGTATAAAATGAAAAAAGTGAAAGTTGAAGTATTGTTGAATAAGAGCTATGTATGTATCAATAAGTTGTTGGCGCGTGAGGTGCATGTGATACGTGATTAGTAATCAGTCACATGAGGTGCACGTGATCGTACTCCGCAACTTATATCTTTGATATTGTATGTACCCCAAATTCCTTGATGTGGACCGAATTTCTATTGCAGTGGTTCTTAAGAGAAAATGAATAACTACTTATCGTTTTAACTTAGGTATCACTATCGGACTTAAAAATTATCGAAACGAGAAAATATGAAGCAATTCATTTCTTAACAAAATAAAATATTGAGATACAAAACCTAGGAAATGAGAGTAAGGAGTTTCCACAAGTAACTGTTATGAGTAGTGTTAGCATCTAATTTGTAGATAAGCTGTGATCTCGTTTGTACGCTTAGTTTGGGGATTCGTGAAAAATCAAGGATGACGATTTTTATCCGTATGGTCGCTTCTTAATAGAAGTGTTTCTACTCGTTGACCCTAATAATTATTGCAAAATAATAAGAGTTCAACAAACCGTCACAATTATGAAGTATGAAAAGTACAAAAATAGAAGTGTAAGTGGAATAAAGGAATAAAGGAAAATTTTGGAAAACGGAGCGTTTTCGGGAATAAATAATTTTATCACTTCTTTCGAACCTCCTTGCTACTTTTCAAAGTTAGTAATAAGAGTTTTGAAATTATTTATCCCAAAAGCGTGAATTGATCACATTGCGTGAGGACACGGCAATACTTTAGTCGGGGGGATTTTGGTGAGTGCTTATTCACTCACCATTTTATGGCCAAATAACGATCCAAAACGACTATTTGAGCTAACAAATGCTAAGAAAATATGTGTTTTTGTGTTTGTGATATGCAGGTACGGATATTTAAGAAAATGACAAAAATCACGAGAAAACATCAAAACCGAGCACGAGAGTGGAAGACGGTCAACTAGTCAAAGCTGTGATCTTAAAAGTCAACTTTGGACCCTCAAGAATTCTATTTTGTCAAGATCAGTCCTTGAATTAACTTTGCAAAAGTGACGGAATCAGCCCTTGGATTTTCATTATATTACACCTTTTGTCCTTGAAAATCATATTACCAAAAATCTGAAATTACAAAGATTTAAAGCCTGGTCCATATTTTACCCAACCCAACATATAACTCAAAGCCCATGTTTAATTTACCCATAATAACCAAAAGCCCAACCTCTTAAATACACAACCCGAGCCCACACCCACCCACGGTCAACAAGTCAACAAATCAAAGAGAATAAATAATATACCCCGTACACTTACCCGCCTTATTCACCCCCAATTACCTCTTTTCCCAGAAATTCACTATTCATTGATGAACCCTAAATTACCCCACTCATATAATTACCACAATTAAGGGTATTAAAGTCAAATCAAGGGTACTCTAGGAGCGTGTCAAAGTGTGGCAGAGCATGTCAGAGTATGGCAGAGCACAAACGGGCTACGTGGCAGGCTATTACTGGTACAAATGCGTCACAGGATCTAATCCAAGGGCTATGAATAGATGAGGAATGATTGAAGATGATCGTGTGGTCCTGAGGTGATTGAAAGAAACACAAGCACACGGATTGCCAGCTTGGCAATCCGTGACCCCCAACTCTTAGTTTAGCTATAAATAGGAGATATGATAGCTTGTATTGGTGTGGAGCTTCGAATAGCGAAGCTCTGCCAAAATCTCTTCTTAGTTGTAATCATTTAAATTTTAGTTGTAATATCTCATTGTTTAATGAATTTTAGCTTTAATTTGAATCAAATTTGTTTTCAGTAGATTTCATCTTATTGTTTTCAGCTTATTGTTTTGATATTAATCTCTTTAATTTCAGTAGAAGCTTAGTTTTATAAACATTTTGTCACTATTTCATTCAAATTACTGCTTAAGTAGTTAAAATGTTTTAGTAAAAATCAGAAAAATCAAATAGAAAAAAGTTTAGTTAAATCAGCTTATAATGAAGCTGTTTTGTTGATTGCTACATCTTATTTTAGTTCAAAAGCTCTTTTGGATTTGTTGAAATCATTTTCAGTGTTCAAGTATTCTCACAGTCAACATTAGTCAATTGCTGTGTTAAATGGTGGAAGATTATGATTGCAAAAGGTGTTTGGAGCCTATCTTTAGGAGGATCTCAGGGAGCTGAGATCTCAATGTGTAAGTTTCACTTTAGTTTTTTCAAGCATTCAAATTGAGTTTTTGGTTTATGCTAGTTAATTGCTGGTTATGATTAGTGTTATTGCTTTTATTATTGCTCTTGTATCTTGTTTGATCATTAGTTTGTTGATTGTCAGCTTAGGATTGTAAGTTGTAGTGTAAGCTGCTAGTTAATTGAATCTGAGAATCTGAGATATGGAGTAGATTGTTAATGCTTGCTGTTTGTAAGTGATAATTGGTTCATTATAGGCAGACTTGGAATTGATTTCTGAGCTAGATTGATCATTAGATTTGCTGTTTAAGTTTGATCTGAGTAGCTTGTTGTTTTAGTTATCTGTCTTAATTTTTGATCTGAGATTTTTAGATATAGTTAATGTCAGTAGTTGTTTGATATTGCTTTAGTCTTATAACATATTAGAGTAACTGTAGTGATTATTAGATTAGAGATACTTAGCTTGAATCTGTAAAACTTAGCGTAATCTGCTTATTCTAGGGTGTTTGGTTCAAGTAGGTTTGCATAAATTGATTGTGTTTCAGTTAGCGTAAGTAGTTCAGTATTACTACTTAGAATAATTTAGAGTTAGTAGCTGCATCAATAGTGTAGGATACATAGTATAAGTCAAAGATAGATGTGAGTTTTATTTACTGTTAGGAAAAATATAAATCAGTTAGTGTAGTTAACTAATATAGGTGTAATATAGTTTTAGTTAGCTTGATTTAGTTTTAGTTTAGCTTAATAATACTAGAAGTAGAAGATATAATCAGTAGAAAGTAGCTTTAGTCAAAGTTAAATAGCTTATTAGAAGTCAACTGTGCATTCAGATTTGGTGTTAACTGCTGCTGTTCTCATGTGATTTTAGAGTTGCAATTGGTAGGATTAAATGAAGTGTATAAGTAATTTTGCATCTCAGTAGTGTAGAGATAGAATTGCACCCATAATTTTAGTCGTCAGCTTATTAGGATTCAGCTTATTGCATCTGCTTTGTAGTGGTTTGAGCTTGTTAACTGTTTTGGTTATTAGGGCTGCAAGTGCTTGTTTGAGCTTGTAATTGAGTAGCATTGGTTTCTCTGAGTTCTATTATAGTTGTTTAAGAGTTATTCTTGGTCTGCTTGTTCCTGGCTTATCAGAATGCTTATTTGCTTATTCATTAGTTCACTTTGGTAGCTTTATTGCTTGCATTCTGAATTTCTGTGTTTGCTCTCATCATTTTTGAGTTTCATTTAGCTTATTTTATCATAATACATCTGTGGTATCAGTTTGGTCTAGTTTTCTTGGCAAGTGCTTATAAATAAGCACTTGCCATAAGCTGTTTTTGTAACTTTAAGCACTTCTGCTTAACTTTTAGATCTCAAAATTTTTCTGCAAGCTTTTTAGAATATTTTAGAATTTCTGTTAAATTTTCATAATTTTCTGAGTTCATTTACTATTTTTCTTAATTTCTTTTAGTTTAAAATCAATTTTAAATAATAAAAATCCATAAAAAATCAGAAAAAGTCTTGAAAAATACAAAAATATTTTTATAAATTCTTTTATAATATTTTAGAATTTTTAGAATTTAATTTTTCATTTTTCCAAGTTGTTTTTCTTTTTTTTTTTTAATTTTTAATTCATTTTTTAATTCTAAAAATAGAAAATAAATTCTAGAAAATAAATAAAAACTCAAAAAAATATTTTTCTTTTCCTTAAGATTCTTTTTAATTGTTTAAGATTTTTAGAAAATATTTTCAAGTTTGTAGAATCATTTTTTATTAAACGTTACGTTTCAAATCTTTCGGTTGCATTTCCGTTTTCGCGTTTTTAACATCGGTGCATATTTAGCTTGTACATTCTGGTTATTTCACTATTACTTCTTATTATTTGAATTCCAAAATCATATTTTTCATTTCACCGCTTTTCACGACTCGATTTCGCGATTCGATTATTCACGATTCCATTTTACCTTCGCTGGGAGAACGACCCGGGAAATACTTTCACAAGTATTTCCTCGGAATAATTATATACTACAAAAAGACTTTATCAATAGGTCAAACTAATGATGACCCTCGAACGATATAAACGGCAAAGCCGTCCTATTCATTTGGGTGGCTCGGTGCGAAACTACGAATGGGCCTCGTAAATCACGAAAAGCTTAACTATTATGAAAAATTCTAAACATAACATACTTAGACATATATAAATACTAATGGACATATACTAAATCGGATGCCCTCTCACATAATATTTAAAAATTGTTATAAAAATTCAAGTTAGACATGTATAAATACTAATTGATATATATTAAATCAGAGGTCCCTAACAAATGGTGACCTTGTGGGACTGCTCACTTGCACATGCTAATCACCGCTACCGATAAACGGACATTGTCGAATGAATTGATCCAATGAAATACTTCTGCCTTCATTTTTAACTATCCACGTATGTCGTTTATTTGTTTACTACTTTCTCCAGCACACTTCTTCACAATTAAAACATTCATACTCCAACAGCATCATAAAAATGAAAGACAAACTAAAATGTAAATGTAAAAGAAGTGAAAAAATCAAATGATCAAAACTTGTTAAAAATAGGAAAAGGGAAGTGTGCAATTTATACCACAACTCCTTCTTCAAAATATACATCTTTTTATTCCAACAAAATTATTACTAGTACATTTTTTTTTGAAATAGTTACATGTTTCATCCATATGATTTACTCAAAATCACATTTGTCACACATATTTGATTTTAATTACGTTATTAATCCCTACTTTTTAACTTACTTTCATCGATAGTCCGTGTTCTGAAAAATGAACTATTCTTCTAACAAAGATGTGGACCATCTGTGTAACAAAAAATTATAGATTATTACACAGTTGATCCATATCTTTTAAAATAAGGGAAATTGGCAAAAAAAGACACTATACTTGCCACCTTTTGTCATTGTATGTGTCATACTTTTTTTTTTTTGATTATAGCACCAACTTTTCTAAAAGACGCCATTGTGTATACTGGTGACTTGTTTCACCTGTTGCAGCAGGTTGAGTTAACGAGCGTTTGTTTTTTTTGCAGCGTTAGTCCTTTATTATTGCAACGTTAGTCCTTTACACGTTTTTGTCCGTTTTTTCGTCCATTTTCGCACGTTTTCATACGGTTTTGTCCGTATTTACACGTTTTCCTTCGTTTTTTTCACGTTTTCGCCCGTTTTTGCACGTTTTTGTCCGTATTTACACATTTTCGTTCGTTTTCGACCGTTTTTACACGTTTTCGTCCGTTTTTTCATGTTTTCGCCCGTTTTCGCACGTTTTTGTCTGTATTTACACGTTTTCGTCCGTGTTTGTCCGTATTTACACATTTTCGTTCGTTTTTATACGTTTTCGCCCGTTTTCTCAAGTTTTTGTCCATATTTACACATTTTCATTCGTTTTCAACCGTTTTTACACGTTTTCATCTGTTTTTTCACGTTTTCGACCGTTTTCGCACGTTTTGGTCTGTATTTATACGTTTTCGTCCGTTTTTGTCTGTATTTACATATTTTCTTTCGTTTTTACACGTTTTTGCCCGTTTTCGCACGTTTTTGTCCGTATTTACAAATTTTCATGCGTTTTCGACCGTTTTTACACGTTTTCGTCCGTTTTTTCACGTTTTTGACCGTTTTCGCACGTTTTTGTCTGTATTTATACGTTTTCGTCCGTTTTTGTCTGTATTTACACATTTTCGTTCGTTTTTACACGTTTTTGCCCGTTTTCGCACGTTTTTGTCCGTATTTACAAATTAAAAATTATTTCTCGAAATTAAAAAAAATTAAAATAATTTTTTATTTTTCAAAAAAAAATATATTTTTTTTTTCAAAATATTTTTAATTATTTTTTCAAAAAAAAAATATTTCGAAAAAATATATTTTTTTTTCGAAAAATAAAAAATTATTTCGAATTTTTTTTTTTAATTATTTTTTCAAAAAAAAAGTATTTAGAAAAATAAAAAATTATTTTAATTTTTTTTCAATTTAAAAAAAAAAAAAATTTTTTTTGAAAAAAAAATTTGAAAAAAAATTAAAATAATTTTTTATTTTTTGGAAAAAAAAATTATTTTTTATTCAAAATATTTTTAATTTTTTTTTCAAAAAAAAAATATTCCGAAAAATAAAAAATTATTTTAATTTTTTTTCAATTTTTTTTTTAATTTTTTTTTCGAAAAAAAAAATTTGAAAAAAAATTAAAATAATTTTTTATTTTTCGGAAAAAAAATTATTTTTTTTTTCAAAATATTTTTAATTTTTTTTTCAAAAAAAAAATATTTCGAAAAATATTTTTTTTTTCGAAAAATAAAAATTTATTTTATTTTTTTTTCAAATTTTTTTTAATTTCGAGAAATAAAACGGTCGAAGACGGATGAAAACGTGTAAATACAGACAAAAACGTGCGAAGACGGACGAAAACGTGAAGAAACGGACGAAAACGTGTAAAAACGGTCGAAAACTAATGAAAATGTGTAACTACGGACAAAAACGGGCGAAAACGTGAAAAAACGGACGAAAACGTGTAAAAACGGTCGAAAACGAACGAAAATGTGTAAATACGGACGAAAAACGTGCGAAAACGTGAAAAAACGAAGGAAAACGTGTAAATACGGACAAAACCGTATGAAAACGTGCGAAAACGGACGAAAAACGGACAAAAACGTGTAAAGGACTAACGTTGCAATAATAAAGGACTAACGCTGCAAAAAAAAACAAACGCTCGTTAACTCAACCTGCTGCAACAGGTGAAACAAGTCACCAGTACACACAATGGCGTCTTTTAGAAAAGTTGGTGCTATAATCAAAAAAAAAAAGTATGACACATACAATGACAAAAGGTGGCAAGTACAGTACCTTTTTTTGCCAATTTCCCTTAAAATAAAGACCATGGATTCAATTAGTTTAAAAACTATGTATCAATGGTGTAACTAAAATCGAATAAAGACGGTGTGTGTGATTTTTGGTAAAACACAAGTATGAAACATGTAATTTTTTTATATATTTTTTTATATGGATTGATGTAGGGGTGAGCATCGGTTTAGGACCGGACCGGACCGAGGACCGAATTAGCCAAAAAGACAAGACCGAGGACCAGACCGAATGTGGTCGGTCCGGTCCAACAAGGCTAAATAATCGGTTTGTGGTCCGGACCGGACCGAGGACCGAATTAGCCAAAAAACCAAGACCGAGAACCGGACCGAATGTGGTCGGTCCGGTCCATTCGGGTCGTTTGCTCAGCCCTAGATTGGTGTTGTTCCTTACTCCCCTCGTCTTATAATAAGTGTTCATTTCGAATGATTTTTTTTTTTTAATCTCACTAATGCATTCTTCAACAATCAAATATCATTTTCGTGACTCTCAATAGGCCTTTGTTAGGTAATTGAGTATGTTACAGTATTGAAATTGAATTAAGAGGGATAGGAATTCATAATGTAGGTTCCTTGTTTGTGAATGATATAATGAACTTGTAGGGTAAAGCATGATGTTTGGAATAGTGATGAGTGAATGATAAACCTATTTGGTCCAAACAATGCTCTACCACAAGAGGTTAGGTTGGATCATATGTAAGGTGTGTGTTCCCAAGTCTGATACAACTTAGTTTCTAAGTTGGAAATTTAGGATTTGGTATAACCCTTATATGGAGTGGGATAGTAACTCTCATAATGATGTCTGCCTTATCTATTATTGCCTAGATCATTGTGGATGATGGTTGAATGATCTATGGTTAAAGAAGGCTAGGAAATGTAGTTATGGAGTTATGGTCTTGGTGCAAATATGGGTGAACTGGTAAGTATGTTGTTGAGATGTCTGTTGCAGTTCAGTGCAGTAATTGATGTTGGTTCTATGGTGTGTGGTATCAGAGTTTTGTTTTTAGTTATATCCAATTTGGGACAATCATGTTAGACTTGTCTGTTTGTGTTTCTCTGTTTTGGTATGCCCAAATCAGTTGTTGAATTCTTAACTTCTTGTATTCTGTTTGATGAAATAATATATTTTCACCCTTTGCACTAAAAAATAAAAATAAAAATCAAATATCATATATGCCGACTAAAATCTTCTTTTACCGGTTAAAATACAAAATGGACACCTATTTTGAGACATCTCACAATAACATAGTAAACATTCATACGTTTGACACACGAGATTATTGACAGATCTTATTTATTTTAGAAAAAATTTTACTTAAAATATACGTTTTGTTTAGGAGATAAAACTTATAAGAGGTTATAATAATAATAATAATAGTAATAATAATAATAACACTCCGTATTTCATAATATTTGAAAATCAAAAATGTTATTTTATGTAGTTTAAAAATTGATCTATTTTTATAATCTCCCTTTTCACTTGCAGCTTCATTTCAGTTCAAGCAACAACTAATTTTGCAAGAAAACGAAGAGTATAAAGTAAGGGAGGTGATTTGCACAATCTTCAAATTGATTGACACACTTTAATTTAGAGTGTTTTGACATGTATATTTCACAGAGTGAAAATGTGTAAATGTGATGTGGAGTATAAATGTCAAGACACTTTAAATTAAAATGTGTCAATTAATTAAAGGAGTGTCCATAAACCTCCCATAAAGAAATCGAAAAGGAAGAGAATCCTCTCAAGTTGGTGGGACAACTTGACTCAAGTTAAAGGATCATCAACCATTAGATTAAAATCAAATGTCAAGATTAAAAGTGAAACCACATCATCTTGACATTTGATTTTAATCCAATGATTGATGATCATCTAACTTGAGTCAAGTTACTTGAGAAGATCCTTTCTTAATCGAAAATTGCATAACAACCGACATGGGACAAAGTCATCCATTTTTCTTTCATTTAAAGCACCAACTTTAAAACTAGACAACTCACATACATAGCTTCATTAAACATGTAACAAGACTTTACGTCGCATTCGTATAAGACTATAAGGGCCCGTTTGGTTTGAGGTGGTGGAGTTAAGATTTGAGAACCATGCCTAGAAATGATGTTTGGTATATTTTCGTGGGTTACACAAATGAGGATGATTACCAAATATGTGTCCTTGTGCAAACCCCACCCCTTTTCCTTATTTTTCTTATATTTATTATTTTAAGTGGGACCATCTTTAATATCAACCATTAATATTTAATTTTATTTTTATTTTTACAATAATAATATTTGATACTTTGGAATGGGTTTTATGGCCCGTTTGGTATATAGGTGGGTTTAGGATTTGAATTTGAATTTGGATTTAAATTTGGATTTGAATTTAAATTTGGATTTGGATTTGATGTAAGAGAGAGAAAAAAAAATTGAGATAAGAGAAAATAATTTTATTAAATTAAAAAATATTTTAATAATTAATAAAGTTATTTAAAATTAATTTTATTAATATATAATATTTTAAAAAATAAATGTAGAGATAGTGCTTAAAAGTGACCCCACTATTTGTCAAGAAACCAACTTTCTACTCCAACATTTCAAATAGTGCTATTGTTTAGATTTAAATCTCAAATTCTAAAGTGGATTTATCAATTAAACAATTGATTGGTGTCATTTTTCGAAAACCCAGTCTAAAGAGCCAACCAAACGGTTCCTTAACTTTGATGTGACAAGAATTGATTGTTTGGTTCATTCTTTCAAAAAATTGAATAATAAAAGGAATGGATTTTAATTCCACATTAATTTGGAGGGTTTTAGCAAAACCAATAGAATCCGCCACTTTCTTCTCTCACATATCATTTTTAGATAAATTTTCAAATGATATTTTTTTTTATTATAATTTCATTATAAAATACATTTAATAAATATATTTTTTCTTTCTAAATCCTAAACCAAATCTAAATCCTATTCCAAACCCACCTATAAACCAAACGGACCCTAAATCCTAATCCAAATCTAAATCCTAATCCTAAACCTATATACAAACCAAACGGACCCTAAGTATTTATTAGATCTTAGTATCAAACTACAATTTTATTATTATTATTATTATTATTATTATTATTATTATGAGTGTTGATTGGCATGACTAACTTATAAGACTAATTTTATGCCTAACAAAGAGATTGAAACACTTGGATAGATCAATGGTAGATGTGAAAAATAAGAATTAGTGGAATCCATGTGTCACACAATGAATTGTTTAGTCATATTTTTAGGCATAAGAGTTAGGCACGAGAATCATTTTCCTATTATTATTATTATTATTATTATTATTTGTGTGTGTAGAATTTTACTGTCACATGTTACCAAAATTCACATTACGATGATATTCTAGTTTTAAATATGCTGTCACATGTTCGTCAATAGTAAACTTCTTGCAAAATCGCCTAAGTGAAAACTTGCATAAATAGTTCATGTACTCATTTACAAAAATCTTGTATGAGTTCAATATTTAATTCATTTTTTCATCATGATTTTTAGTTTCACATGAAAAATGATTTGTAAACCTAAATGATTTGCCTAAAAATAGACCTACACCTATGATTGGTGAAATTGAAATTTTGATTGATTAATATGAAAAGAGAGAAAAAGTGTTTGACACTTGTCAAAATATGAATAGTGTAGGCCTATTTGTAGGTCTATATATCATAACTCTTACATAAATCAGCATGTGTTCATTCCGTTTGCCTTCGACACCTTTGGATCCCTAGCCCCTGAGGCAGTTCGCTTTTTGGAGCGGGTGCAAAAGGTGGTCCACAGTGACTCGCAAAGCCCGATGAACCAAGGGTATGTTTTTAGTAGAATAGGCTTTGCGATTCAAAAAGGGATAGCGGCGCAGCTTGTTGCTCGCTTACCCATTATCCAGATGTAACTTGGTTTTTATATATAAAGTGAATATTTAAAAAAAAATTAATTTAACTTTTAAGTATAACTTTGACTAACAAGATTTTTTACGTTCTTTATTAAAAATAACTTTTAAGGAGCGTTTAGCTACGGTATGTTAGGGGGATTTCATGACATTTGCATTTAAAATTTTTTGAAATATTGTGTTTGGTATATCAAATAAGGAATATTAAAATTTCATAATTTGGCAAAATGAACCAAATTAAAATGCCTTCAAAAAGTGAATAATTTCAATTTACTTGAAAACTTTTCTTTTATAAATGACCAAAATACTATTTTACCTTTTTTTTAATATAAGTAAATCCATGACTTACTAAAAAATTACAATAACAAATATTAGGACATATTTCAAAATACACTAAATTTATGTCAACCAAACACGTGAAGGTATTTTAATTTCGAAATTCTAAATCATCAAGAATTGAAATTTCTCAGAATTTGGAATTTCAGAATTTAAAATTCACGAACCAAATGCTACCTTAATGTATTTGACTATCTACTCGTAATATAATAAGCTTATTACTTAGAATTTATTTACATATGTATGTTAAAAATATTATAGTATATAAGTAAAATTTAAAATGATTTAAATGAAATAATAAAATAACAAAATTTGTTCACGTAAAACAAAGTGTCCCGCAGCGAACCACAGGTAAAAAATCCTCATTAAACAACCAAACACGTGAAGATATTTTAAATTTTGAAATTCTAAATAATCAAGAATTGAAATTTCTTAGAATATGAAATTTCGAAATTTCAAATTCACAAACCAAACGCTACGCTACCTTAATGTATTTGACAATCAATTTACTCCGTAATATTATTAGCTTATTACTTAGAATTTATTTGTATATATATGTTAAAAATATTATATAAGTAAAATTAAAACTGATTTGAATGATATAATAAAATAATGAAATTTGTTCACGTAAAACAAAGTGTCCCGCAGCGAAGCACGAGTTAAAAATCCTCGTTAAACACACGATCTCCTATAGGTATGTTCATCAGTTCGGTTATCGGGTTGTTCGATCTACTTGGTTTCGTTAATTTTTTATTTTATTTTATTTTATTTTTTTTGTAAAATCAGACCAAATCGAACCGAACCAAAAACTAAATATGAATTTAGATCGGTTTTCAGGTTGAACAGATTTACATTTTTTTATTTAATTATATAGAATTTTAGCGTTAAAAAAGTTTTCAAGCGTGTAAAATGTTATATTAATACTAGAGAAGAGTTTTAATTTTTTTTACGTAAATATATAAACAAAAAATTCATTTATGTAAATTTGGTTTTGGTTCAGTTCGGTTTCATTTTGCTAAAATCATATCAAAATCAAAAATCGAATATTTAATTCAATTCGATTCGGTTTTGAAAAATTCGGTTCGGTTATAAATTCGATTCAATTTTATTTGATTCAATCCAGTTTTCCGTTTCTGTAGATATTAGCTAATTTATGAACACCCCTAATAGGGCTGAGCATTAGGCCGGATCCCGACCCGACCCGTCCCGTCCCGACTAATCCTGATCCCAAAAGTGGTTTGAATCCTAAACCGAATACCAACATGAAAGTGTTCGGTATACTCGGTTTCGGTATAGTCGGTTTCGGGTTTGTCGGTTCCAGTCAACTTTGCTTGTCTTTTCTCGGTTTTTGGCCTGTCCCGACCCGAGTCTCGAAATGATGAAAAACTCGAACCAAGTCCCGACCCGAGTAGCAGTCGATCGGGATCAGTCGGAATCAGTTTACGACGGTCGAAATTGGGCGTCAGTTGTCGGCCGGGATTGCTCACCCCTACCCCTAATCTTCTGTTTACTTTCGGATTGCCTGTTAAAAGAAACAAAGATATATAAAATATTATTAATTTAAATTTTGGGCTAACAACATACTATTTTCTTACCAAGGCCTGTCAACTGTCAAGTGGGTCTATTTGATCTAAATGGGCTTTATGTAGCAATTAATATATAGATCTCCGTAGAAGAAACAAGTATAGTCTCATTTTCGTCAATTATATCAAGTTCAATTTGAGTATTGAAAATTTAACTTTCACGCAATGAATTGTGTATGTTCTCACACATATACCATGTGTGTCGCTAAAGCTACGTTGTATGACAGTATATATAATATCGGTTTATTGGCAAACATTGAAACCAACGTTATAACAAAAGATGAGAATCATACAGATAGCAAGGGTGAATATAGAAACCAACTGTGAAAGCACATCATTTGTATAACAAGATGTTGATTCTTACACGGTCAATCATCTTCAAATGTAATACGAGGATTAATGTTGGTGTGGGGGGTGGGGGGGTGGGGGGGAGTCAGTCCTAGGGCGAAGATCATCGGATGGAAAAATGGATTTAACTGGTTAATCACTTGATGACCCAGTGGAGAATGGGAACATAGAGGTGCTCCCAAACAAATGAGTGTGGTGGTGGTGGTGGGGGTGGGGGGTTGTTGGGGGGGGGGGGGGGGGGGGCGTATCAGATTGTGGTATTGAAGAAAATGCTCTCGGAGATGTGTAACATACTAACATGACATTGTTGTCACTTCTTTGCTATGTGCCTTCTATAGTTCTATGAACAAAAGAAACGGCATTTTACCATGTTATTTCTAGGAAAATTAATCGTGCTTTTACAAGTACAATATGTTTTATTAAGAAATTTGATACACTGTGTATTAGTATTAAAAAACTTGCGTGTGCGTAGCGCAAAGAAAACATAAAAAATAATATTATTGGAGTAACAATACAAGTACAATATGTTTTATTAAGAAATTTGATACACTATGTATCCAGGGGCGGAACTATTAAGGGGCAGGGGAGGGTCCCGGCCCCCCCAAAATTTGCGGCCCCTAATGTAAATATTATAGGTTTTAGAGGTAATTTAGTTGAGGTTACAAACAAATCTTCGATTCGGCCCCCCAAAAAAAAATTCGGCCCCTCCAAAAAAAATGCTCAAGTTCCGCCATTGTATGTATCAGTATTAAAAAACTTGCGTGTGCGTAGCGTAAAGAAAACATAAAAAGTAATATTTTTGGAGTAACAATACAAGTACAATATGTTTTATTAAGAAATTTGATACACTATGTATTAGTATTAAAAAACTTGCGTGTGTGTAGTGTAAAGAAAACGTCAAAAATAATATTTTTGGAGTAACAAAACGCTTTATCGACATCAGGAGATATAAGTTTCAGACCACAGCTCCTCTTGTGAACCAAACGTTTTCTTATTCTAAGAACATCATATGGATTTTATAGAAGTCTCAATATTCTGGAATATAAAGACATCAAGAGTTTGCTTACTCAACAATGTGGGACAAACCCACCTGTTTTTCTTTCATTGAGCTTCACTCCAAGCTTTGTTTAAGACTTTAGATATCTTTGCAAGACAATCATGTTGCCAAAAATGAGTATATCGATCAGGTGTCCTAGTAGATATCCATTCGACTCATGTTATTTGACATCAAGTATATTAGTTTGCCCGTGTTGGAGCATGTGTATAATCTTTTCCCATTGTACCTATCAACAATGTAAATATTCATGTTTTTTAATGCACTTTAAGAACCTAATAGACTAATTTATATTGAGCACGTGAAACACATATTGGAACAGCACATCTCTACGGCTAAAAACTCAAATACCAATTTTTTTTAAAGATAACACTGTTGATATTCAATGTAAGAAAGTTAGCTTATAAAGAATAGCAAGAATTTTCATTGAAATAACTGCAACTAAAATAGTTGCCAACAAAAGAGTTCGTGTATAAATGACACTTCTGAGCCACTTACTTCAACATGAGTAAGTAATGATATAATGACCTAAAAAATTATAACAAAACTACTCTTCGTGTATGAATGACACTTCTGAGCCACTTACTTGAGTAAGTAATGATATAATGAACTAAAAAATTATAACAAAACTATTCAACTATTAAATATAAATATAACGAGTCATTCATATCGTGCGACGCACACAAGCTGTATTTAATTGTTCTTAGCGTAATGTTTGTGTAAATTGTTAAAGTATAAGTAAGATGGTGCATTTAATTGAAGCGTGACGCGTAATGTTTAGCTAAATAGTTATAAAATAAATTGAGTTAAATTAAGCTTAAACGTATACGGCTCTATCAAAATAAGGTTTAAACAAAAATTGGCATTCTAAAAAAACTTACCGGAAAAACAGTAATAATTATGTAATTTCTTAAATTATGTGTTCATTACTTAATACATACTTTCGATGGCCGGGGGGGGGGGGGGGGGGGGGGGGGAAGGGGTGTAAACGAGTCGAGTACTGGCAAGCTCGAGCTCGAATACTAAAGCTCGAGCTCGAGTTCGATTGAGTTTTATATTTCGAGCTCGAGCTCGACTCGTTATATAAAACTCAAGCTCAAAGCTCGACTCGAGCTCGATTATTTTCATATTTAAGGTTCGAACTCGATGAATACTTGACACATCAAGCTCGGCTTGACTCGATTTGTATGAAAATTAAGTAAATTTATGTGTAATAAAGGGTAAAAGTGTAATTTAATTGAAGCTCGTTAAGGCTCGCGAGCTTCACGAGTAGAGTATTTTCGAGCTCGAGCTCGGCTCGAAAATAAACTCGAGTAGCTCGAACTCGAGCTCGGCTCGTTTACATCGAGTCGACTTTGAGTAGCTCGCGAGTTGTCTCGTCTCGTTTACACCCGGGGGAGGGGGGGGGGGGGGGGGGGTAGGGGGACTCGAGTGAATCTACAAAGTTTGTTTAAGTAAACTATTGTAAAAACTTGATTTTTTTAGAGTAACGTAAAATCTTAATATTTTTGGAGTAAGACAACATTTTGTGTGCATCTGGAGATATGTGATTCATACCGCAACTCCTCCTGTGGAGGAAACGTTGTCTTATTACAACAATATCAGATTCTCTAAGAGTATCAATATTGGAATATAAAGACATCAAAAGTATGTTCACTCGACAATGTGGGACAAACTCACCTCTTTTTCTTTCATTGAGCTTCACTCCAAGTACCCAAGTTTAAGACTATAGATATCTCACATACATTGACTCCATTTTAGACATATAACAAGACTTTACGTAGCATTCATCAATGTATTTATAGATCTTGAATCAAAATACGATTTATTTTGAAAATGAGATTTTATATTATCATTAATCAATAAGTTACATGACATGACTCTACTGTCACATGATACTACAAAGTTCACATTGTGTGATGAAACTAAACCTAAGAACTTTGTAACTTTCGGCTTTGTCTGTTAAAAGAAACAAAAATAAGTAAATAGACAATAATTAACAATTTGGGCTAACAACATACTATTTTCTCACCAAGGCCTATCAAGTGGGTCTCTTTGATTTGAATGGGCTTTTTCTTTCAATGATCATGTTAACAAGCAATTGTGCTCATTGCTTTCGTTTTACTTCTAACTAGAAAGGTGATGGCCCGCCGCGTTGCGGGCGGGTCTGTTTTTTAGCAGAGGTTATGTCGTAAAAGTATATATGAGTATTTTGGCTGTTCTAAATATCGCGGTAAATATTTGATAAGTATTTTCTTCAATATGTGTGACAAAACGTATTTTGTATGTTTCTTTTTTATGATGTATAATTTTTGTCTCTTATTTTTTTTACCTGTTATTAATTTTTTTTTGTTATAATATACATTTTTTTTACTGTTTTTTTTTTTGTTGTCTACAATGTTATTAATTTTTTTTTGTGTTTTGTTTTTTCACACCAAAACCATCAGCATCCTAATAATATAACGCGGTGCTGTACCAAATTTCATAAACTCTTTTTAATCTTGATATGTCATTGTTCGATTAAATTTCCGAGCTCGTTTTGTTCATAATATTGCGGCATGTTCGGTACTATGTTTATTATTAAAAAAATTGCATATCTTCAGCCTTTATAGTTTTAAAAAAGCTTAGGATAATTTTTAAAGTTATTTGATATGATAAGGGTGCATTTTGAAACTTCTTTTATTTAAAAACCATACATATATTAAACTTCTAACTTTTTTACAAAACCGTACGTATGTCAAAAGTATATCAATATTAGGCTTGTTTTGTTCGTTATCGAGAGACCAACTTGGTAGTAATTTTTTTATTGAAGAAACCGCCTTTATAGTTTTAAAAAAGCTTAGGATAATTTTTAAAGTTATTTGATATGATAAGGGTGCATTTTGAAACTTCTTTTATTTAAAAACCATACATATATTAAACTTTTAACTTTTTTACAAAACCGTACGTATGTCAAAAGTATATCAATATTAGGCTTGTTTTGTTCGTTATCGAGAGACCAACTTGGTAGTAATTTTTTTATTGAAGAAACCGCTAGAGATTTGTTAGATATTTAGTAAATAAAGTTTGTTATATAAAAAAATCGTAAATATTAATTTTAGGGCATCTTTTGTAAAAAAAAAAATTTATAAATGATTTGTTTTGATTATATGTGTGTGAGTCCATGGGAGTTATGATGGGGAGTCATGCTAGAACCAATAGGATCGGAGCACAGTTTTTTTTTTTTTTTTTTTTTTATAAATGATTTGTTTTGATTATATGTGTGTGAGTCCATGGGAGTTATGGTGGGTACTCATGCTAGAACCAATAGGATCAGAGTATATACGGGCCAAGTAAACAGTTGGGCTGGGCTAGCTGATTTTTTGGCGGGAAAATAACGACGCAAACGACGTCGCACCTGAGCTCATTTAATATATACTTATAATCTTCTATTTTTGATTTCGTTTGGTGTCTTCAACTAAGAAGGGTACAGTTTTTGATTGGCTACATCTCGGGTGTTGATCTCCATTCGGTGACCATTGTTCTGTTCGATGCGATAGAGTTATCATGAGTTGGGATTAAAAAAAAAAAAAATTAAATGGTGGAATATGGGTGTCTCTTTTAGTTTGATTGTTTAGGAAGCGGTGTGTTGGACGATACTTTTTCAAGTGTGGCGTTCCAAAATTAAGAGGGTATTCGAGAGCAATGTATCTAATCTTTGATCAATCTGTGATGAAGTTCAGCTTATGTCATTTTTAGGTGTTAAATAGAGCAAAAAGGGCAAACGCTTCATGGCGCAACTTGTGCACAAATCCCTCACAAGCATGCAGATTGTACTTTCTGGTGTCTGTGGTTTCTTCGTCTTTGTTAGAGTGTGTTAGTGGAGGGTTGTAGTTCTGTTACATGACATTCTTTGGTATGAGTATGTATTTTGCTCAGCTTCATAATATTGCGTCTTTAACAAAGATACTAGTTAGACTACATTGTTTCATATACTAGAAGTCAAATCATTTTCTTCAGTTACGCTATTTTTACCATCTTGGTTTTAGGCTTTTCAGCGATCAAAGTGACAATTCCAAGTCCGTTTCAATTCATGCTCATTTCGAATCAAGAAAAGCTTTTCTATGAATTATTTATGTGTTATATCAGTTTAGCAAATTGTAACTTTAGACCATCTAAAGCTTCAGTTATGAATTGATAACCATCTAGAATCATGAGAATAAATATACGGGTGAGTAGAGAACCCAAATGTGAAGAAAATATTTGTGAAACAAGTCCTTATATCCCTTTTCATTATGATGTACCACAGATTGTGATTTGCTAAAGACTCATTTGGATTTGTAATCATAGTTAAAACATTTAAATTCTCAAAGATGCTCCATGATTGCAGTGTATGGGAACGTATCCATGCCATAAATGATACTCACAATTACAAAAAAACAGATTCATAAATGTAAATCACAACAAAAATAACTGGAAATACAAATATAATGTAACGAGAAAGCACACATGAATTTTGTCATATAAAGGAAGCGGAAAGACCGAGACAAACGGATTTACCATGTGTTTCCCTAACGTTTAATCTAGCAACATATCTATTGAAGAAAGGATAGTGCAAGAGTACTCGTGATAACCAAAAATTACTATAAAATGTATTAAGAATAGCTAAGAGTACCTATACTATGAACTTATGAAGAATGAGATTTGCAATTTGCAACACAACTTTTCTTACAAAAATGTTTTTGGAATATGAAGGAGTATACCATTGAGGAGGAGGATTGTGAATTTCATACAACACAACTCCTCCTTCAAAATACTAGACACTTTCTTATTCTAAGAACATTATAAAGATTTTATTTGACCATCACTAATATTACTTATAAAGACATCAACAGATTGTTTACCAACCAATGTGGGACAAACTTAGCCATTTTTCTTTCATCCCAAAGACCACAGTTTAAGACTAGATATCTCACATAAATTAATTAGCTCCGTTTTAGACATGTAAGACTTTATGTGTAGAACATTCATCAATATTTTTTGTTAAATCTTCTATCAAATTATGATTTATTTGTAAAACAGACAGTAATATTTTATCATAAGTCACTTAAATATACATTACATAACTTTACTGTCGCATGTTACTACAAAACTCACATTATGCGATGAAATTAAACCCTCGAACTTCTGTTTAATATTTGTTGTCTCTTAAAAGAAACAAAAATAAATAATACTTTAGACGATATTAAAAAACTTGGGCTAGAAAATTGAACCAAGGCTAGTGAGCTGTGATAGGGCTGCACTTCTGAGTAATGAGTTGCTCTAACAATGCGAAGAACCATCAAAAGCTTATTTCCATTAATCATGTTCTTCTCTACAGAAGCTCCGCCAGCCTCAATATCTTTATTAAGAAAAATCAATCAATACTTTTAAATTTTAATTTACACTTTTATTCAATAATGGAATGCAAAAATTCCAAAAAATCTCTGGTCCAAAATATTTAAACTTAATTTGTTGGTTAACATGCATAGTAGTTAGGGTCCGTTTGTTTTATTGATGGGTTTGGAATGAGATTCTGATTTGATTTTGGTATGATAAAAAAGAGAGAAAAAAATATGATTATTTAAAAATATGTTTGTTTATGTAATAAATAAATATAAAGATATAATTAAAAGGCAAAATATAAGGCTATATTACCAGGAATTGGGTTTGAGGTTTTCACTAACAAATTCAAATCAAAATCATTATTAACAATTTCATTTTACTATCAAAGTATTACTTTATTGTAAAAGGTGTGAAATAAATGGGCCTTTAATTTCGCTCGCCCATTATCTTTGCATGACAATCATGTTGCCAGAAATGAGTATATCTCGAGTCTCGTCTCATGTTATTTGACATCAAGTATATTAATTACACCCGTGTTGGAGCATGTATAATTTTTTCCCATTGTACCTATCAACAATGTAAATAATAGTCGTGTTTTAATGCACTTTAACAACCTAATAGAGTAATTTATATTGAGCACGTGAAACACATATTAGAACAGCACATCTCTACAGCTAAAAACTCAAATACCAATTTTTTTTAAAGATAATACTGTTTATATTCAATGTAAGCTAAAAACTCAAATACCAATTTTTTTTAAAGATAATACTGTTTATATTCAATGTAAGAAAAGTTAGCTTATAGTAAAATTAATTCAGATTTATCTATTTTTTTTTTTTTTTCCAGTTTCCATAATATTCACACTTCCGAAGATACGCGATGTTAATATACGTTATCTGATTTCAAGAATATCATATAGATTTTGTATGAGCATGAATGTTCTGGAATATAAAGACATCAAAAGTATGTTCACTCGACAATGTGGGACAAACTCGCTAGAGCTTCACACCAAATACACCCGTTTAAGACTATGTCCATAGATATCTCACATACATTGACTCCATTTTAGACATATAACAAGACTTTACGTAGCATTCATCAATGTATTTATAGATCTTGAATCAAATTACGATTTATTTTTTGTAAACGAGATTTTATATTAGTATGTCAATAAATTATATGACATGTCTCTACTGTCACTTGATTGATGATACTACAAAGTTCACATTATGTGATAGAAATTAAACCTAAGAACTTTGTACCTTTCGGCTTGTCTTTTAAAAGAAACAAAAATAAGTAAATAGACAATAATTAACAATTTGGGCCAACAACATACTATTTTCTCACCAATGCCTGTCAAGTAGGTCTATTTGATCTGAATGGACTTTTTCTTTCAATGATCATGTATGTTAACAAGAATTTGTGCTCATTGCTTTCGTTTTACTTCTAATCTTCTACTTTTGTTTTCATTTGGTGTCTTCAACAAAGAAGGGTACAGGTTTTTGATTCGCTACATCTCGGGTGTTGATCTCCATTCGGTGACCATTGTTCTGTTCGATGCCATAGAGTTATCATGAGTTGGGATAAAAAAATTAAAATAATGGAATATGGGTTTTTGCTCTTTCAGTTTGATTGTCTAGGAAGCGGTGTGTTGGACGATGCTTTTTCAAGTGTGGCGTTCCAAAATTAAGAGGGTATTCGAGAGCAATGTATCTAATCTTTCATCAATCTGTGATGAAGTTCAGCTGATGTCATTTTTAAGGTGTTAAATAGAGCAAAATGGGCAATCACTTCATGGCACAACTGGTGCACGAATCCGTCACAAGCATGCAGATTGTAATTTCTGGTGTCTGTGGCGTCTTCGTCTTTGTTAGAGTGGATTAGTGGAGGTTTGTAGTTCTGTCACATGACATTCTTTAGTATGAGTATGTATTTTTCTCAAGCTTCATACGTCTTTAACAAAAGACCTTAATTAGTTAGACTACATTGTTTCATATACTAGAAGTCAAATCATTTTCTTCAATTACGCTAATTTTAACATCTTGGTTTCAGGCTTTTCAGCGATCAAAGTGACAATTCCAAGTCCATTTTAAACTCATACTCATTTTCGAATCAAGAAAAGCTTTTCTATGAAATATGTATTATATCAGTTTAGCATATTGTAACTTTAGACCATCTAAAGCTTCAATTCTGAATTGATTACCATTGAGAATCATGAGAACAAATATACGGGTGAGTAGAGAACCCAAATGTGAAGAAAATCATTTGAAAGCAAGATGTTGATTCTTACACTATCAATCATCTTCAAGGTTCACATTATGAGGAGATATGCACTTCCAAGTCCTCATATCCTCTTTTCATTATGATGTACCATAGATTGTGATTTGCTAAAGACTCATTTGCATTTGTAATCATGGTTAAAACATTTAAATTCTCAAAGATGCTCCATACCATAAATGATACTCACAATTACATAAAAACAGATACATAAATGTAAATTACAACTTAAGTAACTGGAAATACAAATAGAGTGTAACGAGAAAGCACAATTGTTTTTTTTTTTTTTTTTTTTTTTTTTTTAATATAAAGGAAGCAGAAGAACCAAGACAAATGGGTTTACCATGTGTTTCCTAACGTTTAATCTGAAACCATATTTATTGATGAAAGGATCGAGCAAAAGTACTCAAGATAACCAAATGAGAAGGATGATCTAACGTTTAATCTGAAACCATATTTATTGATGAAAGGATCGAGCAAAAGTACTCAAGATAACCAAATGAGAAGGATGATAAGTATATGATTTTAAAGTGAAAAAAATGCCGGAAAAACTAATTGAGAGGATGATAAGTAAATGATTTTGAAGTGAAAGTAAATGCTAAAAGGTGTTTTTGGAATATGAAAGGAGATACTACAAAGTAACAAGCTTATAAAGATTTTATACAACCATCACTAAAATTAGTTATAAAGACATCAACAGATTGCTTACTAAACAATGTGGGACAAACTTAGCCATTTTGCTTTCATTGATCGAACTTCATTCCAAAGTCCGCAGTTTAAGACCAGATATCTCACATAAATTAATTAGCTCTGTTTTAGACATGTAGTAAGACTTTATATGTAGAACATTTCATCAATGTTCTTGTTAGTTCTATCAAATAAGTATGATCTATTTGAAAACAGGCACACAGTAATATTTTATCATAAGCCACTTAATTAAATTTACATGCTATAATTACTGTCCCATATTACCACAAAACTCACATTATGCAATGAAATTAAACCCTCGAACTTCTGTTTTAATTAGGGAAATGATTTGCACACTCTCATTTTTTATTGGCACACTCCAATGTGTGCATCAGACAGTTGTACTATAAGTATAATATGCTTTAATTGCTTGTACATTGGAGTGTCCCAATAAGAATTGAAAGTGTGCAAATCACTTCCCTTTTAATTATGTTTGTCTCTTTAAAAGAAACGAAATTAAATAGTAGACGATATTTAAAAACTTGGGCTAGAAGATCTAAACTAGTGAGCTGTGATACATTATTAATTTTAATTAAAAGGCCCATTTAAAAGGAGGAGCTCTTTGTATAAAACGAGTTCGGTGTAATACTGTAATGAGTTGCTGTAAAAATACGAAGAACCATCAAAAGCTAATTTCCATTAATCTTGTTCTCCTCTATAGAAGCTCCGCCTGCCTCAATTTCTTTATTAAGAAAAATCAATCAACCCGTTTAATTGACACTTTTAATTCAATAATTGAATGCAAAAATTCAAAAAGAATCTTTGGTCCACAATATGTAAACTTACGTACCGTTTGATATGCATGAATCGAAGTTGGAATGAAATAAATTATTACAATTGAATGAAAATATTTTATTTGTTTTAAGTTTCGTAATGAAATGGTTTATTCATTTGTTCGTTCCATTACGTCTTTAACCACCAATTTCATTACATAGCAACCCCTAGTTTTTTTTCATTCCATTACGACATGGAATCACATGTTGCTATATTTCATATATTTCATTCATTTCCAATGTCAATTGCAAACAACATGCGTAAATGCTATATTACATTCCAACATGGCAACCAAATAGATTAATGGAATACTAAAGACTCATTCAATTACTACGTTCATTTTATTACATTGTCAATTACATTCCTTTTTAGATCCATTACGTCTAACCAAACAGACCCTTAATTTGTTTGCTAACCACTAACGTGATACTACGTAGTAGTTAGGGTCCGTTTGTTTCATCAACTAGTTATAATACCTGCGCATGCGCGGGTTTTTTAAAAATTTTTTTTAATGATATATTTTTATTTATTAAATAACAAATAATTTAATCTTTTTGCTTGTTTGATTTATGATTTTTAATTATATTTGTTTATTATTAAAGATAATCATTTAAAAATTTAATAGCATCTTATTTATATTTTTTTGTATATATGTTCTACTTATGTAGTATTGCATCTTATCTATTTTTTTGTAATTATCTTCTATTTGTGTAGTATATCAACAAAACAAATTTTTAAAATTTTAAATTAAAAAATAATAATTAAAATATTACTTCAAATGATTTTTCTAACTTGTGCCCTGGGCTCATGTTAAGCACACAAAAAGTACCATGAAAACCACGAAAAAGGACATAAGAATTCACACGTTGTACTTTTACGTGGGTCCTTGAGTACTTTTATGTATTTTTTGTTGTGCGGGCATAAGTTAGAAAAACCCCTTTTCAAAGTACCCACTAGGGGTTTTGTTTTATTATATAAAAGATGGGTTTTGAATAAGATTAGAGTTTGATATGATACGAAAGAAAATAAGAATAGAGAAAAAAAAAATAACTATTTAAAAATATAATAAAGATATCATTAAAAGGCAAAACATATGGGATATATTACCGGGAAATGGGTTAGAGGGTTTCACTACTGATTTAAATAAAGACCATTAAATAAGCAATATTAGAGGATGGGGTGCGGTCGCACCGTGGCTGGCGCCGTCACCACCAGACGAGAAATCTCGACGGCGCACCGTAGGTGCTCGCGCCGTGGTGATGGCTCAGCGCCATCGGCTATTTTTTTTTCTTTTTTCCTTGATTTGTGCTTGGGCAAAAAATGCAGCCGTTGGTATATAACGGCAATATAGCCGTTTTTTGTCAAAAATCCCCAACCAAACCAATTTAATCCCGACTTGACTTTGGCAAGACCTAATCGTCTTCGGCCTACGAACTAGGAGCCCGAGCATTTTGGACCCGACGATTTGCCACGGCCAGACGGCATGTACCGAGTTTCTAAGAGTCAACGTTCGTCAAACTCGACCGGTAGTTCCGGTTCAAACCCGACATTGTTTCAAGAAATGTTGCAACAACAATACGAGTTAGACCGCAAGGCAAAAATGGATGTTCTCGAGCGAGAGTCACTCGCGAGAGTTACTTTATATGAATCACAAAAGATTGCCGAGGAGATGCGGGTGCTACAAATGGATACAAGCAGGATGGATCCGATCAACGGAAGGATCGTGAGGGCACAACAAGCTCGAATCCGGGCAAAATATCCCGAAGAGGATTAAGCTTTTATTTATGTATTAGGTTTTTAATTTTATGCATATTTTTAAATGTATCGTGTGTTTTTTTTAATATGTAATGTGTGTTTTTAATATTAATAAAGTTTGTTTAAGTTTATATTGTGTATATTTTAATTTTTGTAAAAAAAAATAAAAAAAAAAAAAAAAAAAAAAAAAGCCGACGGCACCAGAAATTCTGGTATTAACAGATACTCCTGAAATGTGGTGCCGTGAGGTTTCTGGTGCCATGGAGCTTTTTTCCTGACCTGGCAGCACTTTTTGCTTACGGCACGAGCTCCACGGCTCAACCGTACCCAATGCTCTTAGGGGTGCTTGGTTGGGGGTGGTATAGGGTGAGAGATAGGAATATTAGATGGCCCAAGCTCGGTTTGCGGGCTTGAATGATAATGAATAAGTATGATTGGTTAAGTATAACTCAATGCTTCATTGCTCATTATTAATTAATCAACCGTTATCCAAAGAAATGAGAGGAATGAATTTTCATCACCCCACGATCTTTCCTCCTTCTCCCAAGGTCATATATTACTTTACATGGATGGCAGTAGAAGCTTTGTGGCAGGTGATGACATTTTAAAGAAGGGTTTGTTGAATGTTGTAAAGTAATGAAAGGGGAGCTTGGGTTGTGCTTTAAAATTAAAAAAAGGAAATGCTAACGACAGCTTTAAGGGTTGTCATTAACAAACTCCACTTTTCTTGTTTCAAAATATTACTAACATTAAGACATGAACAAAAACATGTGTCACCTTTTTTCGCTTATATAACCGATAAATGAAATGAATTACAAATGTGTTTGAGAAAATAATAAGAGCTAATAACTAATTCATGATAATTTTGTTTAGACAATGCATTATTTTTGTGAAAAGTTTGTTTTTTTTTTTCATATTTTTGACTAGGGTACTATTAGTGGAATTGGTGCCGAAATATTAGGACCCTTTATTTATTACTGTTGCGTAATTTTTACTAGCAGGGTACCCGCGCGATGCGGCGGCGGGTACCCTGTGACTATATTTTCTGGTAATATGATGTTATGCGGTCATTTTTTTTAACGATTAATTTTCAAATAACAATAATTTTAGGGTTGGAACAGTTGGAAAAACCCTTGCATCTTAACCTAGAGGTTAATGGTTCAATCCTCACTCCCTACAAAAAGCCGGAGGTCCTTTCCTAACTTAGATAGAACTGAAAGCCGCCTCTCTACCATAGGTAGGGTAGGCATAGTAAGGCGACCGAAATTTTTATTTTTATTTTTATTTAAAAAAATCCATCTTTTTTATTCACATGAACCAAATATTAAAATTAGCAAAAAATCAACTATACCATACAAATAATATACGGCTCAATTAGTAATTAGTCTAAAACTATTTTCAGTCTAAACAAACTTTAATCATCAATATCTATTAAGGCCCATGATAAAACTACCAAACACTTTGTGATATCATTTGGCTAGCCAAATTAACAACCAAGCCATTATATAACCCAAATGTTAAGATTTAAAAATACGTTTACAAAACCTAAATTACCTCATTCCTGCCCTAATTTCCCTCACGAAAATACGCAACCATGATTTGCAGCCACACAAACATTACGTACTCTTCCTTTCTTTCTTATCTTGATAACCGACCATAACCAACAATCTATATTTGCAAGAAAATCAAACCCTTTTCTTAAATATCAAACGAAAACTTTCTATAAGGTTTTATGTTGTGTTGACCGTGATGGTGGTTTTGAGATGAGGTTAGAACTGAGGTAGATGTAGATGTTGGGTTTTATTGTTGTTGTATACTTTCTGTTCGTGGACCATAGATGGAATAAGCTTGATGTTTGTTTTGGCTTGATTGATGATTGTTCTTTTCTTCTTTCGTTTCATCTTCGTTTTTGTTTTGATATGTAACGGTACATTTTTTTCTTCTTTTTTTGAATGCATTAATTGGTCGGGGGTGACTGGTTTGTGAATTTTGGAGCCGTCCGACCTTCATCGATCTTGTGGTTGCAGTGCGGCGACTCGGTCAGCGCAGGGGCGACCGGTCCGGTCGACCGACCACTATGCCCAGCCTAATGGCTTTATTTTAAGTACTTGGCTTAGTAGCTTGATTAGCTTGTAGATTATGATTAAATAATTGTACATTTTGATGAAGGGATGAATTAATTAGTGAATTAATTAATGTATTAATTATGTGTTGAATTAATTTGTGTTTTACATACTTGTGCTTTGTGTTTTATGACTTGTATTTACTTAAAAGCAAGTATACATTGTGCTTAAATGGTTGTAATTTTTTGTGAAGAGGTGTTTTTAATATCATTAATGTTGTTTTGTAGAATTTTGGTCTTAAAATGACACCATGTTGTTTTTTGTTGTACAATATGCTTACTTTGTTGTAATTCTGAAAATTTGGTGCATTAAAGTGTTATATACCATGCATTATTTCTTGTAAATATGAAAATTTTGGAGAGAGAATGTTTTATGCATTATATGTAGTATAGATACATGCTTTTACGAAGTTATTGTGTAAACTTTCAATTATTTTAGTAAGAGCATAATAGTCAATTTTATCTTAGGTGATAACACCACTGTAGTTGACGACACTAACTGACATATATGTGTATCTTTTATACCAGTGTTTGGCCTCTCAATTTATAATAGGAAATTGGCAAAAAAAGACATCATATTTGCTACTTTTTGTCATTGTATGTAGCGTCTTTTTTTTTTTTTTTTATTGTAGCACTAACCTTTCTAAATCGTGTCATTGTGTGTACTTTGCGACTTTTTAGCCATGTGAAATGACCATTTTACCCTTCAAAATTTGAAAAAAGTAGGGGTAAAATGGTCACAAAGTACACACAATGATACGATCTAGAAAGGTTAGTGCTACAATTAAAAAAAAAAAAAAAAAAAACGCTACATACAATGACAAATATAATGCCTTTTTTTGCCAATTTCCCATTTATAATATCACATCCCTTTGGCATTTTTGTTCACAAGACAATGTGCGAAGTAATCATGTAAGACCATTTCACAAAAATAGGATGTATTCTTAAACTTTTTTATCTTGGAGATATAATCAAATTTGTCAAACTAGATGTCACGATTCAATTATTTGGGCTTTTGAAGTTGTCAAACTAAACATATACAATTAGTTAAAGTGTGACTCGCATTCACTCATTTGTAAACGTAATAATAGAAAAGTCACCGCAGGTCTATTTATAGTTCTTTAGTCTTTGAATTTTTATATTCAAAGATTTAGGTTACTATTGTGACATTGTTTGTGTAATGACACACCAATAATTATATAAACAAATCCCACGCAACCTTTTTTGACAATGTACTAGGAAAGATATATTTTAATATGTCATCCAAGAATCCAACGAAGCTAATACCTGTCATGATAAGCTAAGACATTTCTAAGTAAGCAATGTGATTAGAATCGAAAGAATCACTAAAATGATATACAGTAACTATATATTAAAAGGTCGATGTCATCTTCACCCGGAGGCTAAAAAGATCTTATGTCAAGAAAAACATAAATTGCATCTTATTTGTATATTTTATGTTTATTTTGTATCTGTATATTTGATATGATTAGTTGTTTATAATAAAAATAATAGCAATGATTGTTTAATAATTGAGATAACAAATAAATAAGATAAAATATAATGATTAAACATAATACAGTAATTATGTCATTGAATGTCCAAGGCCTTGCCCATAAGGCTAAAAAAGATTGGACTAAGGGGTTAGGCGTCACCAACAAGGTGAACTTTGTGTCTTTGCAAGAAACAAAAATGAAGATTATCGAGCTTTTCAATATTAAGATGTGTTGGGGTAATTTTGCTTTCGATTATGCTTACAATCCTTCTGTTGGATATCCAGGTGGTATTCTTTGCGTGTGGGACCCGAGAATGTATCATAAAATTAATTCTACGGTTTCTGATTATTTCGTTATTATTCGAGGAGAATGGGTTCCTAATGGTAAAGAGCTTCTTATTATTTCAATTTATGCCCCACAAGAGTTATCTGAAAAGAAGTCTTTGTGGGATTATTTGAATGTGGTGATTGGTAATTGGAATGGTGAAGTGGTAATCATGGGTGATTTTAATGAAGTTCGTAATCAAGCTGAGAGATATGGCTCTATTTTTAATGTGCAAGGTGTTGATGATTTCAACTCATTCATTTCGGGTGCAGGTTTGCAAGAGGTTCCTTTAGGTGGGTGTTCGTTTACATGGTGTCATAAATCGGCTACAAAGATGAGCAAACTAGATCGTTTCCTTATTTCTGAGGGATTAATGCAATTGTGCCCTAATATTTCAGCTGTTACTTTGGACCGTTATCTTTCTGATCATAGGCCCATTATAATGCGTGAGTCTCATTCTGATTACGGTCCCATCCCCTTTCGTTTTTTTCATTATCGGTTCTATATGGAGGGCTTTGATACATTTGTGGAAAAAAAACATGGAATGAAGCACAAATCACTAACTATAACGCTATGTCAAGGTTACAAAAATAAATAAATAAATAAAAATTGAAGTGTACTAAAGAGAAGATTCACGAGT
Source organism: Artemisia argyi (assembly GCA_030686995.1). Taxonomy (NCBI): domain Eukaryota; kingdom Viridiplantae; phylum Streptophyta; class Magnoliopsida; order Asterales; family Asteraceae; genus Artemisia; species Artemisia argyi. The sequence goes on along the minus strand of CM060696.1, from coordinate 141,927,591 downwards.
GGATTAAGGTGAATAAGGATAGCTCAAATAATTATAAGACCTTGAAAGCGGATTTAGCCGAGATCGACTTATTACTTGACAAAGGGGAGGGTAACTCTGATATCCTCAATAAACGTATTACCGTTTCCAAAGCGTTACAAGACATAGATAAACTTGATTTGATGGAGGTGGCCCAAAAGGCCAGAATTAAATGGGCAATTGAAGGTGATAAGAATTCAAAATACTATCATGGTATTCTAAACAAAAGAGAGAAGGCAGCTTGCTATCCGTGGTATTTTGGTTGATGGTATTTGGATTGACTCTCATGCCTTGGTGAAAAAAGAGTTTCTATCTCATTTTACAAATCGATTTGACCAACCTCAGGATTCTCGTCTCTAACTATGTACTGATTTTCCTAATAAAATGAACCTAGAACAACAGGTGGATTTGGATATTAATGTTACTCTTGAAGAAATTAAGAAGGCGGTATGGGATTGCGGGGTTGATAAATCTCCAGGACCTAATAGTTTCACTTTTGGTTTTTATCGACGGTATTGTAATTTTCTGGAAAAAGATGTGGAGGAGGTTGTTTTTTATTTTTCCCAACATGGGACGTTCCCTAAAGATGGCAACTCTTCTTTTATTGCATTAATTTCAAAAATGCATAATGCTAATATGGTGAAAGATTTTAGACCCATTACTTTAAAAAGGAGTTTGTATAAGATTATTGCTAAGATCTTGGCAAATCGTCTTGTAGTTGTTTTGGGGGATATCGTTAATGAAGTTAAGCCGGTTTCATCGCAAATAGGCGAATTCTTGATGGGCCCTTCATTTTAAATGAGTTATTTCATTGGTGTAAAAAGAAGAAGAAACATACTTTGATTTTTAAGGTAGACTTCGAGAAGGCATACGATTCAGTTCGCTGGGATTATTTGGATGATGTCTTGAAGAATTTCGGTTTTGGTGATACATGGCGCGGGTGGATTCAAAGTTGTCTTAAATCTTCGAGAGGATCAGTTATGGTGAATGAAACCCATCTAAAGAGTTTCCTTTCCACAGAGGCCTCAAGCAGGGCGACCCGATTTCTCCATTCTTGTTCATATTGACTATGGAAAGCCTCCATATTTCGGTTCAAATGGTGGTGGATTGATGAGTGCTCAAAACTCATCATTTTTGGTCTAATCTGAACTGCAAAACATACAAAAATACTCAGAAATGCATCAAAATATTGAAAATATTTCAAAATTGTGTTTTATATGTTTTAGATGCAAAATGAGCAAAAACAGATGAAAAACGTGCAAAGTTTGCAAAATTGGCAGTTTCAGTCCCCCAACTTTCAAAAAATGACAAAACTAGTCCCTGGATATTCAAAATATGGAAAATTATCACCAAAGGTCCTTTTAAAATCATAAGTTGTCATATTTTGTCCTTTGGTGAAAAATTGGAAAAGTTCTGAGAATTTACAGTTTTGGTCCCTGGAGTTTCTGATTTTGGCAGATTTGGTCCCTGGTGGGATATTTTTGGATGAAAAATCATTTTTAGTCCTTGAAAGTTCAAAAATGTTCAAATATGGTCCTTGGGTAAAATGTTTGTGGAAATTACATGTTTGGTCCCTATACTTTGCAAACTTGTCAATTTTGGTCCCCGGGTATTTTTAAATGGAAAATATTATTTGTGGTCCTTGGACTATTGACATGTGGCAGGAGAGGACCTTGAAACAAATTTGAAAAATGTTACATTTTCAGTCCCTCACTTTTACCTAATTACATGAATGACCCTTGTACTTAAATACCAAATCAAAATAAAACCAAACCAAATTCACAACCCAATCCACCACACAAACACAAGCCCAGCCAACCCCTTTTTACCCTTAGGCCCATTTCACTATCCCCAGCCCACACCATAAACAAATAAACCTAACACCCCCCGTTTTTAATATATCCCTTGGTCAAACCCAAGGTTGACCCCCTCCTTCCACCTCATCCCTGCAACCCCCTGCTAACATCATCATCACCCCTACCCCTTCACCACTTGCACACTCAACATCCCACCCCCTCCTACATACCAAACAATAACTACACTCCAAAGTTATCTCCCTGGCTCCAATTAACTAAAGAAAAATCCAAATTCCATTTTGGCGGCAAAACCTCCCAATGGTCAAGATTGATTGCAATTTATTCAAGGGTCCAAGATTGGTGTTGGGAAAGAGACAAGAGACTTCTTCAACCCTAATTTTGATATATAAAAGAGAAGAAAGGGAAGCAGAGAAGCAGTTAGTTTTTTAGTAGTTGTAGGTTTAATTTTTATTGTCAATTTAAATGTAGCTTTCTATTTCCAGTGCACTTTTTAGCTTTCGAGTTGTAACCTTAGTGTTTCAGTGTATTTTGTAACTCATTTCAATAATCTAGTTCAAGTTTTCAGCTCATTTTCAGCATATGCAATCTTCCATTTGAAATTTAATTTTAGCTTTATTGTTGTATAAGTTGTTGTCTACTGGTTATTTAAGGTTCTACATGTCCCTGAGAAGCTTTTATAAGCTTTTAAAAGCATTTTAGCTTGTCTCAACTAAGTTTACTAAAAATTGTAAAAATACCAAATAAATCACTAAAAATAAAAAATAAAAATCAGTTTGGAATGAAGAAGGAATGCAATGGAGCAGGACAAAAGTGGATTGCTATGGTTTAGTAGCTCACTGGGGAGCTGTAGGATATGTTCATTTAGCTTTGGTTCACTGTTATGCTCAGTGGAGTAAATGGTAAGCCATTTTTTTTTTTTTTTAGCTTTTATTGTAGGTTAGTATTCTCACTGCTTATAGGCTTATTTGTGCTTATTTCATGATTAGGATGCTTAAGATAGATAGAACTTAGTGTAATATGGCATGCTTATTGGTTTGTGCAGCTTAACTTAGTTGACTGCCTAAACTAGTATAATAGATAAAGTAAGGTAGTTGTGGTTTTAGATCTTGTTTCTATGCTCATTTAGGTTTCTTTATTCATAATTAGTTATCAGGAACAAGTTTTACATTTTGAATCATACAATTGTTTTAGAAATCATCAACTTAGTGTAATATAAGGGACTGTTTGGATTTGTTAATTGCAGGGTGATGTTAGTAGCTTTAGTTGTTAAATTTAGTTGAGACATGCTCCAGTAAGATAAATTAGCTCATATAAGTCAAATAATAGTTAGATTTTTCATTAAAAAGTCAAACTTCCCTTTAGACTTTAACCCACTGTTAACTGTTAGGATATAGGGTGTCAAGTTCTTCATTTTAGTTATAAACCTGTTAATTTAGCTTAGTAAAGTTGTAATATAGCTTTTTACATCACATTAAATCATCTAGGCTCAAGCAAACTTCAATTTAATCAACAAACCAAGTTTTACTCCAAAGTCAAAGTCTGCCTATTTCAGAAAAACCAAAATTTGGGTGAATTTTATAGAATTTTCTGTTTAGATTCATGGCTTGAAACTTGTTTTAACTTGTTGTCTATCAGCACTAATTTGAGGTCTCACCTCTCTTTGTTTTTTGTGAATTTTTCTCTGGGCCCCACATTGGTCCAAAATCACTTGCAGGGGGAGACAGTCCCCTGCATCAGCAGATATCCACCCCAACACCACCACTTGGGGGTGGTTTTCGGGCCATCTCAGTGGTCCACATGCCACCCAATTGGTTCCTCCCAACCCCCCTCCTGGTAGGCTTGAGATTTTGAGCATTTGTTTGACCTTAAACCCCCTGGGACCCACTTGGAGTTGCCCCAATTCTTTGTCCCATTTTCAGCTTTCAAATAGGAAATATAAGTGCTTATTTTGTTGTATTGGCTTATTCTGTGGGCCCCAATGGCTTTTTCTAGCTTAAACAAGTTCATCTAACTTATTTGGACCTGAATCATCCCTAGTGGACCCCACACATGCTGGTTTGAGCTTATTTTCCCCCTTGGTCAACAAAAGTCAACTGTTGAGCCAAAAAGCTTGTACTTTGCTTATTTTTAAGTTCCACTAAAGTTGTTTTTATAAAAAGTTCATGTTTTTAGTTGTAAATTAGTTTTTAAAAAGAAAAAAAAAAATCCAATTTAATTTTAAAGTGATAGTTTCTATTTAATGTAATTTAAATTTTATTTTTCATTTTTAGATTTTTATTAAGTACTTAGCTGTTTTATATTTTTATTAATTACCTTTTATATTAAAGTAATTTTAGTAATTTTAGATTTTTATTTTATCATTTAGTAATTATTAGATTTAATATTAGTTTTATTTATAATTAATTAATAATTAAGTTTTAAATAGCATAATTAGTTTTTATTAAGTAAGACCTAGTTTTTATATTTTTCCTAGCTTCTATATAATATAATATAATTTTAAGAATTTTTCTAGAATTTTTACTGTTAATTTGCTATTTTTTATCATTTAAAATAGTTTAATTAGGTAATTAATATTTAATTAGTAATTAATTAATAGAAAAATCACAAAAAGACAAAAATACATATTTTTAGTTTTAAAACTTATTTTTAGTTATTTTATAATTTTAGAAATTTGATTTTCATTTTTATAGTGTTAAATTAATATTATATTGTATTTAAGTATTTTAAATATTAATAATAAGTATTAATTAGTAATTAATTAATCTTAAATAATTAAATAATGTAAAAATTAATTTTCTTTTCTAAAAATTTTCTTTTATCATTTAGTTTGTAAAAAAGTCATTTTCACCCCCTGGGTGTTTTCAAATTTCACTTTTCACGTTTTATTTTGTGCGTTCGCGTTATTTAAAACATGAACGTACGCGTTTTTAGGTTTTAAACGTTTTTGGTTTTTCCAACTTTCCAGTCTTGTTTATATAGCTTATTTAAGCTATTTCGTTGTATAAATCAGTAGTGGAATCCATCTCAAACCATTTCCTGTCCAAATTCACCCGATCACAAACCCGTTTTGATTACCATCACACCTCGTCGGGACATAACGACCCGGGGAAACACTGTACTTCCGCGGAGATTTGGTCTGAGACGTTTGACTTAGTTGACCATTCACCTGGTGTAAAACCTCGCGAAAATTCGTATAATTAACTTCGGTTAATTTTATAAATAATCTCTGTCATTATTGTAATTACCATTTTTACGGGGAAATTTAAAATTTTCTTTGTATATTAAAATGGTCACGATTACGATATTGTCAAATTCCTCAAACAACAAAACAAATTCCCGACACGTTAATTAAATTCCTAATCAATACACTAAACACTAAATAAGTTTCCTAATCTCTAACTAATCAACTGGACCCTTAATTAAACTCGGCCCAACTTCTATTTCACTATTCATCAGCCCAAACGCATAAGGCCCAAATCTAAATACTAATAATTCTAATAAATCTTATACTCGACTAGTAACAAGCTCCCAAAACGCCCCGTTTATTTCCAATCTATGCACACAACGTATGTATTTTATTGTCTCATCTAATAAACCTCCTAGCCAACTATTAGTGTGTCAGATTTCACGTTCATACGTTAAGATTTGATACGTTTTTACGAGGCATTCCGTTTAGCTATGAATCGACCCAAACGATTCATACAAAATCCATTTTTATCCGTTTTAATCCCCGTTTGTTTCTAGATGATCCCAATAATGTTTCTAAGATTATTTTATACTCAAATGTCGAACATGATCATGTATATACAAGTAGTGAACGATTTTGTAAATCGTTTATGGATATATGGTTGTGTCGACATGCATGAATGATTCATCCAAACACATTCCCTCTTTCAAGCTCTCACACCTCATATAATATGAATTAAAATTGTCCTAAGAAGTCAGAAGTACTGACATGGTATAGTAGCCCTTGTTTTCTCGATTCATTTAACACCATACGATCCATTCGTATGGTAATATATACGTACCATGCATGCACATAGTTTCTTCCATTCTTAAACACTTTCACTCATTCGTTTCTTCCTAAATATCACCTTCCAAACCACAAGTCGAAGGATATACTAGTTGGGACTCAAGAAAAGGAAATCGGGTTTTAATATATATATAACGTTTGGGTTATATATTGGAAACGTGAAATCCTTGTGTTCCACTCGTTTCTACTCGACCTCTATCACCTCTAAGGTGTTTGTAAGTCTCCTCTACTCGTTTCTATTCCAATTCATACGTTACATATATGTCATGCACCATGTTTAAAATTTGTTCCATCGTATATCATTTTGGTATATATATACACATACATATTTATTGTTAGAACACGAAACGTGACTAGCCTCTATCTTGGAAGGCCTAGGAGTCACGTATCACGCTTAAAATATGTTTAAAGTTATTGTACATGCATCATATTTACTTGTTTTGAAACCTTATATACACGTATAAAATCATGCATACATAAAAATATTACTAAGTCATTTTCAATATATATAAACGATTCAAACACTCTACAAAAGCATCGTATAACTTTCAATTTCACGTAACAAGCACCCAATATTTTTGCTCGACCTAATAGACCACCTAGAAAACTATTAGTTTCGTTTATATAACTTATAAAAATAATCACGTTTAGACACTATAAACGAGCCAAAGCAAATCGACATAAACCAGTTTTTCAAACTAAAAATTTATACAAAACTTTTATGTTTGTCGATTGGGCTTAATCTAAGCCCAATAAGACTTTACGTTTTAACAGCCCACTGGGCCCATAAAATACATTTTTAGAATCACAAAGTAAGCCCAAGTTCAAGCCCAAAATAATTTTCATGCCCTCGCCTCTAAATTTTTAAATGGGCTTTTGTTTGGTTCGAATTAAGGCCCATAAGCTAAATAAATAAGCTTTTTATAAAATAAGCAGTTGAAATAAGCTTGAAATTAATAAAAGAAGCTACGGAAATTTTTATAAAATTTTTATAATTATTTTTGCAAAATTGGACTAAAAATGTAACGCGACAACACCTATAGGGACTAAAAGTGAAAACTGTGAAAACTAAGGACTAAAAATGTAGAAATAGAAAGAAAGGATAAAAATTGATAATATAGGATTATTACAAGCTTAGATTGTAATATCGGACATGTAGTGGACTATAATTGTAAAATGTATATAAAAAGGACTAACGGTGTGACGCTAACGCCGTTAGTATAAAAAGTGTAAAATTGGAAAAAGGACAAGGACTACACATAATCTATTTGACATTCTTATTTTATTTTCTATTTTACGGCAACCAATCACGTCATATGAATCTTATTATGTTTTATATATATATTATTTATTTTTACGTTAATTTTATATATATAACGAAATCTAAAACGTTAATATTTTTACTTACAATTAAAAAGGTAAAACTACGATAGATATTTTAAATAAAGTATTTTAACATATCATGCATGACATAATAATTTCACTGCACATCATCTATTCGTCATAACGAATAAATCTTATTCGTTATTCGTTCGTAATTACCAAATAGTATTTGGTTATATTCTCTGATAAATTTATTTATCAGGTTCCGTATCAAAGACGTTTCCATAATCGTTCCCATAAATCTCGTTCTACTTTACTTTTCATCATTTCCAAATCAATCCAGGTGAGTCATAGCCCCATTTCAAATAATTGTTTTTAACTCATTGGGGGAGATACATGCTTGCATATACTTTGATAACTTGATAAGTATATATGAAATAAAATAAAATACATGATTCAAATCAATTTCCTAATTGATATTAAAATAATATAAATTGTGATTTAAAATATATTAATGTTTCCAATGTGATTATTGTGGTATGTGATATATATATATTTATTGAAGAATTTCTTGACTGAAATATTGATACTCATATGAAAATGTTTTCAATTCGATTATTGTGGTATGTGATATAAATGTGTTACTGGCGAAATATTCAAACTGAATTTCTGATACTCAATTGATAATATTTTCAAACTGAATTTCTGATACTCAAATGATGATATTTTCAAACTGAATTTCTGATACTCAAACGATGACATTTTCAAACTGAATTTCTGATACTCAAATGATGATATTTTCAAACTGAATTTCTGATACTCAAACGATGATATTTTCAAACTGAATTTCTGATACTCAAACGATACTGTTTTCAAATTAATCTCTGTGATACGATACTTGATTTCATGATGTTATGCTAAATGAGCCCATAGGTCCTTGATATTGCCTAAGTTAGCTTATCGCCATATAGTTCCTCTATCATGAGCCATTAATCACTGTAAAGTGAGCGCGAATATAGTGAACAGATTCGAAACCTGTTTCGGATTGACCTCCGATCCCACTAATGCTTGACGGAATGCCAATTGCAATTGGTTAGCCGCATTAGTCGTGATACACTATATTTGAGTAAAAATAGGAATTGGCAAATCACCTATTATACGAGGGCAAAATCTGTCATTGATTTGATAGAACACCCCTTCTGTTAACGTCTTGCGTGTCATGAGGCTTGGTGCAATATCTATAAAGGAAAGATATATGTATTCAACATATATTTAGATACAGCTGTATAGGTTTGACCATATGTGAATTGTATATCTGATTGATTTAGTATCATGAGTATCCAGCTCATGTTAAGATTATTGATTCTTTATTAAATATGATTGAATATTTATATGATTTATTTGTGATTATATTCGATACTTGTTTCGTTACTGTTTGTATTTTTATAATACCAAATATTCCTGAAATCTAACAAAATAAAGGGTTTTTCCTAAAACTCTATCAACTCACCAACCTTTGTGTTGACACTTTTAAGCATGTGTATCTCAGGTAATTTAACGGGGCAGGACAAGACACGGAGTAGGCATTTATTACTCTGATAAATTAAAAATGGTGTAAAAATCAAATTTGTCATTTTTACAAACTTTTATATCTTTTCATAAGATTTTAAATCAAATGGTTCATCTTTTATTAAAATTATTATTTGAATGACAAATAACTTTCAAAACATTTATTTTAAACCGTTTTATGTGGTTAAAACTTTGATCCTCACCGTAACACCCAAATTACTTTTCCGCTGCGACAAACTTAAATTCTGGGGGTGTTACAGAATGGTATCAGAGCCACAGTTATAGAGAATTAAATGTTTACAAACAGTAAAACTATAACTACAATTTCAAAATAAATGATTTTACACCATAACATTTTATGCCCTCCGTGTCTGCTGACTGTCATGCTCTATAATTTATCTGTTGAGATTATCTTACGTGTTTAATAGTTATTCATATACAATTGTTATTTCATCTGTATTGTTATATCTTTAACATACAAAATACTCATAAAATATTATTCTCGGTTACTACTGTAGCATGTCTTCAGGAACGCCCGTGAATATCAAATCTACTCTCCATATTACTAATACCTCATCAATCAATAAGAATTCTCCAAATAATGAAGACCCTTACGTACAAATAATATAATCCCAACCTAATATAGAGCTAAATCCGAGATCACCCCCGTCGTCACCTATTCGTTCACCTTTACGTCAAAGAATCAGGAGAACTACCGAATCATATGAAAATTTGATTGGTGGCCAGACAACATTCGAAGTTGGACAAGGTTCGAGCCAAGAGATATCATGGACGAATGTTGAGCCAATTTCTCCGTTACCTTATACTTCAGATTCTACAATACCAAATTCTCCAAATAATTTATCTTCACCTAACTCTCCCGACTACGGTATAAGCACTCCTGAATCAATATGGAATCTTATTTATCGACATGTCGGCATATTGGATGCTCACACTGAACAGCTAAAAGGGTTACGACCAACTCAATTTGAATGGTACGACCGTAACCTTGACGCATTGTTCAAGAGGGCTGATGTTGAGAGGCGAACAATATGTGAGATAGGAATAAAGATTAATGAAATAAAGGACAACACCAACCAGGAACTTGGAAGTTTGGACTCCAGGGTTCGTTGTGCAAGAAGAGAACACGATCAAACACATGTAAGAATTGGAGATATTGAGAGAACCCTATGGATGGCCAGAGATGCAGCCAGAAACCAGGGTCAAAAGATTGCCGCATTAGAGAGTATGTTGGCAAACCAAATGAACATGTGTCAAGAACGTTTCTCAAACATGGAAGCTGCACAACTTGAGCTTGAGAAAGAAATTAGATATTTACGTCAGAGACGTAACTAATCTTAAGTTACAAGTTTCCTTGTTGTTCCTAATAAACCAAATAGACTTGGTTAATATTTCTTGTAATGTTCAATAATTCTGAAACTTCAGAATGTGTAATCAAAACATATTGAATAATAACATCCTTTCTGTTATTTCTTTATGTTATGAATCAATCTATTCTTCCGTATAAATCATGCATATAATGAATCCTCATATTTCATGCAAAAATCTCATCATTTGATAACCAAATGATTCTATTCAGATCAATGGAGTATTAATAAAAGATCTTGTATCGTTTATCCTGCAAAAATAATCGGTCAAGTTATTAATGTTCTGTTTACATCTGTAATATTATTCAAATCTACCGTAAGATTTCTTACAAATTGTTAAGATTTCTTAAAACTTACCATAATAATCTAAAACTTTAAGAATCGTCTAAATACCAATTTTTGAAAGTGGATTTAAAGAATGAAGAAAAGATAATTAAACTTCATTTAAAATAGACAAGTCGGTTTGTTCCTTAGTAATCCCATATCAAGAGTTGATCATTAATAAAATGATACAACAAAGACATATCTTGAAATTAGATTACAGTAGGGAGTCAATTCAGTCTATTATAAATGAAATAATTAACTTCATTATTTAAATTTTTCTGATATTATATGGATTCTAATGTTGAGTTTCATTTATGTTTACAGAAAATGGACAACATGAACAATGCATATCAATCATCATCAGAAATTACCATGACTCCTGGAGCTATCCAGAAATTGGTAAATGACATAGTGTCGGTGGTACTAGAAGGGACTACCTTAGTTTATCCGAGAAGAGAGACGGGTATACCTGGTAATCAAAACCCTGCAAATTTCATGAAGTATAGACCACCTCACTTAAAGATTCAAGAAGGAATGATCAACCCTACCATCAACCATCATCAAGGAATTAGGCATGGAATTTTACCAAATGGAAATAATCAGAAGAGGAAACTTCCCGAGACAGGAACCATCAATCCCATCTACTGCAACATCTTCAATTCTCAAGACCGTTATCGCAAACATCTAGAAGACCGTATGAAGTATCAACATCAGCTGGGACTCAATCAGAAAGCTAATATAAATTGTCTTGTCACACCTATTACTGGAAGTGGTTATCTTGGAACTCTACCTTGATGTCAAAAATGCAACCATCATCACACCGGGAAATGTAGGGTTAAATGCACGAAATGTCAGAAAATAGGTCACCAGACAATTAGCTGCAGGACTAAGGACATGAAAGTACAACCAACAACCATTGTATGTCAGGGATGTGGTGGACATGGTCATCATGTGAAACGATGTCCAAACTACAATGTTAATTGGAAAGCCAAGACCTTTACAAGAAAATGAAGAATCTTTAAAGACCTTGATAGTATCAAGGGAATGGCAACTAGATTGGAACAGATGAATAAATTCCTGTTGAAGATAAATAAAATCTAGTTTAAAATTTCCTAAGTTGTATTTCTTTCCTGTATTTCACTTCAAGTTACTATGGATGTAACATAAACAATAATCTTTCTACTGTATCGAAAAATCTCCCTTGTAATATTTCCATAATAATGATAATCTAAGTTAATTTCAATTTATGTTTGATTTACTAAATGACAATATACAATAATTACTCCATAAATTTATGATTTATATTATGAACCCTAAAATTTTCCACTTTATTTTCAAAGAGAAATTACGTGTTATATCTTAAAAACAACACGTTGAACATCATCTAAAACAATTTATAGAAATATATAATTGAACCAAACATCACATCATTTAGTCCTCAATTATACATAACCTGATCAACTATGTATAATTTAGGAAGAATTATGTTATGAAAGGAACAATGATATTTATAAATATTTAAATAACAATCTTCATTCCAAAGCAAAATAATAGAAATAAAATAAACTGTACAAAAACAATACATTAAACAACCCATAATAAATACCTATCATGTATCATCACCATTATGATAGGGAATCAACAAAAGTAAAATCAAGAAAACACCAATAATTCACAACAACTAATAAAAGACATCAATAACGAAAATATTTATTAAAATCCATAAAAGTTAATACATAAACAAATAATTAGCATCGGAAGTGCTATCGTTACAATTATTACAATACAAACAAAGGAATCTTCAATAGGTTGATCCGCAATGACAAATAAGACTCCCACCAACAAAACAATAGCAAGAGCCACCACAGGATGAATCACCTTAACTATGCTGAAAAATAAATATAAACCAAATATTAAAAACAATAATGAGACAAATTCTTAAAAACAAAACGAGTTTTATTCCTTATTCGTTACAAATACATAAAAACATAACAAGAACTTAATCCAAAACAACCCTAGCTCAAGATTTTACCCCCAGATCTTGTCGACGGTAATAGCAAGGATAGTCAGGGGTACGACAAACATCAAGATCGCGACCAAGAATCCAAAGTCTCCATCCGGAACGTACGCCAAGTAGATAGCGGCAAAGACGACGTACACAATCGCTAAGATGGTTATGAGATGCGGCATTTTGATGGAAAATGAGAGAAAAATGGTTGATGGAAGAAGTGGAAGTTTGAAAGTGGTATATATAGGCTAGAATGTGACCGTTGGGCACTATTCCCGACCGTTGGACACTATTTATTAGCCGTTATTTCACTATTCATGAACACTAATTTCAATATTCACAACCCTTAAATACTTCAGTTACCTTATCTTGTTGGGTACAAGTAAGTTAACTGAATTACGTATCCGTAATTTTAGGAATAAAAATCTCCCGACAACCTCTGTTCAAAAATTCTTTACTCAAGTAATCACATTAAATTTGAATTTCGGGACGAAATTTAGAATGACATGTGGGTACTGTAAAACCTCGCGAAAATTCGTATAATTAACTTCGGTTAATTTTATAAATAATCTCTGTCATTATTGTAATTACCATTTTTACGGGGAAATTTAAAATTTTCTTTGTATATTAAAATGGTCACGATTACGATATTGTCAAATTCCTCAAACAACAAAACAAATTCCCGACACGTTAATTAAATTCCTAATCAATACACTAAACACTAAATAAGTTTCCTAATCTCTAACTAATCAACCGGACCCTTAATTAAACTCGGCCCAACTTCTATTTCACTATTCATCAGCCCAAACGCATAAGGCCCAAATCCAAATACTAATAATTCTAATAAATCTTATACTCGACTAGTAACAAGCTCCCAAAACGCCCCGTTTATTTCCAATCTATGCACACAACGTATGTATTTTATTGTCTCATCTAATAAACCTCCTAGCCAACTATTAGTGTGTCAGATTTCACGTTCATACGTTAAGATTTGATACGTTTTTACGAGGCATTCCGTTTAGCTATGAATCGACCCAAACGATTCATACAAAATCCATTTTTATCCGTTTTAATCCCCGTTTGTTTCTAAATGATCCCAATAATGTTTCTAAGATGATTTTATACTCAAATGTCGAACATGATCATGTATATACAAGTAGTGAACGATTTTGTAAATCGTTTATGGATATATGGTTGTGTCGACATGCATGAATGATTCATCCAAACACATTCCCTCTTTCAAGCTCTCACACCTCATATAATATGAATTAAAATTGTCCTAAGAAGTCAGAAGTACTGACATGGTATAGTAGCCCTTGTTTTCTCGATTCATTTAACACCATACGATCCATTCGTATGGTAATATATACGTACCATGCATGCACATAGTTTCTTCCATTCTTAAACACTTTCACTCATTCGTTTCTTCCTAAATATCACCTTCCAAACCACAAGTCGAAGGATACACTAGTTGGGACTCAAGAAAAGGAAATCGGGTTTTAATATATATATAACATTTGGGTTATATATTGGAAACGTGAAATCCTTGTGTTCCACTCGTTTCTACTCGACCTCTATCACCTCTAAGGTGTTTGTAAGTCTCCTCTACTCGTTTCTATTCCAATTCATACGTAACATATATGTCATGCACCATGTTTAAAATTTGTTCCATCGTATATCATTTTGGTATATATATACACGTACATATTTATTGTTAGAACACGAAACGTGACTAGCCTCTATCTTGGAAGGCCTAGGAGTCACGTATCACGCTTAAAATACGTTTAAAGTTATTGTACATGCATCATATTTACTTGTTTTGAAACCTTATATACACGTATAAAATCATGCATACATAAAAATATTACTAAGTCATTTTCAATATATATAAACGATTCAAACACTCTACAAAAGCATCGTATAACTTTCAATTTCACGTAACAAGCACCCAATATTTTTGCTCGACCTAATAGACCACCTAGAAAACTATTAGTTTCGTTTATATAACTTATAAAAATAATCACGTTTAGACACTATAAACGAGCCAAAGCAAATCGACATAAACCAGTTTTTCAAACTAAAAATTTATACAAAACTTTTATGTTTGTCGATTGGGCTTAATCTAAGCCCAATAAGACTTTACGTTTTAACAACCCACTGGGCCCATAAAATACATTTTTAGAATCACAAAGTAAGCCCAAGTTCAAGCCCAAAATAATTTTCATGCCCTCGCCTCTAAATTTTTAAATGGGCTTTTGTTTGGTTCGAATTAAGGCCCATAAGCTAAATAAATAAGCTTTTTATAAAATAAGCAGTTGAAATAAGCTTGAAATTAATAAAAGAAGCTACGGAAATTTTTATAATTATTTTTGCAAAATTGGACTAAAAATGTAACGCGACGACACCTATAGGGACTAAAAGTGAAAACTGTGAAAACTAAGGACTAAAAATGTAGAAACAGAAAGAAAGGATAAAAATTGATAATATAGGATTATTACAAGCTTATATTGTAATATCGGACATGTAGTGGACTATAATTGTAAAATGTATATAAAAAGGACTAACGGTGTGACGCTAACGCTGTTAGTATAAAAAGTGTAAAATTGGAAAAAGGACAAGGACTACACATAATCTATTTGACATTCTTATTTTATTTTCTATTTTACGGCAACCAATCACGTCATATGCATCTTATTATGTTTTATATATATATTATTTATTTTTACGTTAATTTTATATATATAACGAAATCTAATACGTTAATATTTTTACTTACAATTAAAAAGGTAAAACTACGATGGATATTTTAAATAAAGTATTTTAACATATCATGCATGACATAATAATTTCACTGCACATCATCTATTCGTCATAACGAATAAATCTTATTCGTTATTCGTTCGTAATTACCAAATAGTATTTGGTTATATTCTCTGATAAATTTATTTATCAGGTTCCGTATCAAAGACGTTTCCATAATCGTTCCCATAAATCTCGTTCTACTTTACTTTTCATCATTTCCAAATCAATCCAGGTGAGTCATAGCCCCATTTCAAATAATTGTTTTTAACTCATTGGGGGAGATACATGCTTGCATATACTTTGATAACTTGATAAGTATATATGAAATAAAATAAAATACATGATTCAAATCAATTTCCTAATTGATATTAAAATAATATAAATTGTGATTTAAAATATATTAATGTTTCCAATGTGATTATTGTGGTATGTGATATATATATATATTTATTGAAGAATTTCTTGACTGAAATATTGATACTCATATGAAAATGTTCAATTCGATTATTGTGGTATGTGATATAAATGTGTTACTGGCGAAATATTCAAACTGAATTTCTGATACTCAATTGATAATATTTTCAAACTGAATTTTTGATACTCAAATGATGATATTTTCAAACTGAATTTCTGATACTCAAATGATGATATTTTCAAACTGAATTTCTGATACTCAAATGATGATATTTTCAAACTGAATTTCTGATACTCAAACGATGATATTTTCAAACTGAATTTCTGATACTCAAACGATACTGTTTTCAAATTAATCTCTGTGATACGATACTTGATTTCATGATGTTATGCTAAATGAGCCCATAGGTCCTTGATATTGCCTAAGTTAGCTTATCGCCATATAGTCCCTCTATCATGAGTCATTATTCACTGTAAAGTGAGCGCGAATATAGTGAACAGATTCGAAACCTGTTTCGGATTGACCTCCGATCCCACTATTGCTTGACGGAATGCCAATTGCAATTGGTTAGCCGCATTAGTCGTGATACACTATATTTGAGTAAAAATATGAATTGGCAAATCACCTATTACACGAGGGCAAAATCTGTCATTGATTTGATAGAACACCCCTTCTGTTAACGTCTTGCGTGTCATGAGGCTTGGTGCAATATCTATAAAGGAAAGATATATGTATTCAACATATATTTAGATACAGCTGTATAGGTTTGACCATATGTGAATTGTATATCTGATTGATTTAGTATCATGAGTTTCCAGCTCATGTTAAGATTATTGATTCTTTATTAAATATGATTGAATATTTATATGATTTATTTGTGATTATATTCGATACTTGTTTCGTTACTGTTTGTATTTTAATAATACCAAATATTCCTGAAATCTAACAAAATAAAGGGTTTTTCCTAAAACTCTATGAACTCACCAACCTTTGTGATGAAACTTTTAAGCATGTGTATCTCAGGTAATTTAACGGAGCAGGACAAGACACGGAGTGGGCATTTATTACTCTGATAAATTAAAAATGGTGTAAAAATCAAATTTGTCATTTTTACAAGCCTTTATATCTTTTCATAAGATTTTAAATCAAATGGTTCATCTTTTTTTAAAATTGTTATTTGAATGACAAATAACTTTCAAAACATTTCTTTTAAACCGTTTTATGTGGTTAAAACTTTGATCCTCACCGTAACACCCAAATTACTTTTCCGCTGCGACAAACTTAAATTATGGGGGTGTTACACCTGGTCAATTTAGGTTGACCGTTTGAGCTCAGTCATGGATGCTAGCATGTTTAAAGGTATTTCAATGGGCACGTCTCTCCAACTTTCGCATCTATTTTATGTAGACGATGTTGTTTTCATGGGTCAATGGAGCGATTCAAACGTTGATGCTATTGTCCAGGTGTTAGAGTGTTTTTTTCCAGCTTCAGGTCTACGAATTAACATGAACAAAAGCAAACTAATGGGGAGCAGGTAGCCACTAAGATTGGATGCGAGACTCTAAAAGCTCCATTCTCTTACTTAGGTTCGAAGGTTGGTGTTCTTATGTCTCATGTTCAATCTTGGAACGACATTTTTAATAAACTTACTACTCGATTGTCTAAGTGGAAGATGAAGACTTTATTAATACAAATAATGTCAAAAACGTTATTTGTATTCTTCGATCTCTACATGTTTTGATAATCACAAAATATAAATACACGTTACGTAAAATTACGTTTAACAACGAGAAAAATCGTTTCAACCACAACATCACTTAAGGTATTGATGGGGATCTTGACACACGAATTGAGTTAGATACTTTGAGAATATACTTTGTAGCACGCGGAATTTATGTAACACCCCCAAAATACCGCAGCGGAAGACTGTGTCATTGGGATGCTACTTCAGGGCACAAAGTACAAGATATAGAAAACGAACTCTAAATGAGACGTTTTTGAAAAGTTACCATTCGTATTGATAAAAGTCATAGTTTACAAAACAAAGATCCCAAAGTAGAATAATACATAAGTTTTTAAAGTGTATCGAATGGTAAACGATAAAAGTGAAAGTCTCCAAAAGCATGCCCTAAGACTCTCAGCTCCACAAACCTGCTATCGCCTTTCTAACCTGAGATAAACATGCTTAAAGTGTCAACACAAAGGTTGGTGAGTTCATAGAGTTTGTCTTAATGCAGTTGAAAAAGCTTATAAAGAATGTTCACACAGCAAAGGCATCGTAAATCCACTCAGTTGCAAGTCCCGTCATAAGAGACTTGTAACCTGTGTGTTCACAACCCACTGCTACAATATATAGTATGAGTAGATCTGTATAAGTTCATAACAACAGTTTAGCAATTAGTAGTGAGTCTACACTTCATCTCCGAAGACCTCACCTAAGTATGTATACTTCCCTGGTTGTGCCCAGAGCTTAATCTGGGGCCATTGGAAGTATATGTGTCTCCATGGTAGTGCCCAGAACTAAATCTGGGGCCATTGGAAGTATGTATGTATGTATCCATCACAGTTTAGTATAACACAGTTAAGTATAACACAATCACGTATGTATGACATCAAGTGTAATGTAATCAAGTATAATGTTATCAAGTATAATGTTATCAAGTATAATGTTTCCCAAGTATAAATGTTATGTGAATCCGTACAAGTAAGCAAGTAGTAGCATGTATCTCCCCCAAAGAGTTGATAAAACAATTAAAAGAGTAGGGGCTATGACTCACCTTAAGTGATGATACTTGAAATGAAATGAAGTGAACAACAATAATCGGTTAACTGCCGCAACCTAAAATGAATGATGAATGTTCTCATTTAGATCACCAAATGATGTTATGAATGTCCATGCTCATGTTTCTATACCACTCTAGTCTTTGGAAAAGCACTTGTGTTATCAAAAATATATAATCCAAGAATTTGGAAAATATTGCTATTAGAAAATATAAATAGCTAGTTGTAATATATATATACTTATATATATATATATCGTAAGTTTCCATGTTAGCGTTGAAATACTCGAGTTGAAATCCTTGAAATGATGAAAACATACTCGTAATAACTAATACTACATTAGTTATAAAGCTTGGTTCTTAATATTATGTCTAGCTCAAAAATGTACTTCGTAGTTTTTGTGCCAAATTTATATAAAAGCTGTCAAATATAAAGTGGTTTTAGCCGATATTCAAACGTGAATATCTTTGTCGTTACTTGTCCGTTTTACTTGTTCTTTATGTCCACGGTTACGTCTTAGTATATAGTAATATATTTTGGAAAGCTCGGCTCCTCCGGGTTAAGTCTAAAGCCTCTTTTTGACCGACGAAAAACGTCCAACAGCAACTAATTTCCAGAAAATACTTTTCGTCAACAATCTTGCAAAAATCATAACTTCTTCGTTATTAACTCTTTTTAATCCGTTCTTTCGCCTACGGATTCGTTTTTGAAAGTATTTTCTAAAAATTTTGCCAAAGTTTCCTTGGTGTTTACTGATTTTCCAGATTTTTACAAAACGGGACAGCATGTCTAAAATATGTTCCAAATCAAGTTTTCAAGGTTTATAACTAATTTCTACCATCACCAAACCTCTCGTAATCACCACATAGCTAATCTAATCTTACCATACACCTTCTTAGGGTGCCATGGACTCCTAACCAAGTTATTAGAGCAAGGGGATTCATAACTAAAAAGTTAGGGTTTGTATGTTTCATTTTTGACAAAATAAGTGGTGGTATAGCTAGTTGTACATGGTTTTTAGCATGGAAATCATGTAATACAAGTAAAAATAAGATGATCCATGAAAAAATAAAGTTGAAAACTTACTTGATAAAATGAGATGATTATAGGATGATTATGCTTGATGTTCTTGTGTTTTTGTTGCTTGATTCTTGATTAGGCATGTAAAAGGAACAAGTTTGTAGCTTTAACTTATCAAAAATAATGGTTTGATCTTTGTGTTTGGTTATGGTCGTGGGTTTGAGGAAGAACAAGGAGAGAAAAAAAAGATGAGAAGAACTTTGATCTTTCTTAAAAGTGTATATTATGATTTCTAGTTTTAGGTTTAAGTTTATATTTAGAGGTTTATTAATATAGTAATAGGAAGTTAATGAATTTGGTTAAAGGGGTGTTCATATGGCCGGTTATGGTGAGCCAAGGGGGGGGGGGGGGTTGGGGTACTTGTGATTTAATTAGAAATCTAGTGTATCGTTAAGTGTTATTACGTGTTATTCGTTAAAATCGGGTAACGGTTTTAATAGAAATAAATGTTCACGAAGTTAACCGGGATGAAAATAATGTTATAATAATGTTAAAAACATATTAAAAATATGTTGGGTGCATTTACTGAGTGATCGGGTGATTATTGTTTAGTTTTCACGAAAACCGTCGTTATATTCATAAGCGTACGTTATAAATAAAATAAATTTCCAAAATACTGGGTAACTGAATGTTATAAGTTTTATGATGTTAAAATGGATATAAAAATATGTCGGGACCATTGTGGGAATGTTTAGATATATTCGTCGTGTATAAACCGGGTGTTAACGTTTACTATAAATACTTATACGTAAAAACGTTAAATGTACTGAATATAGTAATTTGAAAATCCTGAGAGTGGTATAATATGAAAATGCTGTTATGATGATATGCAGACTATCTCCAGTCCGTATGCAGTGTACTTTACACTAATGAAATGAATTCGCACCTAAACCAATCCGGTTACGCGAATTTGAATACCCGTAAACTAAATTTACGATGAAACGAGTAATGCAAGTGAATGATGAAAACTTTTCCGGAAATGAATAGTGTTTAGTGAATAGTAAATTTCCCAAAAGTTTCTCAGAATATCAAAATGACCTCGAAAATGATGAATAGTAAAACGATGAATAGTGTTTTAATGAATAGTGATTTATGAATAGTGTTTTCCAAAGTTCCCGAAATGACCTAAAATGACCTGAAATGATGAGTTGTGACAGTCTTCCCCTCTAAAAGGAACTTCGTCCCGAAGTTCAGTTAATGTTAATCAGTTAAATGTGTCAAAGCTTATGTATGTGGGTTTCTATCCAACTAGGTATGTTCTCGTGGTCAAACTTGATGAGGCAAACCTTCCCAATCCCGAGCATAGTCCTCAAAAGACCTCTTTTAGGTTAATCATTTAGGTAACCGATTTTCACTTAAGCCCACAACCCAATCAAACAAGAACAGTCATGAGATTAAGCTAAATCGGTTTGAGTGATGACTTTAACTTTTAGCTTGATTTTCGCAACCCAATCAAACAAGAACAGTCACTAGAACCAAGCTAAAAATCAAGGTCTGGATTCAACATCCTTGAAAAAGATCTTTTGAAAGATTGGCTCGACTTTGGAATTGCTTACACTAATCAAATTTCTAATGTTAGGGTGACTAAGGTTAATGCTGCTAGGTCTCAGATTAGTCAATGTTGTGTATAGGTCCTATATTAAGACTTAAGGGCTACTAAAATACGATAGTTGTTCAAGAGAATGTACCCGTTGTGCTATCGCGGACATGTTGGGTGATAGGATTTCCTAGGAAGTAAGCTCTGCCAATTGCGGGTGGAATCTCATTGGCCTCATCTCGTGGCCCTTCTATTGATGCTGCTAAGTTTGGACGATTGCCTCCTTGGTTAAGATTTCTTTTCAACTTAGGACAGTTGTTCCGAAAGTGATCCGGGCTGTTACACTCATAGCATGTCTTTTGGATGTTCATCATATTGCGTTCTCTACACTGATTTGTAAAATGACTAGACTGTCTGCAAATTGCACACACACGGCAGGGCTCAATCTTTCGATGATGAAAGTTACATTTCGTACATTTAGGATGCTGGCCTAAATACTCTCCCTGACCAGAATTAGTCGCCGCAAAGGTCCTTGCCCTTTTGTTGTCAGCTATTGTGCCCATTTGCTTGTTTGACTCGCTTGTTCCCTTCCTTTTATCACTGTTCCTCAAGCTTCCATTTCTAACCACCTCATCTGTCAGAGTCCCTGCTCTCAATATTGCACTCTGAATTGTAGAAGGCTCAGTTGTTTTCACAGTCCCACGAATTTCTGGGACAAGACCATATATGTACCTCTCGATCCTCTTGGACTCAGGGGTAACTAGGTGTGGAACTAGTCTGGCTAATTCATGGAATCGATCTGTATAGGCTGCATGACCAGCCCCTATCATAGAGAGATGATAGAGTTTATCCTCCAGCTTTTGCATCTCGTTGTCCGGGCAGTATTCCTCCTTCAGTAATGCCTTAAAATCATCCCATGTCATACCTACAGCTGCCGCTCTACCCCTAGCTTGAATCTGCGTATTCCACCATGTCAATGCCTTTCCTGATAGTAAGCACATGGAATACTTCACCATTTGATGTGCTGCACAGTTACTAATGTCGATCACCGACTCCATCTTTTCAACCCATCGAGTATACACCAACGCGCCTCCTACACCATTGAAATCAATTGGCTTGCATGACGTAAATTCCTTATACGTACATCCAGTCCTAATGTTGTTGTTGCCATTACCATTCTGGCCTATACCATTGGTGTTGTTAATTCTGCTTTCGTGGTTTGCCAAATTATTCATATGATCGCCAACTTGAGTGACAATAGTGGGGAGAAACTTTTCAAGTTGTCGAGCGATGATGGCTTCAAAATCAGTATTTCCACCGTCATTGTTATCATTGTTTTCAATGTCGTGACCACCTCCTCTACCTCCACGTCCACCAGTTCTTCCACCATCGTTACTTGGGTTTAGTGAACGTCAGTGTTGAAGGAAAACCGTTGATTAACCAAAGTCTATACTTAACATCCTCATATATAATACCGTGCTACCAGTTGTTTCCTAAGTTGTGCCAACACCGATCTACATCTGCATAGTCATATGTCCACGTGTGTCGTGAAGCACTTATAATTATGTTGGCCACCACAATTATAAATGTTTCCTTTCACAAGTGTGCATATCACCAGGCACACATATCTCAGTGGTAGACGTTGCTTAAATGGGCATCTAGGGAATGTCACGCTTAGTACAAAGGAACAAAGGATTCTCCCTTAAGTGTTAAAGTCACCGGGAAGTCTAGTTTCTAACGGTTTCTACAAAGTATCTAATAGCGTAGGTCAAAAATAAATAAATTACCAGCAAGCGTAAGTGTATGTAAAGTGCAAGGCGATAGGGAGGAGAGTCTACATGTATGTAGTTATAGTCTAGACTCTAAAACAACCTAGTTCTCTATAACCAAGGCTCTGGTACCAATCTGTAACACCCCCAAAATACCGCAGCGGAAGACTGTGTCATTGGGATGCTACTTCAGGGCACAAAGTACAAGATATAGAAAACGAACTCTAAATGAGACGTTTTTGAAAAGTTACCATTCGTATTGATAAAAGTCATAGTTTACAAAACAAAGATCCCAAAGTAGAATAATACATAAGTTTTTAAAGTGTATCGAATGGTAAACGATAAAAGTGAAAGTCTCCAAAAGCATGCCCTAAGACTCTCAGCTCCACAAACCTGCTATCGCCTTTCTAACCTGAGATAAACATGCTTAAAGTGTCAACACAAAGGTTGGTGAGTTCATAGAGTTTGTCTTAATGCAGTTGAAAAAGCTTATAAAGAATGTTCACACAGCAAAGGCATCGTAAATCCACTCAGTTGCAAGTCCCGTCATAAGAGACTTGTAACCTGTGTGTTCACAACCCACTGCTACAATATATAGTATGAGTAGATCTGTATAAGTTCATAACAACAGTTTAGCAATTAGTAGTGAGTCTACACTTCATCTCCGAAGACCTCACCTAAGTATGTATACTTCCCTGGTTGTGCCCAGAGCTTAATCTGGGGCCATTGGAAGTATATGTGTCTCCATGGTAGTGCCCAGAACTAAATCTGGGGCCATTGGAAGTATGTATGTATGTATCCATCACAGTTTAGTATAACACAGTTAAGTATAACACAATCACGTATGTATGACATCAAGTATAATGTTATCAAGTATAATGTTATCAAGTATAATGTTTCCCAAGTATAAATGTTATGTGAATCCGTACAAGTAAGCAAGTAGTAGCATGTATCTCCCCCAAAGAGTTGATAAAACAATTAAAAGAGTAGGGGCTATGACTCACCTTAAGTGATGATACTTGAAATGAAATGAAGTGAACAACAATAATCGGTTAACTGCCGCAACCTAAAATGAATGATGAATGTTCTCATTTAGATCACCAAATGATGTTATGAATGTCCATGCTCATGTTTCTATACCACTCTAGTCTTTGGAAAAGCACTTGTGTTATCAAAAATATATAATCCAAGAATTTGGAAAATATTGCTATTAGAAAATATAAATAGCTAGTTGTAATATATATATACTTATATATATATATCGTAAGTTTCCATGTTACTTTACACTAATGAAATGAATTCGCACCTAAACCAATCCGGTTACGCGAATTTGAATACCCGTAAACTAAATTTACGATGAAACGAGTAATGCAAGTGAATGATGAAAACTTTTCCGGAAATGAATAGTGTTTAGTGAATAGTAAATTTCCCAAAAGTTTCTCAGAATATCAAAATGACCTCGAAAATGATGAATAGTAAAACGATGAATAGTGTTTTAATGAATAGTGATTTATGAATAGTGTTTTCCAAAGTTCCCGAAATGACCTAAAATGACCTGAAATGATGAGTTGTGACAATTTACCACAAAGCACTTAGTAGATGTATTAGAGTGATGTGTTTGAATGTTAATGAAAAAGTACAATATGAACACAAAGTAATATCAAACTTGTAGCTTCAATATTATTAAAAATAATACGAGTGATATTGATTATCACTAGGTGTAGAACCTTGTTAAAAATTCCTTGTAATTATATCGTTAATAAATAAATAATATTTCGTTACCATACTGATTCCCATTATTTCAGAAAAATTTGAAATTTTTCTTATTATATTAATTAGTCGTTATCGCGATATAATATAATTCACGAAATGACGGGACCAATCCTCAACACGTTACTCGAAACCTAAACATTTCATTTATACTAATTTCATTTCCCTAATCCTAAATTAAAATTCCTAATTACACATTAATACTAAACGGGCTCTTAATCTTTTCTCAGCCCAACATTTCACTCGATCCATTGCTATTCATTAGCCCACAAAAACTCAAGCCCACTTTTTCTAATAATATTTCATATGATCGATTAGTAACATGCTCCAAAAATGCCTCTCGTATTCTCGATTTTTATACACAACACCTATATATTTTTACACCATCTCATTCATCACCTAGCCAACTATTAGTGTGTCGAATCTCAAGTTCATATGTCAACTTTTGATACGTTTTTAGAAGGCGAAGTGTTCGACAAAACTCAAGCCAAATCGACATATGATAAATTCAATACTTAACCGTTTTGATTCCCGATTGTTTCTAAGAGTTCATAGTAACATCTCTAACATGATTTCATGTTAAGTATGATCAGCTATAACCAATTGATACACGATTTCTCAAATCGTATATGTATTAAAAGGGTAGTCGACATCTATGTGACTCACAAGAAACATGCACCTTATTTCAAGCTCTTACAAAGGTTATTATATGTGAAAATTCTGCCTAGAAACCTATAGTTACTGACATGTATAGTGTATTTGGTTTCCTTGAAAATTATTACACTTACGTGTTACAAAATATCACTATATGTACTCCTTATTCATTCATACGTTTCTCTCATTCACCATACGCATAATAAACTTCATTTCTTCCTAAAACTCATCTCCAATCGACCAGGAGCTGTTGCATGAACATTTGGAAGCAAGAAAGGAGTTATCGAATTTAAGTTACACGTTTATTATTTGGGTTATAGTCGAACTTGATCATTTCTAGTATTTCCTTCTTCCATTCTCGTTTCCCTACCACCCTAGAGGTGTAGTAAGTTGTTTCAAGCTCTTTTGAATTCCAGTTACACGTTATAAATGTTTCATGCATCATGTGTTGATTATATCGATCATATATAAGCTCTCTATATATTTTTACGTACGTACTATCTTTAGAATTCACAAACGTGACTAGCCTCTATCTTAGAAGGCCTAGGAGTCACGTAGCACACGTATTTCTCATTTAGTTTCACTCTACATGCATAAACGAACCTATTTTTGAAACTTACTAAATCGGATTATAACACCTAAATATTTCTAAGTCTTTTTCATATATATATAAACGTCTCATACATGCTACGAAACCTTCGTATATCTGTAAATATTACGTAACAAGCATACTATAATTTTACACGACCTATTAGACCACCTAGCTAGCTAACAATTTCATGTATAAAATTTGTGAAAATAAGTTAGTCTCGACACTTAAAATTCACCAAAGTGAATCGCATAAACACACCTTTGAAAACTAATCTTTTAACGTGTTGGGCCTAAAAGCCCAATAAACTGAAAATAAGCTCTTCTGATAAGCTAGCTTATCTAAACCTTTTTGATATGAAATTAGAACAGGAAAAATGATATTTTTGATAAACTCAACTCGTCTCACGAAGTACGGATTTTAAAACGTTAATGGGCCACTTTTTCAACTCGCTAAAAGCCCAATTATTGAAAATAAGCACTTTTTACTAAATAATCTGTTGAAATACGCTTATTATTTATTAAATAAGTCTTCGGAAAATTTACTATAATTTTTCTCATGAATTTTGTAACTTTGGACTAAAAATGTAACGCGACGACACCTAGAAGGGCTAAAACTGTCAATATTGAAAAGTAAGGACTGAAACAGTAAAAACAGAATTATAAAGGTAGAAATTGATAATATTTAATATTCTAAGCCTAGGTTTGACTATTGGACAATTAGAGGACTATAATTGTAATTTATATATAAAAAGGACTAACGGTGTAACGCAAACGTCGTTAGAGTAAAAATGGTAAAATTGGAAAAGGACAAGGACCAAACATACTCTATTTAACATTCTTAGTTATTTTCTATTTTCGTAAATTTATCTCGTCATATGCATTTAAACTTTCATTTTTATTTATATATTATATAACGTAACGTTAATAATTTATATAACGATATTTCAAATTAAATATTATTACTTACGGTTAAAAAGATAAAACTTCGGTGGATAATTTAAATAACGTATTTTGTCATATCATTCATAAACAAAAGAATTTCATTTGCATGTCATCTATTCATCATGACAAATAATTATTATTCGTTATTCGTTCGTATTTACCAAATGGTATTTGGTCTAAATCTCAGATAAATCTATTTATCAGGTTGTATTTTGGAGCCGTATTCATAATTTTGTCCGACTTTACTTTTCTTCATTTCAGTATCAATCAAGGTGAGTCATAGCCTCACATTTACTTATTTCAAACTCCGTGAGGGGGATACATGTTATAAACAGATCACAAGTAATTTTCTGTATGCTACCTGACTTGATATATGCCTAAGTTACCCATTGCCAAAAGACCCTTGATCATGAGCCATTAATCACTGTTATGTGAGCGCGAATATAATGAATAGATCTATTTAAGGTTTGACAGCCTATCCCATTAATACTTGACGGAATGCCATTATGCATGTGGTTAGTCGTATTAGTCGTGATATATTATATTTGAGTAAAAATAGGAATTGGCAAATCACCTATTACATGAGGGCAACATTATCATTGATTTGATAACACCTCCGTATTTACGGTATTTGTTAACGTTTTACGTGTCATGAGACTTAGAGCAATATATACTGCAATATCAATTCTTAACTGATTGTATTCCTAATACAATCTTACTTGTGTATCAAAATGATTACCAAATTCAAACTCTATGATATCACTCAACATTTTTGTTGACTTTTAAACATGTTATCTCAGGTATTTAACAGAGGAAGCAAGCATGGAACGGGCGAAAACATCAAAACTTATCTACTTTTCTTTAAATAATGGTGTAAAATAAAGATGTTTAATTCAGTTTAAAACATCAAGACTTCTAGTATTATAATACTCTGATGTAACCTTTTTTATTTGAATCTTTATTAATGAACTTATGTTTTTAAAACGTCTCTTTCGAGCCGTTTTCTATTATTATGACTTCGATCCTCACCGTAATACCCTAATTACTATTCCGCTGCCACATCACGAATTAGAGGGTGTTACACTAGGGTTACACCTTGAAGCTTTAGCAATGAATCGTATATTAAACCTAAACCTAGGACCTCCTTTTATAGGACAAGGAGTCATTTACAAAATAAGTATAACTTTAACTAAATAAGATATTCAAAAGATCTTTTCTATACTTATCTAATACACGAATACATAACAGTTATAATATAAGCAATAGAAACTATATGTACTAGCAGTGGTAATGAAGTTTCGACTGCTTGTGTATTCTTCTAGCAGTTTTTCTTCCAAGCTTAACAGTGGTAACTGTTAGTTTATTCCCAACAAGTATGAACAAACAATCTACCAACTTAGTTAAGTGATCAAAAAAATTATTTTCCACTAAACCTTACATTTTTATGTGACAAAACATTTTTACAAAAGTATTTTTGTAATTCTAAAGAAATGTTTTATTAAGAAATAATGAAGCATGGGGTTGGAATTGGAAGAGACAAGTAACGGGTTCATGTAATGAAGCTTCTTTAGCCTTGTTAGTTTCTGAATTGGGGTAGGTTCATTTTTCGGATAGTCCTAATTCGTAGAAATTGAGTTTGGAGGATACTGGTACTTTTACAGTTCAAGGAACCAGAATTTACATCGATGCTTGCGTGTTGCACTTAATTTCCCCTTGCACGACTTGGTCGAAAGTGTTACCCTGATAGGTAAATGTTTTTATTTGGCGCCTTATCTTGGATAGACTCTCTACTAGGTTAAACTTATCGTTGAGGGGCCTCGAGATCTCTTCCATTGTTTGCCCGATATGTAACACTGGTATGGAATCAGTTAACCATGTTTTATTTGGTTGTGAGGTGGCTTCTAACATTTGGCAATTAGTTTGTATGTAGACCGACATTGACATGCCTTCTTTTTCTTCTTGGTTCGACAATTAGAGAGCTTCAAAAAGGGTTAAAAATCGAGCTTATGTCATTATGGTGGCCTTGGTTTGGTGTTTATGAATTATGGCGGTATCGTAATAGCATTACTTTTTCTTCTAATTATATGAGGAAAAGTGATATTTTTGATTCAATCCGTTTGTTTTCTTTTTCTTGACTTAAAAGTAGATGTCGTAATGTATATTGTTGGAACTTTTGGCTTATGAAGTCTGTGTAATTTCTTTTCTAGCTTCTTGCCAGAGAGGTTGTTTTTATTGAAATCATTGTTCTAAAAATACATGTATTATTATTATTTTGTTTAAGGTTCGTTAAACTCACACCAAATTTTCCATTTATTATTATAATTATAATTTCCAATATGTGATACATTAATTTTAATTAAAAAGTTTTTATGAGGAGCTTTGCTACATCATCCTACAAAATCTTCCTACTCATTTGATTTGAACACTTGAAATAATGATTGGATGATATGAGTAAAGAGAATTAGTAGAATACAAGTATCATATACATATGTGGGTAGGAGGAGGATTTTAAAGGATCATTTAGGGTGCGTTTAGTTGAGGGAAAACACCCTTGTTTTTCACAAAATGTTTTGTGAAAAACAAGGAAAACAGAGATCGCGTTCAAATTAGTGTTTTCTAAAAAATTCTCTACAAAACACAAAATTCTTATTTCCAACTTTAATACACAAAATTATAAAACAATTTTTTTTGTTTTCCCCTATTTTCCATTAAAATACCCCAAATCCGTTTTCGTCAGCTGTATTACGTTTTCGACTAACTTTTTACGTTTTCGTCCATTTTTTAAGTTTTCGCCAGATTTTTTACGTTTTCATCCGATTTTTTACGTTTTCGTCCGTTTTTTACGTCTTCCTCCGTTTTTTTACGTTTACGTCAGGTTTTTTACGTTTTCGTTCTATTTTTTTTCGTTTTCGTCCCGTTTTTTACGTTTTCGTCAGATTTAATAAGTTTTCATCCGATTTTTTACGTTTTCGTCCGTTTTTTACATTTTCGTTAGATTTTTTACGTTTACGTCCGATTTTTTACGTTTTCGCCCGATCTTTTACGTTTTCGCCCGTTTTTTTCTGTTTTAGTCAGATTTTTTACGTTTTCGTCAGTTTTTTACATTTTCGTCCGATTCTTTACGTTTTCGTCTGATTTTAAGTTTTCGTCCATTTTTTTACGTTTTTTTTAGATTTTTTACGTTATCGTCTGTTTTTTTACGTTTTCGTCAGATATTTTACGTTTTCGTCCGTCTTTTTACGTTTTCATCAGATTTTTTACTTTTTCGCCAGACTTTTTACGTTATCGTCCGGTTTTTTACGTTTTCGTCAGAGTTTTTACGTTTTCGTCAGATTTTTTACATTTTCGTCCATTTTTTACGTTTTCGTCAGATTTTTTATTTTTTCATCAGACATTTTACGTTTTCGTCAGATTTTTTACGTTTTCGTCAGACTTTCTATATTTTCATTCTTTTTTTATGTTTTCGTCAGATTTTTTACTTTTTCGTCAGACTTTTTACGTTATCGTCCGTTTTTTTACGTTTTCGTCATATTTCTTACTTTTTCGTCAGACTTTTTACGTTTTCGTCCGTCTTTTTACGTTTTCGTCAGACTTTTTACATTTTCGTCCGTTTTTTTACGTTTCTGTCAGATTTTTTACGTTTTCGTCAGATTTTTTACGTTATCGTCCGTTTTTTATGTTTTCGTCACATTTTTTACGTTTTCGTCAGATTTTATACATTTTCATCTGATTTTTTACGTTTTTGTCTGTTTTATATGTTTTCGTCAGATTTTTTACGTTTTTGCCAGATTTTTTTTATCTTATTTTCATTATTTTCATTTTTTTTACGTTTTCGCTTGATTTTTTTTACATTTTTGTCCTTTTTCAACGTTTTCGTACATTTCCTTACTTTGTCGTCTATTTTTGTTTTTTTCTTTACGTTTTCGTGGGGTGTTTTACATAAAAAAATCAGGCGAAAACATAAAAAATCTGGCGAAAACGTAAAAAAATGGACGAAAACGTAAAAAATCTGACGAAAACGTAAAAAATCTGACAAAAACATAAAAAATCTGAAGAAAATATAAAAAATCTGACAAAAACGTAAAGAAAGAGATGAAAACATAAAAAATCGGATGAAAACTTAAAAAAACAGACGAAAACGTAAAGAGACTGAAGAAAATGTAAAATAAACTGACGAAACTGTAAAAAATATAACGAAAACGTAAAAAAACAGACAGAAAACGTAAAAAGACTGAAGAAAATGTATAATATACTGACAAAACTGTAAAAAATCTAACAAAAACGTAAAAAAAAATCGAAAACCCAAAAAATTAGACGAAAACGTAAAAAAGCTGACGAAAATGTAAAAAAACGGATGAAAACGTCAAAAATCTGACGAAATTGTAAAAATTTAGACGAAAACGTAAAAAGACAGACGAAAACGTTAAAAAACAAACAAAAACGTAAAATATCGGACGAAAACGTAAAAAAGCAGATGAAAAAGTTATTTGGTATTATATTTTACTGTTTAATTTCTTTATTTTCTCGTATTAGATTTTTTTAGTTATTTTGTAATTTAGTTGGTTAGTTTATAATATTTGTTTTTGTGTTTTGAAGATGTTTTTATAATATTACTAAGGTGAATAGTAAATTGACATATAAAATAACAACACTTAAACATGTTTTCTAGTTTTGAAAAATGGAAAACACAAACACATGTTTCTCAAACTAAACGCGTTTTCTAAATTTTTCATTGTTTTGTGGAAATCAAACTCCTCTCCCTTTTCCTACAAAACAAGAAATAGGAAATGAAAGAAAATGATTTCCAACTAAACACCACCTAAGGTATACCACTTTTTTACCGCTTGCCACAACTATACTACGGATCAATAAATTCTTGAAAAGTCTTAGAAAGAAGTAATTGCTAAACAAACAAGAAGATATATAACGGCAAAGAGGTATGATAGACAAGTGAAGGGGCCTAATCATAGACAAACACACACACAAAAGAAAAAGAAAAAGAAAGAAGAATCTGTGTTGGTGAAACTTCAATTCAGATCCATCATTTACACATCAATCGTTATTCTAATAGTGATCATTTTAATTTTTATAACACGCTAACATTTTTTAAGTTTGTTACTTTTAGGGTGTGTTTCACACTTCAATTAGCGTTGAATTATTTTTCCCAAGTTATATCAAATTACGTCTTTAACAAAGATACTATTTTCGAATCAAGTAAAGTTTTTTTTAACATGAAATGAAACTTATTAACACCCAATAGATTGAAACCGTACTATTTTTCTGTACCAAAGGTTATAATGTAGTATGCCTAGTATCGAATTTTCCTTAATCCTAGCTAATACATCATCCTAATCACATTTGTATCATGTGAATTTGCCCTATGGATAACCACTTAAGTCGCAACTGTAAAAACTTGCCAATATAAAATCTCGTTATTATGGACGGATTCTTTCGTACAAACATGATTGTCCATTTTTTTTTATATGATAATAACTAGTCAGTAGTTACCAAACAAATAAAATGACTTTTCTTAATATAATTAGGTGTGGTATTTGGCATTAGTGTGAGGTGCCTTTTGGATGGGGTCAATGAGACAATGATATGGTTGAATTTCATACAACCATTAAAATTTATATCCCATCAATGAGTTGGGATCAAATAGGAAGAATAATTAAAATAAGAATAATAAAAAATAACCACAACCACACATTCTAGATGCACCTACAAAAATGAATACATCTTCATTCAAATTTTCCCTCCCATATAAAAATATGTGACCAGAATTACTTCTTACCCTTCTCATTTTAATTATTCTTCTTATTGGATCCCTACCTTCCCATCAATCGCTATTAAGAAATATGGCAACTCATCACAAGTCGCAATACATGCATATTAATCAACGCGACGAATATACACACTTGTCCCATGAATCATAACACTTCCATCATCTACCCTTTTATATTCAATACTAGGTCTCTTTCATTTTTAATGTTATTTGGACCTACAAAATTTTAGAATATCTAATTTTCAACACAAACATTATCATGTTTGCAAAATAATTCAACATTCATGCATGCCCCATATGTACTCATGTAGTGACGGCTTTAATGACATACTCCGTACGTGATAGGTCATAGGTGCCATCATAAATCCCGTTAATAATTTTGTACAGCACTTTAACAAATGCATATGCGTGTCCTATAAATATGTAACTAGATAATATAGTGATATCTAGTATGCTCAATCACTTAAATTTAGTGAATCAACTACTTTGGCTATGTTTTGTTTGGGGAGGGGCTTTTATGAGGCTTATGAGACTTGAGCTTTTAAAATAAACCGGCTAATTAAATAAATCTCGTTTGTCATGAGGCTTATGAAATAACTTATAAAATAAGCCGGCAAAAAACTTTAGCCTCATAAAAGAGGCTAAAAACTTAAGCCCGGGGTTTTTGAAGAATAAATTACTTATTTACCCACAAAAGATATCTAACATATACAAAAACTCATTTAATTATATCATTTTTAGTAATTTTACAATAATAAGCCCAAGCCCATTTGCCAAACAAGTTTATAAAAATACAAATTTTAATTTCGACTTATAATATAAGCCCTAGCCCAGCCCCAGCTCTAGCCTATTTCGCCAAACATACCTTTTGAATGACTATCAACATCTATGTATGCCCACTAACCAGCCACTTTTGTGAATATCTCAATAATAGTCATCCAATATAAGATATGACCCAAGCCCGACCCGTTCACATTTGAACAAAATTCCCGTCCTCTCTCTATTAACGCGCAGCCGACAAGGTTGCGCCGAGAGGGAAGCAAATTTAGCAGCAAACCATTTCGAGGGTGGTGTTACCTAGCAGCATGATCCAAATATTTGTTTGCAAGCCTTTTGCCACAGCAATACCCTGCACCCTAACAGATCACTAATATTCCTTGATGACTTGTGATGACTGATCTATGAACATACATATAAGCCGATTCATTTTGGAACCAACATAGAGTCTCAATACTAGATGCACACAAATATAAGTTGTACATATCTTTATAACCAATTTCAAACACATATATACATACATCGGAAAATGATAAACGACTACATACGATGCAATCACAAATTACTCAAGCTATTTATTTATTATAATAATACTCGGTATATGACTAATTTGAAACCATTACTCGATCAAATGACATAACATAACTCATAATTCATATGGACTTAACCTTGAGAGTTCTTAGTTGGAGCAATAACCTTACCATCTTGACTCAATGTTCCTAATCCAGCACCCATTGCTTGATACTGATGTGTAGCTTGTTGCATCTGTGGTTGTGGTTGCAATTGTGGCTGTTGCATCTGTTGTGTTTGTGGTTGCAGTTGTGGTTGTTGTTGATGTGGTGCAACCATAGCACCTTGCGGGGTGTAGTACACATGCCTACCAGCACTGTTATCATACGCCACTTGACCGTAGCCTTGATCTGTCATCCCAACCGTTGATTGAACCATCCTAATCCCTTCTGAATGTGTAACTACCTTTTGCTGTTGTTGTTGTTGTTGCTGTTGTGGAGCCATTTGTTGTTGAACGGGTTGCATACCGTTATAAACAGTATAGTAACCCTGCCCCTGCTGCCCCTGTCCGTGACCAGGACCAATAGGTCCAGTCACGGGCCTGGGCATAGGCGCGTGATACACACCGCCTGAAGCAGGAACCATATAAACAGGTTGTTGATCACCGACTCCAGTACTCCCCGGAAATCCACCCGACATCTGATACCCTGACACCGGAGCCGGCACACTTCCCGGCAACCCAGTCGTAACAACTTTTTCCGCCTGTCTATAATAATCACCCCCATAACCAGACATCATACTATCCTCACTTTGTCTCCTGTACATCTGCTGCTGCTGCTGTTGCTGATCTTCGGCGATACGTAACCGCCGAAGATCCTGAATATGTTTCTGGATCCGATCCGTACCATCCGGATCGACATCCAGAAACTCCCTAACTTTTGCCACAGGCGCCTGTGCCGGTACAGACACAGGAACCTGCACCTGCACCGGCGCAGGCGCCGGTGTAATATTCAAAAAATCAGCATTTCCGTACACTGGCAGTACTGCCGGTGTACTAGACTGGACCGGGACCGGTCCAGTATTCAACGCGTCAACGAACCGGTCCCGGTCCGATCTCCCTTCAATAGAACTAAAACTATTAGTAGGAGAAATAACAGGGTTTTGAACAGGGACAGGAAACAAAAAGATTCTTAACCTAGCAGGTTTAGGTGAGGCTCTATTTGACCGATCATATTCATTCATCATATGATCAAGATCATCATCATTAGTAACAGATATCAACGCATCTAAATCTTCACCTGGTAACTGATACTTAAAACTTACTTCAGCATCAGTTATAGCCGACAGTTTATTTAAAAGCGCAGTAAATTTAATACTCCTTTCAACTGCTAGTATCTTAGTTTCACCACCCATGTAAGCTAGCTGGTTATCATGTGGCCTAGGTTGGATTTTCCCGCCATAACTGCACATGAGCTTGACTTTGTAGTTGGTGTTGTTGGTTTGGTCTTCCCATGGGGGAGGATTGTCGAAGTCGATTTCGCGGGAGCGTGGTGAGGAGCCGCCGGATTCCGGGTAGGAGTTGTAGGAGTAATTTGGATCCATGGTATTGTGTGGAAAGTTAGTGAGTGTGGGGAAATTTGGAAAGTGATTGGGTTAGTACATGTTTTAGGGAAGTGGAAAATTGGGGTTTTATGTTGGGATTGTTTAGTGGTATTTGGAAAAGGGTTTTAATCTTGGTTAGATATTTGAGCAAAGTTTTAGTGCATAATTAAAGACTAATAAATAATTCATGTTGAGTATTTTATTTCTTAAATAGTACTACTAATAGTTTTATAAGAAAATAAAAGATAGAGAAATTGTTATTGTACAATTAGTAGTTTA
Source organism: Artemisia argyi (assembly GCA_030686995.1). Classification (NCBI taxonomy): domain Eukaryota; kingdom Viridiplantae; phylum Streptophyta; class Magnoliopsida; order Asterales; family Asteraceae; genus Artemisia; species Artemisia argyi. The sequence goes on along the minus strand of CM060696.1, from coordinate 141,891,817 downwards.
AATATGCTTTATTTAAACTTTCATTATTTTTTAGTTTAAATTCATATTTTTTTTCTCGGAATAGCTGCAATTAAACCTTTAATAGTTACATTAATACTCATCTCGGAATCACAAGTTTACAAATATAATTATTTGCCTTTTTACTCTGTCATGATACATGTGTAATTGGCCTATTTAGTATCACCAACAGTTAGAAAAATATATATGTAAAATCATAACAAAATTAAGCATCAATCAAGAGGTTATAGATTAGACTTTGATAAAGAAATTTGTGAAATATGTTATAACAAATGTGGGACAAGGGTGTGAAAAGTGTTGTTAAAAACAAACTTATTGCGCACATGCAGTTCATTTCTTTATGAAATTGATTTGCAAATATTGAGAATTTATTGAGACACACAAATTCAAGCATCAAATACTTGTACAGTATCGACATCTTTTTATAATTGATTGTACATATAAGTTTGCAAATAAAAAATGAAGTATACAAATCATCTCTTTTTCTTTTAAGCATTTGCAGAAAGTAGTTTTTCTTAATTATCATGTTATGAATGTCAGTTATGTGATAATCAGTGTAAAGCCACTAGTTAGTCGATGTTCTATTGATATTTAATCCTGTAAATATCACGTTAAACATAACTAACAAGCTTATATTAATTCATATAGAGAAAAAATATTTTTCAGTAATACTTAAATAAACTTAAAAATAAATAATATGTCGTCTTTATTCTTTTTAACGTAGTAATTTTAGTGGTTTTAAATTTCAAATTTGCTTAATATCCTACAACAAATATATAATTAACTTAAGTTTGAAAAAAAAAAAAAAAAAGTTATATATTACATTTTTTATGTTACTTTATCCATACACGGTTAAAAAAAACTTATCTATAATCCTGTAAATATCTTTATATCATATAGTAACTATTTATATGATTAAACCTACTTTTTACTTTTCAAATTAAATTACCAAATACATATTAATTATAATATTCAGACAAAAAATACAACAACAACAACATATATATTACACTATTTAACTAATTAATATCACTCTTATGATCTTATCCATTAAACTTTTTTTTTTTTTTTTTTTTTTTTTTTTTAATTAGTTGAGATGAAAAAGACTATTATTTTAAATATAAAAGAAAATACTCCGTAATAGTCTTGTAACATAGAGATTATTTCTTTAGCATTACACCATTATTTATGATTATATCGAGGCAAGCGTGTCGACGTAAGTTTGGCTGTTTGGGAGCAGGAAATGGTGGGATCCAGTGACGAAAATAACACCACCTGCAAACGGCCAACTTCACTATTGCCAGGTGGAAATTTCCATCCATGACCAATTCCAATAATAATCTTACTAGTCCACATGGCTTACCCTTTAATTATAAAATGTTACACTCACATGTTACCTTATTATTATTATTCGCTTTCACCTCCATCTTTCATTTATTTATTTTTGTAAAGTTTGTTTACGTCTCAACTTGTTTGTTCTTTCCAATTTGTTCATCAGGATTCATGAAGTCTTTTTGGCAAAAGTTTGGTGCACTTTTCGGTTTGTTCCATGAAATCAGTGTGGATATTATGTGCAAGTAAAGTTATGAATGCTTTCTTTGGAAAGCAAATAGATATTATAATGTTCGAACATGAATGGTAGTAATGATTTAGAGATATTTGTTTAGCTTATAATTAACTTGGGTTTATGTATTATTTTAGATAAGGTGGTTCGGTTTACTATAATCTCAAGAATTAAATATATATGTATAACACTACTAAGTTTGATTTGTTTTTGTACATGATGTTAGCCAAGATTAAATTACATTTTTCTTTCCATAAGATTAAGATATTACTAATAAAAAAGTACAGTATGTAACAATGATAACACGTTAAGCATAACACTACCATGTGAAAGCTAACCCACCAGTTGGACTTGGGAATTTTCAATTTTCCAATAGCTAATAATTTAAATGGAAGATTTAAATAACCACCTAAAAAGTTTCTTAAACTTCTTATTGATGATACATGCGTGTTTCTGATTGTATTGTCAGAAAATGGACCATTTATGCCCACAAATAAGAAAAAAAACATAATATCTAAAATTATCATAAAAAATTAACGAAAATTTAAAAATGAATATATATATATATATATATATATATATATATATATATATATATATATATATATATATATATATATATATATATATATATATAGCGCAAAGCGTGGCGAAGCTTTTGCGTTTATAAAACGTGTCATAAGACATCACAAAATATGAAAATATTTATATATTTATATCATATTATATATATACCGAGTTTATAAAAAGACGTGACATAAGGCAATATAAAGCGTGATGTGACAACATGACCAAGTCTCACACATCTGCGGACATTTGCGTGACTTTTACGCGTCTTTCAGAACCATATAAAAAACACATGAAGGAATATATTGCATGATACATGGATGTAATCATCTTAAGTTGTTAACTATAGATCCATAGGAGCCAATAACGCTGTAAACAAGACACTTGCTTTAACCACACATTGACGACTGACACATTATTGTAATCACATGCAATTAACTACCATTTCGTTAAAAGAATATGTTGACGCGATGTTAATGGATGAGTAGTTTTTAGAAAATTGACACAAAATGTACAAATACTAAAACCTTGTGTATGCACGATAATTTAAACATATATAAACACCAAAACTAATCAAATTTTACTTATTTCAAAACAATGCGTGCACCGTATTCCAAAACTAGTTTTTGTTAACGTTAAATTTCAATTTTATTGTTAAAAAGATACTAGCTAGAAGCTAAATGTGACAAATACCAAGTACAAACAAGAGATAATGTATATAGAGGTCACTCAAGTTTTCACCTTCAATTTCTCCAAATTAAGCACATGCAATGCTTGATAAATAAAGTTTTATCAAACAATTTGTTTGCAAGCTCTATGAAAGCCCATGTACTCTTCGTATGCAGATGTACTATGCTTGGTTGAAATATTTAGGTTGTTGTATGATGTAGTTATGGTTATCTTTTGTACTCATTGTATGGTTGTGTACTTAGGCTAGCAAGAGAAGGTATATAAGATCGACTCATCCGATCGATTACACTCGATCGCCACTTATGTGGCTAGTCGGTCGACCCACGACAAAAACACAAACCGATCGAGCACTAGACCGATTACTTACTTTTTTTTTGCCCTTTATTGTTTAAGTTGGAGGGAAAAAAAAAAAAAAAACAAACTAGCCGTTGCGGTCCAAAAAAATAAATAAAAATTAACACACTATAAATACCACATTAACACAACATATTTTACACACTTCAATTCATAAAATCTCACACTTCTTTCAATTCAAAATGGCGTGTAATAAACTGCCTCATACCGTCGAAGAATTTCAAAATTGGGTCAAAAACCAAGCTGAGAAAGACGACACTGCTCGTCAAGAAGCTATTTTCGAAGTTATTAACAGGTTTGAGCTGGCAAAGGCCCTCAAACAACAAATGAGAACACGCTACACAGAGTGCGATCACATTTCTGACGACAGAAAATATGTGATCGACCAGTTTTTATACGATGAATTTCGTAAAGATCATGCCGTTGTTGAGGCATTGCGTGGCTGTGTGAGTCAGATACATGCCCAAAAAACAAACAAGATTCGTTGGAGTTTTGAAGAAAATGTGGAAGCTGCAATGGTTGAACAACAACAACAACAATTTGTGCAAGGTGCATCAAGTTCATCTGCACAAAGAGTTGTTTAGCAACAACAACAGCTACCTCGTCTGGATAGTTTTCAACTAAGTTTTGAGGAAAATGTCTTAGCAGATGATGATGGCTGGAATTCTGAGAAGGAGCGGGAGCTGAGCAGGTTGGAAGCTCAGTTAGAAGAAGAGATGTTGGCGAGATTTGATCCTTACGATGACGGTTACGACCCCAACAGCTCTCAAACCTGGGATCACCCAGATTATAATTGAAGTTTATGTGATGTTTAAGTTTATGTTTTCAATCTATGTACTGTTTTACTTTTATTAATGAAATTAATGTTTTAATTATTAAGTTTGTAGTTTAAAATGCAAAAAAATAATAATAATAATAATAATAATAATAATAATAATAATAATAATAATAATAATAATAATAATAATAATAATAATAATAATAATAATAAAATGAACTTGGTCGCCCTTACTGGGGTACTGAATCGTCTGCATGTCGCTGGAGAGAGAAAGCTGACGTGGTAAGGAAAAGTAATGGGATTCAATCCCCTTACTGTGTCTAGCCTTATACACAACATTTCTTTTCAGTTAATGTTTTTCTTTTACATGCTTGTTCATCTTTCATATTGCTATCTATCTATCTATCTATCTATCTATCTATCTATATATATATATATATATATATATATATATATATATATATATATATATATATATATATATATATATATATATATATATGCTTCTAATATTTTTTTTCAAGCATTCAATAAATCGACTCCTTGGTGCCCTCGAACGAGGGGAGCACACATCAAGAGGGAGCTTTCATTCCGTCACATTCATACATAAGACACAACGGCTAAACCCTTTTGATTTTACATAAAGGAAAGAAGTAAATATAAACTCACTAAATACTGGCCTAAAAATTAATTTTTGATTTAATGGTTTAAGTTTTGTAATAATCACAAAAGAGGAAATTGTTGATATAAATAATGTTTAAAAACGTTATTAATATTTTTTGATATCTCTATATTTTGATAATCACAAAATATAAACTCAATCAAATCAAAGATTACAATGTAAACAAGTATTTAGTTGTAAATATTCATTTTAACAACTCAATCACTTAAGGTATGAACAAACAAAATGTCTAATGCATTATATGATCAAATGAACATTTTCTTAATCACTAGATTTTTATAAAATGTCACAAACATTTTATATATTTTAGAAAATCATTTTTGGTATTAAATAAATATATTAAATCTATAATAAATATATGAATTCAAATTATCAACTAAAAATAATAAAAATGTTTCAGAAAAACATTCCTCACAAAAAGACAAAGCTGATCAACATCTAGCTAGGGCGGCCCCCTTAATTTACTAGGCGGTCCCCTTAATTATTAAGGGGACCGACCCCTTAATAAAGGGGACCGACCACTCTCCTCTTTGCCTCAGCTTTGTCTATAAATCCTGGATCATCTCTGGATTTTTTCTCACCTTTTGCACCTCAAACTTTCTGATCTAAATCTTCTCTCTTATTCTCTTAGGACCCGTTTGGTTTATAAATGGGTTTGGATTCGGATTTTGATTTTTATTTGTGAGGAATGAATATTATGAAAGAGAAAATATATTTTAATTAAATAATTAAATTGTATTTAAATATAATATTTTAATAAAAAACAAAATATGTTGTGAGAGAGGTACAATGGGTTTCACGGGTTTTACATAAAACTCATCATACTTGAGTGGAATGAAAAAGTAGTGGGCCCCGCAGGCCACATGTTTCAAAGTATTGTAGTGTAACTCCCATACCCAAATCCAAACACCATTAATCAACTCCCATACCCGAATCCGAATCCGAATCCCATACCCCTCAACCATTAATCAACTCCCATACCCAAAACCCACCATACCACTTAATCAACTCCCATACCCAAATCCGAATCCAACACCCCTCAACCAAACGGGCCCTTAAATCCTTTGATCATATAATCTATGGAAGAAGTATTGTAGTGTAACTAATATCATCTTGTAGTTGTGCTAGATAATTTGTAAAGTGTTGTGTGCTTAAGTAAATTATAGTTAGTTGTAGTGTAAAAAAGTAGTGTAGAAGTTGTGAATAGTTGTGAAGATATTGGAATGAGTAGAAGTCGTGAAGAAGGCGTCAAAAAGTTGTGAATATATCGTGAAGAAGTTGTGAAGTTGTGAGATTAGTTCTAGCTAGGATTAGAATTCGACATTTAGCTTAGTGTCGTTAATCGGTGTAAGCCAAGGTGTGTAAGTTTTTCTCCGCCATAAGGGAGTTTGTTGATATTGTGAAGAAAACTCTCGAGTGTGGTACTCGGGGAGTGGAGTAGGGCGAAGAGGTGCTTCTTAGCCGAATCACTATAAATCCTCCGTGTCTTGGTTTGATCTTTCCAACCTTATATTTTATTTCATTAACTTACTTGCATTGTTAATTCTTATTTACTTATACATTTGCTCATATTGACCAAGAGTTGAATTCACATAAGAACGAATCAAAGTTTTAAAAAGTAAACAAAGTTTTTCATAATAAATTAAAAAGACGTAAAACTATTCAACCCTCCCTTCTGGTTTTTCACATGAAATTTCGCGATTGATTTTTTATTCGCATTAGTTTAATATGTTAGTGTTTGGTTCATTATTGCCGTTTGATAATTAGCTGGATTAAATTTGAGCGAAATTGGTATAAACGAAAATAAATACATAATTTGATGCCCTATTAGTTACTTTCAAAAAATAAATGACCTGTACAAGAAAAAGTTAAATGTTAGGGAAGATCTCTTGATATATTGTCCCTGAAAACTAAAACAAAACACGATATTTGTTGATATTATAACAGTGTTTCCATCAAGATTAAATTCCTAACAGAATTCAAAATAACTTAAATACATTATTCGTATTCTAAGAATAATAAATGGATGGTGATTTGCATACATTTAGTTTTTATTTGCACACTCCACTGTACATATAGTTAAAACATATTATAAACTAGACGAGTACCCGTGCATAGCAACGAGATTATAGCGGCAGATAATTATAGTGATGCTTTGGTTTAGTGTTTTTTGTAACGTTTTGTGTAACTATAGTTGTTGCCGCTAAAAAATCCCGTTGTTATGCATGTGTACTCGTCTAGTCATTTTTGAAACCTCCAATACGCATATGTCTCTTTTTATATAGCATATGCATAACCCATTGATATGTCCGTAAATAAAAAATAAGTGATCAACTATCATTTAAGGAAAATAGTAATATTTTTGTTTAATAATATTTTTCATTTAAATAAACTAATCAAGTATCACTTAATTTTTTGTACACATAAATGCTTTTTCATCGTACAGAATATGGAAACTATTTGAAATTTCATTTAGAAGTTTGTATTAACACATTGGGATACAGTCGTGTTTCTTTCAATAGTTTTCGTGTCCAGCCTTGCATTTTTAGTTTTCACTTTTTCACTTTCAAGAAAAGGTGATTGTTCCTAAAGAAATTGATGTAAATGCTTTATCAATAATATAGATAATATAGATATATATTACTAAATTTAGTTACCTGCTCATGGTAAAGAAGTATACTTAAGTTCATTTTATTGTCGGCTTCAGCCGCTTCACACATTCAAACCGGCCTACAATTCTATAGTATTAATGTCAAAACTAATATATAAAACAGTAAAAAAAAATTGCATCTTAATATAATTCAACAGTTGAAGGTGAATTGTAAAAAAAAAAAGCTACAATGCCGAATATTGTTATATTTTCATGAAATGTAACCCAATGAAAAAATGGCAACCAAACCACGGAGCAAAGTGAAATAAATAAAATAAAAAGAGTAGTGGAAGATTGTTGCAATGTATGTTACTAATAAATAAAATTACTCGAAATCGACTTTATTTAAACGAGTCGAGCTTAAGTTCGAGCTACTCGAGTTCGTTGTCGAGTCGAGCTTGAGATCCAAAATAGTTGGCTCGTGAAGCTCGCAAGCCTTAACGAGCTTTGATTAAAATACACTTTTACCCTTTCATATACATACATTTACTTAATTTTCATACAAATCGAGTCGAGCCGAGCTTGATATACCGAGTATCTATCGAGTTCGAGCATGAAATGTAGAAGTAAACGAGCTCGAGTCAAGTTTCGAGCTCGAGTTTTATACGACGAGTCGAGCTCGAGCTCGAAATATAAAGCTCGACCGAACTCAAGTCGAGTTTCGAGCTCGAGCTATAGTAATGAGCTCGAGCTTGACAGTACCGGCTCGTTTACACCCCTAATTAACATATTCGCTATTTATTTTCAAGTTTGCACCATGTGATGGAAACTTGAAAATAAATAGCGAATATGTTAATACACGGCATGCAAATAATTGGTTGCTTACTTTGTAATTTTAGTAACACATACCTTTACAGCTAATAACTGCAAGGTAAAAAAGGAATACAACAAGCGAATATTATGTTTATATGTAGTTCATTAGTATAAATAATTAAACAAAGCAAGCAAATGTGTTATGCATTAATCATCAAATGCTTCAATCTCGATCACTGATTCATATGAAAATTGTTGTAATCCATCACTCTTGTTATCTTGAAAATCACCCCATCAAAAGTAAAACCATCATCGTTATCAAGTTTTCACCACCATCACTGTCATATGGGTATTCATATTCGTCCAGAAAAATTCGAATCAGTTTCTAGCTCATATTATGTCCCATGCTCATCATCACCTCATCGTTTTTATTTAGTTGTGTGGATAATTTTGTGTAGAGATTGTGATAAGAATCAACTGATATTAACTAAATGTTGCTAGGAGTTATATACCAAAAAAATAAATGAAAGTTAGTATTTATTGTAAGAAAGTTTCGGAAAAATCAATTCATCATAATTAGTTGACAACTAAGAATGTAGTAACATAAGAAAGTCTAGAACCATGTGTTTTAAATAAAAGGAGCTAAGAATACTTTCGACTTAAAGAGATGAATGTAGGAAGTTATATATCTAAATGCTTTCCACATTTACTTTCAACATTTTAAAGATTAGTTTTTCAAGGTTTCAAGGGTAGAATAGGCAAAACATATTTTCAACATTTCACTTTATTGACTTTTTCACTTTGACCATTTTTACTTTACTAGACGAGTACCCGTGCATAGCAACGGGATTTTATAGTGATAGATAGTTTATTGATAAAAAAAATGTTTATACGTTATAAACGAAAAATAATAAAAGTTTGAAGATTTGGGAATTAAACATAATGTTTTGAAACCCGGTTCGACCCGGGTGGTTCAACCGGTTGAACCGTTCCGGTTGAAAAATGGGTCGATTTAAACTGGGTCAACTTGCTAGGTTGGGTTGAAAACGGGTCAAATTAAACCGGGTCAACCCGATTTGTGATTTGTGTTAACAGTTTCCTTTTGAAATATATGTTTTCAACATTTCCTTTTTTAGTTTCAACTTTTCACTTTTCAGTTTTTCCTTCGGGTACCCCCTGACGATTAACCGGAGAAATAGATCTCGATGAGGCATGATTCACCAGTTTGTATCGATTTCAACGGGCCCTCTCTGGTTTGTTTTCGGATGGTTTTTATTGGTTAGCCGAACCAGTGGCGACACCGGTTCCCGGTTGAACCCGTTGAACCCGTCCAGTAAAACATAGTAAATTTATATACGTGTGGCATGGAAAAGTTAACAAGGTGGGTTCATGTGTAGAACATAGATTTAGCCTATAAAAGAATGAGTAAGGATGAGGTTTGAGTCGTGGGTGAGGAGTTGGTTGTGTATTTTCATGTGTTTATAGAAGCTGGTTGTATGAGGTGTTCATGCACGAAAATCCTTTTCTATTTTGGGCACTTCTCTTGGGAACGTGATTATGTGACTAAGTTTACATATCATAAGCAAATATTAAACTATCAGTATGTGTGTCTATTTTGTTTTATATACATATAAGTTGCTAATATGTTGCAATCTGATTTTAAAAGGAATAATTAATGTTGTGTATATCTTGTGGCGTGGTCGAAAGACTTAAGACGTAATGACTTAATCGTGGTTAAAATATGATGTCCGAAATACGTAAATATGAGTTAAGTATAACGTGGTCGGGTTATTAAATTTTGGGTCATCACGGCATAAATATTAATATCGTGGGTACGATTATAAATTATATAAAATTATAACGACGAGGTCTAAAATTATTATCTTAAACTAAATTTATAAAATGAACGTTAAAATAATCGTAGTTGACCTTTTGATATTTAATTTTGATAATTGACATAATTAACTCTAAACTATTATAATTGTCATTATAACTCTTAAATATTATTTAATTGTCATCTATGACCCTAAAGTAAAAATTACTAATTCGGGAAACTTGTTAAATATGAAAAATTACTATTTTTTTGAAAGTTACTAAAAATGGAAAGCCGACTAAAATAAGTAATCTGATTTAAAATAAGTTATTAATAATAAGACGATCATGTATTCGTGTAGATTCGCTGAAGAAGGAGTTTGATTCTGATCTTTATGTTTCTATTATGTTTACACTTGCGGTCTAAGGTACGGATATTCTGACCTTACTCTTAAGGTTTCCTTTGTGTTTACAACCTTTGATATGAACCTTTGCTATGGACCTTCTATTATGAACCTTTGACATAAAAACTTTGTTATCTAAACCTTTTGTTATGACAACTATGTTTTGAACCTTTAATTATGAACCTTTTGATTACATGAGCTTCACTAGGCATGGGGGTTCCATGTCCGTGTCAGGGATGCACCTCTGACATGACTCAAGGGCAGTAGAGTGATGTTCCGTCACGTCCCTTGGTTTGGCTGCAAATGTTTATGTGTTGGGAAGGGGCGTATGGATGCATCCTAGATCTGTTTCTGTTTCTGATATGATTTGTCTGGTGAATGTGGTTGTGTGTGCAATACACGTCCTTCACATTTCTGGGAGCTAGCTACTCCACCCATATGAGGACACCCCTCATTATTGTATGATTATCTGAGAGGTCTCCCCTCTATATGTTATGAGAATATGTGATTATGATATGTTTCTGAGCTCATGGTATTATTATGGTTCCGACTCTGTTTATACAGGTGACTGTATGAATTCCTTACCTAACCTACACATTTTTATTTCTATATTATCCGTTATACCTAAATATGTTTTCCCAAAATATATCACTTGTACTTCAGCATTTATATTTCGTTTCATTTTGTTGTATATCTGTTCACTGGGCTTTTTAAGCTCAGCCGCATTTCTTTCACCGCGGCAGGTATTCAAGTTAGCTTTGGGATAGCTTTATGGGATTGAGTGTAGAGTTGAATTGAAGATTTTGACCATAGTCATTTAAAGTAAGTTATTTATTTAAGACTTCCGTTTTTGATCTGTTCTGTTTGTTCTGATATAACACCATATTATTGTGACATTTTTACCCTTGTCGGGTTGGGGTGTTACAATTTAAATTGTATTATGTTGTGGCTTATTTAAATTGTACATTATAAAAATAACATTAATTAGTGTACACCATATTAATGTGTATAATAACATGTACTTTTCATATTAGGGTGTTTAAAAATAACATTAATTAGTGTGTTTAATTATTTCATATGTATTATGTTGTGGCTTATTTAAATTGTACATTATAAAAATTTTATTGTACATTTTAGTAAGTGGTGTTTTAATTGGTTGTATTTAATTTGCTATATATGTTTTTAATTTGTTGTATAATATGAATAAATCATTGTACTTTTAAGTAATTAGGTGTTTTAATAAGAGGATTACTTACATTATTTTTATCTCTTATATGACTTTTCAACAACTCAACTTTTTTACTTTAACTGTTTTTCCTTTATAAGTAGTAATACAAAGGGCGAAGAGTGACAAAATCGTCCAAAACAAACACAAATGACATCTTTCTGTTGGTCTTTGACTATTTGTATGGGACATACTTATGTAGAATGACATGTCCGTACTTGCAAGAAGAAAATTCTATTTCTTTGTGTAATGACCATATTGCATCTATCACTTGAATTGGAAATTTTTTAAAAGATGTTATGTTTCAAAAATTATGCCACAAAAATAATATAACTAAGTAATAATTATCTTTTAATTGAACTAAGATAACAAAGTTTTTATATCCTGATGCTTGATAGACATTTAATATTGTATATTTGTATGTGATTAAAATGTTTAATACTTATTCGGTTTTGCACTTTTCTTTCAAACCTTTCCAATTCGGTCACATAATTCACAAGGCAACACACAAGGGTAAAACCGGGTTCACATTAATTCACAAGGCAACACACAAGGGTAAAATCGGGATTGACCAAAAGTTAAGTTTTCCACAATTTCACTTTGACCATTTCTCTATTATAAGTAGTTAAGATAATGTACAATTACATAATTTATTAAAAAGTGTCATAGTAAATTTTGAGAATATGAAAATCATTTATTTATGGGAAAGGTTATTTTATCCCCACCTCCGTGGGATGTGAAATAAGAGGATAATGGTACAATTTTTTATTTTTATTTATTTTTTTTTTTATTTTTTATTTTTTGTCTTCCTAGTTTACAGTACAATTTTTATTAGTTTTCGTTCCGTGTTTTCTGGTTAGTTTTAAATTTTGACTTATTAAAATTTATATTTTTGTTCTGATACTTTTAAATTTATAGTCTTTTTATATAAATAATAAAAATAAATAAATAAAATAAATAAATAAATCAAAACAAGAAAAGGAAAAAAGAAAAAGAAAAGAAAAAAAAAGAGAGGTGTCATTTGTTAAAAAATGGTGAGAATAAACCTCTACCCTTCCCATAATAAATCTCATGGAGTGTGTTGGAAGAATGGAAGGGGAAATGATGATTTACACAGAATAACTTTGTAGGACAAATATGTTGACAAAGTGTCTATCATGCGTAAAAGTCAAACATCAAGAGATCATATGGCACCATTTCCTCTTTGTATGCCCCATCCACTTGATTAGGTTTTCTTGATTTATTATTAAAGACGTGTTTTCTGTGTATGCGGATACCGTCATGCAAATAATATATTGATGATGCTTATGTAATTAGATATTTGTAATTACAAATCCAACTTTAAAAAGTTGATAATATTCAATAGTATGATATGATATGATCAGAATGTCTTTGCCTTATTTTTTATGTTGCTCCCTAATTGGATTATCTGCTAAAATATATTACCCAAGATCTTGCTTTTTGAAAATTGAGATATACTATTCTTTGAGTTGCATGAATGATGGTTATGCGGATTGATTCGAAAGACAATGGAACTGGCCGGATAAACTTGATTGTCGCCCATGGGAGCTCAATCATCTTGTTAGCTCCTTTGCGAAGTCTTAGACGGCTTTACACAAGATCAGTATGCGGGTTGGCCCATACAGGATTTTCACTTAATCTAATATCTACAAACACGTTTCATACATAATTATAAAGGGGTATCTTGGCTACAATTTTTGTATCCAATTGGCTACAATCCTTCATACAAAATACATTAGCAATGAATCATGAACCCACAGAAAAGAATTAGAACCCACAAAAAGAATTAGAGACCTACATTTATAGCATAAAATTGTAGCCAATTAACTACAAGAATTAGAACCCACAAAAAGAATTAGAGACCTACTTTTATTGATAAAATGTGGAATGGGGGTGAGTTCGGATTTGCTCAAGTTAATGCTAATGGTAGCGCGAGGGGAATCATTACTATATGGGACACGTCAACTTTTATTGGAACACATGCTATGGGGGATAGTGGATTCTTGGCGGTTATTGGTAACTGGAAGGGAGTAGATGGTATCGTGGGCTTGATAAACGTATATGGCCCCCATGATGAAAGAAATAAGTGTGAGCTATGGAACCGGATTAGGAATACTATGAGGATGGTGGATGCGGCATGGTGCCTCTTTGGAGATTTTAATGAGGTAAGAACCTCAGAGGATAGGCTTAATTCACACTTTAATAATAAAAGTGCTGGAATTTTTAACGAATTTATTAGTGATATGTCATTGTCTGATATTCCGATGGGATGTAAAAGGTTCACAAGAATAGATGATAACTATCTGAAATTTAGTAAGCTAGATAGATTCTTAACCAATGAGAAGTTCTTGTCATTGTGGCACGATCTAATGGTAATCCCTTTAGATCGTAAGTGCTCTGATCATTGTCCAATTATGCTTAGGGATAAAATTATTGACTTTGGTCCAAAACCATTCAGAGTTTTTGATGCTTGGTGGGAGGAGAAAGACGTTGATGAGGTGGTGAAAAGGGCGTGGTTGCTTCCGGTTAATTCAACTGTTCCTGATAGGGTCTTTAGAGATAGGCTAAAAAATGTTAAATTCGAGTTGAGAAAATGGAGCAAAGAGAAGTTCGGGGGTATTGATAGAGAAGTAGAAAAACTCAGATTAATGGTAATGAAGTTGGAAGACGAAGCGGAGAAACGAGCACTCAGTGATACAGAAGTGAAACAATGGAAGGAATCACGTAAAAATTGGTTGAATAAAGACAGATTTAGGGCCCGAATGTGGAAACAAAAGGCAAGAATTAAGTGGGCTATTGAGGGTGACGGAAACTCAAAATATTTTCATTCGGTTATCAAAAAAAGAAGATCAAACAACATGATTAGAGGCCTCTCGGTGGATGGTATCTAGGTAGAAGATCTAGATGATATAAAGCAGGGTATGGTTGAACACTATCGCACACTGTTTATGGAGAGCAATGTGGAGAGACCGAACGTGATAAGTGATAGTTTCCTTTCAATTTCTGAGGAGGACGCTATGGGATTAGAGATTAAATTCAGTGAAGAGGAAGTTTTGGGTGCAATCAAAAGTTGTGGTAGCTCAAAAGCACCAGGCCCAGACGGTTTCAATTTCAAATTCATTAAACGATATTGGGAGATTTTGAAGGGTGATTTAATGGCAACAATAGATTGGTTATGGGAGAATGGAGAAATTAGTAGAGGATGTAATGCTTCCTTTATATCTTTAATTCCAAAGATCTCAGATCCACTGAGTCCTAAGGATTACAGACCTATAAGCCTGATCGGGTGCTATTATAAGATTTTATCGAAGCTTCTTGCTGATAGAATTAAAAAAGTTATTGGGAAAGTGATCGGGGAGGTTCAAAATGCGTTCATTAAGGGTCGTTTCATCCTGGATGGTGTGTTGGTTGCTAATGAGACAATTGATTATCTTAAAAGTCATAGTAAACAAGGCCTGGTGTTCAAAGTGGACTTTGAAAAAGCGTATGACAGTGTAAGTTGGAGCTTTATCAAAAGTGTCATGAGTCAGATGGGATTCGGCTCAAAATGGTGCAAGTGGGTGGATGCTTGTTTGCGAACATCATCGGTTTCTGTTTTAGTTAACGGGTCCCCTACAAATGAGTTTAGTATGGCTAAGGGGGTTAGACAAGGTGACCCGTTAGCACCGTTCCTTTTTCTTATTGCCTCTGAGGGGTTAAATGTAGTCTTAAAAGAGGCAATTAAAGAAGGGTATTTCAAAGGGGTCAAGGTAGGTCGCGAAAATGTAGTTGTTTCTCATCTTCAATACGCGGACGACGTCATTTTCTTTGGAGAATGGAGTCGTCATAATGGTAGAAATCTTATGGGGATTCTAAAATGTTTCGAAGAAGCATCAGGACTGAAAATTAATCGAAATAAAAGTAAGTTGTTTGGAATTGGTGTGTCTCATGAGGAGGTGGAAGAAATGGCGGCTTTTTTTAGATGTTGTCAAGGTAAGTTACCGTGCACTTATCTTGAACTTCCATTGGGTGCAAATATGAATAGAGCAGAGAGTTGGAATCCAGTGGTGGAAAAATTTAGAAATAGATTATCAGAATGGAGAGCTAAATCGATATCTTTTGGTGGAAGATTAACTTTGGTTCGGTCGGTCCTCGGAAGCTTGTCCTTGTATTATTTCTCATTGTTTCGTGCCCCGGTGTGTGTGATTCAAACACTTGAGAGACTGAGGAAAAATTTCTTTTGGGGTGGGGGGGATGAAAGCCGTAAAATGGCTTGGGTAAAATGGGATTGTATCCTTAAATCATACGGGTTGGGGGGTTTAAACGTTGGGAGCCTTAAAGCTTCTAACTGGGGCCTTTTGGGTAAATGATGGTGGAGGTTTAGGGTAGAGAGGGATGCTTGGTGGGTAAGAGTCATCAAAAGCGTGTATGGTGAGGATGGTGGTTTAGGTGGGGAGGGTGATGGCAGTGTGAGGGCGAGGGGTGGTTGGGGAAACATAATCAAGGTGGGTAGTGAAATGGACAAAGTAGGCCTAAATTCTACGAGTTCTTTTAGAAGAAGAGTTAGGAATGGGGAAGACACGAGATTTTGGTTGGATAGATGGGATGGTGAATTTAGGCTTTGCGATAGATTTCCTAGGTTGTTTAATCTCGAGGGTGAAAAAAGTGCTACGGTAAAGGAAAGAGGTGAATGGAGAAATGGTGCTTGGGTGTGGGTTTGGGATTGGAGGGGGAATCCTAGAGGGAGATCTTTAGGTGAATTAGATGACCTTAAGAATATGTTAAGCGAATCTTCTCCGGGTTGGAACTCTATGGATACTTGGTCTTGGGCGATGGGTGGAAACGGAGAATTTTCGGTAAAAGCTTTAAAGCAGATGGTGAGTTTGAAGATTCTTGGCGAGGAAGCAGATATGGACGAAACTAAATGGTGCAAATACATTCCAAACAAGGTTAGTGTTTTTATGTGGCGATTGAAACATGGTCGTCTTCCTGTTAGAGCAATTCTTGATCGATATGCGATGGACTTGGACACCACTTTATGCCCAGTTTGTAACGAGGTGGTTGAGACCTTGGATCATTGTTTCGTTTCATGTTGTAAAGCTAAATCAGTTTGGAACAAAGTGTTCGACTGGTGGAGTTTGGACTGTTTGGATGGATCGAGTATAGCAGATATATTAAACGTGGATGGATCCGGTTTCTTTCCCAATAGTTTGAAACCTGTGTGGCTAGCTGTGGTTTGGTCGGTTTTCTACTTTTTATGGAAATTCAGAAACAAAATCGTGTTTCAGGGCCCTCAAAACAGTGAGGTGGATTTAGTGTTCGAGATACAACTTATTTCGTTCTTCTGGATTAAACACCGAGTTAAGACTCTAAATTTGAACTGGGCTGATTGGTGTATGGGTCCAATTCGTTGCCACAAATGATCGGGTTGATGTTAGTTTGTTCGTGGGCCTCTTATGCGTTATGTTTGGGTGTTGTGGTTTTCCTATATTCTGCACTTTGGTTCTACTACAAAATTCAGTGGGATAGTCTTCATGGGTGAGATACCATTGTGTGGTGGATCCCTTTTGGGTTTTAGTTTTGTCCCATGTATTCATGTATGTTTGCAGCCATGTCCCAATCTTTGTGACTTATTGGCTTGTTTGTTTTCCTTGTATGTTTTGGTTCTTGGCAATAAATTTATGCTTTTCGAAAAAAAAATTAACTACAAGAAGTTGTAGCAAATATACTCCCAATTATAAATTGTAAAGCGAATTCAGTAAGAGAGACTTGGCAAAGTGGTTGTGGCGGCGAAGCCAAGCCTCAAGCCTTACGAGCCATAGCGAGGCTATGCCGTTTTATAAGGCGTGACTCAAGGCGACATAAATTTTTTTTGTAAATTTAAATAGTAATTAGAAAATTCATGATTTTAGTAATTAGAAAATTCAGCCCAAAAATTCAAATACTACTAAACCATTTAAAAATAAAAAGTAAAATTCTAGCTCAAATACTACTAAATTCTTTAAAAGTTTCTAAATAAGGCGCAACGCCTCGCGCTAAGGCGCGCCTTACCACGCCTTTTCGCGCCTCATCAGGCGCCACGCCTCAGGACGACGCCTTGGTTTATTTCGTAGCGCCGAAGCCACGCCTCGCGCCTTAGCGGCGCTAAGGCACCCCTTTTAGAACCCTGATTTCAGCTAAGAGTGCATGGTGCAATACCAAAACATTCACGGCCGTTTTTTTTTTTTTTTTTTTTTTTTTTTTTTTTTTAATTGAGTGAGTATATTTTGTGATATGTTATGAGACGTATTTGTGCCTATAACAATTATAGTTGAGGAAAGTGTTTTAGTTATTGTTGTGATATTACGTATATATTGAGATGTCAACCCAATAACATTTATTTGCGCCGATTTGCACCTAGCTCTCTAAGACTCCAACCCCCGAACTATCACTTAATATGCAACTCAAATGCCACTATGATCACGCATCAAGCGCATCAATATGAATTAGTGTTTGAGTGCTGATTCTAACAAATAATTCCAAAAATAATACCAAAAAAAATATTTTACGGTCAAACAAGCACACCTTTGGAACATGACTCAGTAAACTTGACTTTAGCCTTTAGGATCAGTCAAGCTCAGATAGAAAAATTTAGTTAGACCTAACAATCCAACATCTAGCCTTTATTAAATATAGTTTTTAGGATACAACTTTTCAAAGTAGAAAGTCATCAAATGTTATCTAACGAGTGGAGGTGCCCGCGCGTTGCTGCGGAAATGCCGTGCTATTTTTTTTTTTTTTTTTTTTTTTCACACCTTAGGGCTCAGGGACTAAATTGCAAAAGACTACTCTTGCTTCTACTGTGGCACTTTAAATGAATTTTGTTAATGGATTTTCAAAATCTTGTCAAAAATGTATCTTTATGAAAATTTTTAATAATCAAAATATCATTAAAAAAAAAAAAAAAAAAAAAAAAAAAAAAAAAAAAAAAAAAACTACAGTAGCATGCTACAGTACATTGCTACAGTACCCTTAATATAAAATACGGGTTACTGTAGATACTCACAGAAACTACTGTAGCAGGAGAACAGTGAAGTCCACGCTAAATGTAATATATGTATAATTATTGCAATAAAATAATATCATTATAGTCTTTTTAGTTGAACAAACTCAAAAGTTCATAACACTAAATTCCACATATGAGACATAAGCGTAACTGCGTAAGTACATACTATTTTAAATCCCCAATCAAATATAACTACTTTAAATTGTGTGTAGACTTCTTATTATATGTGGAAAATTTGGATATGAACTCATGTTGTTATCTTTGGTTATTGCAACGTTAGTTCTTTGTAAAAACGATTTCACTGAGATCTATCAAGTTTATGAGATACGACACTTGAACAACTAGATACTACGTAATTGTTTGTGAACTTTGTGTTAGAGAACTTAAGGTTAAGAAACAATGTTTACGAAGGAAATCATGCTTGTAATACTGTAGTAATTTTTTCATCACTTGTCACTGTACTACGTCACAAAACAAATGGAATATTATTTTATTTTTTGTTGAAAGGATCGAATTGAAATATTTTATCTGGGAAGATAGCTTGAGAAATGTGTTCAGTATTGCCCCAAATTTATTTAAGGATCTTAGTGTATAGAGTATAGACATTCAACTTCAGCAGGGCCGTCTCATCGATTTGGAGGGCCCGGTGCGAAATCACAAATGAGGCCCCCATAATCCAAGTCTTTCACTCTTTTTGTATGTACCTCAAAGTTTGTCTTCTATTTTTTGTATTTGGTCCGGTTCAACTTTGATAATATTTAACAAAGACATTAAAAATTCAAAACGTTTATATATAAAACTATAAATATTAATGAATGTATACTCAATTGGGGGCCCTTACAAAGGGGGGCCCGGTGCGGTTGCACCACTTGCACATGCTAATCGCCACCACTGAACTTCAGTGTTCCCTAGGATGTCGCGCAGATGCCGGAAATTCAAAGTTGAAGTGGGCTGATAGAGTCGCGGACCCAGGAAAATAAGATGTGGGGGGGCATTTTTTTTTTAACAATAGCAACAAAATGCGGAAGAAAAAAGTATGATCGAAATGATAAATCGAGTATTGTTATTTGGAGATGAATGATTGAATGTTGGATTTTACTATGTAGGTAAGGGCAATTTAAATTTTACTTAGGGGACACTTTCGAAAAGATCAAAATTGAAAAAAAAAAAAAAAAAAAAAAAAAAAAAAAAAAAAAAAAAAAAAAAATTACACTAAAATCTTATCTTTTTTGGCTAATCATGAGGGCGCCGCCACCTCAATCCTGTATATAGGTCCGCCCCTGGGTTGATATATTGGTGTTAAAACCTGTTTGACACGACTTGGGGTGTTTGATTTCCGTTTTGATTACATGCCTTATGGTTGGTTTAAGTCACTAGTACCGCATGTAATATTCTAGTTGACTTCACGTACTTTTGTTTGCTCGTTAATTTGTATAGTTTGAACTTTCAATAGTCCTTTTAGGTGACTTTTTGTTTCTTATAAAGCACCAATTCTGTTATATTTCAAGGAAAAAAAAAAGTTTGCTGGTACAAATCGTACGTGTTAATTAAACATGATGCACCTCATTCTAATGTAGAACAAGAACCAGTCCTCAATTGACCTACTGTCTAAATACAAGTCCAAAGCAATCCAGCCTAACTTCTCCCTGACTTTCCGTGATCACTGTAACTTTGATGTGTCACCAAGACCATTCGGACAACTTATACATATGATTAGCCTGTTCACCATAAATTATCTCATTCAGATTAATAATTCATCAAATATCTCACCATCATATATATCAAAACCTAACAATATCCCTTTGAGAACCTTCTCATCTTAAATGAGTACCATCCTCTTAATCCTTTACCTTACGCCAATGTTCTCAAAGATAATAAAGGACCAAACAGCCCATGAGGAAGTTATTTATCAATGAAAACACAAGCAAGAAAAATTGAAACGTAAATGGAACTACAGTATGATCACAAACTTAATCTCAAACACAAAGAAATATTCAAAAAACTTAAAGTTGAAGATAATCGAAATACATTTCAAAAAAAATAAATAAATAAATAAAAATAAAAAATCTTAGCTTATAGCATCGTTGAGATAGGATTGAACCACCTGTTGAGAATCTATATTTCTAAACAGCTCATACTATCCTATCAAAATGATGCTATAACAAGACTACCCTATGCCTCTACTTTCTTATTTATAAACATACTAGAGAATTGCTCATGACTCAAACCATTCTTAATCATTAACTTCCCTTAAAATCATCACTTTAAAACTCAGTATCTCATTTATGCTATCATCCACGAGTATGTAACTCGGTAATATGTCAACATAATTTTACATATCTACGAGGCAGGCAGAACCCGTGCTACGCACGGGCTAAGAATCTAATTGTTAATCATGTATTTTTTCTGTATATTGGCGAGTGTATACTTAATTATTGTTTAGTATGTTGTATAAAATGTTTTAACTTTCTTGTATAAAAACTTAAAAGTGTTTGATGTTGTTTTGGTTTTGTGGTGTTGTATTATATACATGGGCTTTTGACTATTAAGTTGTGATGCCTTTGTTTCTTTTGGCTTATTACTTATTGTTGGAATTATTATATCATGACAATCATATTAATAAACCAAGAACATCAAAGTGAGCATGAGCGGAAGCAATTATAAAAGATCGAATAACATGTAATTAATTAATCATTAATTTAAATAGTAAACATACCGTAGTGATTCTAGCCCGAACAAGAATCAATGCAATCTTCCGGAACCAATGAACCCTAATTAGGGTTTATAAGGATTATATGAATTACCCCTTACCTTTTTTGTAATTCAATCCAAGAATCAAACAATAGTGTGTTTGATTCACGTTCTTGTACACACGTACTAATTCAAGGAAAAGTTTATGCAAGTAAATCACAAAACAATTTTTGGAGACAAGAAAATCGAAACCCTAAGGGTGTTCGGTTTTGGTTCAACCAAAGTAGAGAAGGAAAAGAAAAACACCAAGTTGTGTGTGTACAAGTTATGAGAAAACTCTTCACCTTGGGTTTGCTTATATACTAGTTATTACTTGGAGCTCAAGGCACAAAGGAGGTGGATATCCCTCCTTGGCCGATCGGTTAGGAAGCCCAAAGGGGTGTTCCGGAACCTTCTCTTGTTTTCAAGTATTGTCTAGTAATTAGTTTCCTAATCTTCGTTTAATAATTAATTAGTCATTAATCAATAATACTAATTATTATTTAATTATTTTGTGTTTAATAATTAATTATAACATTTTATAAATAATTATTACATTTCCTCTTCATACGTATTGTGTGCAATTCCGTGATCTCAAGTTCGATCCTAACACACGACTATTATTATTTTATCTATAAAACCAACAGCTCCCACTTAGACATATCATAATAGTGTGATCACATCGATTAGCGTCTTGCAACACGTTGATGCCTCTAGTACAACTTGAGTAAGGCTCCTGGAAAACCTTTTAATGATTTCTCATTATTATTATCCCTTTGTTTCTAATACTACGTTAATAAGGATATGGATCTAGGTCATTCCTTAATTAACCATTCTGTTTTTCGTTCTTAGAAATTGACAAGATTACCAAATCTTTTGAACCTTTCATAAAAGACCTTGGGCGTGGCCACGCAAACACCTTGACAACCCTACGAGGGGCCCAGCAGTATTAAACTTCAAAAATTAATTTGAAGGAACAAATTCTTTATTGACTACAAGCAAAACACACAAACTTTGTAACACTTCCGAAAACAACCCTTATGACTACCAGTTACGTATAGCGTTAAGTTGTTCCACAAAAATGTACTACATTCATGACCGTTATCTTGTATCTCAAGTCTAAGGATAACTTCTTATGATTTACTTAATGACAAGATCCATAAAGTAACATCATATAGTTGGGATAAGTCCTATATTCAGTATCATCGAATATCGTCTGAAGTGACATGACTACGCATCAATATACTTAAGTATATTATATCAACTTCAGATTTGTCTTAATTTAATAATATTCCCATATTATTAACTGACAACGGACAATTTTAGAATAACTATTATTCATGGATTTAAACATGCAAAAATAGGACAACAATAATTATCAATAGAAATAAACATACCAACATACTTTATTTCATTTAAAATAATAATTGTTTACAATATCCTTTATCCAAATACTAATCACAGTTATGCATGAAACTACTAGCTAATTTAAGTCCAATTCCATTGGTTAATTCATTAAGCTTCTCTTTCGCCAAAGCCTTAGTGAACGGATCAGCTAAGTTTTCATCTGTGTGAACTTTCAGCAGATTTATTTCACCTTCGTCAACCTTTTCACGAACAAAGTGATACTTCCGTAGAAAATGTTTGGTGCCTCTCATGACTCCAGGTTCATTGGCAAACATGATTGCAGCAGAATTGTCACAATACATATTAATAGGTAATTCAATTGAAGGCATAACACCAAGCCCAGAAACGAATTTCCTAATCCAAACAGCCTCCATAGCAGCTTCTGAAGCAGCAATGTATTCAGCTTCTGTTGCAGACATCGCAATCGTACTCTGCTTCTTGCTCTTCCAGTCTACAGCTCCTCCATTGATAACAAAGACATAACCCGTCTGAGACTTCGAATCATCTTTATTACTTTGAAAGGATGCATCACAGAAACCTGTAACACAAAGTTCTGTAGATGGATTTCCACCATATACCAAAAACATATCTTTTGTATTCCTTAAATACTTAAGAATATGTTTAACAGCAATCCAATGTTTTTCACCTAGATTCTGTTGAAATTGACTGGTAATATTTTGAGCAAACGCCACATCTGGCCTTGTGCACTTAACCGCATACATAATAGATCCTACAGCCGAAGCATAAGGAACTTTACTCATGCGAGCCACCTCATTAGGTGTTGAAGCACAAAACTCATTACATAAGCCATGTTTTACTTCCATCGGCAAATATCCTTTCTTGGAATTTTGCATATTGAATCTTTTCAATATTTTGTCAATGTAAGCACTTTGACTTAATCCAATTAACCGCCTTGATCTATCTCTATAGATTTTGATTCCCAGAATGTATGCAGCTTCTCCTAAATCTTTCATAGAAAAACACTTTCCAAGATATGCCTTTACTGCTTGCAAACTTGGAATGTCTTTTCCCATGATCAATATGTCATCAACATATAGAATTAGGAAAGTTACATTATCACTCCCACTAGCTTCGTGATACACACATGGCTCATCAAGATTTTGAGTGAATCCAAACTTTTTAATTTCAGCATCAAACCTCTTGTTCCATTGTCGTGATGCTTGCTTTAATCCATAAATGGATCTCTTAAGCTTGCAAACACGATTTGGAAATTCTGGATTTTCAAACCCTTCTGGTTGTGCCATATAGATGTCTTCATCTAGATGACCATTTAAGAAAGCGGTTTTCACATCCATTTGCCAAATCTCATAGTCACAGTACGCTGCTATAGCTATGAGTATTCTTATAGCTCTTATGTCTGCTACAGGTGAAAACGTCTCCTCGTAATCTATTCCAAAAGTTTGAGTAAAATCTTTAGCAACTAGACGAGCCTTATAAATGTGTGCATATCCATCCATATCAGTCTTGATTTTGTAAAGCCACTTACTCCCAACTACCTTGGCACCAGGAGGTAAGTCAACTTCTTCCCAGACTTCATTGTCATGCATGGATTGTATTTCCTCATCCATAGCAGCTTTCCATTTAGCTTTTTGAGGGCTATTAATGGCAGCTCTATAACTAGTAGGTTCATTAAGATCCCCTAGTGTATGCTGATCGACCTCTACATTAAGACATAGACGGTCAGGAGCTTTCACAGATCTCGCAGATCTGCGAATGGGAATTACTTCAACTTCCGGTGGAGGACCCAGACTTTCCAGTTCTATAGGAAGTGTGCTAGTGTTTTCTGAAGGCAATGCATTATTTAGATCATCTTCTAGATCATATACCCTCCCACTGATTTCTTGAACCACAAATTCACTTTCAAGAAAATCACCATATCTTGCAACAAACACTTTGTTCTCAGGTGGGTAGTAAAAATAGTAACCCATAGTTTCCTTAGGGTATCCTACAAAAATGCATTTAACAGATCTTTGTTGGAGTTTATCTTGTGAGTCATGTTTAACATACGCCTCACAAACCCAGACCTTTAAATAAGACAAGTTTGGAGCTTTTCCAGTCCATATCTCAAATGGTGTCTTATCAACCTTCTTGGTGGGAACCATATTCAAAATACGAACAGCTGTTTCAAGAGCATAATCCCAAAAAGACAAAGGAAGGTTAGTAAGATTATACATTGATCGAACCATGTCCAACAATGTACGATTCCTTCTCTCAGATACACCATTTTGTTGTGGAGTATATGGAGATGTGAGATTCTGGACAATTCCATTCTCAGTTAAGAAATCTTTAAAATCTTGACTAAGGTATTCACCACCTCGATCAGAACGAAGAGCTTTAATCTTCTTTCCCAATTGCAATTCTACTTCTGCTTTGAAAACCTTAAATGTTTCAAACACTTCATGTTTATGTTTAAGTAAATAAACATAACCATAACGGCTGAAATCATCTGTAAAAGTTAAGAAGTAGACAGCACCTCTCCTTGACACATGTCTAAGTGGTCCACACACATCCGTGTGTATTAAACCAAGTAGATCTGAAGCTCTTTCCATATTATTATGAAAAGGTTTCTTCGTCATCTTCCCAGAAATACAAGATTCGCATTTATCAAATGACTCATCAATGATATCATTCAAAAGCCCTTCACGTTGTAGCTTTTGCATGCGAGTCTTGCCTATATGGGCAAGTCTACAGTGCCAAAGGTAAGACGAATTCAAGTCATACTTCATTCTCTTACTTATGCTGTACATTTAATTATTATTATTGTTGGAAGTCACACAATTATTCATATCAATTTCAAACACACCATTCACAGCAACAGCATTAAAATAAAATACACCATTTAAAGAAACAGAAATTTTATTGCCATCAATAGTATGAGAAAAACCAAGATCCAACAAACATGAAAAGGAAACAACACCTCTAATTATAGAAGGTGCATAATGACAATTGTTTAAACAAAGTACTAAACCCGAAGGTAAAACTAAATCAAACATTCCTATGGCTTCAACTGCTGCTTGTGCTCCATTTCCCACATGCAGAAATTGCTCCCCATAAGCTAGTCTCCTTTCCTCTCTAAACCCCTGCAGTGTATTACAAATATTAATACCACATCCAGTATCATATATCCAGGAATTTATTACACGAGATAAAGTAAATAATTCAATGACAAATAAGTTACCTGAAGTGCTGGTGCCCATGTGCCCAGTCTTCTTAACCTTATTGTTTCGCAAGTCATCGAGATAAAGAGGACAATTCCTCTTCCAATGGCCCATCACCTTGCAGTAATGGCATCCTTGATCCTTCTTTGGATTATTCTTGATAGAAGGGTTCTTCTTTGGTTGAGGTGGTTGATAAGCCATAACTTGCTTATTCTTATCATCCTTCTTCTTTCCTTTACCCTTCTTCTTGTTCGCATTTGGCTTGTTAATTCTACCCCCTTGTATTGCTAGTACTTGGGGCGTAGGAGCCTTTTGTGGTGTACCTTTCTCATAATCAATGAGCAGTGCGTGCAATTCACTTACAGTCTTCCCCACGCAATGCATATTGAAGTTCCTCACAAAACCACTAAATTCCTTATCAAGGGATCTATTGATTAAGTTCACAGCCATATCATTGTCATAGGGTTTCCCAAGTGTTTGTAGTTGATCCTTGTAACTTTTCATTTTCAACACATGAGCACTCACAGGTTCACCAGGACCTTGCTTACAACCATGTAGAGCTTCCATCAAATCGTAAATCTCTACATTTGATGGTTTCTCATAAAGTTTCTTGAGTTCATCAATCATGTACTTGGGAAAATACTCCTCAAACTGTCTTTGAAGAGCTGTGGACATTCCCCTAACATCATTGCGGCCACATCAATATGTTCCTTGCAATCAAGATTCCATTTGGCTTTAGCAGCATCAGTAGCTGCCGTGCCTTCAGGTTCAGCAGGACAAGGCGTTTTGAAGATTTCGAGTTGACCAGTCACTCGCAGGACAATCCTTAGTGAACGGTACCAATCATTGAAATTTTTCGAGCCAGTCAATTTTTCTCGTTCAAAATAAGTTTTGAACACAGAACGTAAGTTGGTGTTATCAGTTTGAGCCATTTCTACAGATAAAGAAAGTTCAAAACATTAGTATTTTCGATAATACAATTTTTCAAGAAAATTAAAATACCCAAGGAAAATAAATCCATAAAATAATCTTGAAAACTAGGATCCTCCATAAACATAGTTTCATCACATTCAGTTGATCTGCTAGTAATGAAAGTATAATATGAGGTAACTTGTCGTACAAGTAATTGGCATAACATTTGTCCAATTCCTAGATGTATGAGGTTTACAATCACAAAACATTTGTATTGTAAGCATGTTTAGTCCCCATCTTAATGCCTTGAGTCAAGTCTCACTTCCTACTCAATTTAAGTCGTCTAACTTAAAAACTGTAAATTCACAAACCCATCACATCAGTTGATCTGCTAGCAATGAATTTATGAAATTTACCTCTCCATTGCAATCTCGCCAAGTCTCACTATGACGTGAATTACAGCTTCAAGTGTTCTTAATTAGATGGCATTCAACTTAATTTTATAAGGGTATTACTATTTTGATGTGATCAAAATAATGTATGAAGAAGCATGCATACAACTTCATAACATTGGTTTTACAAAACATTTTTATTACCAATTTGCTAAGAGTAAAATAGCAAAGTTTTGATTGAGGTATCGGGTTCACCAATTAAAGAATAACCATCAATTATCGTCCACTAAATCGTACTTTTGCATAAGCCCGAAAGCTTAGTGTTTCGGATAATCATTGTGGAATTGTGGATTATTCACCTTTAAGATGACAATGTACATGTAATGGTTGTTCGGTAAGTCTAATTTACACACAAACGAGCGTTAAGACAGAATGTTGTCTATCTAAGGCCACAATTTAATGCGTTGCCATCCTTATACCCATCTTATAGTGTGTAAACTTTGGTCGAGCCTATTTAACCATTACGTACAAAAACATCAATCAACCAATCCTTTGAAATTTTAACTCTTAAAAACCAAAACAATTTCGCCATTATTTAGTCCATATTATTTTTCTATTCAAAAAATTACCCTTTTCGTTTAAATAAACATGTCTAACACAATAAATAAACAAACAAGTAATTTGCAATAAAAAATAAAACAACTAAATAAACACATATACATAATCATAACAATTAAATATGTATAAAACATGTAGCCACATGCAAATCTTATTAAAAAAAGTCCTATTAATAATCAAATCTAGGCGTATAACGTATTAATTCAATTAGGGCTTTCTTTTTCATAAAAAAAGAGCCACATACATCGATAAATCGATTGCGTAAGCCAAAATTAAATAAATACCACATAGCACACAATTGATTACTTAATATTGGAGTCTTCCCCAATTCGACATCTATAAAAAATTTACATGTTTTAATATAACTTAACCATTAATGTATATAAGCAATTTAAACCATTTAAATAACACAATAAAAATCCATGCAAACATGCACTTTTCATGGATTTAGCTTAACAATTAACATATTGCACCAAGATCGTTTACTAAAACGCATAAACAATTACATGACATCTTAGGGTTTCTAGTCAATTTTATAAAAAAAATAAAAGCAAAACCCTAAAAACCCCTAAAGGTCAATCGACCCAAAATTAGGGTTAGGGAAAAACATAAACCCTAAAAAAAAACATGTAACTATACGAATCAAAATCCAATTTTTATGCGTTGCGATAATTAATTACACATTATAACTGCTCTAGATGCCACTGTTGGAATTATTATATCATGACAATCATATTAATAAACCAAGAACATCAAAGTGAGCATGAGCGGAAGCAATTATAAAAGATGGAATAACATGTAATTAATTAATCATTAATTTAAATAGTAAACATACCGTAGTGATTCTAGCCCGAACAAGAATCAATGCAATCTTCCGGAACCAATGAACCCTAATTAGGGTTTATAAGGATTATATGAATTACCCCTTACCTTTTTTGTAATTCAATCCAAGAATCAAACAATAGTGTGTTTGATTCACGTTCTTGTACACACGTACTAATTCAAAGAAAAGTTTATGCAAGTAAATCACAAAACAATTTTTGGAGACAAGAAAATCGAAACCCTAAGGGTGTTCGGTTTTGGTTCGACCAAAGAAGAGAAGGAAAAGAAAAACACCGAGTTGTGTGTGTACAAGTTATGAGAAAACTCTTCACCTTGGGTTTGCTTATATACTAGTTATTACTTGGAGCTCAAGGCACAAAGGAGGTGGATATCCCTCCTTGGCCGATCGGTTAGGAAGCCCAAAGGGGTGTTCCGGAACCTTCTCTTGTTTCCGAGTATTGTCTAGTAATTAGTTTCCTAATCTTCGTTTAATAATTAATTAGTCATTAATCAATAATACTAATTATTATTTAATTGTTTTGTGTTTAATAATTAATTATAACATTTTATAAATAATTATTACATTTCCTCTTCATACGTATTGTGTGCAATCCCGTGATCTCAAGTTCGATCCTAACACACGACTATTATTATTTTGTCTATAAAACCAACACTTATTTGCATGATAAAAAATGGTTTTGTTTCTTTTGGTCTATTACTTAGTCCTACAATATTTGTCTATTAGATGATTTTTGCATGGTAATATAAAGCACACGGGGTCTATCTAATTGGTCATAGTTTAACGTGAGTTTTATTAAGTTTGTAAGTTAAAGTTTGTGTAATAATATATGTATAATAATGCCATATAAACTGTATAAAAATCGTTATAAACCTTTTTAGCTCCATCTAATTTTATTGTACAACTAATTTCATTGAAAATTAACATTGAAGTGTAACTAATATTAATAAATTTTATCAATAAACTCAATTCTAAATAGCTAACTAAATGAATATTAATTAACACACAATGAATAATTCCTAAAACCTTTGGACTCCATTATTATGTCTTAAACTTAATTTTTTAATTTACAAATGGGTTTGAGCAAAACTTATATACTTTTTCTTTTATATTCATTATTCAAGTTGCATGCTTACATAAACTAATCATGCTTAAGGGTAGTCGCCGTGGGATTAGTCGGCTGGCAATGTCGAGTCGGAAACCCATGTTACCGGAAAAAAAAAAAAAAAAAAAAAAAAAACTAATCATGCTTAAAAGTATCATTTAGCCATTTAAATGTTGCTTTACATGCATGCTCGTGCACATTTTCTTTAATCAATTCGCACATGTGAGTTACATCAATAGAAAACACACATAAATTACTTGTATATGAAAATGCATTAACATAATATATATATATATATATATATATATATATATATATATATATATATATATATATATATATATATATATATATATATATATATACTGCATTAGGTTAAATCATCAATTATTCTTGCAACTTTTTTAACTTTATCTCAATTCATAACCGACTTTTAATTGTATACTAATTACTAAATATCATGTGATAAATTCCGGCAAGTCTTGCACTTTCATCTCGATGTTGTATATATTTCACATTAAATGCACCGGTTTTGTTTTTCGATAAAAGTTTGAACTTTTGCTTATGTTTAAAACTCAACTTTTTTAGTTGATATTATAATTTACAAACGGATTTAAGTCAAAATTATGCATTTTTTCCTTTCTATTCATTACTCAATGTGATATTTTTAATATGTCGTACTTTGCTATTATGACAAACTCATTTAATTGGCGTAAATATTGGTTTCTCACTAATGATTCAACATATAGAAAAAAGAAAACACTTTGCGATGCGCGACCTTCTTCTTTTCAATAATAATTCAATTGCACACGATAAATTCATTCTAATATTTCTCAAAGAGCATTAGAAAGCAACTACTTACATAAACTAATCACGCTAAAAGGTATTATTTAACCATTTAAATATTGCTTTACATACATGCTCGTGCACATTTTTTTTTAATCAATTCGCACATGTGAGCTATATCAGTAGAAAACGCACATAAATTACTTTTATATGAAAATGCATTAAAATAATACATATATATATATATATATATATATATATATATATATATATATATGCTTATCTATAAAAATCACCTATATATGTAAGAAACAAAAAAAATAGTTGGTATCACAATCTTTGGTTTTATTTATCTGAGCATGCATGATCTTGTGTGATTTTCATAGTACCTGCGTATGATAACTAAATTAAGAAAAAAAGAAGACCAAGTTAATTACAAAGATCTAAAATATGTGTGAATCATCTCTAAAATGTTGCAAAAGATAATTTATATACCGCTACCAACAATTAAAGATCTAGAAGATGTGTGAATCATCTTCAAATATACATACTAAATGTGATTTTGGCCGGTTTATATAGGCATGAATTAGGTTAAATCATTAATTAATCTTGCAACTTTTCGCAATCCTTGCACTTCATCTAACTGGCTTTTAATTCTATACTAAATGCTATGTGATCAACTCGGGCAACCCTTGCACTTCACCTCCTTTCCTGATTGTATAAAGATTATGAGGCTGCATTGAATTTCAAGCATTAGCTATCTTGTACTCTATGCAACTACTAAACGACTCCGACTTGTTTCTAACTCTAAAACTCTATCATCATAACTCCACATTAAATTTAGGGACTGAATCTTATAGTATTATATAGATAATTATTTGTGTCCAAAGTCGATAAAAACATATTCTTTTCATTGTGTAATGCATCGATGTTATCATGTTAACTATAGATCCATATAGGGGCCAAGGAGGCGGCAAACCACTTAATGTAACCATACGCTAGCGCTTAACACATAATGTAGTCACCTACATTTAAGTACCATTAACTTGAAAGTATGTTGATAGCAAATCGCTGAATGGATAAACGATAGATATGTGTATACCATTCAAATAAAAAAGTCTTAGAAAGTTCACATATGCGTCTGCTAAATTTAAAGCTAAAATGGATTGAGATCAACTCTCTCATATTTCTCATGTCGATTCGTTGTGAGAGTATGTAATTTCTGGGTCCCATATTTTACTAATTGTGACCCCACTATTTTTGTTTACTGTTTATCTTACTGATTAAACATAACAAATCATTAGACACAAATTATAAAAAACATTTTTTTCATCAAGATTAAATTACTAACAAATTCCATCTAGATTAAATTACTTAAAATTTCATGGAGTGTATTGAAAGATAAAATTTGGTGGGAAATGATGATTTACACAATAACATTGTGGAACAAATATGTCTTGACAAATTGTCAATCATTCGTAAATGTCAACCATCAAGATATTAAAAGTTAGAATATTTGCGTATGGCTCCATTTCCTCCTTGGATCATGCTGAATAGATATATCATTTAAGACGTGTTTTTTTGTGTATGTGGATATAGTCATGCAATTAATTGATGATGTAATTACAAACACAACTTTCAGAAAGTTTATAATATTTAAGAGTATGATACGATATGATTAGAATATCTTTGTCTTATTTATTATGTTGTTCCCTTGGATTATTTGCTACGCAAGATCTTACTTTATGAAAATTAATACTCCGTATATCCGATTATCGCGGACTGATTCGAATATTTTTATTGTGGGAGTAACAAAAATGATCGTACTTACGCGGACTGATTCGAAAAATGATGATGGAGCTGGCTGAATATACCCGATTATCGCCCTGGGTTCCCAAGCTCCTTGTTAACTCCTTGCGAGGCTTCTCGAGGGCGTTACACAACATTAGAATACGGTCAGCCCATGATAATGTGTTCGTGTACATAATCATGATTGATATATACTCATGTTGATATACTTAATTCTATGCAATTTACATTTGTGTTTCTATTGTAGAACAAATAATGAAATAAGTACAAACTCAACGATGAAGCAAATAAAAACGCATGGCTGTGTCTCAGACTCTCAGTCTCTCAGATGGTTCATTTGAAAAAAAAAAAAAAAAAAAAAAAAAAAAAAAAAAAAAAAAAAATCCTATAAAATCACCTAGATAAGTGAGGACCTGAAAGAAAGAGTTGGAGTTGCGCAGCCTTTTCCTTCAAGATTACACATACCTATCATGATGATATTCCAAGGAAAGCAGAGTTAACCGTCTAAATTCTCATTTTTAAACACATCAAAAGTTAGCCCATTCGTCGATGTGGGACAAACTCAGGTCCTTTTATAAACATTAATAAACTTCTCACATTGAGACCCCATAATATATCTCTAAGAAGATTTTGTTGATGATACTCGATGATATGTTAACAAATTTTGAAAATCTATATCCGTCTGCGTTCGAAGTTGACATATTTGTTTCACCAAAACACTCCAACATGTGCATTCTCAGAAAATAAATAGTTCAATCTGCATATTGTTATTTTCACTACTTTTAAAGAGTGTGTAATAATTTATTAGTTTATTAAAGAGAACATTTAATAATGTGTGATAATTAGTTACATTAATAAGTGCGAAAAAAATTGTAAAATAATCGATTTTTACACTTATTTTATAAAAAGAAGTTTTTACTTATTTTACTATTTTTTGTGGGTGAACAATTGCCGGTATCAAAAGGTATTCGGAGTCAGAGTGTTTCCGCCAATCTACACCTTTTGTGGAATAAATAAGAGTATGATATGGTTAGATCGTCTTTGTCTTTTTTTATTATGTTGTTCCCTTGAATTATCTACCCAAGATCTTACCTTTTGAAAATTAAAATACACTTTTGTTCAAGTGAGTTGCATCTTAGATGAATGATCGTTATGTGTAGGGGGGGGATTATATTTACCATTCTCATCCCCGTTTCACTCACATCCCCATCCCCATCGGGGAATCGTTTTGTATCCCCATCCCCGTTCCCAACGGGGATCGGGGATCCCCACAGGGATTCAGCGATTTCGTACCATTTGAATTAAACATAAAAATTACATAAGTAAGAAAAAATATAAAGAATTAAAAACCGTACATTATACATAGTTAGATTAATTAAAATGTTATTCAACTTTAAAGTGTTGTATATATAGAAACATCATATATAATATAAATATAGAGTGCAACGAATAAGTGTATTCAGACAAAATATTGGTTGGATAATACGTAGTAAGTGCTTAAACATTTTAAAATACTTGATGATTTTGATCAATTAAATTTCACATATACATAAAAATATACTTCAAGTATAATACTTGTCAATACTTAGTAACATATACATATACAAGTACAGTTAGTATTAATATACATAAAATTTATACATATTTGTACGTTAAAAAGTTTGGGTTCAGGTTCGGGGTCGGGGATTTATGCTATCCCCGTACCCGCCCCATCCCCGGTTTTATAATTCGGGTATTCCCCGTCCCCATCCCCATCCCCCGGTCAACTTGGGGATTTCCCAGTCAAATTGGGTTTGAGGATCGGGTCCTCGTTGGTTACGGGTTTTTTTTTGTCATCCCTAGTTATGTGGACCAGCGTTTTGAAACCTGGGTCGACCCAGGCGGGTTAATCGGCTCAACCGGTTCCGGCAAAAAAATGGGTAAAAAAAACCCGGGTTTCTAAAACCAGGTTAACCGGTTAGACCCGCCGGGTTTTGAGTGACCCGGGTCAACCCGGCTCTCGAAACCCGGCCGAGTTTCGTTTTTTCAAATTGTTTTAATAAAAACCTGGGATG
Source organism: Artemisia argyi (assembly GCA_030686995.1). NCBI lineage: Eukaryota > Viridiplantae > Streptophyta > Magnoliopsida > Asterales > Asteraceae > Artemisia > Artemisia argyi. The sequence goes on along the minus strand of CM060696.1, from coordinate 141,857,442 downwards.
ACCCGGTGGTCGAACCGGACAAAAAAATAAAAAAATAATAAATTAAAAACCAGGTTGACTCGGCGGTCCAAAGTTGATGACACTGGCTAATGGTCATTTATCTAATTGGTCGGATAAACTGAAGCTCGTGGCTGCCCAAGCATCTTGTTAGCTCATTGCGATAAGGGTAATACACAAGATTAAAATATTAATACAAATTAGCATGCGTGCTGATATTTTAACAATCATGCAAAAAGAATTATCGTACTAGCAGCACACTTTGTGAACATGACAAGACAATCTTCTCAATGATAATCAATAATCCAACATCGTATATATAAAGAAGATTGAAACAACCTATATATATATAAATCATCGTATTCGCCATTAAACATCTTTCACTTGAAAAGAAAAACATCAACTTATGATATTCCTTTAACACTACAAGGATAAGGAGAAGAGGCGACAACCAGTTTCCCGTCGACACAATGTCGACGGTATAAGATAGAAAACGACAAAAAAAACGCTTGATCGAGCTCCACTGCGTTGAATTTTTCATACACATATTTTCTCATCGACATGTCGACGGGAAAATATAAACATATTTTTTTAGTCTCAATATTTACCCGCTAATATTTTCTCGTCGACATGTCGACGGGAATATATTAATCACGATTTTTTTCACAATTAACGTGTGATTAAAGGTAATAAATTTTGGTTTTGCGATTCCCGTCGACATGTCGACGAAAATTTATTACTAAATATAAATATTTTTAATAAACGGATAAAATATTAGGCGGGATTTTTTCCGCGTTCTTTTTCCCGTCGACATGTCGACGGGAATATCTCCCCAAAAATTCACCCTATATATAACCTCACAAATACATTCCTGTCTCATTTTTTACCTATATACATTCTCACAAAATCATTTCCGTCTCATTTTACACATCTCACAAATAAGTCAATCGTCAATTCTTACAAGACACACATGACTTGGCGTGGTTGCACAGTTGAAGAGGAGTACTCAAAAATCTTGTCACACGAGCTCCTCTTTAATAAAGTTATGTTAACTTTTGGTCATGCAGTTTATGAGGAATATGGTTCTTTTAAGGACGCTGAACCGTTGATGAGAGACAAGATTATTGAATGGTGTAGGAAAAAGTCGTACTACAAAGAGTACATGGAAGAGCTAGATGCTGCTGAAGCTCAAGTTGTTGCTGTTGGAGGTGATGGCGAAGCTGAAAGTACGTTGGAAACCAAACTTGATAATATGGGAAATAGGGTCACAATCTTGAAGCTACATTTGCACATATCAAAGAAATGAGAGCAAGGAAGGGAAAAAATGGTGCGAGTTCGAGTAAAGCGGGAAGTAGCCGCAAAAAAAATAATAAACGGGTTGTTTCGTTTGATTTGTTCTTTTGGTTGTCGAGTTGTTTAGTTTGAGTTGTTTCGTTTGGTTGTCGAGTTGTTTAGTTTCATTTGTTTCCTTTGGTTGTCGAGTTGTTTAGTTTGAGTTGTTTCCTTTGGTTGTCGAGTTTTTTAGTTTGGTTGTCGAGTTGTTTAGTTTGAGTCTGTATAAAAATGCATGTGGTTGAGAACTCTTGCTTATTTTAAATAAACAATTTGCCTTTGTGTTTGATAATTATTGTTCCTTTAGTTTTATTATTTGTGCGTACGAATTTAAAATATAAAGGACGTTCAACATCAGTTACCACAACAACAACAACATTTTATTAAACAACAACAATAACATCAACAACAACAGCAAACAACATCAACAACAACGATAACAACAACAACAACAACAGTACTACATATGAAATTTATCCATGTCACCTAAAAGGTCACGAAGTATTGCATCCAACTGACATGCGTGGTCGTGGTTGGGATACGCTGTCATGTCAAGTTTTGCCTCCAGCATCCTTAATTTTGTCTCTAGCACCTATTTTTGTGCCTCCAACACATGTTTTTGTGCCTCCAACATGTTTATTTTAAGATCTTTTTCATGACAGTTTGAGCACCTTGTTGGAGCAGATCCAGAACCGCTTGATGTTGAAGCTCCCAGAGAACCGGTTATCATTTTGGCGAGTCGTTCCTCCTTCCATAAAAAAAATCACATCCATGGTCTGTTGTCCCAGGCTGTTAAAGAGTAAAAACTATTATTTTTAACAACTAACCAAATTATTTATATAATACACGAAAAAGTATGTAATTGTTCACCTTCGAGAAAGGACACGCATAGTATAGTTTACCACAGGAGTAAGATTTACGCGATTCTCGCAGAATCACGTCTCCTCGTCTACAAGGACAAGGAAAAGCTTCATATTCTGCCATCTTCTTCACCATGATAACAGTGTGTGTTTGTGGTTGTGAGATTGAGTGGTTGTGAGTGGTTGAATCGTGACCGGGGTGGCCCGATCTACAAGTTGAAGTGATAAAATGTGCCAGAAAAAGATTCTGACGGCCGGAAAATGCTAGAGAAAGATAGAGAGAGAGAGAGATATAGTGAGATGAGTGTGTGAGAGAGTTTTTATTAGTAAGATGAGTGTGTGTGTGTGTGTGTGTGTGTGTTTATATTGTGAGGATAAGTTGTTAGGTAGGAAAAATTTGGTGGGAAATTCTGGCGCCATAGCATCTCATGTATAACCATTGCATCTCGACTCGTTCGTTTAACATCTCATGTATAACCATTGCATCTCGACTAGTTCGTTTAGCATCTCATGTATAACCACTGCATCTCGACTCGTTCGTTTAGCATCTCATGTATAACCACTGCATCTCGACTCGTTCGTTTAGCATCTCATGTATAACCACTGCATCTCGACTCGTTCGTTCAACATCTCATGTATAATCATTGCATCTCGACTCGTTCGTTTAACATCTCATGTATAAACACTGCATCTCGACTCGTTCGTTCAACATCTCATGTATAACCATTGCATCTCGACTCGTTCGTTTAACATCTCATGTATAACCATTGCATCTCGACTCGTTCGTTCAACATCTCATGTATAACCATTGCATCTCGACTCGTTCGTTTAACATCTCATGTATAACCACTGCATCTCGACTCGTTCGTTTAACATCTCATGTATAACCATTGCATCTCAACTCGTTCGTTCAACATCTCATGTATAACCATTGCATCTCGACTCCTACGTTTAACATCTCATGTATAACCATTGCATCTCGACTCGTTTGTTTAACATCTCATGTATAACCATTGCATCTCGACTCATTCGTTTAACATCTCATGTATAACCATTGCATCTCGACTCGCTCGTTTAACATCTCATGTATAACCATTGCATCTCGACACGCTCGTTTAACATCTCGTGTAGAACCATAGCATCTCGAGTTGTTTGTTTAACATCTCGTGTACAACAATATTATCTCGCCTCGTTATTTATAAAACATTGGGTCAAGGATACAAGACTTGAATTTTGACCGGTTGTGATCTCGAAGTTATCTAATGGTTTAGATTTAGTATTTTGAGATATTCTAATTATTATTTATTTTATATTTTTATAAATGATTTTTTTTAATTATAATATAAGTAATTAGTTTTAAATATATATATATATATATATATATATATATATATATTTTTTAATTTTATAAAAGTATTTATAATAAATAAATTTTTTAATATATAAATTTAGTTTATTAATTTTATAAAACTTATTTTTTAATATTTTATAAAAGTATTTATAATAAATAAATTTTTTTAATTATATTAAAGTAATTTTAAAAAACTTATTTTTTAATATTTTATAAAAGTATTTATAATAAATAAAAAATTTTAATTATAAAAGTTATTATCCCGTCGACATGTCGACGGGAAAATAGGCGCCTAAATTTTCGTGAAATTTCAATACACCCCGCCAAACGCAAATGACAAAATCATTTAGTACTCTCGTCGACATGTCGAAGGGATTAGTAATAGTATAAAAAAATTACTTTATATTCTCGTCGACATGTCGACGGGAATATAAAAGTATACACAAAACCAGATCTGGTCTCAATTATTGTCACATACTTAGAAAAAAAAAATACTCTCGATCTACTCTTCCCCCCCTCGCCGGCGATTACCCCTCCTCCACCACAACCAACACTCCTCCACCACCACATTACCCCTCCACCACCAAAGCCCACCATCACATTACCCCTCCACCACCACAGCTCCTCCTCCACCTCCGACACTACACGAGCACCACTGTGCACCTCCTCTTCCAACCCTCAATTGTTTAATTTTCCCCAACCCTTCACATGTTTAATTCTTCCCCTTCTTCCCCACCCTTTCTTTCTTGAACATTAAGCAGGTATTGTTTTGTATTAATTTTTTATTTTTTGATTTTTGTTATTGTTTTGTATTAATTTGTTTAATTTAAGTGTTAATTTTGTATTATTTTATTATTATTATTTTTAATACAGTTGAGAGGTGAGAGCCGAGAACGAGAGCTGAGAGCTGAGACATAGGTAATGTAGTCTCTCTTTTTTTTTTTTTTTTTTTTTTTTAATAACTTTTGTGTTAATACAAATATCGCCTAAAAACGTTATTTATATTTTACGATCTTTGCTAAGTTTTGTTAATGACAAAGTATGAAGTTTAGCTATAAGTAAATCATCACTTTAAGTGTTTAAGTCTTGTTTAACTAAGGTTTGAATTTTCTTTTAAACAAAACATTGTTTTTATTTCTTAAACTAGAAAGTGTCTTGTCACATCACATTTATTTCTTAATATAGTAAGGTCACATCACATTTAGGGCAAGCTTTGTCAATATACATTTATGGTAAGAAGTGTGTTTGACTTACTAAGTGGTTACTTGCAAGTTTAGTGCTTGACTTGATATTATGAGATGTAACATTGTTTGGTATGCAAGAGTAATGAGATGTGACCTTGTTTGGTTTGGGAGATTTATTGCAAAAACCAACTGCAGCCCTGGCGGTACCCTGGGGATACACGGGCGGAACCCTCCTGAGGGGTCAGCCGTATCCGCCAGACATGCAGAATGGTTTGCTATAAATACCAAACCATTTGTTAGTTTTGAGTCACCCCTTTAGGACATATTTTCACATACTCTCTCAACTAACTCAGTAACCTTTTGATTTGTGTGATTCTCTTATGTAGCAAGGGACTTCACAAGGTCATTCAAGAAGTTACAAGCTTCAACTCTAAAGTTGCAAGTCTTGGTAGCTTGGTCATGTATAAGCTTTGGTAGTTTATACTTCATGTGGGTCATGTATATAGAAGTAAGTGGTTAGTATTTTAGGCCTCAAAATACGTAGTGTGTTGGGAGTTGTTGTACCCTTGTAAAAGAACTAACGGGAGTGGTTATACCCTTGGTAAAGAACTCGAAATCTAGCTTAGTGTCGGTAAAAGTGTAAGCGACGATGAGAGTGGTTGTACCCGTGTAAAAGAACTCGACATCTAGCTTAGTGTCGGTAAAAGTGTAAGCGACGTTGTAAAGGTTTTCTCCGCCGGTGAAATGAGCTTGTTGATTAGTGCTTATAACTCTTCAGTTGGAAACTCGGGGCGTGGATGTAGGGCAAGGAAAAAGAGTTGTTGTAGCAGAACCATGATAAACAATCGTGTTGTGGTTTGATCGTTTCTTTCTTTATCTTTGCTTATTACATGTTGTTCTTTAGTTAAAATAGCTAGTTACATATAAAGCTTTTCAAAGAACTAAACAAGTAAAGATGTGTTTATATCTTCAAACAAAAGTAAAGCTCTTCAAAAAACTAAACAAGTAATGTTAGAATTATTATTCACATGAAAAGCTTTTCAAAGAATCAAACATATAACATTGTGTTTATATCTTTAAGCAATCGTAAAAGTATTTAAAAGATATTCAAGTTAAAAAGGAATTAAAAACCGGTAAACTATTCAACCCCCCTTCTAGCTTTCCACAATTGGCATTAGGAGCTACGTTACTCAAGATCTTTAAAATAGAATGTATTTTAAAACTTGGATCGATCCATGGATTTTGAAAATCTCAAAGAAGGGCAGCCTATCCAAAACCCACCGCTATTTGAAAAGGAAAACTTACTTGAATGGAAAAGTAATTTTGAAAACTATGTGAAATCAATTGCTCATGATCTTTGGCATATTATTTCTTTTGGTGATTTCAAACCAAAGAAAAACAAGTTTTTGAAAAACCAAGATAATTATCTTAAACTTGATAAAAATACTAAAGCTAAAACAATGATTTATAAAGCTTTAGTACCAAATATGAAAGAATGTAGTTTTGTCAAACGACTAATGATATTTGGAAAAATATAATAAACTTTCATCATGGAATATGTCAAGTCAAAGATAATCAATTTGATCTTACATATGAATTAGAAGTTTTAGAAAAACTGATTGATAGATACTTAGTAGAATTTAATACATGTGCTACTAGTTTAAATATTTTAAATGAAGGTACAAGTGAAGATGAGTACGTGTGTTTTGATGAACCTGCTTGCGTATCTTGGATTAAAATGGATGTTGACAAAGACAATGATCCGGTAGTTAATTATCAATTTATTGATACAACAAGCAAGGTGTAAGTAAAGGTGATTACTCGTGTCAAGCTCGTAGTAGACTTGCTTGCGATTCATGGAATTACACGGATGAAGATGAAGTCAATCATCCGGTTTGTGATTCTTAACTAGTTAAACATCAAGCAAGGTACACTTTGCAACCAAACACTTTTGCTTTGATTAATTTATCATAGAGTTTTCTAAACTTGAAAATGAGTCTAAAACGTTTATGCAACATGGACCTAAAAACTATCTTCAAGAATGAGTCTTCAAAATCTTTTAAGAATATCTTTGAAAAGGAAATCTTATTAGAAAATTAAATGTCTAGAATTGAGAGTAATGTTGAAATTGATCTAAAATGTAAATTATCTCTAGATTACAAACATGAGATTAAAATGCAAATGAGAAAAGAAAAAAATTATTAGTTAAATTTGATGAAAGCTCAAAATCTCTTGATAGATTGTTGAGGAGTCAAAGGTTATTTAAAGATAAAACCGGATTAGGACTTAACTCAAAAGCACCATCAACTAATAAAACAAAGCAAGTAAAATTGTCAAACCTAGAAGAGAGATTTAGAAATAATTCAATCTCTAGTAGAAACTCATGATAAAAGGATTAGGATTATTATTCTCTATGCTTTTATATGATTATCTAACCTTCTTGGATACATGAGCTATTGAGTTTCAAAGCGTGTCGTCAAACCAAGATTTTACGCGTAATGCCTATCCGCTTGATAGCATCTCTATGCAATTTAAAAGGTACGCATTACTTCAACTTGACTTTGATTGTCTCTTGTTTCTAGCATTATGTGTTCGAATATGAGTTATTTGTAACACTCTAGAGTGTCTACCTGCTATTTGTAAATAACTAAGACTAGATTCTATGCAACAAGGAATTTAGTCTTTAGTACTAGTAGGAGATATAAGGTGTTTTGGTTCTTTAACCATCAAGAGATAAACACAAAAAACTCTTGTGTAAGTCTCACTCAACTCTTGCTTACAAGTGAGCTAACTAAGAATTTCCTAAGTGTTAAAATGTCTAACACTTTTGTGATGCTTGCAAAACGAACCTTTGTTAAACAATTTTCTCAAACACCATACTTTGAGTCTTTAATTGTGTTTTCCTTCAATCACTCATTTATGATAATCTCACATAAAACACACAAGGTGAAATAAATCACATTAGCATATATTAGGATGTGTGAATGAAAATGAGTTTTCAACATCTAGGATTTACACATTAAATGTGACACATAGTCTCATGATGTCGTACCTCTTGGACTTTTTCTAAACAAATAGAGTTCATAGTGTCTTAAGTAAGAAAACCCAAAGAGTCGAGGAGTCGTCGAATATAACATTTAACGAGTGATCTCTTCCTTCTAAGATATTATCTTTGGTAGATGATAACTTAGTCGAAAGTACAATGATGGCAAGACAAGTATAAGGATAAAGGTACAAAATAACATCATCTCACCTTGAGTCAAACATTAAATCAAGTAAAATTGACATATGTTATAAAACTTGAGTTATAGATCATAGTTGTGTCTAAACAAATTCAACAAAAACAGTTTTTGGAATTTAGAGTAAAACAACTAGTGAAACAAAATAGATTTTTCAAAAGTAATCAAGTGATTATAGTGTCAATATTTGAAAGACTTTTTGATAATAAAAGCAAGCCCCAAAAGCAAGGGATTTCAACTTAAAGACATTCCTAGTTACTCTCTCGTTTTCAATAGTTAAGTTATTGATGACTTGCCAAGAATGAGATTAGCAAATCCGTAGGTAAAACTAAACGTAGAGAAATGTTCGGAAGACTACTTGTTATCATAACAATTAGATCCAACACTATGTTTAGCTTTTGTCTATGTGCTCGTGTTAAAGAAGATCCTCGAAAAACTCTTTAGTTGAGCTTGTTTGGATACATCATAAGGTACTACACAACTAGGATTATGGTATCCCAAAAGAACGGGAACATAAACCATAGTACATGCAATATGGAATTATGACGGTAATAAGTTGGTAAGAAAAGCACAAGTGGTACTTGCACTTTTATACTTACTTACCCAATGAGTCTCCAAAACACGTAAGGTTCTCAAATTAGTTTTGGATGGAGAAGCACATCAACAAGCTCCACTTGAGTAAGCTAACTCATATCGACAACGGAATTCATCTCATAAACATTGTTATCTCTTCAACAAAGGAAGCATCGACTTAGGCGACAATTCATTTCATTATGTTCTTAATAGACACATTGTGATCTCTCATCATCACCTTGATAAGATTGTTCATTGAGGAACATCTTAACTAAGAAAGTGTTCCACGTTAAATATTCCATCAACGTGTTCACAAAATTTCTTATATGAGAAGCATTCATAATTCCTAGGCTTAGCCAAAGACTCATAAGACTTAAAACTTTAGTTTTGAACATTAGGATAAAACCACAAAAATCAAAACAAATTCTTTTGAGTTTTTCCCTGCAGATCCCACGGCACCCTCAGACCATACAGGCGGAACCCATTTTTTGGTTCCGCCTGGTCCGCCAAAATCTCAGATTGTTTTATTTTTAATTTCAAAGCCAAACATCCTCTTAACTTAATCATCCACTTTCAAACAGCCATCACCCTCTCAAAAACACATATCCTCACGAATTTTTGGATTTGTAATCCAATCTCTTCAATTCCAACTAACTTTGTAAGTATTCTAATCACAATTGCATTTTTAATTCAATCATAACATTCTTGCTTACAATCATTAACTAGAATCTTAGGGTTTTTGCATAAAACTTCTTGATTCATGAAAAACTTGGTGGCTAGTCAATTATGTATTTCATTAGTTAAGAATTGTATCTTTTTGATTTGTCAAACACACCAAGTGCATTGTCTTTCAAAAATCACATCCAAGACTAGTACATGATTCATCACCACATTGTTAAAACAAATGAAAAACATCATTTAAACATCACTTGCATACTATCTCTTGAATGCTAAAGGGGATACATAACTAATATGTATTTTCGGGTACATTCAATCGTAGACACATTCAATTAGGAAAGTGTTGGTTATCTTTTGTTTTTAAGACAAACTTTGCATAACAAAACAATTTAGGAATCAAAATGAGTCAAGATAACCAAGTCTTCACATTGTTTTGCATATAGGAACACATTAGAACATCTACATTGTTAAAAGTCATTAACATATAACTTTATGTTTTCTAGGAATCAACATGCCTCCCGCAAACAAATCCGATCACAAGGAAACCCTTAAGTACATGCCCAAACACCATATGACCAAAGGTCTCAACCCAATTCAAGTAGAAACCTTTAAGGCATTAGAAAAACGCTATGTTCACGAAGGTAGAACCATTGATCCATCCTTTCTAGAAGGAACATCTATTCGCCAAAACTTTGCCGCAATTAACTTTGATTGTCTCCTTGATATAGATGAGCCAATTTGTCCTAGGTTCATCTTGGAATTTTATGCAACCGTAAACCTTTCCACAAGTGTTGGTGGTAAGATATCATTAAACTTCACAACCAATCAAATACCACATGACATAGATTTAAAAGACTTAGCTATCATTCTTGGTGTACCTAATGAGGGAACTTGCCTCTACACGGATAAGTGGCCCATTTCAAGTCTTGATTCTATTGATCGTTTTTATCCATACGATACACCTCTTGCTAGTAAGGAAACTATTAAGGAACACCTCTTTGTTAGAACCTCTACCACTAGGGTGAATCGTTCGGGGAATATTGTAGATAAGGATCCTTTTGGTATGGAGCTCAATGAGCTTAAACCACAATTTAAGAAGTGGGAAGAAATTCTTAAGGCTAACGTCATAAGTATCATAGGAAATAGAGTCACATCAACACATGCCTATGCTACATGCTATATAGCATTTCCACCTGTCAACCCTTCAACTTAGCCTACTACCTAGCGAAAATAATGGCCGACATACCCTTAGTTGGAACAACCGCTCTTCCCTATGGAATGCTTCTTACCCGCTTCTTTAGAGCAATCTCACCCATTTCTCCTAACGAAAATGGAATACGCCTTGACTACTCTCTCGTTCCTCACATCTTCGTTCCTTTAAGTGATAAACGAGTTTTCAAAAATAAGGGCAAACATACTCGATCACCTACACCATCATCATCATCATCCGGCATGAGCGAGGATGATAAACTTCCCAACTCTAAGTTACCCCCTTTAGGATACCTTCAAGCTCTCCCCATCATTGACAATGCTTCCGAAGAGTTCAAGCAAACCAAAGGAACATTCAAGTGCTTTGGAAGGTACCTAAACAAGCTCAACAAGAAGATAGACCGGTTGTGAGAAGATTAAGGAGTGTTTGGCTTATGAATACTTTAGAATCGTCTTTGTGTTAAAACTACGTGAATTATTTGTTTTTCACTTTCATGGTTTATTACGTTTGTTGGATTACGTTTGTATGAACTATTATGCACAATGACAATATTTGAGATGTTTGTCAATTTTTATGCTTATGGTTAATTTCACTAAGTTTAGTGAAAATCGCTAGCCCCCGGTCAAAGTCATATGATTTGAGTGTTTACATGTTTAATTTTTACTTTTCCTAACCAGATATGCATTACATTTTTTATTTTAAGAGTTTTCGAAAATTTTAAAAATCGTCTCGCGAGTCAAAAACGCGGACTGCCTAATTTTTGTGCTCTGGCGGTACCCAAAATTGGGTTCTGATACGTGGGAATCGCACCAGGCTTTACCTCTCAAGGGATCTTGAGAAGCTTACAACCCCCACCAGGCAGTGTACCTGATTTTTGTAGTATAGTATAGTGACAAGTACCGGAGGATTGATCGTTCAGCTAGGAATAGTGTTGCTAGGATTAGAAAACCTAAATACTAGTTCTAAAGATGATGGATGATTATTTTTGTATTTTTATATTTTTTAGCAAGCAAGTAAAAATCTCGGGTTTGAAGGATTTGGGCAGAATTAGTTGCTAGTCAACTAACCCAATACTAAAGATGCAATCAAAATAAAATACTAGAAGTGAAAATAAACTAAATTAACTAAGTTTGTGAGCAATAAGTGGAGAAGTTGTGTTTACTTTGATTTCACTACTCCCTAGATATCTTTTACACGTTAATTACTTGTTATAGTTGCGTGGATGACGGATTGTATTCCTTAATACCATTCATGGGGTGGCGCACTTAATTCCCCAATCCTATGAGTGCCTACTTCACTCCTATGTCGAGCCAGCTAAGAAGCTCCTAACATGGGATCATTAGATTTTACTCATGCATTAAATACAACCAATAAAACCTAGTGCGCGTCAGTTCATGTTTCCTAAGACGTTCAAGCATGTTACCATATGGAGATCTGCCAGTTTTCTTAAGCCTAACATCGAAATCATTCATCCAATACAACTATAAACAAGTAATCAACACATAATTAACATTTAGGTTTCATTAGATCTAAGCAAACACAAGATAGATCTAGCCTAGCATGATGGAATTAAGACAAGAACAAGATATAGACAACCAACACATAGACATATTGATTGAATTAAAAGAACACTTATCTCAATTACACATGAAAGGGTTCAAGGGCTGAGAACCCTTGCAAAACCTGTAAAATTCGTACTAAGTTCGGCCTTAGGGTTTCTCCAAAACTTCTCTTCTTTTTTTTATTGTGTAAAAATTAGAAAACTATATATAGGAAATAGGGTCTGACGGCGTCAAGACAAAATCGGTGACGCCGTCATCTCGCCGCCAAAATACTTCTCGGATTACCTTGATCTACTTTTGACGCCGTCATGTGTTATGTGTTTCCAGGCCGTCATGCATTTTACTCTTGACGCCCTACTTCGTGACGCCTTCAATTCTGTACTGGGTCGTCATGGAAATTACTCTTGACGCCGTTAGAAATTCCTTCTTGACGCTGTCACCTACTGTTCCCAGCAAGGAAAATTAAGACTTTGGCGTTTTCTTCACTTTTATGCTCCAAAAACGTCTGAATTGCTTCCTTTTCCAGATTTCTCTCCCAAAGTACCTAAAATCACAAAAGAAACGATTTAGGGCAATATTTGATCAAATAAATTCAATCCCGGGCTCAAATGACCCCCTAAAAGTCGTTCATTTTTCGCCTCATCATATACCCTTACACTTGAGATTTGCTTGTCTTCAAGAAAATACGCTTTATTCTACTCAAAATACAAGTTAGGGGTCATTTAACACTAATATAAAAGTAATTACAACAAATAATCATTCCACTAAAGACCAAAGACAAGCACGGAGGTCATACACTAGCACCTCACAAATAGTGTTTAGATACTCACATCTCTCGGGTGTAATAAAGTATAAATTACAATATGGAAATGGAAGATATCTCTCACTACCTGTCATTGCAAAATAGATTACCATAGGCTTGGGAAAGGATCAAACCTCCACCACATGGCGTAAGCACCTAGGATAAACTATCAAAGAGGTCTTTTAAAGGGTTGTAACGTTAGCTGTAGGGATATGAAATACACGGTTTTGTTGGATAAAGGAAGTTATACTGGTGGCGAGTTAACACTTTTGGTTAATTACATGTACAATGTGGCGTTGCTAAGCCAAGACTAGACTCGACTTAAGCTAATAAATGAAAAATAACAAAAACATAAAATGAACATAGAATAAAAAGGGATGGTAGTCCGTATGTTTTTCTCTTTTCTCTTTTTCTATTTTTTTTTCTTGATTTTTTCCTTTTTTTTTTTTTTTTTTTTTTTTTTTTTTGCATACACTCTTACCCTACCATCCAAAATAATACATCATATGGAATGAATGTTCCCCTTACACTTGAATTTTTACATACTTTACAATAAACTAATCTAATGACTCGAATTAAGAAAATCAAAACACTTGGAGCACTTTTAAGATTAACGTACATATGGGGGTAATAAATGATGTTCTTCCCATTACTCCATAAAATAAGTACTTTACCCATGAGTCCCAATCGTCCCAAAACAATATGTACAAGGATATGACTCGACTTAGCAACTATGTAATCAATTAGAAAGTTAACTTAGGGTTTAAACAAATAACAATACTGCACTAAAAATGAGCGCATACACAGAAGGCTAAGGCGATTTGGTTGTACATTTAAGTGGGGTGTAACAAATTCTTTCTTTAAGTAAAATGCTTAAAGTTAGAAACAAAAAGATTGGCTCGGAGGGGTGTACCAGGGGTGTACTAAAAATGAGTACAACGCTAAGGGTGTGGGAAAAATTAGTTGACTTAACTAGCCAAGTAATATGACTTAAATGGTCAAGTAATCATGATACGGGTTTAACACAAGGGTGATCCTAATGCCTCTTATCATGTAGTAAATCCTACTACACGAATGTAGTCTCACTAGCGGTCTTGGGATGCATCACTAACGCAAGTTCTAAAATCTAAATGCTACCGGTACACTCATAAGCACTAATAATAAATGCTTTTCCTATCAAAGCTAAAGGCGAACCTCACATATTTGGGTGGAAAATTTTTCTGAATGGTACGGTTATGTGCTAGTCATACAATCTCCTATCCATGAGACGCTTGCTATGGCTAAAGTTTCACTCCTAAATGTTGTAAAAAAATTTAAATTTGGCGCTAAAATTGCACTAACAAGTATTTCTCATAGTTTTATTACACATCTACCATTAAACAAACAAACTCAAGCGAAAGTGTATCTGTAAGGTATCATCATTTTACCCTCCCCTTACACTTAAGATGAACATTGTCCCCAATGTTCAAGTAAAGAATGTAAAAGTGAAAAAGTAAAACGAATGAAATCAAATACTCCCCTGATTCGCTCGGTATGAATAATAAGGTGTCCAGGTTAAATCTTCCTCATATGTTGAGCCGGCTAAGAAGCTCCTAACATGGGATCATTAGATTTTACTCATGCATTAAATAAAACCAATAAACAAGTAATCAAGCATGTTACCATATGGAGATCTGTCAATTTTCTTAAGCCTAACATCGAAATCATTCATCCAATACAACAATAAACAAGTAATCAACACATAATTAACATATAGGTTTCATTAGATATAAGCAAACACAAGATAGATCTAGCCTAGCATGATGGAATTAAGACAAGAATAAGATATAGACAACCAACACATAGACATAGGGGTGAGCGCGGTTCCGGAACCGCACGGAACCGACCCGGAACCGAAAGAACCGAGAACCGAAAAACTCATATTTTAGGAACCGAGAACCGGACCGAAGAACATGTTTCGGTTCCGGTTCGGTTCTCGGGTTCGGTTCGGGTATTTCGGTTCTACCCGATTAGAACCGCAAATTTTGAAAAATCCGCCCAAAATTCAATATTCTATATATGTTTGCACTAATTTAAGATCGTTTTTAACATCAACGTTTGACACTTAGAAAAACAACTACAAGAATGTGTAAAACTTTTGTTCGGAACTTCTGAGTGCATGATGCTTCGTGAACCGAAAAGTGTTTACATAATCATGTATAGTAAGGTGAGAATAGATTGGAAATGGTAGAAAGTATTTTGTAAGCTATATTGGGTGGCAAAAGTCGCACGAATCATATTTTGGCATGTTTTGTTTTTCAAAATGATTTTGAGCCCATCTTTATAAAATCACCATTGTTCCACTAAATTTTTTTGCGCATGAAATGAATAAGGGCATAGTCATACCATTGATGTGAGTGTGAAACCTCCATTATTTATGCTTTGGTAACTCTATTTCGGCATGTTATTAAAGATGAAAACTCTATTATATGCTATGCCTCTGTTTTGTGCAAATAAAATAATATGGTTCAATGGTTGTGACATTACTGACATATAATAAGTCAAAGAATTACTTGTTCAAATAACATAATATAGTTGTGACATTACTGACATATATCTAGGAGTCAAGGAATCACTTGTTAAGATGTCATTCGTACTGAATAGTGAATATAACATACAACATACTAACACATTGTTGTCTTCGTAATAGGTGGCATCATTCAAGAAGCTAAAGTTTGACACTGTCGATTAATACATGCATTAAATGTTCCAATATCATCAGATTAATACATGCATTAACTTACGATATGATGTATTCATTTATATTTGAAAAGTAGTGCGGTTCTTCGGATTTGGAACCGATACCTGCGGTTCCGGACCGAACCGAACCGAGAACCGAAATTTAAAATATATAAGAACCGAGAACCGAACCGCGGTTCTAAAATGCGGTTCGGGTTGGGTCGGTTCCGGTTCGGTTCTCGGTTCCGGGTCGGTTCTCGGTCTATTTGCTCACCCCTACATAGACATATTGATTGAATTAAAAGAACACTTATCTCAATTACACATGAAAGGGTTCAAGGGCTGAGAACCCTTGAAAAACCTGTAAAATTCGTACTAAGTTCGGCCTTAGGGTTTCTCCAAAACTTCTCTTTTTTTATTGTGTAAAAATTAGAAAACTATATAGGAAATAGGGTCTGACGGCGTCAAGAAAAAATCAGTGACCCCGTCATCTCGCCGCCAAAATACTTCTCGGACTACCTTGATCTACTTTTGACGTCGTCATGTGTTATGTGTTTTCAGGCCGTCATGCATTTTACTCTTGACGCCCTACTTCGTGACGCCTTCAATTCTGTACTGGGTCGTCATGGAAATTACTCTTGACGCCGTCAGAAATTCCTTCTTGTTGCCGTCACCTACTGTTCCCAGCAAGGAAAATTAAGACTTTGGCGTTTTCTTCACTTTTATGCTCCAAAAACGTCCGAATTGCTTCCTTTTCCAGATTTCTCTCCCAAAGTACCTAAAATCACAAAAGGAACGATTTAGGGCAATATTTGATCAAATAAATTCAATTACGGGCTTAAATGACCCCCTAAAACTGGTTCATTTTTCGCCTCATCAGGTTCCGCCAGTGTATTTTCTGGGAATTCCAGAAATGGACCAACGGACCAGGCGGTACCCCCAAATGGGTTCCGCCAGTGTATTCTGAGGGTTCCGCCAGACACCTGCAGAAAATTTTCCATTTTTTTTAGGTCCAATACTTGTAAAGTGTCAAACGGTCAAACCTTTATCCTAAGTGAGAAACATCTTCCATTAACTCCAATAACCATATTAGAACAACTTTCACTCACTAAAACAATTAGGAAGCCACTTCCCTCCAAAAATTCAAATTCAAACATAACCAACCCAAGGAACCCTTTTAAAGGATCCTTCAAAACCATTGAAACATTTTCAACCAAATCACATCACATGATCACAAAGCATTGAGTGCATATGTTGGTCTTTCACTCCACCTTATTTTATTGGAATGACATGCATTGATTTGACATATTCATGAAAATTTTGTAAATCATTTGAAACCTCAAACATTGAATGGTAGAACATTAAATCCAAACACCCTATTCAACATCTTCTTCATCCTATAAATTTGAAAGTTTTGCAACAATTCAAATCACACCATCACCATTAAAACTTCTTCTCTCAAAAACATCAAAACCACACCTTTGAAAATGACCAAATCCAACACATCATCCGAGTCATCAAAATCCTTCTAAAAAACCACGAGGATTAGTGTTAAACCGTGTTGCTTCAACAAAACCGTCAAGTCAAGCTCATCTTCTTCAAGTGATGCTTCGCTTAACATTTCTTTACCTATCCAAGATTTCCTAAACCTCACTACCTCAACACAATCCCCAACACATTGTAATACCAATGTAATTACCTTTCAAGAATTGCTTAATCCTGATACTCCAACACCCTCTCCAACACATTGCTACACAAACATGGCCACCATTCCTCCAACAACTAGCTCAACCATCAAAAACTCCATCACCTCAATCACCAACACCTACACCAATGGAACTTTTCCATACACCTCCAACATCACCACTACCCTATTTGGAAACATTAGAAGACCTATCACCCAAATCATCAAGTCAACCATCCTTGTCACTCTTTGACACCATTGCTCAAATGGAAACCCAACAACAACCTAGTGAGCAACTAGATGATGAACCCGATCAACCATCATTAGTAGAACGGTTGGCTTACCGTTATGCTAGACCATCCATTTTTCCAAATGATCAAGGTCATACCCACTCACAATCATTTGTGTTTCACCCAATTTACAAAGACCTTCATGGCAATTCTTCCGGCGAACCAAGCTTCCGCCATTTTGTTCAAAACCAACAACCACCACCACAACAACCACCATCACCACAAGAACCTTCCCGACATTTTGAATCTCTACTTTCTTCTTATAAGAAAATAGAAGCATCCATATGGGAAAAACCTCCAAACCTTCATAATGAGATTGACACTCATTTAAACCACCTTCATGCCTTCAAACGTATGGTTGACTCTCAAATCAACCATATCATGGTTTTACAAACAACACTTCAATCAACAAATGAAGGAAGCAAAAACACTACTCAACCATCCACCTTTGCTCCTTTAAGTTCAAACCATCCACCACCAACATATCAAACCACTCTTCCACCAAACTTTCCCCGCCATGATTGGAATCATTGCGAAAGAACCGCTCACATTAGTGAAGGGTGCCGAAGGGAAATTCGTGAGCTATCCGAAGAAATGAGGTTTATACTAAACCACATTTTGGATTTTCTACAATCCTCGTCTCACACACCTCAACCTTAGAGTCTCCAAAATGAAACAAAACCGTTTCTTTTGGAAAATGTTTCCCATTTAAACCAACAAACCAAAACCGTGTCATCCTTTTAACATTCAAAATAAAGCCCGCTACAACCACAACCCACATTTTCATCCTCAAACAACCTTAGCCTTATTTTTGGAAAATGTTTCTCACTAAGGAAACTGATGATTTCCTTGTAGCTTTTTATGGTCTTAGTTTATTTGTAGTTTTCCTTTATTTTTAGAAGAAGGATGGTGTAATCCAAATTTCTTGTCTTTGACTTTTTAAGAGTCAAAATTTTACACGAAATGAATTTCATTACACTACAAGGTTTTCATTGTTTGTTGACCATTTAGGTATAATTAGTGAAATATACATTGCTATGGTACCATACATATATCTTGTGTTGTTGAAACTAACCTTTCTTTTTGTAGGATCATTTTCCATATTTTCCTTCCTTGAAACTCCATTTAGGGGAGTAATATTCAAGGGGGAGCATGTGTGTTGTACTATTTCACTTCACAACACTTAGTTGTGTTTTAAACATGAAATGCTTTCATGACTTGTCTTGTGCGACAACTAACCTTTTTCTTGTAGGTTCAAAATCCATGTCTCCTCTCTTGGCACTCCATTTAGGGGGAGTATCGTCCAAGGGGGAGCAAGTGCTTACTTCCGCTTCACTACTCTTTTTTTTGTTTCGACAAAAAGGGGGAGAATTTTAGATATAAACTTGTTTCAAATTTTTTTTTTGTATGTCACATCATCTTAGTAAAAACAAGTTTTTATACCTAACTTTATAAGACTTAACACAAAAACTAGTGACTTACTTATAAATAAAGTTTATGTTTTGTAAGAGTAATGAGATGTGACCTTGTTTGGTTTGGGAGATTTATTGCAAAAACCAACTGCAGCCCTGGCGGTACCCTGGGGATACACGGGCGGAACCCTCCTGAGGGGTCCGCCGTATCCGCCAGACCTGCAGAATGGTTTGCTATAAATACCAAACCATTTGTTAGTTTTGAGTCACCCCTTTAGGACATATTTTCACATACTCTCTCAACTAACTCAGTAACCTTTTGATTTGTGTGATTTTCTTATGTAGCAAGGGACTTCACAAGATCATTCAAGAAGTTACAAGCTTCAACTCTAAAGTTGCAAGTCTTGGTAGCTTGGTCATGTATAAGATTTGGTAGTTTATACTTCATGTGTGTCATGTATATAGAAGTAAGTGGTTAGTATTTTAGGCCTCAAAATACGTAGTGTGTTGGGAGTTGTTGTACCCTTGTAAAAGAACTAACGGGAGTGGTTGTACCCTTGGTAAAGAACTCGACATCTAGCTTAGTGTCGGTAAAAGTGTAAGCGACGATGGGAGTGGTTGTACCCGTGTAAAAGAACTCGACATCTAGCTTAGTGTCGGTAAAAGTGTAAGCGACGTTGTAAAGGTTTTCTCCGCCGGTGAAAGGAGCTTGTTGATTAGTGCTTATAACTCTCGAGTTGGAAACTCGGGGCGTGGATGTAGGGCAAGGAAAAAGAGTCCTTGTAGCCGAACCACGATGAACAATCGTGTTGTGGTTTGATCGTTTCTTTCTTTATCTTTGCTTATTACATGTTGTTCTTTAGTTAAAATAGCTAGTTACATATAAAGCTTTTCAAAGAACTAAACAAGTAAAGATGTGTTTATATCTTCAAACAAAAGTAAAGCTCTTCAAAGAACTAAACAAGTAAAGTTAGAATTATTAATCACATGAAAAGATTTTCAAAGAATCAAACATATAACATTGTGTTTATATCTTTAAGCAATCGTAAAAGTATTTAAAAGATATTCAAGTTAAAAAGGAATTAAAAACCGGTAAACTATTCAACCCTCCTTCCAGTTTTCCACATTTTGGTATCCCGACGACATGTCGACGACAACAATTTTTTTTTTAAACTTTTGAGATATAAATGTGCTCTCTTCTAATGTAGCCCGAGCCCGGGACCGCAGCCCGAGACTGTAGCCGAAGGTCACAGCCCATGCCCGAGAACACAACCGAGAGCCCGAGACCACAGCCGGAGGTATGTTGGACTTTGGTAGTAGTTGTAGTTTTCTAGCCGAGACAGTATGTTGGACTTTGGTAGTAATTGTAGTTTTTCAGCCGTATTAGTTTAGTTAGTAGTTGTAGATATTGCGTTTGGTTAGTTGTTTGGTTCCGTTTAGTTAATTAGGATCCCTTTGCACACTAGGATTCATTTTAAAAATGTGAAGTTAGTATTGGTTAAATGTTAGTTTGCGTTTGGTTAGTATATATGGTATACTAGTTTTAATATACTGGTTAATTGTAAGGTGATTGATGCTAAACAATCAACTAAAGTCAACCACAGATGTGGTCAATATGGTCAAACAGCTTAGAGTCAATCTCTGTGGAAGTATAGGGGTTTCCCCGGGTCGTTATGTCCAGACGAGGTGTGATAGTAATCAAACGGGTTTGTGATCGGGTGAATTTGGACAGAAAGGGGTTGTGAATGATTATACTACTGATTTACACAAGGAAATAGCTTAAATAAGCTATATTAACAAGATTGTAAAAGTGGAAAAACCCAGAACGTTTAAAACCTAAAACGCGTACGTTCAATTTAAAGTTACGTGAACGTACAAAATAAAAAGTGAAAACTGAAATCTGAAAACCCTCAGGGGGTGAAAATGACTTTTTTACAAACCTAAGGATGAAAGAAAATTTTTAGAAAAAGAAAATGATTTTTTACACTAATTACTTATTTAATATTAATTAAATACTATTTAATACTAATTATTAATATTTAAATAACTTAAATACAATATATTATTATTTTAATACTAGAAAAGTGAAAATTAAATTTGTAAAATTATAAAATAACTAAAAACAAATTTTAAAATTAAAAATATGTCTTTTTGTCTTTTTGTGGGTTTTATATTAATTAATTTCTAATTTAGTAGTAATTACTTAATTAAAATAATTAAAATTATTAAAGATACTAAGGTGACTTAGATAATTAGGAAAAAATTTATAAAACTAATTAACCATCACAGGAATCCTAAAAAATTATAAAAAGTTTGTTTTATATGTTTTTGGACTATTTTAGTATTTTACTAATTATTATCCTAATTATTAATTAATTACCAATTAAACTAATTAAATTCTAAAAATTAGAATATAAACAGTAAAAATTATAAGAAAATTCCTAAAATTATTTTATAACTTATAAAAGCTAGAAAAAATATAAAAACTAGGTATTACTTTATAAAAACTAATTATGCTATTTAATACTTGAATATTAATTAATAATTAATAAAACTAATATTAAATCTAATAAATACCAAATGAAAATATAAAAATTTGGAAAAATTACTGAAAATACTTTAAGGTAAAAGAAAATTAAGAAAAATATAAAAATGCAAGTTACTTAATAAAAATCTAAAA
Source organism: Artemisia argyi (assembly GCA_030686995.1). Lineage (NCBI taxonomy): Eukaryota > Viridiplantae > Streptophyta > Magnoliopsida > Asterales > Asteraceae > Artemisia > Artemisia argyi. Next base: position 141,835,870 of record CM060696.1, on the reverse strand, counting down.
AGAAAAATTAAAAAGATAAATAATATTAAATAGAAACTATCACTTATTTTAAAACTTGATTTTTTTGGATTTTCTTTTGGAAATCTATTTTAAACTTAAAAACAAAGGACTTTTGTGAAAACAAGTTATGTAGAAAAGAGAAATAAGCTGTGCACAAGCCTTTAAGCCCAACAGTTGGCATATTGGCTTAAAAGTGAGGAATGAAGCTCAAAATAAGCTATCACTGAACACAAGCTAGAAAATAAAGTGCAAACAACTTGAAAATACTGTAAATGAGCTAAAACAACAAAAAGATTCACTGAATAAGCTCAAATAAGCTAATTAGCAAATCCAATTACCACTAACAATAAGCAGACCTGTGGGACAAGTTGCAGGCTTGAATAAGCTAAGGGCATAAGCTCTATAGCACAAAAGAAGCCTGGAACCAATGAGCCAGCTTGTTGAGCTACTCAAAAAGTCCAAGGATCCACAGTGGGGCCCACAGAGAAGCTCTACAAAAGCTTGTGGACATGGCTTATACACACTGAGCACTCAGTATTACTAATGAAATGGGACAAGATAGAAAAGCAAAATAAGCAATCTAAATAAGCATCAAAATGAAAAGTAAGAATTATCATAAAGAGCTGGCTAGGAGAGATTAAAAATAAGCCAAGGCTCATCTATTGAGGCCCACTAATAAGCCCTAGGGGAGGGCTTAAACTTGGGTGAGTGAGACTGAGCGGTGGTGCAGGGGAGATGCCTTCCCCTGCAGGTCTGTTTGGGCAAGTCTGGGACCCACACAAAAAATCACAAAAATAAGGTAACAATGGGACTTTGAAGTTTAGCTGTGTTATTTTACACCCAAGAATTTTTAGAGCCTAAGACTTAACACAAAATTCTACAAAATTCTTGCAATTTTTGAGATTTCTAAGAATGGTGACTTTTGACTTTTTGCTCAAACTTGTAGTTTTGACTTGTGTGAAGTTTGGTTGATCCTAAATGACTAAATAAGATGTAATAAGTTGAAATAAAGCTAAATTAAGTTACAAATACAACTTATGGACTAATATGGAGGTTTGTGGGTTTAAAAGTCCATACAGTTAACTCTTATGAAGATCTTTTGTTGATTTTGACTTTTTATTTAATGACCCATAGTTTTTATGTTCTAACTAACCTACCATAACTTATTCTAATCTATCTTGACCACTAGCAGCCAATGAAACTTACTAGATTCAGTGAAGATCCCTAAACCAAACACTCCCTTATATGACTGTCTAGGATCAAATTCAAGGTTAATGAGCCAATTACTAGAAGAAATTGAAATGTAAGCTTAACCTAACACTATATAAGCATAAACAAACAGGATTCAACAACAAATAACAATTTTAACTAAGAATTACAAAATGCGAGCAAGTATGATAAAGTAAATGAAATGTGGCTTACAACGATCCTTTGTGCTCAAAAAAAATCAGAACATATACCTTTATCCTACTGTCTCCCTGAGACTTCTAAACCAGCTTCCCAAAACTTCTTTCTTCTTCTTTCTTGGATTTTCATTTTTCAACTATTTTTGAGTGATTTTTGAATATTTTTGAGATTGTGAATTAAACTGGTTAAAGAACTTTGTGATCTTTTAAAAACTTATAAGTAAGCTTGAAGAAACTTAATGAAACAGATTTTAACAATATTTAACACGAGTTAAGCAAAATTATCAATTTCACTTTAATTTTGCCAAATCCAAATTCTATGCATTAAACTTGAAATCAAAGTAAATTAAGGTTCACATTACATTAGAAGAACTGATTACATGTTTCTAGAACTAAGAGAAGCAACTGAAAATGAAATTTAAAAAAAAAAACGATTAAGCTACACTAAACTACACTATTCTAGGCTAACTAACTCCTTCTTCTTCTCATTTTCTTGACTTTTATAGACTGAGGAATGGTCCTGAGAATATCCCACTTCAATTGCGGACCTTTGGATTTCTAAAATCAATCTTAGCCGTTTAATTGGGTTTTGGCGGGAAATTTGGATAAGGCAGGTTAAGTGGGTTAGGTTGGCAGGTAAGATAATTAATGTTGGGGGTTGGTATGGTTGGTGAAAGGTTTTAATGAGGTTGCTTGTGTTGTTGAAAATATGAGAGGAGGGGGGAGACAGGTTTTCAGAAAACCTGGGGAAGAAGGTGATGGAGTTGGGATTGACCAAGTTTGACCGGGGGTGGTTTATTTTAAAAATGGGATAGGTCATGGTTTGTGTGGGCTTGGGATGGATCAGGAATATGGATTGGATTTGGGTGGATTTAGTTTGTAATAAGAAAGGCTTAGGGTCCATTTGGTATGCTAAGTATCACAAGGACCATATTTGCCATTTTCTGAAAATTAAGGACCATACCTGCCACCTTTCCAAAGTTATTTCCAAGGACCATTGTTGCCAAACCCCAATAATACAAGGACCACAAATAAAATTTTCCATTTTAAAAGCACCCAAGGACCATTTTTGTAAATTTCAAAAGTTGAGGGACTTTTTTTGTCAATTGCCCAAACTTATGATCCAAGGGTATTTCTTGCCAAGTTTCATTTACCAAAGGACCGTGAATGTTAATTTCCAAAATTTGAAGTCCCAGGGACTGTTTTTGCCAATTGTGAAACTCTAGCGACTAAATTGTAAATTTCTCAAAACTTTTGAAATTTTTCACCAAAGGACTAAATATGACAACTTATGATTTCAAAAGGACCTTTGGTGGCTTTTTATTTAAAATAAGTGCTCAGGGACTATTTTTGCCAATTTTTGAAAGTTGAGGGACTGAAACTGCCAATTATGCAAACTTTGTACGTTTTTCATCTGTTTTTACTCATTTTGCATCTGAAACATATAAAACACAATTTTGGAATATTTTCAGTATTTTGATGCATTTCTGAGTGTTTTTGTATGTTTTGCAGTTCAGATTTGACCAAAAATGATGAGTGTTTGAGCACTCATCATAAGGTTTTGAAAAATATTATGGCTTATGTTTTGCGTTAGAATTTTTGCGGATTGATTATGTTTCGGCTTATATAACGGGCTTATGGCTTGTTTGGTTTTCGGCTTATGTTTCACAAGATTAATTTTTATGTCTTATTTTGAAACTTTTTAACTTACATAGTTTCAAAATAAATCACAAAAAATTAGCTTATGAAACATAAGCCGAAAACCAAATAAGCCATAAGCCTGTTATATAAGCCTGTAGATATATTGTTTGGTTTCCGGCTTATGTTTCATAATAGTTTCAAAAATAAGTCACAAAAATAAGTTTCAAAATAACAAAATAGTGTTTACATAAACTTATATAAACAAAATAGTTTCAAAAATACGCCACAAAAATAAGTTTGACATGATAAACTTATATAAACAAAATTGTTTCAAAAATAAGTCACAAAAAATAAGCTTATGAAACATAAGCCGAAAACCAAACAATTGTTTATATTCTAATTGTTTAACTTAAAATATATGCTATTGTTAGACTTTTGTGAATGTTTTAGGATTTTAGTGATTAATTTCGGAAAGTCCCCCGTCTGAAGTTAATCAGCATATAGAAAACCCGTCCGAAATTAATTTATTAGAAATTAATTTCGGAAAGTCCCCTTTTTGGGACTGCTTTTTGAATGTTTTGTCTCATTTAAGATATGAATGGGTATAATTGATTTACTATTTGAGATGATTTCGACAGTGTTCCTCCTTCACTCTTACGAATATGTATTTAATGCACATATTTTGCGAGTTGAGAGGAAATGCTGCCGAAATTTTCTCAGATAGTAAATCATTTATACGCATTCATATATGAGATGAATCATTCAAAGAGTGGGTTAGGATTGCTTTCCATAGTTGCACTAAGTGAACAAAACAACTCGTAATAATTCCATGGTTATATGTGTTTATGTGTCGAATATTTTGAATGTGTAATAACTAAGAGTTGAACAAAACAATATGCAGTTATGATACTTGATAAGAGTTGGACCCGTTTAGACAGTCGTGTTTCAAAAGAGTTTTTTGATGGTCTTGCCGCATTCATTGAACATTGCAAGCCGTTATTGAATAGTTACGGAAACATAAAATGTCCATGTCGTCTTTGTTGTAATGTTCCATGGGTATCTCTCGACATACTTAAAAGCCACATAAGCCAAAATGGGTGGGACCCAACTTATACACAATGGCGTGAACACGGTGAACCGGATCCTCTTCCTATAGAAGATAACACAACACAATGTGAGATGAGTGACATGCGTGCGTGCCTTAATGATATTCTTGATATTCCTCTAAATAATGAACAAAATGAGCCAACTCCTCCAAATATTGGCGAGACAAGTAACGAGCCGGCTCCAGCAACAACACCTCCTGTACATAACGAGTATGAAGAGTTACTTGCCAGTTCCACCCAGCCTCTTTACCCGGGTTGTGACTTTATGACAACCTTGGATTTTATGTCAAAGTTTACGCATCTCAAGGTCAGCGGTAAATGGAGTGATACTTCATTTAACAATACGCTAAAATTTCTCCTTGAGGTATTTCCTCCCAGGTTAGGTTACAATCTCCCACCATCATACTCTTCTATAAAAAAAACATTTAAAAAGATCGGGTTAGGGTATGTGTCGATACATGCTTGTGAAAATGATTGCTTTTTATATCGGGGGATTGGTGCCGAAGATTTGGAGTATTGCCCGGTCTATAAAACGAGTAGATGGAAAGACAAGAACACAACGGGGAATAAAGTTCCTAACAAGGTGTTGCGTTACTTTCCTATCATTCCTAGACTACAACGTTTGTACAAGTCTATTCACACCGCAAAACATATGACTTGGCATGCTACTGGAAAGTCTAAGGTAAACGGTATGATGCAACACCCGGTTGATGGTGACGCATGGCAGAAGTTTGACAGCGGTAAATATTCGGCTTTTGCTAACGAACCGAGAAACGTTCAATTAGGGTTGGCTGCTGATAGTTCCAATCCGTTCGGCAACCTTAGTCAGACTTACAGTATGTGGCCAGTTATATTAACAACATACAACTTGCCTCCGTGGTTATGCATGAAAGAGACTACTTTGATGCTGACGTTGTTGATTCCTGACCCTAAGTCACCGGGGAAGGACATTGATGTTTACTTAAAGCCTTCGATTGATGACCTTCAAGAATTATGGAAAAAACCAGGTGTCTTGACTTTGGACGCTTTTACAGGAAAATATTTCCACATGAGAGCGATGCTTTTATGGACCATCAATGATTTTCCTGCTCGTAGTAGTTTGTCTGGTTGGAGTGGGCAAGGTTACTATGCATGCTCTACATGCAAAGCAGACACTCCGACTACGCGTGTGATAAGAAAAACAGCTTATATTGGCCATAGAAGATTCTTAAAAAAAAACCAAAAACGGAGGAGTGACCGTAATACATTCAATGGTGCAACTGATACTAGAGATCCTCTTAAAAAATATACTCCGGCTGATATCTTGGCTCAACTTGCGATATTGCCCACACGTTGCCGGGGAAACATCAAGATTATGGGGGTGGGAAAATAAAACGTAGTACTACATCCAACCTGAACTGGACTAAACGGTCTATTTTCTATGAGCTTCCAAATTGGTCTTCTCTTTCTCTACAACACAATTTTGATGTCATGCATATCGAAAAAAATGTGTTGGAGAGTATCTTGAACACTTTGTTAATGAATGATAAATCTAAAGACACCGCTAAGGCAAGACAAGACTTGCAAGCTTTGGGCATTCGACAGGAGTTGTGGCTCGGAAACAAACAAAACGGGAAGTGCTCGAAGCCTCAAGCAAAGTACTCCCTCACACCCGATAAAAGAAAACTGTTCTGTCAATACATCAAAACAATTAAACTGCCAGATGGGTTCGGATCCAAGTTCAAGTCGAAAGTGACCAGAGATAATAACAATATAACGGGCATGAAGTCTCATGACTGTCATATAATGATGCAACGGTTACTTCCTTATGGACTTCAGCAATACCTGGACGCATCGACTTATACACCATTAATCGAGCTTTGTTCATTCTTTAAGCAAATTTGTGCCCGAACTATGATGGCGAATGACATGGTGAAAGCTAAAGACCAGTTGATCAAAATTTTGTGCAGTCTCGAGCAAATATATCCTCCTGCTTTTTTTGACATTATGATTCACTTGGTTATGCGTTTACCTGTAGAGGCTCTTGAAGGCGGGCCTGTTTCATTTCGGTAGATGTATCCATTTGAAAGATACATGAAGAAGCTAAAAAACTATGTACGAAATAAAGCTAAGCCGGAAGGTTCGATAGCGGAGGGTTATGTTGCAGAAGAAGCATTAACTTTTTTCTCGTTATTTTTGGGGCGAAATTGGGATGAAATTTAATCGTCCCACTGCATCTCAGGGCTGTCCTCGCCTAACAAGTGATTTACAGGTGTTCCGATCACTATGTAAAAAGTCTGGTAAAGAGACAATTATTCGGTTAGGTCTCCAAGAAATGAAGAAAGTGATATGGCATGTACTTCACAACAGTCCTGAGATCGACGCGTACATGAACGAGTTCGAGAGGTACTCGTTTTTATTTTGAAATTTCTTTTTCCCAAGTTATCTTTTCAATTAATTCTAATATCATGAACATTTTCAGTGAACATCCTGATAGCGACATGCAACAAAAATTTCCTAGATGGTTTGAGACGAAGGTAAACTTATTATATGTATTTCCTTGTATAAATAACGACTATATATATTACTCATCTCTATCTATTCTTATCTTTGTTCATAGATCGGTAAACATTACACAGCCAAAGACCCAAGTTGTACTCCCGACTTACTCGCTTTGGCTTGTGGACCATTATCGACCGCAACCTCAATTCACTCATGCGTAGTCAACGGTGCGAAGTTTGTTGTACACATCCGCGATGTAAAACGTACAACTCAGAATAGCGGAATTTGTTCTCTTGGCGAGAAGGAAGGAGAAATGTATTATGGTCAGCTAGAAGAAATTGTGGAGTTCGTGTATACCCAGTTCAAAGTTGTGTTGTTTCGAGTTAAGTGGTTCGACTTGGTCAAAAGAGGTAGAGTCGAACGTTATAACACTAGAAACAACATGACACAAATTTGGGCATGTAGCACAGCATTTGAAGATCAACCTTATATTCTTGTAATACAAGCAAAACAAGTCTTCTACCTTGAAGATCCTGCCAGACGACCACTCCATTGGAAGGTCGTCCAAGAAGTGAATCACAACACAACCTGGGATGTCATTGTGGCAGAAGACGATGATGATGTGATACATGGCAACAACTCATCTAATCTCCAACTGTCTGCTAATTTGAATGATTTGGCATTTGAAACCTTAAATATCGATGGTCAACCAACGTTAGTTGAGGCACCACCACTAATCATTCATGTTGATGACGACGATGAATTTATTGACGATGAGGACGACGATCCTTATGATTTAGCGGACTCTGATGCAAACAATTCTGATGATGAAGTTGAAGATGCGACTAATGTTGTTTATGATAGTGATGTAGATTTAGCAGATTGATCTTAAATTGTAACTTGTAAAACGACACTTAGCTTATTTGAATGAAATTGTTATGGATTGTTTAAGTGTGTATATTTATTTTGAATGTGTGCATGCTTATGTTAATTGTTCCCGAATTTCTATATGTTAATTCAACTTGTACCTTTACAGATGGCAGCAGTAGCGCGCGGTCACGGTGGTGACAGTGCCGATGACCCACCACCCCCTTATCGTTCGATTACTAGCGGTCACCGTAGTGGTAAGAAACTTAAACTTGATAATTTGAATTTTGTTACTTGTTATTTTATAACGTTTCCACTCACTTCAACTGTAAGTTTGTCACAAAAACATCGACGAGGAGGTAGAGCGAGACAAGGTGGCGGCAGGGGTGGAGGTCGGGATGGCGGCAGGGCACAGGTCCGTGAAGCCAACAAGAACGTAGACCTCAGGAAAGCCGTGACTAGCCGTGACTAGCCGGGCCGGCAATCGATCGATTTCGAGTCTCGTGATCAGAAGACATTTACTCATGTTGGGCCCCACCGCGCATGGTTCAGTAACTATGTTGGCGAGCTGGTTAGGTCCTTACCGTTGCACTATCCCTCCTGGCACGACCTTGACGAAGCGACTCGACATGCCTTCATGAACCGAATCGGGGTCAGTTATTTTATTTTCCTTTTAATTATATTTCTATATTTAATTATTTGAATGTGTACATTTATTTAAATTTGTTTAATTGTGTATATTTGTTTAAATTTGTTTATCTATTTATATCTTTATGTTAATATTAACTATATTTGATTGCAGGAATTCTTCAACTTGCAGACCCACATGCGCGATCCCAATTGGAGAACCATTGAGAAGGGCCTCAATGCGTATATTGCTAAGGTCTACTCCGACAACATGGGCACGATGAAGAGGACTTACTTTACGGTGCCGGGTGGGCCTGCTAAAGTGGATGAGATACGAAGAAACCCTACTCCGAACGTCGAGCCGTCTGTGTGGGAGGAGCATATCAAGTTTTACATGCATGAGAAGAACCTGAAGTGTACTGCTGTGAACAAGGAGAACCGAAAGAAGAACAAGGTGTATAGCCGCCACGGTTCCAAGTCATTGGCCGCTATTCGCCACGACTATGTATGACACATTTTATTTTTATAAAAGTATTTTATTTTTATAAAATTATTTAATTATAATTGATGCGTGGGGATTGCACCAGGCTTTACCTCTCAAGGGATCTTGAGAAGCTTACAACCCCCACCAGGCAGTGTACCTGATCGATGTAGTATAGTATAATGACAAGTACCAGGGGATTGATCGTTCATCTAGGAATAGTGTCGCTAGGATTAGAAAACCTAAATACTAGTTCTAGAGATGAATGATGATTATTTTTGTATTTTTATATTTTTTAGAAAGCAAGTAAATATCTCGGGTTTGAAGGATTTGGGCAGAATTAGTTGCTAGTCAACTAACCCAATACTAAAGATGCAATCAAAATAAAATACTAAAAATGAAAATAAACTATATTAAACTAAGGTTGTGAGCAATAAGTGGAGAAATGTGTTTACTTAGATTTCACTACTCCCTAGATATCTTTTACACGTTAATTACTTGTTATAGTTGCGTGGATGACGGATTGTATTCCTTAATACCATTCATGGGGTGGCGTACTTAACTCCCCAATCCTATGAGTGCCTACTTCACTCCTATGTCGAGCCGACTAAGAAGCTCCTAACATGGGATCATTAGAATTTACTCATGCATTAAATACAACCAATAAAACCCAGTACACATCGGTTAATGTTTCCTAAGACGTTCAAGCATATTACCATTTGGAGATCTGCCAGTTTTCTTAAGCCTAACATTGAAATCATTCATCCAATACAATCATAAACAAGTAATCAACATCTAGGTTTCATTAGATCTAAGCAAACACAAGATAAATCTAGCCTAGCATGGTGGAATCAAGACAAGCACAAGATATAGACAACCAACACATAGACATATTGATTGAATTAAAAGAACACTTATCTCAATAGCACATGTAAGGGTTCAAGGGCTGAAAACCCTTGAAAAACCTGTAAAATTCGTATATGGTTCGGCCTTAGGGTTTCTCCAAACTTGCTCCTTTTAATGAATGAAAATTAGAAAACTATATATAGAAAATTGAGGCTGACGGCGTCAAGAACAATATTGTGACGCCGTCATCTTGCCTTCAAAAGAATTCTTGGACTGCCTTTATCTACATCAGACGCCGTCATGTATTAACTTTTTCCAGGCCGTCACACATTTAACTCTTGACGCTCTTCCTTGTGACGCCTTCATTTCTGTACTGGGCCGTCATGAAATTTACTCTTGACGCCGTTAGAAAAATGCTCTTGACGCCGTTACACACTGTTCCCAGCTTGGAAAATTAAGTCTTTGGCGTTTTCTTCACTTTTATGCTCCAAAAACGTCCGAATTGCTTCCTTTTCCAGATTTCACTCCCAAAGTACCTAAAATCACAAAAGGAACGATTTAGGGCAATATTTGATCAAATAAATTCAATTCCGGGCTTAAATTACCCCCTAAAAGTGGTTCATTTTTCGCCTCATCATATACCTTTACACTTGAGATTTGCTTGTCCTCAAGCAAATGAGTTTTATTCTACCCAAAATACAAGTTAGGGGTCATTTAACACAAATATAAAAGTAATTACAACAAATAATCGTTCCACTAAAGACCAATAGACAAGCACGGAGGTCATACACTTGCACCTCACAAATAGTGTTTAGATACTCACATCTCTCGGGTGTAATAAAGTATAAATTACAATATGGAAACGGAAGATTTCTCTCACTACCTGTCATAGCAAAATAGATTACCATAGGCTTGGAAAAGGATCAAACCTCCACCACATGGCGTAAGCACCTAGGATAAACTATCAAAGAGGTCTTTTAAAGGGTTGTAACGTTAGGTGTAGGGATATGAAATACACGGTTTTGTTGGATATAGGCAGTCTTTATAGGTGGCGAGTTAACAATCTTGGTTAATTACCGTACAATATGGCTTTGCTAAGCCAAGACTAGACTCGACTTAAGCTAATAAATGAAAAATAACAAAAACATAAAATAAACATAGAATGAAACGGGATGGTAGTTCGTATGTTTTTTCTCTTTTCTTTTTCTATTATTTTTTCTTGATTTTTCGATTTTTTTTTTTTTTTTTTTTTTTTTTTTTTTTTTTTTTTTTTGTTGTTTTTGTTGTTGTTGTTGCTGCATACACTCTTACCCTACCATCCAAAATAATACATCATAGGGAATGTAAATTCCCCTTACACTTGAATTTTTACATACTTTACAATAAACTAATCTAATGACTCGAATTAAGAAAATCAAAACACTTGGAGTACTTTAAGATTAACGCATATATGGGGGTAATAATATGATGTTCTTCCCCATTACTCCATAAATAAGTACTTTACCCATGAGTCTCAATCGTCCCAAAACAATATGTACAAGGATATGACTCGACTTAGCAACCATGTAATCAATTAGATAGTTAACTTAGGGTTTAACAAATAACAATAATGCACTAAAAATGAGCGCATACACGGAAGGCTAAGGCGATTTGGTTGTACATTTAAGTAGGGTGTAACAAATTCTTCCTTTAAGTAAGATGCTTAAAGTTAGAAACGAAAAGATAGGCTCAGAGGGGGGTACTAGGGGTTTCGTGTACTAAAAATGAGTACAACGCTAAGGTGTGGGAAAAATTAGTTGACTTAACTAGCCAAGTAATATGACATAAATGGTCAAGTAATTATGATACGGGTTTAACACAAGGATGATCCTAATGCCTCTTATCATGTAGTAAATCTTACTACACGAATGTAGTTTCACTAGCGGTCTCCGGATGCATCACTAACGCAAGTTCTATAATCTAAATGCTACCGGTACACTCATAAGCACTAATAGTAAATGCTTTTCCTATCAAATCTAAAGGCGAACCTCACATATTTGGGTGGAAAATTTTTCTGAATATACAGTTTTGTGCTAGTCATACAATCTCTTATCCATGAGACGCTTGCTATGGCTAAAGTTTCACTCCTAAATGTTGTAAAAAAATTTAAATTTGGCGCTAAAATTGCACTAACAAGTATTTTTCATAGTTTTATTACACATCTACCATTAAACAAACAAACTCAAGCGAAAGTGTATCTGTAAGGTATCATCATTTTACCCTCCCCTTACACTTAAGATGAACATTGTCCCCAATGTTCAAGTAAAGAATGTAAAAGTGAAATAAGGAAAACGAATGAAATCAAATACTCCCATGATTCGCTCGGTATGGATAATAAGGTGGCCAGGTTAGATCTTCCTCCAAGAAAATGAACAATCAAAGCTTCCCTTCCAGAATATAAATCATCTTCTTGTCATACATAACCTGTAAATCCTGAGAAAACAAACAAATCAACCTCACATAAAATCGGCGGCAATCTACATAAGTTACTAAATCCTAGAAAACAAAGTAAGATATAATGCTTGTGGAATGAAGTTTGCAGATTTCTTGGAGATTATAAAACTTAATAATTCAATGAAAACTTTAAATCTCCGTTAGAAAAACAAAACTGGTAAAATTTCCAGGTTTTTGCACGTGACGCCGTCAAGAGTAAACTCGTGATGCCGTCAGAAGTGACCTGCAGAAATTCTTATGTTAAGTTTCCGGAAAATTTCTGGAAGAACTTGGTCCTACTTCCTGGCAAATCCTGCAAAACTTCATTATGACTCAATACAAGCATTTGACTCTAACAAATACGAATATACATGTCCATTTAATATTGTGAAGAATCATGATCGGTTTGTTTCTTAAAAACATATTTGGGGTTTCTCCTTACACTTATCTTTTGCAAAAATACCTTTAGGTGGAGTTAAGACTAGGCCAAAACAACAAAGTAAAGTATTTCCACTTTTTAGTTAAGAAACGTGATCTACTAACAATAAAAATAAAACATGCATACGGAAACAAATAACAAACAAACAAAATAAAATCACACAAAGCATGGGTTGCCTCCCAAGAATCGCTTTTCTTTATTTACGAGTCTTGTAGCTAGACTCAAGGTCATGGGTTACTACTTGACGTCATCGTTGGTTCCACTTTCTGATTGTAAATATTCTTTGTAGAAACCAATCACCTTTTTCTCAATCACTCCTATAATCCTATGGGCAAATTCCTTATCGACTTTATACTTTGGTCCTAGAGCCAAACAATCTTTGTAGAAGAGACTCCTCTTTTCCCATACATAATCCATGCCCTTTTTCTTATCCTCTTCATTGATGTCCTCAAAAGCACCAATGTTATCCTTGTCAAATCGGGATATAAAGCGAAATTCTTTCATTCTATTAGGCATCCTATAAGTGATCCTATCGGTGTTACTTGCAAATTGGATTGTCCCTTCTATCTCATCATATTCTAACTTTGACTCCTCAACAAACGGTTTGCCAAACACAACATTGGACAATCGACAATCAATAACATTAGCAAGATCTTCCACAATCATAAAGTCGGTGACAAAAGTGATATTCCCAACAAAGACATGTAGACCTTTAACTCTCCCGACAAAGTTACAAACTCCACCGGGGTATTTGGGATCTCTTCTAGGTTCAAGTCTTGTTTTCACTATATCATTATAAACATTTGAGGACATAATATTGATTGGGGATTTAAAGTCAATGTAAGCATTTTCAACGTGTCTGTACCCAATCATACATGGTATTTTAGCATTCTTAGGATCGCCTCTTTTTATCTTAGGTTCAATTATAGTAAAAGGAGATCGCGGGCTATCAATAAGATTATTATAATATGCAATCTCCTCCTTAGTGGGGTATAGATTAAAGTAATCATTAAGCTTCGGATCTATTTCCCCCTCTTCAAGTTCCTCAACGATATTCACAAAATCATTAGGCCCTAGGTCCTCATTTGAATACAAGGCGGTCGCTACGTCACTAAATGCCTGGTCGAACTCAACCTTAATCAACCTATTAAGCTCCCTAAGTTCCCTAATCTCACTCTCAATTTGTTCTCGCAACACAGCCACTTCTATAGGGGAAAGGGGTGGATTCGTGTTTTCCATAATGGTCAACGGAATAGTCAATGAATTTAATTTACTAACAAAGGCACGAAGAAAAAGATAGATGATAAAGTCTTATCGTAGTATATAATTATTCCAAAGAAATACCGGTGAAAGTATTTCCCGGGTCGTTTTCCCAGCGAAGGTAGAATGGAGTCGTGAATAATCGAATCGCGAAATCGAGTCGTGAAAAGTGGTAAAGTGAAAAAAAATTGATTTTGGAATTCAAGTTGTGATAAGAAATGATGAAATATGAAGAATTTACAAGCTAAATATGTACAAATGTTAAAAACGTAAAAACAGAAATGTAACCGCAAAATTTAAAACGTAATGTATAACGAAAAATGAAACTACAAACTTGAAAATATTTTCTAAAAATCTTAAACTAATAAAAAGAATTTTAAGAAAAAGAAAAATATTTTTTTGAGTTTTTATTTATTTTCTAGAATTAATTTCCTATTTTTGGAATTAAAAATGAATTAAAAATAAAGAAAAATAGAAAATTAAAGTGGAAAAATAAAAATTTAATTCTAAAAATCCTAAAATATTATAAAAGAATTTCTAAAAATATTTTTTTATTTTTCAAAGCTTTTTCTGATTTTATGGATTTTTGTTATTTAAAAATGATTTAAAAATTGATTAAAAACTAAAATTTAATGAGAAAAATACTAAATTAAGCTAGAAAAAATTGAAAAAATTCTGGAAAATCTAAAATATTATTCTAATACTAGGAAAAATAAGAAAGTTAAAATAAGCCCACTATTAAGCAGTTTGGACACAATAAGCAGTTTGAATAAGCACTTAGAATAAGCACTTCTACATAAAATCGCTCCAAAAGCTTGGGGAATGTGTAATGGACCTAAACAAACTTAATGAAGCTCAAAAATCTCAAATAAGCCTCGCCCGTAAGCCAGAAAGCTCAGCCGCGTGTCCTATTTTACTAAAGCAAAAAGTGTTTAAACCTTCAACTTGCAGGCACAAATAAGCAGTCTAAATAAGCTCTAAAGTGAAAGATAAGCTCTGATATATTAAGCCACTGTAACAAGCTATCGAAAGAAACAAAAATCATGCAAAAAGATGTACTAACGAAGTAGCTAGGGGCTTGTGAAAGGGTATGCATAGAACTGGTGCAGGGCAACAACAGCTTAAAGGAGCTACTAAAAGCCTACTGAAAAGCTTTCATAAGCTATACTAACAATCTAGAAACCTAAGATCAAACAACATCTCCAAACAAAATACTTATCTACCAAAATTCAGTCTAAGAAGAGCTAGTATGGGGCTTGATGTTTAGCTGCAACATAGGCTTACTCAGGAAATCAAATTCAAAGACTAAAGAGCAACAGTCCTAGAAGGCTAACTGCAGACTAAAAATTAAGTAGCTAAATAAACTCTTAAACCCAAAATAAGTACAGATAACGCAAGATGATCCAGCAACCTACAAGTGCACCAAATATCAAACAAAAGTGAACTTATATGAGCTCATGACAAGCTGTACAAAAAGGCTAATTGGGACAGAAATGAAAGGATAAATGTGCAGGCGTAAGGTCTGATTTGCAGCCTACTGAGGGCTTTTGAAACTCATGAACAAACTAGTAAACAAAATCCAAAATTCCGAAACCGAACTGATTTATTAAGATGGAATACTAAGCTATTCAGAAAACCAAGTTTTATAAATTTTGAACAAGCTTTGAACCTTAACTGATGATCTAAATCATATGCTAAAATAACAGTTTTGGTTATGACTTTGAAAGTGGAGCAAGACAGAAATTTGACAAATGACTACCTTATACTAGATATTTACAAAGAGTGCACCAGCATATTGCGAACTAGCTTTAATCCAAAATCAACAACTAACAAGGCTTAAGCAAATTTCTAACCTAAACTATTATTTAAAACAAATTTATGCTAGATCCTATAGAGATATATTCAAAACCTGTAAATCTAATGGAAACTGATTTAAAATACTTAGAAACTACTCCTATTATTATTTAAAAGCTGAAGCAAATTTATGAAGTGACCAAATCAGATTTTAACTCTAAAGATTGCCTTATCTCAAACACTCTTGAAACACTACTACTATACTACCATTTGCAGAAATAAGCTACCAAAAGCTGTTACAATAATCAAAATAGATTCTATAACAACTCTAAACCTGTTTCAACAATTTAATTCAACTAATAAGGAAGAACTAAGAAAATGAAGATCTGGTACTATGAAATCAGATAACAAAACAGTGATATATAATTTGAGTAAAGAAACTATGCAATCACTGCAAGAGATCAATTAAGTCCTACAATAACTATCAAACTCAGATCCAATCAATCATCAAACTCAGATAAAAACAACAACTCTACAGCAACTAATTCAATGAAACAGTAAGAAAACTTCAACCAAAGGACCAAACACTTACAAAAACCATTCCACTTCAGCACAAACAGAAGTGGATTCACTATGCAAGCCTATCTCTAGGATAGGCTGAGACCATCCCTATCTGTCTCAGATTATCCAATACACACCATAAATCAACCCGAATCTGTCACAGTTGACTTCTTTGACCAGAGTACTAATGAACAAGGAGATTAAGTAACAGTCACAAAAGCTATGGAAAACTGATTTGAGATCTTCAAACAATCTTAGATGAAAACTTATTTTCAAATATTTTTTTTTTCTGATTTTCTAAATACTCTTTGAATGAAACAGTAAAAGTTTTGAAAACAAAGAGGTATGAATTGATTAAAACTATTTAAGACAGGAGTAAAAGCTATTCTATAAATTGTAAACAACAATAAGCAGATATGAAAACAGTAAAGGCTATTTGTATTAATAAAAGAAAGAAATTACAATTAGATTTAAAATGAACTACAATTCTAGAGAAAATTCGGCAGAGCTTGGCTACTCCAAGACTCCACACTTAATACAAGAGTCCTATCCTCTATTTATACTAACTGATTGAAGGTTCTAGTGAGGAGGTGCTCACGGATTGCCAGCTTGGCAATCCGTGTGATGTGCTTCCTGATAAGCAATCTCAACCCTCTGATCAACCCCAATGATTGCCCAATCAATTAAAGCCCTTGGATCTTCTTTGGTGACACGTTCCATCAAATCATAGGCTGCCACGTATCCCTATGTGTGTTTCTTTGGATTCTGACACGCTCTGACATCAAACTGAGCTTCTAGAAGTAATGGAATTGTACTATTATGCCCTTAATTGCTGTAATTTGTGGAATTGGTATGGTGAATAGTATTAGGGTTCATGGAATCCTGGGTAAAAGAGGATTTGGGGGAAAAATAAAAGCGGGGTAAATTTTATATATAGATTTTTGACTCTTTGACTCAGGGAAATGGGGTTTGACCGTGGGTGGGCTTGGGTACAAGAGTGGATTGGGCTTTGGTTATTACTTGTGGATTTTATTACTCATTGGATTATTAAAAGTGTTGGACTTGGACTCATTGATTTTCAGGTTTGATGTATAGAAACATAATAAGGACCAAAGTGTAAATCTGATTTTCCAAGGACGAAATATGTAAACATCCCAAAATATTATCCAAGGGCTAATCTTGCCAAGTAACGATTCTCCAAGGTTGACTCTGACAGTCTGAGCATAAAAGTGATCCGAACTTGAAAACTCTTTCCCGGCTTCGACTCTTGAACCTTTTTCATACTCTCGTGCTCGGTTTTGCTTTGTTTTGTTCGTTTTTCGTAATATCCGTACCTGCATATCACAAACATAAAAACACATGTTTTCTTGGCATTTGTTAGCTCAAATAGTCAATTTGGGTCGATATTTGGTAATGAAAAGGTGTGTAAATTAATACACACCAATAGACTAAAGAGAATCTAAAAATAAAAATAAAATCTTACTAGAAAGGAATCTAGCAAGTAGACCTAATAAAAAGAGATTCAAACCTAGACAATAACTATTCCCCGGGCTGCGACGCCAAAAACTTGATGCGTGGGGATTGCACCAGGCTTTACCTCTCAAGGGATCTTGAGAAGCTTACAACCCCCACCAGGCAGTGTACCTGATCGATGTAGTATAGTATAATGACAAGTACCGAGGGATTGATCGTTCAGCTAGGAATAGTGTCGCTAGGATTAGAAAACCTAAATACTAGTTCTAGAGATGAAGGATGATTATTTTTGTATTTTTATATTTTTTAGAAAGCAAGTAAATATCTCGGGTTTGAAGGATTTGGGCGGAATTAGTTGCTAGTCAACTAACCCAATACTAAAGATGCAATCAAAATAAAATACTAAAAATGAAAATAAACTATATTAAACTAAGGTTGTGAGCAATAAGTGGAGAAATGTGTTTACTTAGATTTCACTACTCCCTAGATATTTTTTACACGTTAATTACTTGTTATAGTTGCGTGGATGACGGATTGTATTCCTTAATACCATTCATGGGGTGGCGTACTTAACTCCCCAATCCTATGAGTGCCTACTTCACTCCTATGTCGAGCCGGCTAAGAAGCTCCTAACATGGGATCATTAGAATTTACTCATGCATTAAATACAACCAATAAAACCTAGTACACATCGGTTCATGTTTCCTAAGACGTTCAAGTATGTTACCATTTGGAGATCTGTCAGTTTTCTTAAGCATAACATTGAAATCATTCATCCAATACAACCATAAACAAGTAATCAACACATAATCAACATCTTGGTTTCATTAGATCTAAGCAAACACAAGATAAATCTTGCCTAGCATGGTGGAATCAAGACAAGCACAAGATATAGACAACCACCACATAGACATATTGATTGAATCAAAAGAACACTTATCTCAATTACACATGAAAGGGTTCAAGGCCGTCACACATTTAACTCTTGACGCTCTTCCTTGTGACGCCTTCATTTCTGTACTGGGCCGTCATGAAATTTACTCTTGACGCCGTCAGGAAAATGTTCTTGACGCCGTCACACACTGTTCCCAGCTTGAAAAATTAAGTCTTTGGCGTTTTCTTCACTTTTATACTCCAAAAACGTCCGAATTGCTTCCTTTTCTAGATTTCACTCTCAAAGTACCTAAAATCACAAAAGGAACGATTTAGGCAATATTTGATCAAATAAATTCAATTCCGGGCTTAAATGACCCCTTAAAAGTGGTTCATTTTTCGCCTCATCAATAGTTATATATTAATTAAAAATTTTAATTATATAAAAGTAAATAATTTTAATTTTATAAAAGTATTTAAGTTTAATTAAAATAATTATGGTGTTTGATTTGTCATTTTTAATTTGTTTCATCTTATATATATGCATGTGTATATACAGTTTTTGAACAGCAAGGACAAGCAGTACCCGTCACTCATCCAGAGCTTTTACGGCACACACTGCGACAATAATGGTATGTGGTTGCAGGATGAGGCTCGGGTTCGGTATGTAAGTATATATGTATATATATATATATATATATTTAAATGTATTATTTATTTTTAAATGTATTTTTTTAAATGTAACCCGACACACACACACACACACACACGCACACGCACACGCACACGCACACGCACACGCACACACACACACACACACACACACACATATATATATATATATATATATATATATATATATATATATGTGTATATATATATATATATATATATATATATATATATATATATATATATATATATATATATATATATATATATATATATATATATATATATATTCTCATAAGTTTTTTCTCAATTACTACTAAATAGGAAGAGATGGTTCGGCTGAGAGATCTGGGAGCGAATACGCCGGAAGGGGTGGCGTACACGGAGGAGCAGATACTTGCTATGGTTTTGAAGGGCAAGCAGCGGGGCCACATAGCCGGACGGGGTAGGGTCGTACCCGGGCTGAACAGGCCACCGTTACCATACACCCCGCCTCCACCTCCAGGTATGTACATTTTGATAATATATTAATTATAGATTACTCGATCATGACTCAAATTAAGTATTGCAATAGATGTTTTTAAATTTTGATTACTTCGTTTTCAGAAATAGCCGATTTGGAGAAAAAGCTTGCTGAGGCCGATAAGAAGATTGCTGAGACCGAGAAGTAGAGCCGGGAAGATGCTGAAGAGCGTAAGGCCATGAAGGCGAAGCTTGATTTGGTGATAGGTTTTATGTCGTCCAACCCGCTATGGCACCAATATCTTAGTCAGGCAGGTTCTCAGCACTTGGATGGCTAGGGCAGTGGCGTTGGAGGTAGTGGCTCAGCTGGAGGGAGCGGGAGTCGCAGAGGCGATGAGGATGGTTCTGGTGATGATGAGGGTTCTGGTGATGATCATGAGTGATTTGGGACGTAGAGGTACAAACTTGAGTATTTTGTGTTGTACTTATGCTTGAAACAATATTTTGGCGACCCATATGTTAGTATTGTACAGTTTAACCTTTTGGCGACTTGAACGTCGCGGATATTAAAACATTTGTGGATATGGCAGCTAGGTTTAGATATTACCATACCCCGTTTTGTAGACTTTATATGTTTTTATACATTTTGATGGTGTTTAGCGATAATTTGCAAGTGTTTTAGCCGATGGCGAGTTATACGTTTAGGACATGTTGATAATGTGTGGTTATATGTGCTATTACAGTTACAGGTTTTGGTAGATTTTTTCGGGAAAATCCGGAAAAAATATGAAAAATTGCTATTTTTGCAGCCTGATGTTAGCAGCCTGTTATTAATGACGCCGTCGACGGCATAATTAACCAAACAATATTGATTATTTAATTATGCCTTCGACATGTCGACGGAAACATTAAACAAAAAATATTGTTTTTTTAATTATGTCGTCGACGGCATAATTAACCAAACAATATTGATTATTTAATTATGCCGTCGACATTAAACAAAAAATATTGTTTTTTTAATTATGTCGTCGACAAAAAATATTGTTTTTTTAATTATGTCGTCGACGACGACATAATTAAAAAAACAATATTTTTTGTTTAATGTTGTCGACGACAACATATAAAACTTAATTATCATTTCTTAATTAAAACATTAATTAGTTATGCGTTCCCGTCGACATGCCGACGGGAAGAATTTGACGGACAGCAAAATCGTTTGACTGGAAAATGATGTGGGACCCACAATGTCGACGGCGATTGTCGACGGGAACGCTGTTCCCAACGAAGCACAACGGACGTTTTGTTCCCGTCGACATGTCGACGGGAACCTATTGTGTCGTCGACTTGTCGACGATAAGGGCGTAAAAATGTCGCCGGAAAAGGCGTCGATTGTACTAGTGTAAAAAGCTTCTCATCTTGAAACAGGTACATACCTTAATCCTTTATCTCATCAATTTAAGCCAATCCTCTCAATGATGATTAATAATCCAACATCGGCAAGGAGATCAAAATTACGTTGGTGAGCATGGAAATATAAGGCATATACCGCATCAATCATCTTCAAAGTTAATATATGTTGTGTGCCAATCCATTATGTTACACCATTCCTCTAAACCACACAAGAACTTAACTTAATATTTCCTTTAGATGTAGCCGTGTTTGAGACTTTCCTGGATTTGGTGGTTAAATATCATGTTGTTTAAGAAAATAAGATTAAATAATGTGAATTTCATGGGAATTAGTACTTGAATCCTCTTTCTTCATGTAGAATTGTAAAAAGGAAATGAAGAAAAGAAGTAGATGCTAGTAATGGTGGAGTATGAGATAATAAAATAATGAGGTATAAATTTGGCTTGTAATATTTTTAGGGTTGAGCATACCCAACCGATTACCACCTCCCGTCCCGAATCCGACCATCCCATCGGCCCGATTCTGATTCCGGCTAGTAAACAGGTCGGGAGTTGGGACTGTCACGATACCGAACCGACTGGTTTCGGGTTTGGAGTCGGTTTGATTTTCTAGCGAAATCAGGATGTCGGGATTCTCGGTATCGGGTCGGGATGGGACCGGGCTGATGTCACCCCTAAATATTTTCATTGTAGTCAGAATACAAGAAGTTTAGTATAGATAAGTAATAAGAAAGTTCGTTTATTAAAATGGTAAATTTTTAAAGTATGATTTTTATTTAATGAACTAGTTATAATACCCGTGCACACATGGAGTTTTTCCAGAAAAATTTTATTATATATTATTAACGTATAAAAACATAAAATCTTATGTATATTTTAAAATGTTAGCATCAACATGTGCGAAAGTATTGGATTCTTGAGCGTGTCTCCTTGTAATATTATTGGGTCAAAGGTTCTTTGATTAAATGGGTTTAGACATAAATCAAATTTATTTTATAATTTTTGCTTACTATATGGACATATAATTTAACCGTGAAAATTGTGATATAAGTACAACTAATAAGTATACATGAGTTTTTCATTATGTATTAATATCAATTAATATTTTGTAAAAATTTATTATGTATTAATATCAATTAATATTTTGTAAAAATTTTATTGGATGAAAGATTTAACTTTATTTGACTGACATAGATGTTAATGTTGAGATTGATGATGTTGTTTAACTTTAACTATTGATATCATGATGTACAAAATGTGCGAGTTTAGTGGCACATAATGAGCGTTGATGAAGTTAAAATATATTCCGTAAAGCTTTTTAAAAATGTTTTTCCGGATATCCATATATAAACTTGAAATAATAATTACATGAGTCGTTATAAATACAATCACGTATATTTGTTTTCATATCACAGTAACTCGTACTTACCATTTGATATTTTTATTACCGTTAATAGTAATTTAACTTTATTTAATATTCAAGCCCGTGTACATATAGATTAAACTTTTAAATATGATAACATGAGCTCTAATTTATATTTAACGTATATAATAAAAAGATATTTTAATAGATAAAAGTTTAAACTAATATTTATTTTAAAAGTATTTAACGTATATTAAAACTAATTCGTACATTTATTAAATTTTGTAAGTTTAATAGATAAAAGTCTCAAATCAATACTAATACTCATTTAATTGTAAACAAAGTTCATATTATAAAGTGTAATGGTTATAAAGTGTAAGAGTTTATTTGTTTATTATTTAAAGTTATCGAAAAACATGAAGATTTATAATTTTACACTTAACTCATATAGTATATTTAAAATTCAACCACTAATGTTTTATTAATTACCCCATCTCTTTTTAAGTTTTTATTTTCATAAATTTGACACATATATTTTTATGCATTTTTTTCATCAATCAAATTATCCACCTAATTTATTAAAGTTTAATATAAATTAATTCAATTTTGAATTTTTTTATTGGCCAATCATATTGCTCAATTTCGTCTATGTATCAAAATCGAGCTTTCCTATTGGCCAAATTTTTTTTCCACTAAGATTGTTTTGTCACAAAAAACTCCGAAATAATATAATTCTTTTATTATATAAAAGATTTAACGATACGCATAAATAAAAGCTAAAAAATAAATAAATAAATAAAAAATAATAATAATAACAAAAATTGCTTTAAATGTGGCCGAAGTATAGCTACACTCGAGAAAGTGTCTATACATTTTCTTGGTTTAGACCCTTATTTTGATAACATTTGAAAGCATTACGTATTGCAATTACGCATTCAAAGTTATAAACACACTAATGATTTGGTTAGCTACCAATGTGGGACAAATTCAACTTATTTATCTTTAGTTAAGTTTCATTCAAAACACTGTCCATTTTAGGCACATAATATCTCTATGAAACTACTATCATTGTGGTGTACGTAACTCAAGGATATATCGCTAGTACAAAGCACGCAAGTTTGTAATTAACTATATATATGTGTGTTCAAAATTAGTGAAAAGCGTTATTTCACCAATAATTTTGCAACATGTTATGCCACATGAGTGATACGTGTGATACGTGGATATTATAACACTTTTTGTTTGTTTTCCTTTCCATAACTTATAAAGAGGTAACGTAATTTGTATTTTGGTTTTGTTTTTAGTAACAAAATGTTGCAGTTAAATAAAAATGACGAATAAAACAAAATGAACGTGTTGTAGGGAAATTATTCATAACACAAAATAAACACACAAATTTCGACGAAGAATTGTAATTTATATAATCATGACTTGCCTATAATTAAGGTCACAAAAATAACACTGCAAGAATTTTTGTTTACCATGAACACAATTGTTATTTCGACGACGTTTTATGTGTGACTTACAAAAGTAAGAGTCAATGTATGAGCTTAATAAACCTCCATATCAAACATCTCATTTTCGGACTTAATAAATCAAAGTAAGAGTCAATATGAGCTTAATAAATGATGTGGGTTGAGTTTTCCCACATTGACGAGCTAGCAAAGTTTAGATACCAATCCCATAGCCTATGTATGAGATGTTTTTACTTAAAAATAATAATACATCCCAATAATATCTCCAAGATGAGAGAGTGAAACTTATGTAGAGTTGCAACTATGTTTTCTCAACATAGTTAACACATTCCCATCATGATGATACTATAATCATGATGATACTATAGGAGAAGCTAAATAACGCTTTTCACTAATTTTGAACACATATATATAGTTAATTACAAACTTGCGTGCTTTGTACTAGCGATATATCCTTGAGTTACGTACACCACAATGATAGTAGTTTCATAGAGATATTATGTGCCTAAAATGGACAATGTATGAGCTTAATAAATGAGGATGTTGTGTTTTTGTTGCAATATTGGTTTTTCATATATATTTTTATGTACCTTTTTTTTTTTTTTTTTTTTTTTTTTTTTTTTTTTTTTTTTTAAGATTAGATTTGAACGGATTGTTTTGTGAACAAAATTAAAAACATTTCAAAATGTCTAACATGACATGGTTGTGTAAATCACCAAAATATTCTTTTCATTTGGTCATAGTTGCATGAATATTATGAGTATATTTTATCTTGAATGGGTGTAAGATAGAAGAATCAGGAAGGTCAATCGAAAAAAGAAAGAAAATTAAAAACGGACCGGACAAAAATTGGGACAAAGAACTGGGCCAAAAATTGACTTAAACCGAATAGAGGTAGCAACCTTATTAAAATGGGCTAATTGTTAGGCTCCGGTTTCTGACGTCAAATTGACGCAACCGAATGAGGCACCAATCCCAGGCCACCGAATTGATGGCATTTTATATATATAGTAATGTTTTGTGTGTGTTTTTGTGAGTTATATTTATTGTATGTGTTTTTGTGAGTTATATTTGTGTAGTGATACAGAAAGACACACTACCATTGGCACGGGTGAAGGGTGTGTCAGTTTGGGCGTCAGTTTGAGAAGTGGTGATGTGGCGCTGAAATAACACAACTGATATATAAAATGGCGTCACAGTTGTGAATGGTCTTATTATGCATTTGTCATTTCAGCTGTATTATGGATGGCGTTACTATTACTTAATAACCTCATCTCATACACAGGATTTTGCAACTCTTTCCTCATGACCTAACACTTCTTTTTAATTATTTCGGAAATATTATGGGATAAAAGTGCCTTTTTAAAGGAAAATCTCACTCCAAGGCTTTTGCATTGTGTTTCCTAGGCAGAAAAAAGTTGCATCTTTTTCAACGTGGATGTCACCTGTTTCTATTTGATAGTGGCCCTTTTTTAAGGGATGTGTTAACCGGGCGAGGTCTACAGGGTGGACTGACAAACCCTCTCTAGTGTGCAGTCTACACCTTTTGTCCTTAGCATTTTTTTTCGCACTTTGACTACAACTGACTACCTTTTCTCTTTTCATGTCCAATAATATCTTTATTTAACAAAAATAAATGGCAATATAGTGAAGAAAGCATTATTGAGAAGAGCATGCTACTATGAATACAAGGAAAATAAAACCATTTTAAGCATTTTTGTCCAAAGTTTATTTTGGTCCTCATTTTATTTTGTCTAAGTGCACAAGCAATATTTTTTTCCCATTGCAAACACAAGCAGGTCCAAGTGCAAGATGAAGCATTTTTTTTGTCCAAGTGCAAACACAAGCAGGTTACTAAACTTGGCTCAGATTAACATGTAATCGTCATCACTTTATATTCTCAAAATAATTAACTCACAAAATATGTTAGGCTCGGATATGAAGGTTGCAAAGTGATAAAAATATCACTTTGCCATCCTTTCGGTTTTTATAAAATCATTCGTCATCGTCTATTGGTAAACCATTCGTCCAAGTGCTTGCACACAAGCATTTTTTTCTGCAGATACACAAGCTGATTGCATATGCAAAACACAAGCAGGTTTTTGTCCAAGTGCAAACACAAGCATTTTTTCTGTCCAAGTGCAAACACAAGCATGTTTACCACCCAAGTGCAGATTCCACATAAAGGCTCAGATTAACACGTAATCATCATCGCCTTATAGTCTCAAGCTCAAAAGGTAACAAGGTCACATAATCATCAACAGTAAGATTCTCACTTGGTAACAAGGTCACAAGCTCAAAAGTGCAGATTGCACAAAAGAAGATTGGACACAAAGCTTAACAGTAAGATTCACACAAGGTAACAAAGTCACAAGCTCAAAAGTGCAGATTTGCACACAAGAAGATTGGACACAAAGCTTAACAGTAAGATTCTCACAAGGTAACAAGGTCACAAGCTCAAAAGTGCAGATTGCACACAAGAAGATTGGACACAAATGTAACAATTCGCATTTTCGAATTACTATTTATTTTTACTATTCACTTTTTACTATTCGCTTTCACTATTCACTCCCGAAATTTTAAAACCTAAGATAGGATTTCATATTCTAGGTTGCGCGTAGAGACTTCTTCGGCTTATCCATCAATTCCGTTATACATTTTGATAGTATTAGTTCAAGGTGAGTCATAGCCCCTACTCTTTTCATACTTGTTTTTAACTCTTTGGGGGAGATACATGCTCAACTATTTGCTTCTACGTGTACAAATACTCAAAACATTTATACTTGATTGTAGACATACATGATTATGATAAACTTATTTGCGTTATTCTTGAATCCATTATACTTAATTGCGTTATTCAATTTAGTGCCTAGCAATAGTCTTTGGGAAGTGGCTCCCAGTTATCTTTGGGAAGTGGCTCCCAGTAGTCTTTGGGAAGTGGCTCCCAGTAGGTCTTTGGGAAGATGCTCCCAGCATGTGCATTTTAGTGACTAGCAGTAATCTTTGGGAAGAGGCTCCCAGTATGTGCATTTTAGTCTAAAAGTCTCCCAACATAAACGGAGCAACACTAAGTGCAATTATGTGAACTATTAAGACTATTTGTATGTTTGACTATAATATGTACTATATTTTAGCAGTGGGTTGTGAACACACAGGTTGCAAGTGTTGTTATGGGCGGGACTTGCAACTGAGTGGATTCACAATGCCTTTGTTGTGTGAACATTCTTTAAAGGCTTTTCAACTGTTTTAAGACAAACTCTATGAACTCACCAACCATTGTGTTGACACTTTAGCATGTTTATCTCAGGTTAGTAAGGCAATAGCTAGTGCACGGAACATAGAGTCAAGCTGCATATTCTGAAGACTTACGCTTTTATCATTTACCATTCAAAACATTTTGGATACATTTATGTATCATACTTTAGAATCTCATGTTTGTAACCTTGAATTCATTAATCGAATGGTAATTTTTCAAAACGTCCCATTTAAAGATCGTTTTCTATAACTTGTACTTTGTATTATGAAGTAGCACCCCAAGTGATACAGTCTTCTGCTGCGGTATTTTGGGGGTGTTACAACAAAGCTCAACAGTAAGATTCTCACAAGGCCACAAGGTCACAAGCTCAACAGTAAGATTCTCACAAAGGCAGCTTTGCTCCATTATAAGGGAGGGGTTATGTGGAAAACTAGAAGGGGGGTTGAATAGTTTACCGTTTAAAATCTTTTTAACTTGTTAGATTAGCTTTGAAACTTTCCGTTTGATCAAAGATATATATATACACAAACACAATATATAACATGCAAGTAAATGAAAGAAACGATCAAACCACAACACGAGTATTTATCGTGGTTCGGCTACAAGGACTCTTTTTCCTTGCCCTACGTCCACGCCCCGAGTATCCAATTCGAGAGTTTCTTTCACTAGTCAACAAGCTCCTTTCACCGGCGGAGAAAACCTTACACGTCGCTTATACACGTTTACCGACACTAAGCTAGATGTCGAGTTCTTTTACAAGGGTACAACCACTCCCGTTAGTTCTTTTACAAGGGTACAACAACTCCCGTCACACTTTGTATTTTGAGGACTAAAATACTAACCGATCACTACTGAAAATACACAATCAAATGAAGTGTAAACTACACAAGTCTACACAATGCTAAGCTAACAAGTCTTGCAACGTTGTGTTGAATACTTGTAACTTTTTATGAACTCGTGAATCTCTTTGCTACAAAAAGAAACTTCACATATGAAATGTTAAAGGGTTAGATGAAAGAATGAATGAATGTGTGTAAATATGATGTAGAGTGATAAGCAAAAAATTAAACTTGTGGCTTAGTATTTATAGCAAAACCTTCTGCAGGCCTAGCGGATACGGCGGAACCCTCAGATGGGTTCCGTCGGGCTTGCAGTTGGCTTTGCAATAAATCTTGCAAACCAAACAATGTCACATCTCATTATACCTAGTCAAACACAAAACTTGGAAGCAAACATATGGTTAGTCAAACACACTTTCTTTCCATAAATGTATATTGACAAAACTTGCCATAAATGTGATGTGATATTTCTATTTTAAGAAATAAAAAGATTTGTGTTTTATGAAATGTAAAATGTAGCAAAAATCAAGTTTATGCAAGTCTTTAAAACTAAGATTATGTTTTACTTAGAAACTAAAGTTTACATTTTGTCGTTAACAAAACTTAGCAAATATCGTATAATATAAATAACGTTTTTAGGCGATATTTGTATTAACAGGTTATACTCACTGTCCCCAATATAAACTGCAGCTTTGCTCCATTAACTTTCAATCACAAACAAAACAATGGTTTGGGTTGGTGGTATTCTTGTTGTGGTGGTTGGTTGTGGTTAAAATGCTCATTTTGGTCAAGAATTGACCTTGGTGTTTTATTTGCAAAAGGTGGTGGTTGTGTTGGTCTTGGTGGAAGATCATTGAGATCTTGGACAAAAGGGTGTGGTGATGTTGGAGGCGACCCAAATAACTCCATAGGTTCAAGTTTTGGCAATGGTGATGGTGATGGAGTTTTGGATGGTTGGGTTGAAGCACTTGGTGGAGTTGGGTCAATGGGTGATTTAATTGGTGGTGGAGTGAGCTCATTGGGTTCATTGGGCGATGGAGATGGAGATGCAAGGTTCAAAAAATGTTCATTTTTGATCGGTGAGGTGAATTCATCCGAAGATGAGGAGCTTAGGTTGATGGGTTGGTTAGACCAAAGTGGTTTGACACTTATCCGGGCGGTTTTCCGGATGGGTCGTGATGGTTGAGAGTTGATTGTTGACTTAGTCATGGTTAAAATGGTTTAAAAGATTAGAAATTGTGATGAAGAAGGTGTGATTTGATAGTGTTTAGGATGGTTTAATTTATAGTGATGAAGGAGTGTGGGAAGGAGTGTTTGGATTTGAGTTAGGCCATACAAAAATGGAGGTTCCTAATGATTTGGAAAACTAATTGTGGGTTGTCATATCATGGAAGTCAATCCAATGAAAATGGTGAAGTGAGAAGACAAGATTTGCACTAAATGCTTAGTGGTTTTGGTAAATTTGTTGAAGGATAAATCTCAGGGATTTCAAGGAACCTTTTGAAGGGTTCCTTCCTTTATGTGTGAAGGTTCCTTGGAGTGGTTATGGCTATTTTTGAAATTTAGCGGGAAATGGTTTTGTTTGAGTTATAAGGAATGAGAAGTACCCTATTGTGCTAAACAAATTGCAGGAAATTGGTTTCTATCTGAAAGGATTGTATTTTGTTGATTGGATGTTGAAATGTTGAAAACTAAAAAAAAAAATTCTGCAGGAAATCTGGCGGAACCTTCAGGATACACAGGCAGAACCCGTGTGAGGGTTCCGTCCGGTCCGTTGGGCCATTTCTGGGTTGCCCAGAAAATGCACTGGCGGAACCCATTCTAGGGTGCCGCCAGATCCGCTAGGCCTGAAAAAATTGGCAGTCCGCGATTTTGACCCGCGAGATGATTTTCAAAATTTTCAAAAACTCCTAAAATCATAAAGATAATGCATATCTGGTTAGGTGATGCAAAAATTGGACATGTAAACACACATACCATAGGACTTTGACCTTGGGGTCG
The DNA here is from genome assembly GCA_030686995.1 of Artemisia argyi. Classification (NCBI taxonomy): domain Eukaryota; kingdom Viridiplantae; phylum Streptophyta; class Magnoliopsida; order Asterales; family Asteraceae; genus Artemisia; species Artemisia argyi. The sequence continues at coordinate 141,806,066 of CM060696.1, read as the reverse complement.
AGAATTTCACTATACTTAGTGAGAATTTCATAAACATGAAAATTTGACAACTTGCCTAAAGTTGTCTACCTGCATCATTGTTAGTTAATACATGTTCCAAATAGTATCACACATCGTACCAACACACAAATACATCACAAACATTGTTTAAACGACCAAATTGGTCAAATAGCACCTTGTGCAAAACACTCCTACACACCCGCACTCATTGACGGTCAATCTTGTTCTTGAGCTTTCCAAGGAATCTTCCAATATTCTTAAACATCCCTTTTGTTTGCTTGAACTCCGCTGACTCATTTGGAATATCCGGAAGTTGGGATAGGTATTCGAGAGGTGAGAGCCTAGAGTTGGACAAAGAGTCATCTTCACTCATTGAGGAAGATGATGAGGAGGTAGGAGGATGAGGACGTATTCCTTGGGCTTTGTACACTCTCTTATCACTTAATGGGACAAAGGTGTATGGAATGAGAGAGTAGTCAAGGCGAAGACCGTTTGGAGTTGGTGGAATGGGAGAGATGAACCTAAAGAGACGGGTCAAGAGCATTCCATACGACATAGCCGTTGTGCCATGCACGGGAATGTTGGCCATTCTCTTGGCCATGTAGTAGGCAAGTTTGAAGAGTAGAGCATGTAGCAAAGGCAAAGATTTATGTGATCTCGGTTTCCTATGGTGCTAATGACATTTGCTCTAAGGACTTCCTCCAATTTCTTGAATTGGGGCTTGAGTTCATTCATTTCCATTCCATATGGCTCCTTATTGACCTCATTTCTCGAACGGGTTCTCCTAGTGTTGGTTGTCCTAACAAAGAGGTGGTTACGAAGTTCATCTTTTGACACAAGAGGGGTGTCATAAGGATGGATGCGGTCATGGAGTGTGTCAAGAGTTGAGAGAGAGTGCAAATTGGAGTAAATGCAAGTACCACGGTTTGGGACACCTAGGATTTGAGCAAACTCCTCAAGAGTGAAGGAGTATTGGTGACCACTAGCCCTAAAGTTGATAGACATGCGACCATATTCATCCGTGGAGAGAGTGACGGATGCATAGAATTCTAGAATGAACCTAGGACAAATAGGCTCGTCGATTTCTAAAAGACACTCAAAGTTGATTGTGGAAAATTTGGTGTAGAGGTTTGTGCCTTCTAGGAAGGACGGGTCAATGGTTCTACCCTCATGGACATAATGTTTTTCTAAGGCTTTGAAAACATTGACTTGATTTGGGGTGAGGCCTTTGGTTTTGTAGTGTTTTGGTAGGTACTTAATGGTGTCCTTGTGGTCGTAGTGGGTTAGAGGAGGCATGATGATTCCTAGAACAACAAAATTTCACATTTTAGTTTAAGTACATTACTATTATAATGTGGGTGTTCTAGTGTGTGCCTATATGAAAACAATGTGGAGGTGCGGTTATCTTGACCCATTTTGATGCTTCAAAAACGTTTTATATTGCAAGTTTTGTTATAAAACAAAAGATAACCCAAACGCTCCTTGTTCAATGTAGCTTCGTTTGTACCCGAAAATACATATTGGTTATGTATTCCCTTTAGCATTCAAGAGACATTATGCAAGTGATGTTTTAAACATAACGTTTTGATTTTGTATTCTCAATGTGAGACGAAAAAATATTTGTCCTATTTGTGAGAAATTTTTGGAAAAATTTGTCATGTGGTGTTTTAGTAAACATGTTTACACTTAGTAAGAATGCAATTCCTAACTATGGGGAACATGATTAGTTTTGTTAAACACCTAATTTCATGCATGATTTTCTCAAGTTAATGCATAACCCCAAGTTTTTGTTTTTGTGCAAAAAATAGAATTCCTAGACCCAGATCAGGATTGTAATCAAGTTTAGAATACTTACAATGATGATTGATTTGCAATGTGAGTGAAAGGAAGACCAATAAATCGCAGGTTTGGATGGATGGTAAAGTGAATAGTAACAGTTTGGAAGTGGTGGTATGAAATAATGGGTGTTTGGTTTAATATAAACAAAAAAATGGTTCTACAGGTCGGCGGATACAGCGGACCCCTGAGTTGGGTTCCGTCCGTTGTGTCTGAGGGTTCCGCCGACCCTGCTGAGAAAAAGAGTTATGAATTTGTTTTGATTTTTGTGATTTTTGTCTAATGTCCAGAACTACAACGTAGGTTCCATGAGTCCTAAGCCTAGCCTAAGAAGGTTAAAAGGTTCACGTTTAAGGGGTTTTGTGAGAATGTCGGCTATGTTGTCTTCAGACGAAACTTTCTCAATTGAGACATTTCCTTTTTGAACGTTGTCACGAAGGAAATGATGACGGATTTCAATATGTTTGGTACGAGCATGTTGAACCGGGTTTTTGCTAAGATCAATGGCGCCTTTGTTGTCACAAAGAATTATGATGTCGTTAAGTTGAATTTCGTAGTCGACAAGAGCTTGCTTCATCCAAAGAGCTTGTTGACATGCCTTTCCGGCCGAAACGTACTCGGCTTCCGTTGTTGAGATAGCAAGAGCCATTTGCTTCTTAGAGAACCATGAGGTGAGACAATGTCGAACAAAAGTACAAATACCACTTGTACTTTTTCTATCAACATAGTCACCGGCATGATCCGAGTCGGCATACACTATGGTGTCTATTCCCGTTCCTTTGGGATACCATAAACCTAAGTGTGTAGTGCCCTTAATATACCTAAAAATTCTTTTAACGGCTTCGAGATGAGTAGTCTTAGGATCTTCTTGAAAACGAGCACATAGACAAACACTAAACATAATGTCGGGTCTACTAGCCGTTAGGTAAAGTAGACTATCAATCATACCTCTATATTTAGTGCTATCTATGGATTCACTTTCCTCATCCTTGGTGAGTTTAGTTTTCGTGGACATGGGAGTTTTGATTGGTTTAGAATCTTCTAATCCATATTTCTTAAGCATGTCCTTAATATATTTAGATTGGTTAAAGAAGATACCATCTTCTAGTTGTTTAATTTGGAGTCCTAGGAAAAAGTTGAGTTCTTCCATCATACTCATTTCAAACTCGTCATGCATGATTTTTTAGAAATCCACACATAATTCTTGACAAGTTGATCCGAATATAATGTCATCAACATAGATTTGGACTATGATAATATGTGAATCTTTCTTCCTAGTGAAGAGAGTATTATCGACTAAGCCCATGGTATACTTATAGTCAACTAGGAAGGTTTTAAGTCGATCATACCATGCTTTTGGAGCTTGCTTAAGACCGTAAAGAGCCTTTTAAGTTTGTAAACATGATTTGGTTTTTTAAAATCGATGAAGCCCGGTGGTTGAGCACCATACACTTCTTCATTTATGACTCCGTTTAGAAATGAACTTTTGACGTCCATTTGAAAGAGTTTAAAATTGTGTGCACATGCATATGCAAGTAAGATTCTAATTGACTCGATAGCAACCGGAGCAAAAGTTTCATCATAGTCAATGCCTTCTTGTTGGTTATATCCTTGTGCAACTAGCCTAGCTTTGTTTCTAGACACAATTCCATTTTCATCCGTTTTATTACGAAAGACCCATTTTGTTCCAATTATAGTTTGACTCTTTGGTTGAGGAACTAATGTACATATATCATTCCTAACAAATTGGTTTAACTCTTCTTGCATTGCAATTACCCAAGACTCATCTTTAATGGCTTCATTAACGTTTTTCGGTTCAATGGTTGACACGAAACAAAAGTAGTTGCTTTTATTTTGAACTTTTGACCTTAGTGTTCTTTCGTTAATGTTGCCTATGACACCATCTAATGGATGACTTTTAGATTCTTTGACATTGACAAGTTCTTTGTTTAATAGTTCATCTTCCTTGTCATTACCTAAAATCTCTTGACTTTCTATTGCTTGGCTTTCAACTAAGTCATCATCTACCAAAGGTGATGTCTTAGAGGGAGGTGGACTCTCGTCAAATGTTACGTTCAACGATTCCTCGACTCTTAAGGTTTCTTTGTTCAAAACAATGTAAGCTTTACTATTTTGTGAATATCCAAGAAATACACCTTCATAAGACTTTGGGTCAAATTTGGTGAGATAATCCTTGGTGTTAAGAATGAAACATTTACTTCCAAACACTCTAAAGTATCCTAATGTAGGCCTTTTACCTTTATATAGTTCATAAGGTGTTTTATTCGAAAATGGTCTAATTAAGACTCGATTTAAAATGTACGTTGATGTGTCAACGGCATTACACCAAAACTTTTGTGGAATGTTTTGTTCATTAAGCATTGTTCTACTCATCTCTTGCAATGTCCGGTTTTTACGTTCTACTACACTATTATATTGAGGGGTACGTGGAGCCGAAAAGTTATGAGTAATACCATTAATATCACAAAAGTTTCCAAATTGAAATTCATTATCAAATTCACGACCGTGATCCGTTCTAATAGACACAATATTAGACTCTACTTGATTTTGAATTTTCTTACTTAGAATCTCAAATTTATCAAAAGCTTCAATTTTACTTTTCAAAAATTTTGTCCAAGTATATCTTGAGTAATCATCGACTATGACCAAAGTGTAGAAGTTACCTCCATAACTTTGTATAGCGGATGAACCAAATAAATCCATATGCAAAAGTTCTAGACACCTAGATGTAGAAACCAAGTTTTTAGCCTTATGGCTACTATGGACTTGTTTACCGACTTTGCAAGCATCACAAAAGTGTTGGTCATATTTCAACTTAGGTAGGTTTCGAACTAAGTCTTTGGAGGAGATGTTTTGAATTAGTCTCATGTTAGCATGTCCTAAACGTCTATGCCATAAAGTTAAAGATTCATCTAATAAGGTAAGACAAAGTTTGTCTCTAGATGTTGGATCCATCTTCATGACATATACGTTGTTCTTAAGGACACCTTTGGCTATGGTTATACCATTTTTAAGTATTTTACTTCCGTTTTCACTAAAAAGGACATTATACCTATTACGACAAAGTTGACTAATACTAAGGAGATTAAAACCTAAGTTATCAACATGAGCTACATCATCTATAAAAAGGGAGTCATGAGAGATTGTACATTTTTCGATGATTTTGCTCTTAGCTTTACTACCAAACGTAACATTACCTCCATCACATTTGTGATAAGTAGTGAAGAGGCTTTTGTTACCCGTCATGTGCCTTGAACAACCGCTATCTTTAATCCATTCATCCGGTTCCAAACAAACTTTGAGGCACACCTCATTTGAGTCGTGAGCCATGAGAGCAATATCATCATTCTTTGGCTCATCGTCATCTCCTTCATAGTCACTCCAAGCACCACCCACAAAAGCTTGTTGAGGTTTGCTTTTGGGTGGTTTTGGACATTCTCCTACTAGATGACTTGTGTCTCCACACCTATAGCATTTCCTTTCAACCTTTCCTTTCCTATCATCACGATCTTTTCAGAAAGTTTTCTTGTCATCTTTTGGTTGCCTTACAAACTTCCCTCTTCTACGAAAGAACTTCTTGAAGTCTCTAACGGCCATAGCATATTCCTCATCATCACTATCCGAAGTAGATTCTTCATCATCACTTGATTGGACTTTAGCTTTCAAGGCAATGGACTTAACTTTTTCTTTCTTGCCTCTAACTAGTTCCAAATCTTTTTTCATTACCATTTCATGGACTTTGAGGTTTCCAATTAGCTCGTCAAGTGACATGCTTGAAAGATCCTTGGATTCTTCAATTGCCGTCACTTTTGCTCTCCACTTCGGATGGAGTGCTCTAAGAAATTTGCTGACAAAATTCTTACCACAAAAAGATTCATCAAGTGCTTTAAGTGAAGTAATAATAGTGTTAAACCTAGAAAATGCATTATCAATAATCTCATCTTCGGAAATAACAAATTATTCATATTGTTGAACAAGAAGATCAATTTTGTTATCCTTGACTTGTGAGTTTCCTTGATGAGTGTCTATTAAAGATTGCCAAATATCTTTGGCGGTTTTACACATAAAGACTCTTTCATATTCTTTCTTAGGCAAAACATTGTAAAGCATCATTTTAGCTTCATTATTTTTAGCAATCAATTTCTTTTGATCATCATCTTTAATATTAGTAACTATGTTATCACCATCAATGATTATATACCATAAATCTATATCTTTTGATTTCACGTAAGTTTCAAAACGGTTTTTCCAATATATAAAACCATTTGATTCAAAGAGTGGTGGTCTTTGTATAGATTGCCCTTCTTTGTAATTTTCCAAATTCATGGATCGTTTCAAGTTTTAAAACACAATATATTTTAAAAGCTTGAGTAATGTAGCTCTTGATGCCAATTGTGGAAAACTAGAAGGGGGGTTGAATAGTTTACCGTTTAAAATCTTCTTAACTTGTTAGATTAGCTTCGAAACTTTCCGTTTGATCAAAGATATATATATATATACACAAACACAATATATAACATGCAAGTAAATGAAAGAAACGATCAAACCACAACACGAGTATTTATCGTGGTTCGGCTACAAGGACTCTTTTTCCTTGCCCTACGTCCACGCCCCAAGTATCCAACTCGAGAGTTTCTTTCACTAGTCAACAAGCTCCTTTCACCGGCGGAGAAAACCTTACACGTCGCTTATACACGTTTACCGACACTAAGCTAGATGTCGAGTTCTTTTACAAGGGTACAACCACTCCCGTTAGTTCTTTTACAAGGGTACAACAACTCCCGTCACACTTTGTATTTTGAGGACTAAAATACTAACCAATCACTACTGAAAATACACAATCAAATGAAGTGTAAACTACACAAGTCTACACAATGCTAAGCTAACAAGTCTTGCAACGTTGTGTTGAATACTTGTAACTTTTTATGAACTCGTGAATCTCTTTGCTACAAAAAGAAACTTCACATATAAAATGTTAAAGGGTTAGATGAAAGAATGAATGAATGTGTGTAAATATGATGTAGAGTGATAAGCCAAAAATCAAACTTGTGGCTTAGTATTTATAGCAAAACCTTCTGCAGGCCTGGCGGATACGGCGGAACCCTCAGATGGGTTCCGCCCGTGTACCTCCAGGGTTCCATCGGGCTTGCAGTTGGTTTTGCAATAAATCTTGCAAACCAAACAATGTCACATCTCATTATACCTAGTCAAACACAAAACTTGCAAGCAAACATATGGTTAGTCAAACACACTTTCTTTCCATAAATGTATATTGACAAAACTTGCCATAAATATGATGTAACATTTCTATTTTAAGAAATAAAAAGATTTGTGTTTTATGAAATGTAAAATGTAGCAAAAGTCAAGTTTATGTAAGTCTTTAAAACTAAGATTATGTTTTACTTAGAAACTAAAGTTTACATTTTGTCGTTAACAAAACTTAGCAAAGATCGTAAAATATAAATAACGTTTTTAGGCGATATTTGTATTAACAGGTTATACTTACTGTCCCCAATATAAACTGCAGCTTTGCTCCATTAACTTTCAATCACAAACAAAACAATGGTTTGGGTTGGTGGTATTCTTGTTGTGGTGGTTGGTTGTGGTTAAAATGCTCATTTTGGTCAAGAATTGACCTTGGTGTTTCATTTGCAAAAGGTGGTGGTTGTGTTGGTCTTGGTGGAAGATCATTGAGATCTTGGACAAAAGGGTGTGGTGATGTTGGAGGAGACCCAAATAACTCCATAGGTTCAAGTTTTGGCAATGGTGATGGTGATGGAGTTTTGGATGGTTGGGTTGAAGCACTTGGTGGAGTTGGGTCAATGGTTGAAGCACTTGATGGTTGGGTTGAAGCACTTGAATGAAGTCCCGGACTGGAATGAAGTACCAACCGTAGATCACCGAAGAAGCACAACTTCAAGATCTACACAGTCCCGAACTTCAACAAAGAACATGCAAGACATAGTTCTTACACGGGTCCTGGTGTTCAACAGAAAATAAGACACAGGTTTTACGTTTGAGATGCAGAAAGTGAATACTTTATGAACCAGATTCCAGTGATTTTCCATCAATACGTGTTGCGTGTATATAATGTGTTAGGTGATAGAAATTGTGGGTTTCGGTGCGTTGCCGACGGTATTTGTGAAGATCAAAATAGGTGGCGTAAAGTTAGGCAGATGTTATTGCAAGAGTTAGAGCTACATAGGGAGGTTTACACAAGTATGTTTACGGAATCTGGCTTTGACGGTATGTGTTATTCAGTAAACTAGTTCGATTATGGATCTGCACCGGTAGATCGCTATATGGAGATGTCAGACACGGGGTTGGTTATTGCATCATTGATTAACCGACCTGTTGTATTGATATCCCAGCGGGGTTGGAACACCTGTTTTCCGCTTTTTGATGGTCCTAATTTATCACAAAGAACTGACCCCCTTGTGATAGCCCGTGTGGGGCCAGAACGATGCGGTCACTACGTTTGTCTGAGCTAGACAACGATTTTCCACTTCCGCATCTCCACCCACAATGGATGAGGAACACATCCCAAGAGGCATCGCAATGGGAAACATTATATTCGCATCGACTAAACTTGTGGTAAATAATTATACAGACAAAATATTGTAAATGATTACTGATTTATGTTGTAAATAATTATACCGACAAAATATAGTGAATGATTACTGATTTATGTTGTAAATAACTGTTTTTATTATATACTAAATGATTGAAAATTTATTTAAATTAATACTAACATTATTGATTGATGTTGTAAATCATTATGCAAATTCTTTGGCCAGGTGGAACGAAAAATTCCTTTCTTGTGTCAATGTGAGAAAGGATTGATTATAGAACGGAAATCCTGGAAACCAGCTACTCTTGGGCAACTGTATTATGCATGTCCTGATTCAGTGGTAAATAATCATACGTTTGCTTAGTTATGTAAATATGTAAATAATTTGTTTGTTAAAAATAAATTTCTTATAATTTTCTTAACATGTAACAGCCAGGTACAGATAACTATTGGTGTCGCTACTTCATGTGGAAAGATGAATTTGAAAGGAGGTACTTTAATCAAGCCTCTTCTTCAACGCAATGCTCAAACTGCGTTGCGAAAGATAATAAGATTGACCAGCTTGAAGCAAGAAACAAGTTGTTGATGACAAGAATAAAGACGCTGGAGATGGAGTTAGAATTGGCAAGGAATCCTGAGGATCACGCTTGTCAGTCGGGTGCAAGGCTCCATGATCTTTTACATGATATGAATAATCTTCATATGTCATAGATGTTGTTTTTAAATAATGTGTTAACGTTGTTGTTTAATTGAATAATAACATTTGTTATTATAGTCGTTTAATGTGGTAACGTTTAATGTGGTAACGTTTAACGTGGTATTGTTGTTGTTAATTAAATAAAAACGCATTAGACGTTAATTATATGAACGTAACAAAAAAACACAAAATATACTATACAAAATAAAATACAATTGTACAAAAAATAAATAAATAAATAAACGACAAAGCAAGCAAAAAAACAAGAAAAAGGTACCTATTATTTTTAGATAGGGTTAGACTAACAAAATAGGTACCGTGGTCCGTGAGTATAACTCATGCCTTTTTTAATAGAAGCATCTCTTACACAAGCATTTGCAACTCTCTCTCTATAGCTAACAATATTCTTAATTCAGCGATGTTACTGAATAATTAGTACCTTTAAAAGAAACATCTCATAAACATGCCTTTGCAACTCTTTCTTTATAGCTAACATTTTCTTATATTCTGATGAGAGAAACATCTCAAATACAAGCCCATGTATTTTCGTTTCCTTCATCCTTAATATCTTATCTTGTAAAGATTCATGTTTTCATATTTATGGTAGGTACTAGTAGCGTGCCTCCGCATCTTAATATTTTTCGTTTGCTGCATCCTTAATACTAGCAGTGTATCCGCGCATTGCGTCGGCGGGTAGCCTGAAATAATATTTCTCGTAGAATCATGTATTTTAGTTTATTATATTCTTTTTGACAATAAATTTACGGATATCAATAATTTCATATGACGTATTTCAACTCCTTAACTAAGGAATTTATTTCGTCTTTTTGGGTCTTTTTTAAAGCCATTTGTATAACATGATAAGCTCGTTTGGATCGTGACTGTTTAGCCCTAGCCCGTGCCCGTTTGTAATGGCGGAGGTAGAAAAAATTTCTTTGCAGGGCCGAAACAATTCTTTTTCCGAAAGAGCATTAGATGAGAGGGCCGAGATGGAAAAAATTAAATTTTAACACATGAAATCGCGAAAAAAATATACTAACGGGCTTAGGTTTAGGGGGCCGGGACCCTTCCCGGTCCCTTAATAGCTCCGCCCATGCACATTTGGCCCGTGCCCGTTCAGGCTCGAGCCCGTTTAACCCATGTAAATTAATTTATATACTAAAAAGGGTAGTTTAGGTAACTTCACTTGTCCATATGTTTCTCCATAAAAACTGTGCCTTCAACTCCATCATTTATTTGGTCAACAAAACTCCCTCAATTATAAAACCTAATCTCCTTATTCATCTCTTCATAAACTGCCGTTTTTCCTTCTTCACCTGCTATGACAGCCGCTCTCCCTATCGAATACTCTTTCCTCTATACTCGCAACCAATTATTATGTATATTTAATAAACGATCGTCGATTGCGTTGTTGTTGTCATCATAAACCGAAAATGTCATAAACCGGATTTGTTAATTTTTTTTCCAAGCGAATGCTGAGATCCGACGACATCGAAGCATGTTTTCTCTCTTGAAATTGATGGCATCCCATGGTTTTTGTCTAGTGTATAGATGTAGTGTTGTATTTGTGAAAACTCATTTTTATTCTGATCGAAACCATAGGCCACTTGTGCATCACATGTTCGAAGGTTATAATGACATATTTTGATTTAAGGTTTTGAATAAATGGTACATCATTGTTTTCTTTTTTATTTTTTGGTTTCTCGTTTAGATCTAACATCTGTTTGTTATGGACTTTTTTTTTCAAAGATTTGAATGTATCAAATGTGATACTTGTAATGTCAATCGAATATTTTATAAAGTTGTTATCATTTTTTTTAATAACATTTTTGTTGTTGTTTTTAATTTTTTTCCGTTTAGGACCTTTCTTCATAAATTTATGGTATTTTAAGTTGATGAAATAGATTATGTTTCAACTGGTAGTTGGTTGTGTTTTTGTAATATCAGGTAAGATTTTTTGTTCCATTTGTAATGGGAGCGAATGGTGTTTTAATTTGATGTATCGAGAAGAACACGATGTCTATCATTCGGATGGGAGTTTGTTTATCAAACTTTAATTTGATGAATATTTTTTTGATGATTTATTAGATATAGCAGGGTACTCGCGCGATGCGGCGGCGGGTACCCTGTAATAAAATTTGCGGCGATTAATATCTTGAATTATTGTTTCGGGTTGCTGGATCTCATATTTTTGTTTTGGAAGCTTAATATTTTGGAAGCTTAATTATATTTATATTGTAGTTAAAAAGTTTTTTATTTATTTTATTTTATTTTTATTTATTTATTTATTTTTGTAAATGAGTGTTTTTAATAGTGTATTAATTGTATTAATAGTGTATTTTTTATGAAGGGGTGGAAGCTTAATTATATTATACAGTAAGCTTAAATAGTTGTATTTTTTTGGTGAAGGGTGTTTTTAATAGTATATTAATTGTATTAGATGCATTGTGTTTTTTAGTTTTATATATACTTTAAGTACTTGTACTTAATGTTGTATTTATTGTATTGCTAGAAAGAAAAAGAGGCTAGACAGAAAAAAATATTTTCTACATAATGTTGTATTTATTGTACAATATTTCCTTGTGGAAGCAAAAGATTTCATTGTCTTTTACATACTTGTGCTTAATGTTTTATGTGATGGAGTGTATTAATTGTATGCATGTAAGAATAGGTTGACCTTAAAATCACTGTGTTTTAAATACTTGCGCTTTGTGTTTTATCACTTGTATTTACTTAAAATTTATATTTGGAAATCTTAAAAATTAAATAAGCGAGAGGGTCTAATATCTATACTACTTATAATGCATATTGTACCTTCTCTCCTATTAATTTTTTATGATTTCCTATAATAGATTTTAAGTAAATACAAATAAAAAAGCTTTGTGTACAATTAACTTTTGCACAACTAAGGCTATGTTTGGCAAAAGTAGCTGTGAGCAGGAGCATTGAGCAGGAGCAGTGAGCAGTAGCTGTGAGCTGTGAGCAGTAGCCAAAAAAGCTCACAGCTTCATAAAGAAGCATTGAGAAAATGAGTTTTCCTAAAAATTAGCAAAGCTCACAGCTCTCATGCCAAACAAACGTCAAAAATAAAAAAGCTCATTCTCACCGCTCATTACCCAAAAAAGCTCCAAAAAAGATCCGCGCCAAACATAGCCTAAATATATATAAATTGATTGGTCAACAAATACCATTAATGTAGTTCTTAAAATACCCCTCAAGTGAAAAATACATGTTATTAAACCTATTGTATAAACCATCCACTTTCCGGTTCATATTAAAGATCATGATTTATGGTATACAACACAAACTAACATAATTTTCTTATCAATAACTCGAAGTGAATCACATCCCATATTAAAGAAAGTAGAAGAACATCACACATATATCTTCTGTTAGGTCACCATTTTGTAAACACAAGTATGAGAAATGAGATGAGAATGAGAGATGGTTGATTATAAGATTATGAAGATTGAAAGAACAAAAGTTTCACTTAGATATTCAAATAACCAACAATAATAAAGTGTACATAAGCTTTGTATTTATAAGGGGAGGAGTAGGGCAACACTTCCTTCCTCCCGCTTACACCTTAACGTGGGCTTTCAAGGCCCATGGACTAGCTTACTTAAGCCTAGTAATATTAACATAGTGAAATAAATAACTAAGCAACCTATTACAAAAGGTAATGACCGAGACTTGACTAAAATACAAAAGTATGATCCCAATAATCTCCCCCTAAATGTCGGTCATCACGGTTGCTTGACGTCTTCATCTTTGTCGTTGACTTGTGACATGTAAAACTCTAGACGTCTTCAAAATGGTTGAATGATAAATGCACTTTGCTCTATGTCTTTGTTCTTTGGTGATGCTGTAGTGATTGTGTTATGAAGTAGTCTGTCGTTCGTCACTCCTGCGTCTGTGGTGGTTGTCTGCCATTCCAACATACTCATACATCTTCGGACTTATACTTTCACGTGCACGAAGTTCCTTTTCATACTCTGAGATCTTTAGTCTTAATACTTTGTAGATTCTTCTTATTGGCATAGAATCTTTCTTTGAACTTTATGGTGCTAAGATCTTTGGGAAGCTATCATTTGCATCAAGATGTATGTATGAGCATGTTGGAATCTACCATCATGGAAGTGAGGTACCTGCAAGTAAACAGTTAGCAATAAAAAACCGGTACTTACAGATAAGGAATTAGAGCTCATCAACAGCATATTGTGAAGACTCCTTCTAATCCTTATCCAGGCCGTTCCCATATCAGATACTCCTGAGGGAGCTTATGAGACCTACTAAGTAACTCAATGACTGGGTGATTCGCTGGGGATCACTCCACGACTGTAGACCGCTATGGAACCACCGCAAACACTAAGCATAACCCTTGTGGGGTTACCGAAGTGACCTGCTGTCAGGGCTGTTTGATGTTGACCCTGGCAGGAGTTTCTGTTCAATCATTGAGAAATACATATGTAATCCTCTCATAAACGTTCTCGGCAGATTGCTAAGATCTGCGAAGGACTCGATAATTTACAGCTGGTGTCCATTGATGTAGAACACCAATTGTAGAAATACTAAGTGTTCCTAAGAGATCTTTGATGTATCTCAAGGCTCTAGACTCTATAAGTGCACACTTAGGTTTCCTATACGGAGACTAGGGAGGGGTCTCCTGCTTCAATATCAACCATCTCTAAGAGACAAGTCGATAGATTACACTGGTTCCCCGTGAGAATGAAACAAGTCCTTTTAAGAGAACTTGAGTGGTTAAGAAGGTTTAGTGCATTGCGTCACTGGGTCCATGACGACTTTATCTTCAATACCGGTGTTGTCTTTTGCAACAACCAGTAGCATACGTATTGAACCCGGTGTCTGCCCTAAGGTTGAACATATGGAGGGCTATTTCTTTTCACCCTTTTCTTTACTTTTCTTTTTAATTCTTCAACTCCTTCTTTCCCATTCATTCTTTTCTCCTTTTTTCGTATCATACCTAAGGACTTCTAGTTCTAACTATGGGAGATGTCCTTGGGTAGATCCCTCCGGCTCTGGCGGATCATAGGACGGTTATTCCTATCTTAATCACCTTATAACTCCGACTGTAGCCAAGAAACCTTTGATTGAAAAATTTCTCAAAGTGTTTGTGATAATCAAATATTTTGGTTAACACTTTGAGAGTTTTGTGTATACTTATGAAGGGCACCCCCTTCACATGTGCTCATAAGTATTTAATAAATTTGCACATGCGGGAGGAGCAAGCATTTTGAATCGATCCACTTTCCGTGATCAGGACCGATTCGAGACACGCTTACATCACTAGTTAACCTAGCTTGAAGTTATTACCCGGCCTGGTCAAGTCCACAGAAAGTTTCTCGAGACGGTACATTTCTACTAAGACAAATCCTTTTCGAGACACGCTTACGTGGTTAGTTAAAGAGATACATTGTCAGCTTTTAGGTGACAACTAGCTCTAGTAACTAACTTGATGTTATAACCCGTCGAGGATAAGTCTTTTCGATATTACTAACTTTTACTGTCTCGTCAATTCCTGGGTGAATCTGAGTCTAGCTCGCATGAGATTTGACTTTTAAGCAACATTTAGCTTTCATATTTTAATCACTTTCACTTTTCTCCCCCTCAAAAATAGCATATGAGATGTTGTTTTTGATTAAAATATGCTTTTTTTGAGTCTTATGGGGAGATTCACCAAGAACTTTAGATTTTAGAACAAAGTATTATATATATATATATATATATATATATATATATATATATATATATATATATATATATATATATATATATATATATATATATATATATATATATATATATATTGTTTTGACAAGTGCTCCCCCTCAACAAGTGATTAGGTCTTATTGAGGTGAAATACTTGTCCTTTTGAGCAGAATTATGAAAATCATAACACATTTGATTAATTCTATTCAAAAGTAAGAAGCCTTCGCTCCTTATATTAGGATTGAGGCACTGATGCGTACCTCAGGGTCCTTTCTTTACAAGTTCGGGTTGTGCACTGTAATGCGTAACAAACCATTATGAAGTATAGTAATACGACAAATCAAATCAAGTTCTTACAACTTTGCTACCATTCAGGTCTCTGAAATGTCAACACCGGAAATCCAGGTCTGCCTCCAACGTAGCTTTCCAATCTCCGAAACTGATCCCTGCGCTTCAACCGATTCTCGATCCTTGTTATGAATCTGCGAGCTTCCCTGGCCTCATCGGTGTTCCACCTTTTGGATTTACCCAGTGCTAAGTCATCTAATCTACTTTTGATTCCATCTCTGACGAACTTCAGGGTTTCATCACAGAACTTGTGTATTTCTTCATAGCCCATGAAGCAGTTACGACCGTTGACACTGCGGTATGTGAACCCAAATGCCGGATGCCTGATCAAGGAGTATTGAGATAGATGTTGAAGGTTTTGGATGTTGAACAGGTTTGGTTTGGTGAGATTCAGCTTCTTCTGATAACTTTTCACTCCTAGTTGAAGATCTTCTACTCTTTCTCTGATGACTATCTGCCTGATGAAGATTAGGAGAGCTGTGATAAAGGCAAGCTGCATAGGTTTGGGCAAGTTGCAAAGCTTTCCTTGAACTTTGAGCAGGTACATATCTTCTATGTCGTTTAGGAGTAGTCGTGGAAAGTCTGACTCGGAAATCTCATACTCTTTTTCATCAAGTCTTTTGAGTATTAGTTTGCTGAGGAAGGGGTACCTAAAGTGAGTGACCGTCGAAATGAACTGAATCGAGACAATCTTCAACTCACTTGTCACATTACCCATCGTCTGATTGAGTCTGCTGCTTCGATAGTACTGTTCCCGGTTATCTGGCCAATGATGTATTCCGTAGAGTGCGTTCCGGTCATAGTCAACAACTTTATCGATGAATAAGGTAGAGGCTTCTTCTTCGATGGCATTGTTGAGGTATCTGGCTGCAGGGAGGAAGGTAAGTGATGTGGCGTACTTCTTCTCAATCTTGTTCTTCAGCCAGTCTGTCAGCCTCGGCCTTAAGCTTTTGTTCTTCGGCTAATTTGGCTGCTTCTGCCTTAAGCCTCAGATCTTCAGCAAGCTTGGCTTCTTCTTGTCGTAACTTATCTTCTGCCAGCTTGGCTGCCTCTTCAGCCTTCCTGCTTTCCTCCATACGAATAGTTTCTTCCAATTTGGCTTGTGCTAGCTCCTCAAGCCTAGCCTCTTCAGCTTCTTGCTTTTTCCTTAATTCTTCTTCTTGAGCCCTTTCTCTGAGCTCCATTTCTTCCATAGTCAACAAATGTGGAGTCTCAGTATCCATGTGATCTTCCTCTTCCTCTGCTGCTGAAGCATTAAGCATTTCTACGTCTGTGGGTGATACTGTGGGGTGTTGTAGATGATCAAATCAGCATTGGTTCCTGTAGTAGGTTCAGGAATACTGTTAGATCCGCCAGCTTCATTAGTTTGAGAGAACAAAGGGGGTGGAGGTTGATCAGCTTGGAATGCATCGATTTTGCTGTGTAGAATGCCTAAATTGAGAGCTCTTTCATTTTCTTCTTCTGCTGAAAGGCCTATGTTTGAGTGAGCAGATTCATATTCAGCAGTCATTGGTTCCTTCAGCTTCTCTTTCCTGATCCTTTCTTCTTCCAATTTAGTCTCTGCTTCAGTGAACGGTCTTTGATTGAGATCTGCTGGGTATTCAGCATTATCGGCAAATTCATCAATGTTTTTCTCGCAATCTTCGAAAGTCAAGTCTTTATCATAAATATCTTCAAGATTAACTTCCTTCTCGATGTTTGCATATGCTTCACTATAAATTGGACCTTCGTCGGATTCGGTTTCTGAGTCAGACGGTTTTGGAGAAGTTGGTTATGTGGGTTCAGGAATGGATTCAGGTTTCTTGACTGGAATTCTTCTCTTGAGTGTACCCTTCTTGGTAGAACTACTAGAGCTCCCAGACTTGCTACCTTTCTTCCCCTTCTTCTGCATGAACGATGGTAGAACAACTTTGTCCAAGAAACCAACCTTGTCTTCGTCGAGAGCTTGAAGGTAGTACTTGTAGTTCTTGCAAAGCTTCACTTTGGCATTCAAGAGACAATCGGGAAATTTCTTTCCTTGTTTACGAGTGCTAATGTCAAGTCTCTTGATAATTCTGAGAGTTTCCTCATTTCTGAAAGTGTGCTTGGCTTCATTATCAAGTCTTTGTGGAATATCGTCATACTCACGAAGGAAGCTTTCAATGAGTAATTTGGTGAAACGAACAAATGGAATGTTGGTGGTTTTGTGTTGAATGTGCCACACAAGGTCTTCCCAGATAATGCTGGCATAATCTACTTTCTTGACGTTTGCCACGGCCCAGAAGAGTTTGAGGTGTTGGAGCTTGGGGTGTTCATGGCCAGTGTCTCTGCCAGATAAGGACTTGGCAATCAGAATGTACAAGGTTCTCCATGGTTGTGGAAGAAATCTGATGTTGACCCTAGAGTGTCTTGTCACTACTTCTTCTGATTCATCGTAGCCAATATCCCGTAACCACTCTATCAGCTCTTCCTCGGTAGGTACTTGATCATATTCTTCATCTGGGCCAAGTTCGGGTAACCCAAGAACATTCCTAAGTGTATCTATGTCCACAGTAACCTGTCTGTTATGAAGCATGCAAGTGAAGGATGCTTCCCCAAGGTCTAGCTGAAGTGTGTGCCAAAATTGGTGTATGTAGAAGCAGGCCACTGATGCAGACTTAGTGAACAAGAGCTTGTTGGGGTGATATAGGAGAGCATCCACTGCTACAATGCATGAGGATTCATTGCATGTGATTTTGTTGAAGTTGATTCGTAAGTTGTTCTTGCCTATCTTCCTGGTGTAATCTTCGGGAAAGGTTTCTTCCCATGAGAGTTTTGGTTCAGGTTCTGGTCCATAAGGAATGTCGTTGTGTTCTGCCATCTGAATTGTTCATAAACAAACACAAACATAGCAATGATTTACTTTGTTAGCTCAGACATTCAATTACATGATTGTGCATATTTTTGAATTGATCGGTGGGTGTTGTGTGTAAAAACTTTTGTTGCATGACAAAATTGTGGTTTTAGAAGTTAAGACTTAGTAGAAACTTATAACAAACTAGTTACAACATGAGTTTATCATTACAAGAGATTACACATTTGAAAATTTACAACACTTAGACAATTTCATGAAGTTTTACAATGTTACGCGTAAGTTGAAAATCCTACGCATAACATGACTTATGCGTAAGAAATGATATTAGGCGTAGGTACAAAGTCTACGCATAACTTTATATGTTATGCGTAAGTTCAATCTTTTGCGTAGGCTTAATTTTACGCGTAGGATTATATCTTATGCGTAAGATTAGAGCTTATGCAAAGGATTGAACCTTATGCGTAAGATATAACTTGTGCGTAGGTTTTGACTTATGCGTAAGATCAAGACTTATGCGTAAGAAACAACTTATGCGTAAGTTAATCTTTTATGCGTAAACATTGTCTTATCCAAGACAATGTTTTTCAACGTGTCGAATCTTACGCGTAAGATTCAATCTTACGCGTAGGATGAACATCTTATGCGTAGAAACGTCCATTTTCAGAAAAATCACCTTTGAAAATTGAGTCGTTTGATTCCTGAAAGTGTTAAACACAACCACTGATCAATATTAAGTTCAATCACACTTAATACACACAATTTTACGCGTAAACATGCTTTAATCCAATCTTACGCGTAGGATGGTATGAACACTTAATCATAGTTATAATCAAACATGATTCTGGGTTAATGTTGGATTAGGGCAAGTGTAACATGCACCCTAAGGATCAAGTGGACCAAATTATAACAACAAATATCCACAAAATCAAAAGATCAAAGCTGCTAGTGTCAACGAGCCCTAAATCCTAGATTCATGAACAATTAGTTCAAATTGAAGCAATTAAACCACATGAACAAGTTCCTAGGCATATATAAACACAATCCCCATCAATAATTTTAATCATAACACTCAAACAAAGAAACCCCTAAAAATTACGTATGAACCCTAATTATCAAATCAATCAATTAGAGATTCTGGGCACGATTGGAGTTTAGTGACATGTTTATTATCATCCTAAGAACATTTCCCACCAATTTAGCCCAAAACACAACAATTTTCTGGGTTCAAGATTTACGCAAAACCCTAGATCTATTTAATCGATTAATGAAAAACTAGCCGTAGGATTAAGGTAAAATTAAAAACCATTGTATAGAATCACAATCAAAACCTTATAACACTTACAGATTAGAAGATTAGTGATAGGATTTGGAGTTAGATTTTGAGCCGTAGATCGAGTTGGTGAGGATAGTAAATGTGGTAGTCAGAATATTGAATGTTCGGTCAAAATGATTTTGACTAGTGGTAAAACAAGTTTCACATATTGACATTTTTGGCCCCTTTAACCTTATATTACATTCATACTTAATGCCCAAACTAACTCTCATTTTTAACTTTCGTTAACTACACCAAGCTATGGCAAGAACAACTTGTGGAATTTTACTCCCCCTCGACCTTAGACCGAAAAAAAACTTAAAATTTATTATAATGGTCAAGGTGAGTATCCCGAAACACTTTTAGAAGCATTACTATTTGATAAAACGTAATATTTTTGGTAAAATGCAAGTATAAAGTAAATATTTTGAGAAATTTAAAAAAAAAATTACTTTTCCTCCCCCTCAACACTTGTTTTTAATAATTGAAGACATTTTATAAAATAGTGTTGAAAGAGGTGGTTTATACTTGCATTTTTTTTAAATATATACAAAGATAGTTTTGATGTTTGACAATCAATTGTGTTTTAAAAACTTTTTCAGATCATCTGGAGTCAAACATCGCATACCAATTTGGTGAACTAGACTAGCAAACCTTGATGGTGCTAAAGATTTGGTAAGTAAGTCCGCCAATTGGTACTCAGTTCCAACAAAATATAGTTCAACGGTACCTTTTTCAACATGCTCTTTGATGAATTGATATCGGAGATCAATGTGTTTGGATTTGCAGTGATGAACTGTGTTGCAGGAGATAGCAATGGCACTTTTGGAATCACAGTAGATTGGAATTTTGTTGAATAGGTAGCCATAATCCTTAAGTTGTGATCTCATCCAGATGACTTGAGCACAACAAGCAGACATGGCTACATATTCAGATTCTGTTGATGACAGTGATGTGCAGCCCTGCTTCTTTGATTGCCATGACACAAGTTTGTCTTCGAGAAACTGTAATCCACCAGATGTACTTTTGCGTGTGTCTAAACATCCTGCATGATCAGCATATGAAAAAGCAATTAGTTCAAAACCAGAATCCTTCGGATACCAGATTCTCAAGTTAATGGTTCCCTTTATGTATCGAAGGATTCTTTAGACCTCACTGAGGTGTTTTTCAGTTGGTTTAGACTGATAGCGAGAGCACATGTAGACATCAAATACTATATCAGGTCTACTAGCTGTGAGATACATGAGTGACCCAATCATACTGCGGTATTTGGTAGGGTCAACTGGTGTCCCATGTAAGTCAGCATCTAGTTTTGTGGTATAGCCCATTGGTGTATTATAAGTATCACAAGTCATCATTCCATGTTTCTTTAAAATTTCTAGAGCATATTTGGATTGATTTATAAAAATTTCACGGGGTGATTGATGAACTTGTAGTCCTAGAAAGAACGATAGTTCACCCATCATGGACATTTCAAAATTATCTTTCATTAATTTTGCAAAATCATTAGAGTAACTTCTTTTTGTTGAGGCAAAAATAATGTCATCGACATATATTTGAACAACAAGTAAGTCCTCCCCGTGGGTTTTTGTAAATAGTGTTGGATCCACCGAACCTTTAGAAAATTTATTGGCCCGCAAGAAAGTGGACAGTTTGTCATACCACGCCCGTGGGGCTTGCTTAAGTCCGTAGAGTGCCTTTTTGAGTCGGTAAACGTGATTAGGACGCTCAGGATCAACGAAGCCGTCTGGTTGGCTTACATAAACTTCTTCACGGAGTTCTCCATTAAGAAATGTTGTTTTCACATCCATTTGGTAAACAACCATGTTCCTATGTGCAGCATAGGCCAAAAAGATCCGAACAGCTTCATGTCTAGCCACTGGAGCAAAGGATTCTACAAAGTCAAGTCCTTCTAGTTGGGAGTATCCTTTCGCAACCAGGCGTGATTTGTTACGTATGACAGTGCCTTCAGCATCTAGCTTATTTTTCCAAATCCATTTTAACCCGATGACAAAGACTCCGTCAGGTCTTTCAACTAATTCCCAGACTTCTAATCGTATGAACTGCTGAAATTCCTCTTGCATAGATTCAATCCAGTTGTCATAAGTCATTGCTTCTTTTATGTTCTTGGGTTCTTCATGACAAACTGTGAGTGCATAGATACAAGTTTCTCCATCAGTGTGAAGTCGTTGTCTTGTCATTACAGGTGCATCTGGATGGCCAATAATATGAACTAGTGGATGGTCTCGAGTCCATTTGTGTGTCGAAGGGTGTAGTTGATAAGTATCTCGCATGTTTGCAGGATCCAAATTGCGTGTAGACGACTCAGCTATATCAGGAAAGGTAGGAGCCGGTGCAAACGGGTTAAAGAACGCATCAGGATCATGCTCTGCGGGTTGTGGAACTGATTGTGGTGTAGGATCTTCAGCTGATTGTCGGGAGTTAGAAACAGTTTGTTCTGCTGTAAATGGTGATGCAATTGGAGGACCGTCTTTCTCATCAGTTGTTGTTGTTTGTTGAGGTAAGTCTGGTACTGGAATATTATCAGGTTGAGCAGCGGAATTAGGTGAGACCTCAGTAGGACGGTATTCAATTGTATCATCAAACAGTGGAGCAAACAAGGTTTCCAATTCTTTGTGGTTGAGTGGCAATGGATCAGTCGAAGAGTCCGGAGAGTTAAGACGGTTGAATTCGGGTCCTAAGCTGTGTTGCTCAGAAGCCATTTGTGTGAGTTCATCAAAATTAGCGTGAATGGTTTCTTGAATTTCTCTTGTTCGACGATTCCATATCCGAAAACCTTTAGAATTTTCACAGTATCCAACGAACACTTCGATGTCGGCCTTTGCTTTAAGTTTACCTAAATCATCACGATCATTTTTCGGATAACAAAGTGCTCCAAATACATGAAAGTAATCGATATTCGGTTTTCCTTTGTGAACAATTTGATAAGGTGTTTTGCGATGGCGTTTTGTTATCATGCAACGGTTTTGGGTATAACATGCAGTTGACACAGCTTCCGCCCATAAGTAATCTGGTATTTGAGCATTAATCAACATAGTTCTAGCAGCTTCTACTAACGTCCTGTTGCGTCTTTCAACAACTCCATTCTGTTCTGGGCTTCTAGGAATAGATGTTTGATGTTCAATTCCCACTTTCTCGAAATATGACCGAAGTGTCTGATTCTTAAATTCAGTTCCATTGTCAGTTCTGACTATTCGTACCGTGTTGCGTAGCTGAACTTGAATTTTAGTGAGAAAGGTGATGATCATTGAAGGAGCCTGATCTTTACTTCGTAAGAAATAAACCCAAGTCCATCTGGAGTAGTCATCCACAATTACCAGTATGTAGTGTTTACCGTTGATACTTTGAACACGCATCGGTCCACACAAATCCATATGAAGCAATTGTAAAACATGATTCGTACTTTGCTCAGGTTTTGAAGGAAAATGAGCCCGAGTACTTTTTCCTTGTTCACAGGCTGAACATAAGTGATCTTTGGTAAAACGGAATCTTGGAAATCCATCTACAAGTTTATGACGAGCAAGTTCAGTCATAGTTTTGAAATTCAAGTGCGAAAGACGTTTGTGCCATAACCAAGATTTAGTCGATTCTGCTTTGGAGAGAAGACATATCGGAGATGTAGCAATCATATCTGACATTGATATTGTATAAAGATTAGAAACACGTGAGCCAGACATTAGATCGTTTCCTTGTAAGTCACGAACGAAACAAGTTTTCTCACGAAATGCAACTTCTAGATCCCCATCACAAAATTGACCGACAGAGAAAAGGTTGTGTCCAAGGCCTTCCACATAATAAACACGACTGATTTCAATGTTCCCACTGACATAGTCACCATATCCCATGATTAAAGCGTAATGATCATTCCAGTATCTGACAGTACCAATGAACTTTGAGACAAAGTTGTGTAACAGTTTAAGATTGCCTGTCATATGTCGGGTGCATCCGCTATCAACAATTCAGAGAACAATCTGTACCACCTGCATCACAAGAAGAAGACACAGATGGAACAGAAGTAAGGGTGGAACCCAAAGAAAGTGCAGGTTCCTGTTGGTTAGAAGCACATGTATTCAACAATTTAGGAATCCATTTAAAGTCTGGTTTGTGTTGTAACCAACGTTGCCAATTCCAACTAGTTCTTGCTTTCTTAATGGTGAATTCACTAGTAGTTGGCTTATTCCTAGATTTGTTCTCGGCACTTATGGGGGTAACTTCAACTTCATTAGAAATCGTAGAAGGCGGCGTTCCTAAGTTAGACTTAGAGGCAATAGTGGGCCTAGAAGGAATGCGTGTCCTACGTTTCTTATGACGATTAAGAAGAGAATTAGCTATACATTTTGTAAGATCACCAGATGATACGCTTGTACGACAAAACATACAAGATGCATTAATATTCAAAACATTTAAAGGTTCATCATTCGTTACATTTAGATTTTGATTACAATTTGCCAGATTAGAATCTACATCTGATGCAACATGAGTTTTATTCAAATTCCTAAGTTGATCTTCTACTTCTTGAGCTTCTAGTGGTCCTCTTTTACGTTGCCAGAGCCTATTCTTCTTTTTACTTTTTCGCTTGGGTCTGCTAACGCTATTAGTGGAGACTAGTCCTGTAGAAGTGGAGTTATCAATATTAGTCTTTTGAACATTTCCTTTAGCAGTTTTGTCTAATTGATACATTCCTGGTGCTATCACCGTGGTGTCAACCATCTTTCCTTTTTGAAGTAGCTTAATTTTCTCCTTCAAATCAATGATGATGTAATTTTTATCCTGAATTTCAGACTCAAGTTTCACATTGCAATAATTAATGTCATCGCGGTTTTGTTGCCATTCGACGTTTTCAATTTTTAAATCCGCAATTTCTTTTTCGTATTTGAGACACAGACTTTTTAAAGACTCGTTTTTGCAAGGCTGACAAGATTTTGAAACATTTTGACTTTGAAGTTTCAATTCTATTTCAATACTTTGAGCTTGACACCATTCAAGCCTTTGTTTGAGTTGACAAATTTCTTTTGAAAATTGTTTTGTCACATCATCATTCTTAATTCTCAGCTTGTCATTATCATGTTTAAGTGTCTCGATTTCCACGTTCAACAAGTTATTATCAACACAAAGATCATCCATAAGCATAGAAGTACCAGATTTATAGAGATCATTCATGATAACAGACAAAATATCAGCATTGAGAACTTGTTCCAAGAGTCGATCAGCATCATTCTTTAAAATTCTATTTCTTTGCTTTTGAACCAAAATCTCATTTTCAGTAGAGTTGAAAACGTTTATCATATTTTTGACCTCGTTTTGAAGTTCCTGATCCCAACGTGTAGCACAGAGACAGAGGTGTTTGATAATTGGCATCATTTGTTTTTGAAAAATATCTCTCTTTTCTCGCTCGTAAGCGGATTGAAAAGTTTCAATTTTTATTTCAGAATTACGTTCAATTGTTTCCTCCAAAATTTCGATGTCTTCCATAAAAGTTTTGAAATAATTTAAGACACGACATTTTTTCGGTAAAGGTGTAAGTTCACCGGATGATGGTAAAGGACCATTTATTTGTGCTACAGTTTGGACAGGGGCCGCATTGGAGGATGAAACATATGACTCAGTGACATACCATGATTTCTCAGGTAATTCCTTTTGAGGAACAAAAGATTTAGAAATATGAGGGGCTTTTGAATAATCATATGGTGTCCAATTTTGAACATAACACATTTTTGATCGACTCTCGTCTTCAAGTTCTTCTTCTTCCTCAGTATCAAAAACAACAGCACGTACAATCGTATTATCAAGCAAATGGTCCATACTGTAAATTTTAGGAATTTCTTTGAATGCTGTGTGAAGAAACATTGATTTGAAATCGCCAAGTGCAAATCCTTTATCGGGTCTCGGTTTTAAAGTAAATTTCTGAATTGTTGTGACAGAGTTCCCGTGTTTGTAAACAATATTACGAAATTCTTTGAGTTGTTTTTCAATCTCAACAATCTCACCGAGTAAGTTATCTATATACTTCCTTTTTCGTATTTTATGTTCACAAAAATCCTTTTTACAACTTGACAATTCTGTTTCTGTTTTTGAAAGTACTGCTTGAAGATGTTCAACTTGCATTTTCAGTTCACACTTTTCACTTTCAAGTTTAGAAATCAACTTTCGGTTTGCCTCAATTAAATCTTGCATTTTGTGTTGAAGATCTTGCTCTTTGTTGTAAGAATCGTGAAAAGCTTTTTCAAAACTTTTTGCATGTTTAATCTTGTCTTCCTGATTTGAAAGTTGAATTTTATAACACTCAATATCTCTTGCAAGTGACGTATTTGTTTCTTTTAAAGCTTTGTTCGTCTCGTTGCATTTTATGATTTGCAATTGTTGTGCATTCAGTTGTTTAGATAACAATATGAGGTCAGGGTCTGGATCAAATGATGGTTCATGTTGTTCTAAATGATCATGTTTATCATTTTCAATAGGATCATCAAATGAAACAACTGTGTCATCATCAAATATGACAACTGTGCTTATTTGTTCATCTGTTTGAGAAGATGAAGATGATTTAAATGGAACAACTTGCGCCATATCTGATTCAGAAACAGAGGGTGAGGCTATTTCATGTATTAGGCATGCTTTTTGGTCATGTACCTGAGACAAGCCGTCAGTGTCATACACTGGACCTTAATCATTAAACTGAAGTTCATGCATGTTGACCATAAGCATCACAGCTGCATTGGCTTCCAGATCTTCCATGTCATCATCATTGTTCACATTTGCCATGAAGTTGTTATCCTGTTCAGGGAAATGTCCATC
This sequence comes from Artemisia argyi, assembly GCA_030686995.1. Classification (NCBI taxonomy): domain Eukaryota; kingdom Viridiplantae; phylum Streptophyta; class Magnoliopsida; order Asterales; family Asteraceae; genus Artemisia; species Artemisia argyi. The sequence goes on along the minus strand of CM060696.1, from coordinate 141,779,905 downwards.
TTTTTCATCTTGAAGAGCCATGAGTAATGCCTGCTTGTGAAACTTACTACCCCGAGTTCTCGGTTTAGGACATGCTGTCGCTATATGACCTTATTCATTACAATTATAGCACCACACTGCATTCCCTGAGTTGGAGTTCCTAGTTGCAACTGGTTCATACCTTTGCTGAGAAGATCCTGAGTTGTTCCTGAACCCTCCATTGCTATTAAACCTCTGACCATTCCCAAAATTTCCTGAAGAACTTCCTGAACCAGATCGACCATAGTTACGATTCTGAATTTCCACTCTTCCATCATTGACAACAGCTTGATTCCTTGTGTTAGAAGATGAACGTTGACGGTTGTTTGTATTGTTGGAGAATTTGCTGAAAGCACGAGCAATAAGAGCAAGTCCCTGATTCAACGTATTAAAGTCATCATCGTCATCTTCATTGGAATTGGAGTAATACACTGCATCATTGTTATTTAATGGAACAAATTGAGTAGAAGTATTCTGTGGTGATGAATCATAAGGGACCATTTGGTTCGATGTAGAAGATTGTGGATAACTGAAGTAGTTTTGCTCTTGAACATATGCATGATTTGATATAGGTGGTGGAGCATAGGGAGATTGAGCTACGAGTGCCAAAGAATTTGGTGTTGGTGATGGTGAGTATCCTCCTCGAAGAGCTCTATCCTTTTCCACTTCAGGTTCATGGTGTTTCAGAAAATCATACAACAAACCATATGGAGCATCATGAAGATTTTTAGGTTGACGAACAAATGTCACATATTTATGCCAATCCGGGCCAAGACTACCAACGAATTTGGAGTTCACTGCGATCCTTGGTACTGTGATTTTGTGACGTTCCAGATCATTGACCACATTTGTGAAACGATGATTGTAGGATTCAAGTGACTCTCCTGGTTCAATTGTGATGTCAGTGTATTCCATGTAGAGTTTGGATTCCATATCATCTTTGTTCAATTGAGTGTCATCCATAAGGAGATGAACATGTTCCCACATAGCTTTGGCTATTTTCTGAGCATCGACACTTTGATAAATTGGATTAGGTATACCTTGAAGTATATAAGCCATTGCATACTCATCAGCTTCACGATGTAATTTTTGTTCTTCTGTGAGTTGAGATTCTGGAAGAGGTCTATCACCAGGAGGACGTGGAGGATCAGCAGTTGGATCACCAATTTCAAATCTTGTTGGCCACTCAAATGGTCCTTCAAGTATCACTTGTTTCAAGAATTTCCCATGAGGTTTCTTTAGTTCAAGAAATCGTAAGAATCGACTTGACCATTGAACATAGTTCCCCGGTGTTAGCATTGGAGGTGTTTCAAGTGATCCTGCCTCATGTCTGGATTGTTGAGTTGTAATAACTTCACACATTCTATCAAACCAGTGAGGTTATTTGGAGGAATACTGATTGTTTTGTTGTGACATTTGATATGGTTGTTGTTGAGGAATGATTTGATGTTGTTGCATCATGAGATATTGTGGTTGTGGATTAAATGGTTGTTGATGAAAGTGTGATTGTGAAGGTTGTTGATATGATTGTTGCTGATGGTATTGTTGTTGCTGATACTGCTAATGTTGTTGCTGAGGATTAGAGAAGTAGTAATGTGGTGGTTGAGACATCTTTGAACACTTGTGTAGTAATGGATCTTTGTAGAAGATTGAAATGCACGCTCCTTTGGTTAAGTTCAAAATCCCTGGGGTAAGTTGAAAACTTACGCGTAACAATAATCTTACGCGTAAACTTTAGGTTATGCGTAAAGAGTAGTTTATGCGTAAACAAAGAGTTTATGCGTAAGTTTTCTCTTTACGCGTAAGCTTTGGCTTATGCGTAAGTTTAGACTTATGCGTAAGGTTAAACAACCAAACAAATCTTTCAAACTTATCCAAGCTTGAAAGATATCCGAAGTCGAAGTATTCTACTAACTTATCCAAGCTAGGGAAGTACTGAGTCACAGTAACACAAGGAGAAGACCTTTGATAAAACTTAAGCGTAGATTCTGGCAACTTACCCGTAAGATTAACTCTTATGCGTAAGGTTGAACTTCTGCGTAGAAAAGGCAACTTCTGCGTAGGATGTAACTACAGCGTAAGACTTAGGCGTAGGAAATAGACTTACGCGTAGGATTTAGGCGTAGAAGACCAAGTTAAGCGTAGGAACAGGGTTTTGACCAATGTTACGCGTAAGAAAAGGGTTTTGACACAAACTTATGCGTAGAAAGGACAAAAGATTCTGTAGACAGCTTTTGAATCGTACTGTTCACGAAACTTACGCTTAAGGAGGTCAAAAACTTGAAAAATCTCAAATTTTTGAAGAAAAATGCTTAGAAATAAGGTACTTTTGATCAAATAACTTCACCAATACTTAGAAAACACTAACTATTGAAGATTTTGAGTAGAAAAAACCTTAAAAATCAAAACTTTATGCAAAATCTAAGCTTCTAAACACTATATTAACCTTAAAACTTATCCAAGCTTCAAGATTTGAGTGTAAGAAACAAAGAAATAAGCAAAAAGAAGCAAAATAACACACTTAATCCCACGTAAACTCCAAGAAACACACTTCAATCTCTATTAGGCGAATGATACCACTTGTTAGGTCACCATTTTGTAAACACGAGTATGAGAAATGAGATGAGAATGAGAGATTGTTGATTATAAGATTATAAAGATTGAAAGAACAAGAGTTTCACTTAGATATTCAAATAACCAACAATAATAAAGTGTACATGAGCTTGGTATTTATAAGGGGAGGAGTAGGGCAACACTCCCTTCCTCCCACTTACACCTTAACGTGGGCTTTCAAGGCCCATGGACTAGCTTACTTAAGCCTAGTAATATTAACATAGTGAAATAAATAACTAAGCAACCTATTACAAAAGGTAATGACCGAGACTTGACTAAAATACAAAAGTATATCCCACCATCTTCCTTTGTTGCTTGCATTTTTCATCGACGGCAAACAAGAGAAATAAGATTCATCATTTGCTTGCAATTTAAAAATCTTCATCGAAACTCAAACAACAACAATATTCGAAACATAAAACTATAAAAGGAAAAGATCTCAGATTCTAACTTGTTCTCAAATCTTTAAAAGATTAACAAGTTTTGTAAACCCATCATATATCTCTAAGAAGTATCACATCTTTTCAATATACGAAAACTTTAAAGAAGGAACTAAAACAAATGTGTTTCACTCTTTGTCTCTTTCTTTGTTTGCTGTGTTTTTGTTTCTAGATCTTTTCAATATACGAAAACTTTAAGCAAAAGATTAAAACGGTACGTCTGTGGTGTCGGTTTTCGTAACAGAAAGAAAACATGAAAAGGTTTTAGTTCGGTGTGTTTTTGTTTGAGCAGATAACAAGACAAAAGCGAGGATTTTTTTTAAGATCTGCTTGTTGTTTGTGAGAAAAGAAAGAAGTGTGACTGTAGTGAGAAAAATTAGGGTTAGAGTGGGAGTAAGTTTAGGGTGTGAGGTTATGTAAATGTTAATATTAAGGTAGTATAGAGGATAATTGTTGGGCTTATTAAAATTCAATCCGAAATTAACATTGGGCTTTGAGTTCAAGTCTTTATCTATATTTATTGTGTCAACAAAAGTTGCACAATTTTGTTATATTTATTTTATGGAACATATTTAATTATCGTAAAAAATAATGATCGAGTACCTATTAACTCCATAATACTATTCGTATTTTTCACCAAAAACATATAATCGAAAAATATTAGTTGCCGCAAATTTTAATTACATGGTACCCGCCGCTGCAACGCGCGGGTACCCTGCTGGTGTATTAAAAGTAGTATTGATAATTCTCTTTCGTGAGAAGAAGAATGAACACTTAATTTTTTTGGTAATCATGATTTCTGATCTTTTGGCTGATTAATCCACGGGAATATACAACCTTTACTGAATCACTACTATTACACACATCCATCCTCAACATTCCACCTCTTAAATAGGCATCCATACGTTATACACAGGACTTCTCCATTTTGGATCAGATTTAATTATCTTGTATGATGGAAACCTCCATTTCTAGCTAGTCTAAGAATGCAATTCAAAGAGTGCATATTTTCAATTATCTCGTCCAAAGACCGGCCTTCAGTCTTAAATGTTGCATATAAACATGAAGTAGCTTGTTTACAATACCCTTACTTAGCTTCAAAATCTTCCTTGAGATTATCTACATTATAAACGCGGGCAGTTTCAAGATCCGAGACGCACGATTCCAAGTTTATTGGAATTGATATATCAATAAACATAAATTTTGTTGGTCTATTACTCAGTGTTTCAACTTGCTCTTTGGTGACTAATAAGGTTGATAGACTATCTCTACATCCTTAAATTCTTCACGTATAGCAGACACTCTATCTTCAGATCTATGCATAACCACTATTTTTCCACACCATTTCGCCATTAAGTGTTTGATAAAAAAAATTTCCCATTTTGCCTGCTTCAACAACCAGCACATCTACGGAAGAATAAGAATGTTTTGGAAGCATCATTTGTGCAAGTTCAATTGCAGCTGAATTGACCAAAACTGACCTTGAAAAGATATTAGTCTCAGTTCTAACCCGTTCTCCTACTATGATTGCGTGATTGAATAGCCCACTTATCTTCCTATCAAACCCAGAGACACCTCGTCCTTTCTACAACATGCTTTATTGGAGAGAGAATTTGACCTTCACCAAGCACATGGAATCAGGTCTCAAAGATACTTCAAAAAAGATACTTTAAAAAAGCGTTTTTTGGTTTGTTTTCTCACAACAAGAACAGATGTCGACGAATATTTGAAACTGGAACAACACTAAAATACTATCCCATAATTATATTATGTGTCTCAGATGGTTCATTTGAAATAAATAAATAAATAAATACTATAATAACTACTCCGTATCCAATAAAATCGCCGAGATAAGACCATTAACTACGAGAGAAAGAGTTGAAGTGACGTAACCTTTTCTTCTCTAAGGTTACACAATCCTATTGTGATGATATTTTAAGGAAAACTAATATAAGCGTCTAGGTTCTTAGTTTTAAACACATCAAGAGTTTGCCCCATTCATCAATTACACAATCCTATTGTGATGATATTTTAAGGACAACTAATATAAGCGTCTAAGTTCTTAATTTTAAACACATCAAGAGTTTGCCCCCATTCATCAATGTGGGACAACTCAACCCCCTTTTTTAAAGGGTAATTTACTTATCATTTCAAGGATAACACAACCAAGGAAAATTGAAACGGCCAACGGGTAATTTAAATCTCATTGAATCCTATCAAAATGATGTTATGACATTACTAATTTAAATCTCTAGACTCTTATATATAAACAGACCAAAAAATTGCTCATTAACCGATGTGGGATAGCCTCAAACCATTTTTAATCATTAACTTCCCATTTTAAAAAACATATTCTTTCACTAAAAAAATTCCAACTTATAGTATCACTCACGGGAAGACATTGTGTAATACATCGATGTTATCATGTTAACTATAGATTCGTAGGGGCCAATGAGGCGGCAAACCACTTAATGTAACCATGCGTTAGCGCTTAAACATAATTGTAATCACCTACATTTAAATACCATTAATTAAAAGTATGTTGATAGCAGATCGCTGAACAGATAAGCGATAGATGTATATGTACCATTCAAATAAAAAAGCGTTAGAAAATTCACATACGCGTCTGCTAAATTTAGATCTAAAATAGATTGAGATCATCTCATTTCCAACTATCTCATATTCTTCTCATGTCGATTTGTTGTGAGAGTAGGTACTTTTTTGGTACCATATTTTACTAATTATGACCCAGCTATTTTTGTTTACTTTTTTATTTTACTGGTTCAACATAATAGATCATTAGACACAAATTATAGAGGATCTAAATCCAAAACATTAAAAAAACTGATAACGAAACATTTTTTCCATCAAGATTAAATTACTAACAAATTCCATCAGGATTAAATTACACAATAACGTTGTGGAACAAATGTCTTGACAAATTGTCAATCATTCGTAATGTCAAACATCAAGAGTCTTAAAAGTTAGAATATTAGCATATGGCTCCATTTCCACCTTGGATCATGCTGAATAGATATATCATTCAAGACGCGTTTTTTTTTTTTTTTTTTTTTTTTTTTTTTTTTTTTTGTGTGTGGATTTAGCCATGCAATTAATTTGATGATGATGTAATTACAAACACAACTTTAAGAAAGTTGATACAATATTTAAGAGTATGATACGATATGATTAGAATATCTTTGTCTTATTTATTACTAGTATGTTGTTCCCTTGGATTATTTGCTACGCAAAAATTTAATATATACTTTTCTTTGTGGGAGTAACAAAAATGATCGTTATGCAGACTGATTCGGAAAATGATGGGGCTGGCTGGATAAACTCGATTATCGCCCTCAGTCCCAAGCATCTTGTTAACTCCTTGTGAGGCCTCTCGAGGGCGTTACACAACATTAGAATACGGTCAGCCCGTGATAATGTGTTTGTGTACATAATCATGATTGATATATACTCATGTTGATATAGTTCGATCCAATTCACATTTGTGTTTATATTGTAGAACAAATAAGTACAAACTAAAGATGAAGCAAACATGAACACATGGCTGTATCTCTTTTTTTTTGAATCTAAACATGGCTGTATCTCAAATGGTTCATTTGAAAAAATAACCATCCCTTAAATTCACCGGATGGTTCATTTGAAAAAATAACCATCCCTTAAATTCACCGAGATACGAATGGTTAAACTCTTAAGGAAAGAGTGGAGTTGTGCAACCTTTCCTTCAAAGCTTACACATTCATATCATGATGAGATTCCAAGGAAAGCTGGCATAAGTGTCTAAATTCTTATTTTAAAAAACATCAAAAGTTAGCCCATTCGTCGATATGGGACAAACTCAGGTCCTTTTTAAACATTAATAAACTTCTCACTTTGAGACCCCATAATATATCTAATACAGTATATCTCTAAGAAGATTTTATTGATGATACTCAAATTTTGAAAATCTATATTCATCTGTGTTCGAAGTTGACATATTTGTTTCACCAAAACACTCCAACATGTGCATTATCAGAAAATAATAGTTCAATCTACGTACCTTTATTTTCACCACTTTTAAAAAGTGTCAAATTTTATTAATTACTGGTTTATTAAGGAACACTTAATAATGTGTGATAATTAGCTACATTAATAACTGTTAATGTTAACTTATAATACTAAGGTTATTACTATGAAAATGTATTTTTACTGTTGTGCTAAGGTTAGTTGATCAAGACAAATTTGGATGTAATGAACACTTGTCAATAAGCGTTCAAATTTGTTAAATGATGAGTATATAAGCGAGATATCCCACATCGCCAGAACATAAAACCAAATTGATATTTAAATAGCCCATACGGGCTAAGAACAAGGGGCTTCATGGCTTGTGTGTCCGTGGCATGCAACGGCGTAATCGCATGCGCCCTGAGACTTAAAAAAGTCTTAGCCAACCTCCTATTTAGAGGAAATGGAATTGTCAAGACTTGACTAATTCCAATTTCCCAAGCTACAAGGTTGGCTTAGACCCTTCCTAGTCTCTACATGAGCCATTTCAACACACTCCGCAGACCAAATTAATCGCCCGTTCACTCGACCATGGATGATCCCTTCTTAGTCCGACAATAACTTTTTACCATGATTGATCCCTTCTTATTCCTATTTCAAGGGTAAACTGCAAATTTTGTCACAAATTAAAATATTGTAAACTACGAGTCTATATGATGTTGTATACCAATCCAACAATGAAGGTGACTTGTTCTATTTGACGAAAGCTTATGAATATCACCAATCGTTGCAACAAGAAGATCAAAGTTCACATTCGCGTAATTCAATATACCATGACGATGAACTTGCAAAAAAACGTTAGATGACCGACTATTTTGGTGATAAACCAAAATATCCGAAGTCCAATTTTAAACGTTATCGTTGTTAACGTATGAATGAGAAATTAATTTTAAAAATTGTTGAACTTATATCTACTTATATTGTCAGTCATCTTTTGGATAATTAGTTGAATAAGCTTATGTTATATTAGACCCTCCTCTGCCTATTTATTACCAACTTCGTGTGAGATAATTTTTTTCACACTATAATGTGGGAATTGGGATGAGCAAAATTCATTTAATTAAGGGCTAATTATTTAAAAATGTATCAAACTTGACACTTTTTGCCATTGTATGTAGCTATGTTATTTTTTTTCTATTGTGTGACTAAACTTTCGAATTCAGTACATTGTGTGTATTTTGTGACCATTTTACCTTTACATTTTCCAAATTTTGAAAGGTAAAAAGGTCATTTTATAGGGCTGAATAGTCACAAAATACACACAATGTACCAAATTCGAAAGTTTAGTCAAACAATAAGAAAAAAATAACATTGCTACATACAACGGTAAAAAGTGTCAAGTTTGATACATTTTTAGATAATTTGCCCTTTAATTAAAATTAAAGCAATTTGTACAACACTAACTTTTCTTAAAACCTAAACACACACCATCGTTAAACGCAACCTTCTTAAAACCTTCAAAATTTTCCAGTGAAAAAAAAAAAAAGCTAGTGTTTTAGTTGTAACAACCGGTCTATATCATCGTCTATCTTATTACAATCTTGCTAGTGTTTTAGATGTAAATTTAAATGTCAAGATTAGCTACTCAACACGAAGCTGCAAATTGTGTGACGATTAACATACTCATAAGTTGAACCCTGTTCGTCATGGCCAAGATTACCGAAATAAGTGTCCAATCCAAAAACGAATAAAAAATATAAAACTCTTTAATCCAAAACGAATAAAAATAAATAAAAATCGTAATACATATGAATCTTTGTTCGTTTGTCCTTTTATAGCCATATTAATACTACTTTAAAAAATGACTAGTTTGTTAAATCTCGAGCTTGAACAAGGATCGTACTGGTCATGTATAACAACCCACATTTTTGGGACCTTACTCAACCTTAAAACTCAAAATGATTTATTTTTGAAGTTACATATTTCTCACGCGTAAAACTTTTAACTAAACTGCATGAATTGAAGGAACGAACCACACGCGTACCGACACTAAATTTGTTATGGCATTAGTTTGACAAACTCTTACGTGAGTCAAGAATATATATATATATATATATATATATATATATATATATATATATATATATATATATATATATATATATATATATATATATATATATATATATATATATTTGTTAACACACTCTCAAAACCGTATATTTCGCGTCTAAACTAAATACATCAAATTCAAACCGAGACACCGTGACTCACACTTAGACTCAACTGGACACGAAATACACTCCGTAAAAACCATAAAATTATTATTGGGATAATCAAACCCGACAAATTAAACTGGGCTTACTTGGGCCGTGACCCAAAACGAATTACATTTTCTTTATTGTTGGCCTCGACGCAAACACACATAATTATACCCATTGGGTTCGGCCCATTCTTAAAGCAAAACAACAACAAATCACCAACCTTGGGCCTAAGCTCCTAAAGCCCAACCCCTTCACTAATATTGTTGTGAGTCGTGTGTGAGAACGGGGAAGCGAGTACATACAAACACAAACGCACCCTAGGAACTTTAAAACCTATGACAAAATCAAAAACTTACGATACTACTCACCTCCAAATCGTACCTGTGTCCCCCTCCATGTCTTCTTAACCTTTGAATAAAACTAAGGGTGGTGGCAACCATACCTCCCAAAAAAACTCATACCTCTCAATCCACCAATAATATCATTCCACCTTATCCATACTTTTTTCATACCTCCCAACCCTTTTTTTAGTGGCAACCATACATTTTTCATACCTCCCAACCCACCAACTAATTTTATTTTTTTATTTTTTATGTCCCACATTCTTCACTCGATCACCACTGGGAGATCTAATAGTCTAGTTCTTTTTATATCCCACTGCTATCTAAGTTGATTACATTTTGACTCCACCACCCATCTTCTCTTCTTCCTTTATCATCATCTTCATTAGATCTATTTTCTTAATTATTTCTCCCCTTCTCTTTATTCTCCACCAGATTTGCAATCACCATTCATTGGATCTGATCACCATCTCTTTTTATTCAACTCCTCAATGAAAATCTTGGTTTTGGGGGTTTTCAAAGACTAAAAAGGTAAGTGTTTTTTTGTTTCTAGTGCCCAACGTCCGAATAGTACTCCCCAACATTCATATTTTTCCAACGGTAACTTCAAACCGTGGAGGGGAAATACGCCGCTGGACCAAACCGCCGGGAATAACCGCTGGGGTGGCGGCGGTGTTCACCGGCGGTTATGGCCAAACCGCTGGGCAAACCGCTGTGGTTGCCACTACCCTAATATACACCACAAAGTCAACTACTATCAAACGCTTCACCACCTTTCTGTTTTCCCACACATGACAGGCAAAGTACAAGGTACTATGACTCTAGCTCAACCTCTATGAATATGGTACTAACCCTTCTCTACTTAAGCACTACCGAAATCTTTTCCTTCTTGACCCCAAAAGCAAAACACAAACACACATATTTCTTTGAGTTACTGTCGAGCAAAAAGGAGAAAAAGAGAAACAAGCTTAGTGTCAAGGTAAGAAGTGCAAGCGTCCCTTGAGTTTAGTCGATACGCGTTAAGATTGTTGGAAGCTAGGTTGACGGTCGAATCTCCTTTGCTCTCCTTTCGTACCCGTCTACACTCACTCTCGCATCTCACCACCATCTTTGGTGTAGTAAGTCTTCGACGACCTCTTTTCAATACATAGCTAATCGTTATCATTTTTACACATCGCATATAAAATTGTAAAACCCTCTAAACTTGTTACTAGTCACGTACAAACTCAAACTTAAACGAACTTATCATGTCATTATAAGTTATAACTTGTGTAATGTCAAAAGCTCTTACTAATATTAATAACCTCAAATTAAACTAATACTTCATAAATACTAGAATCAATACACACACATACTATGAGAACCTATTAAGGATTTCTAAAGCTAAAGTCAACTAACCCGTTCTCCTACTGTGATTGCGTGTTTGAATAGCCCGCTTATCTTCCTATCAAACCCAGAGACACCTTGTCCTTTCTGCAAAATGCTTTACTTGAGAGAGAATTTGACCTTCACCAACATGGAATCAGGTCTCAAAGATACTTCAAAAAAGCGTTTTTTGGTTTGTTTTTCTCACAACAAGAACGGATGTCAACCGATATTTGAAACCGAAACAACGCTAAAATACTATCCCATAATTATATTATGCGTCTCAGATGGTTCATTTGAATAAAAAAATAATAATAAATAAAAAAATTACTATTTCATAAAATTGCCGAGTTGAAGTGCCACAACCTTTTCCTCTCTAAGCTTACACAATCCTATCATGATGATATTTTAAGGACTATCCCATAATTATATTATGTGTCTCAGATGGTTCATTTGAAAAAAAAAATAATAATAATAAAAAATAAAAAATAAAAAAAATTTTCAAAAAATAAAAAATAAAAAATAAAAAATATACTACTGTATTCCATAAAATGGCCGAGATAGGTTCATCCAACACGAGAGAAAGAGTTGAAGTGACACAACCTTTTCCTCTCTAAGCTTAGACAATCCTATCATGATGATATTTTAAGAACAACTAACATAAGTCTCTAAATTCTTAGTTTTAAACACATCAAGAGTTTGCCCATTCATCAATGTGGGACAAGCTCAAGTACTCAACCCTTTTTTTAAACGGTAATTTACTTATCATTTCAACCTCATTTTGAGACCCCATAATATATCTCTAAGAAGATTTTATTGATGATACTCGATAATATGTTAACGAATGTCGAAAATCTATATTCATATGTGTTCGAAGTTGACATATTTGTTTCACCAAAACACTCCAACATGTGTGCACTACCAGAAAATAGTGTAATCTACGCACACACTTATATTTGTGCTTACGTGTTGTTTAAGAATGTTAGTATACACCTACTCGTATATATTAAACAGAAGATATTGAGACAAAACCTACTTGTATATAATCAAATGAATCGAATGAAACCTGTTAAGTAGACATACACCATTTAGAAACTGTAAGGTGCTCCAGCATCTTTAGCGACACATCACCCCTTTAGTACCAGATTCAAGATAACTACAACTATTCACTCAATCTCTATCACTTTGTCAAGCATGTTGTCTTCTGTAGGTCATGAACAAAACACCTATTAAAAAGTCTAGCATGGGAAGATATTCCCTGTCCTTAAAAGGTGTTAACGTACTCCCCGAGATTCATGCATACCCGCGTTGCATATTGTTAACGAACAACTTCAACGCAAAGCTAATGGCGGTAGTAGAAAACCGATTGACAAGCGTAAAATGCATCACGCTCATCATGCTTATATTCTGTGTATATTTTCTGTTAGTTGAATGTAGTTGTAGATTACCCTATTCATTGACTTGAATTTGGCATTAATAGTGTAGACTGTGTAGTTCATGTTGATCACCATGATCACACTATTAGCCTAAAAACTAAGATGTAGATGGAAGTGACGGTTTCAACTTACGATGTTGCTAGCAATGCCAGCCCACTAACTAATTTACCAAGTCTTTGTTTTGTTGTTTTCGTTACTTGCGACCCAACCTATAAGTGTTGTACGACTAGTAGTTGCATTGACTTCTTGTACATCGTGCTTCACATGCGTTTTAAACTATGAAAAACTTAAGTTTAACATTATTTTCACCCTTTAAAAAAGTGTGTAAAATTTTATTACTCCTGTCTTCTAAAAAATAAAAATTAGTCTTTATTGTTTTTTTTGTTTGTCCTAAAATAATAGTCCACTCCTTGTTTTGTTGAGAGGTCATCGACTCATTTCCAATTTAATGAGTTCTTTTGTGAAAGTGGGTTAGAGTAGGCAAGATCACTGATCAGAAGTGTGTTAATTTTCATTTCAGTTTCACGGCTCATGTTTAGATTTCTTTGGTTACCTTACGTGTATCTCAGTGTTTCCGAAATGAGAGAAAAAATTGTTTGTTTAAAAGTTTAGGATTAAATAATGGGCATGACACCCATTTACATTGTACTATTTCAAAAACGATTCATGTCAGTGGGTTTTGCACTGTTTTAAGGGTTCATCTACAGATTCACTCTATATCTCTCTTGGTAAATGGTAAAACAATAAATTTTAATTTCAATTCTCCCGCTAACTATTTAAAATAATATTTTTAATTAAATATTCTCTTATCACGTTTTCTTTCGTATTAATAAGATATCCGAATCCTAAACCAACTTCAAATCAAAACCAGATTCAAGTCCAAATCCAGTTACAAACCAACGCACCATAAGTATGCTTTTGATTTCTTTCTTCAAGTGTAATTGTATGGATCCTTTGGGATTCAAATCAAAATTATGTCCCTTTTGCCAAAAAAAGTATAGAAAAACTTGAATTTCACATAATAATATACAGCTTTTAGTGAATCATTACTGTTGTACTCATCCATCCTCAACAGTAATCTCTCATATGGGTATCCATAAATTATAAAACTTTCCACAAAATGATCCATCAACAAATGTAGTAATGAAAATATGAATCAGATAACCTCCCACTAAGCAGGTTTACACCTGGGACTTCTCCATTTTTGATCGGATCTTATCTTCTATGATGGAAACCTCCATCTCTAGTCCAAAAATGCGATTCAATGAATGCATATTTTCAATTATCTCGTCCAAAGACCGGCCTTCGGTTTCATCACATCTCAAATGCTTCATAGGACCATGAAGCAGCTTGTTTACAATACCCTTACACAATTCATGTATAGCTTTCCGGTGCTTCTTAGATAACTCGGGGCCCATTTTTGCTAAACACTTTTCCATTTCGCTTGTTATGATTCTTTCAGCATACGCTCTAAGCTTCTTGATTGTAGGCACAGTTTCTAAAGAATCTTTCCAAGCTTCAAATTCTCTCACTTCATCTGATATGATTATTTGAGCTTCTTCCGCCTTGCGTAAACGGTCTTTTTTGTTAGCTTCCACAACTTCCTTGAGATCATCCACGTTATAAACACGGGCTGTTTCAAGATCCGAAACACATGATTCCACATTTCTTGGAACTGATATATCTATAAACATCCTTTGCGTTGGTCTATTACTAAGTGTCTCAACTTGTTCTTTTGTGAATAATAAGGTTTCAGAGGCTGTGCATGTGAAAACCACATCTGAATTTGAAGCACACAATGTTAAATCTGAGAAGGGTTGATAGACTATCTCAACATCCTTAAACTCTTCACGTATAGCAGACACTCTATCTTCAGATCTATTCACAACCACTATTTTTTTACACCCTTTTGCGATTAAATGTTTGATCACAAGTTTTCCCATTTTGCCCGCTCCAACAACCAACACATCTACGGAAGAATAGGAATGTTCTGGAAGTTTCATTTGTGCAAGTTCAACTGCAGCTGAACTGACCGAAACTGACCCTGAAGAGATATTAGTCTCGGTTCTAACCCGTTTCCCTACTGTGATTGCGTGTTTGAATAGCCCGCTTATCTTCCTATCAAACCCCGGGACACCTTGTCCTACCTTTACAACATGCTTTACTTGAGAGAGAATTTGACCTTCACCAAGCACAATGGAATCGAGTCCTGAAGATACTTCAAAAAGGTGTTTTGTTGCTTCTTTTTCATAAAGCAAGAATTGATGTCGACGAATATCTGAAACAGAAACACCGCTAACCTGCATTTGGAATGTGTATTCCAGAGTTTAATCATTTATGATTCCGTCCGTATATAAGATGAAGTGCATATGCAATAGTAGTATCTGGTTTAGTACCTTTGACATCCATTCAGTAATTTCTTTAACACCACGATGTTGGGAGAGTGCTACAGCATATATCTCCATCCTGTTGCAAGTGCTAAGAACAGCGGCTTCTTCTATATGATTCAATCCACATAATTCAATAATTGCTTTAGGTAATTCTGCCTCTGGAATGGAAAGTTTCTCACGAATTTCAACTGGTGCTGTGTGAAAACTAAGCCCAACAACCACAAGACCGCTCTTTTCTTTAGTATATCCTACATCATGCAGAAAAAAAAAAAGTATGAATAACAGAACATATACATGTCTTTTAAATGGATATCGACTCACCACGAAACTCTATATACCTATAAAAACAACAAATTCAGTTGAAAGAAAGTATAAATAATTCCCATGGACGATGAATTGATGTTATGCAAGCACGCTAAGCTAAGAGGTATTGCCTAGTGAATTACGAGGGGATCATCAATGGTCAGACATTCTTTTTAACTCCTTTAGGGTGTGTTTTTCCCCTGTCTTAGTAAACAAACTATGGTTTTCAAAAAGGTCACTATACTTGTATGATATTAATTTTACTAGGAGCATCTACTGATTAAACATTTATCGCGAACTTCCAAAATTTTGTGTCTTCAAATTAGTTTTTCCTTATACACATATAGCAAGTAAAAACTATAACAGATAAAAAGAAGTGTTATACAAAAAACTAATAACAGATAAAAACTATAACAGATAAAAAGAAGTGTTATACAAAAAACTAATAACAGATGCTTTAATAAAATGATTCCCAACCAAAAGCTCTTCACAAATTCTTAACTTGGCATAAAAGAAAAGCAACAAACAAATAACTTAATTCGACAAACCTTAGGCTTTCAGTTTGATATAGACTTTTCAGCTTTTTAAAATAAATTGACTACCAATTAAGAAATGAATCAATTAGCTAGCTACCTTATTCATCACCTCAAGGTTAAAAGCAACTTATTTCACCCTAATGTAAACTTTTCATTTTGAAATCACTAGATGATCATCAATTTAAAATAAGCTATCTTTGACTATTTAGATGGTGTTTAGAATTCCTTCCTTATTCTGAAGCAGGTAAGCAATTTGGAGTGTTTGGAAAATGCTTTACCTTGTCAGAAAAATAAGCACCTGTTTATTTTGTGTGAAAGTTAACTTTTTAACACACCAACAATCTCACTTTCCTTGGTTAGCCGAGGACATAACTATCTCACAGATACCACTAATAAAAGGGGTGTTTGGCTAAGCTTATGAATTAGGTTTATGCTTATGTTATATAAGCGGCTTATGGCTTATATATCATAAGCTCATAAGCGCCGGGTGTAACATTAAATGAGAGTATAAAAGTCTTTTTATATAATATCATTATACAAGCTCACCACATTTTGGGCTTATCAAAACACCCTAATATATTTCTTTTTTAGAAGAAAAAAAAAAAAAAAAAAAAAAAAAAAAAAAAAAAAAAAAAAAAACTTTATGTAAGCTCATGATAAGCTAATAAACTTAGACAAACACTTAATAGTTTAGGCCTATTTAACACATATAAGCTAATAAGCTCATAAGACCATCATATTCCATAATCTATAACTTATATAGAAGAAAAAAAAAAAAAAAAAAAAAAAAAAAAAAAAAAAAAAAAAAAAAAAGAAGAAAAAAACTGACTTTCAGCAGCAGATGTCTTAAGAAGCTCAAGTGCCTTAACACTAGAGGAATTGGATACCGTAATAGACTGCGAATCCGAACCAACCTCACATCTAACATTATTCCCACATGATCTTAATCCTCCTCTATTATCACAACTCAACATCCCAACACTAACCTGATTACAAATACTCACACGAACCCTTGATCCAACATTTCTCAAACAAGACGAAGAACCAATCGAATTATTAGATTGAATATTAATCATTTTTTGATAAATCCTATAAAACTGATCCTTTTTTATTAATTGATAAATCCTATGAATTGTTGGGCAAAAAGAGGTCGTTAAAGGATTAGTTGAAGTGGTTTTTGAAAAAACCAAACATTGGATCTTTTTTATATTTTAGGTTTTAAGAACAACAAGGTTGTTGAGTTGTGTGGATCCCACACGCATGTTTTGTCAGAAGTGTTTAGACTTTTGTGAATGTGATTGTTTTGACTTTTTTTTAGGGTTGACTTTTTCTATGGTAGGTCAAAAATATGGCAAATATGAAATATGAGAAGTGGAAGATTAATGCTCCACTAGGCCGAGCATATTGGACCGAGAATCAAAACTGAAACGAAAACCGAGCTGAACGGGACCAAACCGATTCGACTATATTCGGTTCGATTTCGTTTTTATATACTAACGGTTTCAATTTTGGTTCGACATAAAATCGAGAAAAACACACTTAAATCATATAAACCGAACCGAACTGACACAAAGCCGAACAGAACCGATCATATTCGGTTCGGTTTCGATTCTATCACTAATGTTTCGACGATTCGGTTCGATTTTTGACATATGTTCAGCCTATGCTCCACTCTTTTAAAATAAAGCATATAGGCTTTCAAAAACTTTTTTTTTTTTTTTTTTTTTTTTTCAATACATTGTATTTTTCTAAATACTTCAAAGTAGATATCTCTATAGTAAATAAACCTTGTGTGAGTGACAAATTTTTTAACTCATTACTTCAAAAGAATTCAAGTTTCTCATGTCAATGGAAAAATAAGTTTTTGCTCAAAGGCTAAAAGTTATAGAATGACTTTCCTTGTTATCAGCTTGCATACGCCCCAACATACTTTGTACCAATATTTTTGATGTCACATCAGATTGTAATTGATACATGAGTCATTTTGTATCTTATAAACAAGCAAAGTGGTAATGGGTCAAAACAGGGGTGTTCGGGTTAACACCCACAACCTATATAGTTTATGCTTCCACACGTCATTGTTATGAAATTGTTGTGCAGAAATGATGTTTGCTATTTATGAAATGCATTTCCAGAATTTCATGTACATCGAAAAGGGATAAGTGTAGATATTGTAAAGTGCATATAATGGCCTCAGTGTCTCTATACGACGTATGGGCTTGTTTGTAGAAAATAAAATATTTACGGGCGTTTCATTCTGTCAAAAGAAGAAAGAACACTTGAATTTCACAGAAGAATATACAGCTTTTATTGAATCAATACTATATATTACACACATCCATCCTTAAAAACAACAAATTCAGTTGACAGGAAGTATAAATAATTCCCAAGGACGATGAATTGATGTTATGCAAGCACACTAAACTGAGAGGTATTGCCTAGTGAATTACGAGGGGTGCATGTGCATCAATGGTCAGACATTCTTTTTAACCCCTCTAAGCGTGTTTTCCCCTGTCTTTGTAAAGAAACTTTATACAGGTACGAGAATTATTGGTTATCAGATAAAAAGTACCATAATTATAGAGAAACAATGGTTTTCGAAAAGATTATTATACTTGTATGATATCAATTTAACTTGGAGTATCAACTGATTAAACATTTATAATGAAGTTCCAAAATGAGTATCCTTATATACTTTATTAAACAGAATAAAAGAACATCATCTAAACAACCAATAGCAAATCAAAAATACTTTTCTGAATTGAGTCTTAACCAAAAGCTCTTCCTGTATTCTTTCCTTAGCATAAAAGAAAAGCAAGAAACAAAAGAAGGAACATTCATTAAACAATTCAACAAAGCTTAGGTTGCGTTTAGTTGCAGAGAAATATTGTTACTTTTTTATTTTTGGTTTTCTTGAGAATGGAGGGTTTTGTTCTCTTGTAAAGAGAGAGCTTGAAAACCCGTTTAAATGGTGTTACATTTTTCATTTTCTAGCGAAGAGAAAAGTAGAGAAGAGTAAATTAGACTTTTAGATTTTTAGTTACAATTTGAGAAATGAGATTTCATTATTTTAGAAAAATTCTAAAAAATTTGTAACTAAACGGGCTTCTGTTATTTCATTTTTCTATGAAGGAAAAATAAGGTATTTCTCACCAACTAAACGCACTACCTTTTTCATCTCCTAAATACTATTGAAACAACTTTTTTTATCCTGAGGTAAACATATAAGGTTTTTTGAACGGCGGAAAAATGATGTATAATTTTAGCAAAAGCTAAATAAACAAAATTATATCAATTCAGTACAAGCTTTAATTTGATCAATTACCCAATCATTACATCAATTTTGAAATGGAGAAGGAGTTTGGAATGTATAAATAAACCAAACAACTTCTGCTTATTCGGGGGTTTAAATAAGCATTGTTAACTAGAATCACTTTTGTTAACACTCATGTCAAACAAGAAAGTGAAAGCCTTTAAACTTGATTCAGGGGATATTTTTTTTTGGCTTATATAGTCGGCTTATGACTTATTTTATTTTGGGCTTATGTTGCATAAGCTCACTTTTTGTGACTTATTTTAAAACTTTTCGGCTTATATAAATTTATCATGTCCAGTTTACACTTTTTAGCCATTCATCAGGTCTAATTGATCTTTTTAACCAAATACGCAAATATAAAACACTATTTCCTTTTTTTCTTTAGAAAAGGAAAATATATTATAACTAATCATACAGGACCAAAACCATGGCAAACCATGAACATGTCTCGTGGAGCCTAGCAGGCCAACCATAAACATTATTAAACAACTATTTCCCTTAATTCACCCTAAACAACTAAACATAGCACTAAACATATATAAGCGCGTAGCATAACACATAAAAACTTAAAAAAAAAAAAAAAAAACAAAAAAAACAAAAAAAACTCACTTTCATCAGCAGTTGTTTTAAGAAGCTCTAGAGCCTTAAAACTTGACTCGTTGGAATCCGAAACCGATATCGAACCCGATCCCACCTCACATCTAACATAACCAACACTAACCGGAATAATAAAATTTACACGAACCCTTGATCCAACATTTCTCAAACAACAAGAAGATGAAGAACCAATCGAATTAGATTGAATATTAATCATTTTGTCAAATCAAATGAAACTGATATTGTTTTATTAATTGGTAAATCAAATGAAACTGATATTTCTCAAACAACAAGAATATGAAGAACCTTCCAATATTTAACGTTTATATATGTAGCCAACTTTTCGTCATCAAAAAATGGCCATAAGCCTATTAAATATTTTCTAAAAAGTATTAGAAATTACTATTTGCATTTCTTTAATCACCTCTATTTAAATAGATTCACAAAACAAATTAAATATGATAATTACAGTGATTTCTACCATTTAGGTCTTTGTGTTTAATTATAGTAATCAATGAATATTTTAAACTATAAACAAGACTTCGAAAATGTGACCCAGTTTTTTGTAACTGTATATAGCGAATATACTCTCAACAATTATATTGCAATCTCTTTGCCTGTTAAAGTAGACTAAAACACCCATCCAGTTTAACAAGTTGTATACATTAACTGGTAAAGACAGATTCAAAAAAAGTAAGGGAAAACATCATGGGTACTACTATTGTGGGAGATGTTTGTGCATTGGGTTTCAGCACGTGTGTTTCTCTCCTTGTGGTAAGATTCTATGAAGAAACTGCAAAAAGAGGGATTTTCGTTCAGGTGGGTCCTACTTATATATACTTGTGTTATGTTACCCCTTTTGCATGTTCTTTAAAAAATTGTTTTGGGTCTAGTTTTAGTTCTTGATGATTTCTAGTATAACCCATTAAATAAGTGGGGGCGTGGGTTGGGAATGGGGAGCCTAGGCGCGGAAATTCGCGACAGGACCCGGGGCCGACCTAAAAGTAAACGGGTTGGAGTTGGCCCGGTTGGGTATAAATAGGTTTCATGCTGTGTTTGGGTTGAACTACTTAAGCTGTTTATTGAACAAGTCGTGTTCGGGTCAGGGGTATGTTACATAATATGATAATAATACAGAGTAAAGAATATATTATACGCAGTATTTCGTTATACGGGTTAAATGGGTTAGAATGGTTGACTACCAACCCGTTGAACTTGTTTAAACCTTGTAACATGGCAATTTGTTGGTTTAATGGGTTGATCCGCTCACCCGCTGACCCTTTAGCTCGTGTAACATGCTTAACCACCAACTCATATGGATAAACGGGTTACATAGGGCGTGTCCGGGCTATGTGAAAACGGGTTAGAGTTGTCACTGTTGACCAAATTAGTAAAGCAAATCTGTGTTCGGGTTGAGGTTCTATGAGCCGCCAATCCAAACTGAACTTGAATTGCCACACTAGGGCGATCCACCAACCCTTTTATGTTTTTTAGGAAGAGTAAAATTGCAAATTTATACTTTTAATAGTTGATAGCCAAATGGATTGACCCATCAACTCGTTTAGATAAGTGAGTTACAGGATCTTGGTTATGTTTAAATTTCGAGTTAGTGTTTTGACCCCATCACTTAAATAGGTCATGTTTGGGACTTGTGGTCGGGTTATGTCCCACCCTAACCCGAATTGCTATCCTATGGCTGCTATCTTTAACAAAGGGAAAAATAAAACTATTATCTTTCTTTATCAGAAACTGAACAGGAAGCTTTTGCATATAACATTTGGAATGGTATTCATGTTATTCTGGCCTCTCTTCAGGTAATTACACTTGCATGACAGAATAAAAAGAACTACAAGTCATTTTCATTATATATGTGTCGTGTGATGATCATGTTATTCTTGTATTGTTGTAGCTCAGGCAGTCGAGGAGCAATTATGGCAGCTTTTATTCCCGGTGTCAATGTAGTGAAAGTGCTTCTCATAATGAAGATCTATGACGAGGCCACTGTCAAATCTATGAGCAGATTTGGAGGCTACAGGTTTTTATCTCAATTTTAGTTTATGTTTGCCGGTGTTCCGTCCAATTAAACAAAAGATCGATAATTTGATTTTTTTTGTATTAGGGAACTTATTAAGGGTCCAATTTACTATGCAATTACACTCACTTTGTGTTGTGCAATCTATTGGAGAACATCGCCAATCGCCATTGCTGCAATTTGCAATCTTTGTGCTGGTGACGGTAATGATTTCTTTCTAAAATGGAAAATTTCCAAGAAAGATATAAATTTCAAATTTGACAATGTGTGTGTGTGTGTGTGGGTGGGGGGGGGGGGGGGGGGGGGGGGGGGGGGGTTCTTAAAAAGGAATTTCTGTTAAAATTGAAAAAGTTCTGGGTCCTGCAATTTCTTAAACTTGACTTTCACTACTTCATTGGTCAAAAGTTAAACATTGCATTTTTTTTGCTTCAAATTCAAAATTTGAACTTATGCTATCTTTTGATGAGCAAGAAAGTTGTGGTACACTACATTGATAAATTTGGTACTGTATCTTATTTTACGTATATTAGTAGTTATGGGTTCTGAAATTATCAAGCATTAACATTATACATTAAAGCATATATGATGCTATAACTATCTTTCTTTTGAATTGAAGGCATTGCTGACATAATTGGGAGGCGGTTTGGAAAGAAGAAGATCCCTTATAATGCTAGTAAATCTTTTGCAGGGTCCATTGCCATGGCAATAGCTGGTTTCATTGCATCCATCGGGTAAGCTGTTTGCAATATCTTTTGACTCTTTCTCGGCTAGTGAGGCAAACAATCTTCTTTAAGCTTGTGAAAATTATGCAACCTTTTGTTGGGATACAAGACTTGTCACCAAATTATATAATATCATATCATTAATATCAGTCTATAAGAGTCCTCTTGTTTATATTCTTTGGTACTTGATCAATAGTTAAACGTTCTCTTTGAACTCAAACACCTTATTTGTGACAAATTGAGTATATCTGTGGGTATGGTCTGAGCCAATGGGGTTATGTAATATGAAGAACCTAGCTACTTGTAAAATTCTAATAGAATGTTTGTCATATGTATATACAGGTACATGTATTATTTTTCGATGTTTGGGTTTGTTGAGAAAAGTTATGGAATGGTTTTTCGTTTCTTGGTGCTGTCTATTGCAAGTGCAATTATTGAGTCCCACCCCATAAGCACTAAGTTTGACGACAATCTCACGGTGCCTCTTGCCTCTGTATTGTTCGGAACATTGATATTCTAATATCAGGTATGCTCACATTTTCGTAAGGATGTGATATAATGTAACAAAATTGTGTACGAGATTTCATGACATATAAATTACAATTGTTGTATCATGTAATGTTCTTAACGAGGATGTTTGCCCGCATGTTTTGCGGGTTTTAAAAGGTTATTTTTAGGAGGGAGAGATGCAATACTTGTTTATGTCAGTTTTATGCAATCTATTTATGCAGAAAAATATTCTGATCTCACATAAAGCAATTATCAACAAAGAAAACTTATCTCACGGTAACACTTGGGGTGCAAGCTTAGCTAGGGTATAATTTATTACTTTTGAGTTTCATATTCAAAACTAAATCTACGCAGGTTATTTATAACATTTATCTAGAAAAGTCATACACGTATAATTTTTTTCTCGGTGTTTAGTGTTTAATGTTTAGTTTAAAAGTAACGATATATATATATAGTTTTTCATCTAAATCACTTAAACTTTGTTTTAAAAATTTTAACTACCTACTGTCCATTTTATTTTATAATGCTTTGAACCTCTTTGAGAAATTGCTTAGCAACGTTATTACCCAATCACATATGTGATATGGGCTTAAAGTATTTAGAGACGAAATGAGATAGAATTGAAATCAATTACGCATTCCAAGTTGAACTTCTCCGACGGCTCAACCACCCGGGTGGCCGTCTCCGCCCTCAAGGTGGGCTCATCTTTCTACAAAGTCTGCTTGATGCAGAACCATGCACTCACATTTTTAATTTGAGTGGTTATATCACATTTTAATAGCTCTATTTGTTTCCTTTTCTTAGTAGACTTATTTTCCATTTGAATAAGTATTGTTTAGGAGGTTATACTCCTACTCAATTTAGAGTCTTTAAAGTAGGAATGTAAATCATTCATTGTTTTGGAGTGATTCTAACATTCCTATAAGTACTTGGTTATTTCTATGTAATATGACATATTCATTCGTATTTCATTCAAGAACAATATCTGGTGTTTTCCCTTTGGAGTGTTTTCGAGTTGGCCATTTGATTAGCGACCCGCATCATTTGGTATCGGAGCTCAGAGTACCCAAATGGTTGGACGTGGACGTCCTCGTAATGCCACTCGTAGAAACGCCGACCGAGGCAACGATGGTGATCAGCGAGACCCGCGTGATATCGAAATTGAACGTCTCCAACAACGAGTTCGAGACCTTGAACTACAACAAGAGGCACGTGATGAGGAAACCGAATCAGAACCTAGTGTATGGGACGCACGGTATGAGGAAGATGAGAATCCCTTCGGCACTTACCGACGAAACATTCAAGGGCAATGTCGTGAAGATCCTTTACGCAACATGGGGATTAAAATAGAGATCCCTGATTTTCACGGCAACACACAACCAGATGAGTTTATTGATTGGTTGAGTACTGTTGAGAGAGTTTTTGACCTGCGTGATATTCCAGATCACTTAAAGGTAAAACTTGTTGCCATTAAACTCCGTAAATATGCATCGTTGTGGTGGGATCATGTGAAAAAACAACGTCTTCAAGAAGGAAAATCAATGGTGGAATCATGGGCCAAGATGAAGAAATTGTTAAAGGGCAAGTTCCTTCCTATTAATCATCGACAAGAAGCTTTTCTTGAGTACCACAATATAGCACAAAACAACTTGTCTGTGGAAGACCTTATAGTCCAATTTGATCGTTTACCAATGAGATGTGCAGTCGAAGAAGAAGAAGAGCATGCTATTGCTCGTTTTCTTGGTGCCCTTCGACCCGAAATTTCAGACGTGGTGCATCTCCAACAGTATTGGACATATGCTGATGTTTGTCGACTGGCTTTGAAAGTTGAAAAACAACAGAAAATTCGGGGGCGTCTAACCACCAACAAATTTTCTTCCACTTTTCGACCGTCCAACACACAAAGCGCCAAGGCTATCTCTCCTAAGGTTGACACAAATCCAGGTACTTCTACAAATCCAACCAACCAACAGTTAAATCAACGTGTTATTCGATGTTTTAAATGCCAAGGGTTAGGTCATCTCGCAAGGGAATGTCCCAACAAACAGTTAGTTACCTTTGTAGATGACCCAACAATCACTTATGATACCGCAAATGAGGACGAAGCAACTGAGGAAGAGACAGAGATGGTATTTCCTGACCGTGGTGAAGCATTAATTACCCAACGCGTTCTTAATGTTGCAGCATCCCCTATAGTTGATGATAACTCATGGCTTCGAAACAACATTTTCCACACCAAATGTACAGCTAAAGGCAAGGTTTGTAACGTGATAATTGATGGTGGTAGTTGCGAAAACATGGTGGCCACCAGCATGGTAGAAAAGTTAGGTCTTGAGGCCGAGAATCACCCGACACCTTATCAACTCATGTGGCTAAAGAAAGGTAATGTTGTCAAAGTTACTAAGCGTTGTTTAGTTCATTTTTCAATTGGCACTAAATATACAGATGACGTGTGGTGTGAGGTAATTCCAATGGATGCATGCCATATATTATTAGGAAGGCCTTGGCAATATGATAGAAAAGCCAAGCATGGCGGGTTTCGCAATACATATACCGTCACAAAAGATGGAGTTCATGTTACCTTAGCACCACTTGATACACGTCCTTCATCACCCGAGGCTCTCATTCTTACAAAATCAGAATTTGTAGGCCTCACAAAACTCAACCCAAATGCCTTTATGTTTGCCTTAGTTATACAAGAAGCAAACAAGCTTGAGTTAATCATACCCCAACAGGTCCAACCACTACTTGACGAATTTCAAGATGTGTTTCCTGATGACATACCACCTGGCTTACCGTTGATGCATGAAATTCAGCATTGTATTGATTTCCTACCAGGTTCATCACTCCCTAATAAGGCGGCTTATCGAATGAACCCGAAAGAGTTTGAGGAATTGCATAAAGAAGTAACTGAATTACTTACAAAAGGACTCATACGTGAAAGCATGAGCCCTTGCGCCGTGCCTGCTTTGTTGGTTCCAAAACATAGGGGCGCTTATCGGATGTGTATGGATAGTCGGGCTATTAACAAAATTACTGTTAAGTATCGTTTCCCAATTCCTCGTTTTGAAGACTTAATCGACCAATTGCATGGGTCCTCGGTGTTCTCCAAAATTGATTTACGAAGTAGGTACCATCAAATTCGTATGCGGCCTGGCGATGAGTGGAAAACCGCTTTCAAGACCCGGGACGGACTATATGAATGGATGGTGATGCCGTTCGGGTTATCGAATGCTCCTAGTACTTTTATGCGTCTCATGAACCATGTCTTTAAACCATTTATTGGTCGTTTTGTTGTGGTTTATTTTGACGATATTTTAGTGTTTAGCAGGGATATTGATCAACATTTGTGGCATCTTAGACAAGTTTTCATGGTTTTACGTGATCAGAAGTTGTACGCAAACAAGCAAAAGTGTCATTTTTTATCTCAAGAAGTCACTTTCCTTGGCTATTTAATTTCACAGGATGGCATACGCATGGATCATCAAAAAGTGAATGCAATTTTAAGTTGGCCTACACCCACTTCCATTAATGATATTCGACGTTTTCACGGATTGGCATCATTTTATCGACGTTTTATTAAAAGCTTCAGTAGCCTTATTGCGCCCATGACAGATTGTATGAAGGGATGCAAGTTTCGTTGGACCAGAGAGGCGGAAGATGCATTTGCTATTTTAAAACAACAAGTGACGCAAGCTCCATGTTTAGCTCTTCCTAACTTCAACGACGTGTTCCAGGTTGAATGTGATGCATCTGGACTTGGTATTGGTGGTGTGTTGAGTCAAAATCATAGGCCTATTGCTTTCTTTAGCGAAAAATTTAACGAAGCACGCCGCAAGTATTCCACTTATGACCGAGAATTCTATGCCATTGTGCGAACCGTGGAGTATTGGCGTCATTATCTGCTACCAAACGAGTTCATTCTGTTCTTTGATCATGAAGCTCTCAAGTTCTTCAACGGAGAACATACCCTCAAGCCCCGTCATGCTAAGTGGGTGGAAACATTACAAGCTTACTCATTTGTCATTCGGCATAAGGCCGGATCTGCTAATATTGTGGCTGACGCCCTTAGTTGTCGTATTGTTCTGTTATCAGCAATGCAAATTCAGGTTCGTGGCTTTGACTCATTTCGTTCTTTGTACCAAGATGACCCAAATTTTAGAGATATTTGGCAGAAATGTTGCTCTCAGCCATTCAATGATTTTTCTTTACATGATGGCTACCTTTTCAAGGGTTTGCGTTTGTGTTCCTTTGTGTTCGTTACGTGATTCCATTATTCTAGAAAGTCATGTAGGAGGGCTTGCAGGTCACTTTGGAAGAGACAAAACGCTTGATATAATTCGTGGAAATTTTTATTGGCCAAAGCTGGAGCGAGATGTGTCTCGCATTATAGCACGTTGTCGTATTTGTCATATTGCTAAGACCCATGGTACTAATGTTGGTCTTTATACATCGTTACCTATTCCCACAGCCCCATGGGAGGATGTAAGTTTGGATTTCGTCATGGGTTTGCCTCGTACACAACGTCAGAAGGATTCAATTATGGTTGTTGTTGACCGATTTTCAAAAATGGCGCATTTTGTCCCCTGCTCTAAGTCATATGATGCAAGCCAAGTTGCGAGATTGTATTTTGCTGAAATAGTTAGGCTTCATGGTATTCCAAAAACGCTCACATCGGACCGGGATGTCAAATTTGTAAGTCATTTTTGGCGTACTCTTTGGAAACGCATGGGTTCAAAATTGCAGTTTAGTAGTTCTCACCACTCTCAAACGGATGGACAGACTGAAGTGACCAATCGCAGCTTAGGAAATTTACTCCGTAGCCTAGTTGGTGAGCATCCCAAGCAATGGGATATCACACTTCCTCACGCTGAATTTGCTTATAACCGCTATGTTAATCGCACAACTGGCAAGACTCCGTTTATGATCGTTTATGGACGCAACCCATTTACTCCACTTGATCTGGCACCTTTACCTATTTCCGAGATAGTTAGCTTTGAAGGGGTGGATCAGGCAACTAAAATTAAGGAATTGCATACGCAAGTGCGTGATCAAATTCTCAAGCAGAATGAGAAGTACCAAATTCAAGCAAACAAACATCGAAAACGAGTGTTATACAAAGAAGGTGATCTTGTGTGGATTCATTTGCGCAAAGAACGTTTTCCGGGTGGTCGTTTCGGTAAGCTCAAGCCTCGTGCAGATGGCCCTTTTCGTGTACTCCAGCGCATTAACGACAACGCTTATAAAATTAAGCTTCCTGGTCATTACAATGTTTCTGCAACTGTAAAATTTTATAATGAATCCAGAAAACAAGACTTGAATCTCAATTCAAGTCAATCTTATTATTCAACCAAAACAATCACAAGATCATAAAGCAACTGATCTCAATCAGTACAACAACCAGAATGAATCACACAACTTACCACTGTTACTCAGGTGCAAGTCTATTGACTATCTTGCCAATAGTTTGATACAATACACTCAGTCTCACAATGAATACTAACAACAGATATCTACTAACTTTGATTGAATAACAAAAGATCAGACTGCGTAATTTTGATGTGTTGAAGATGAAAAACCCTAGCAAGGAAAAGAGTATATATAGCTCCTCTCAGCATCTTTCAAGACTTGTCAACTTCAGCCCTCACACTTCTTAGCTTTAGTCAACTCAACTCCAAGATACAAATTAGCTATAACTGAAAATACAACAAAGTACAAATTAGTCTCTCAACTTATAATTCCAGGTTGGGTTATTTATTTCAACATCCCCCCTTAACTCCAACCTGGAACACATCAATCATACCCAGTTTACCAACAAGCTTATCATGTTGAAGCTTGCCTAATCCTTTAGTTAAAATGTCAGCAGTTTGATCTGTAGTATTAATCTTTTCAGTTTTAATAACTCCTGCCAAAATTTTTTCCCTTACAAAATGTAAGTCAATTTCTAAGTGCTTAGTCCTTTCATGAAAAACAGGATTAGCTGCTATTTTAATAGCAGCTTGACTATCACAAAAAAGTTTAACAGGTAAGAAATGTTCCCAGTTCAAGTCATTTAAGATTTTTAAAACCCAAACAACTTCAGAAGTAGCAGAGGCCATAGCTCTGTACTCAGCCTCTGCTGATGACTTAGAAATGGTATTTTGTTTTTTGCTTTTCCAGGAAACTAGTGAACCATTTAAGAACAGGCAGTAACCTGTGACAGATTTTCTAGTGATAACACATTTTGCCCAATCTGCATCAACAAAAGCCTCAAGAGAAACATTTGGACATCTAATAATATGAACACCTTTTCCAGGAGAACCTTTTAGATATCTTAAAACTTTAAGTGCAATTTTCAAATGAGACCTAAGAGGCTTATGCATAAACTGACTCAAGCAATGAACAGAGTATGCAATATCAGGCCTTGTATGAGTTAAGTAAATCAATTTTCCAATCAATTTTTGATATTCAGTCAAATTATCTATCATAGGATCACTTATTGTAGGTTCACTAGTCAAGAATAAATTCTGCTCAAGAGGAAAAGCGGATGGTTTACAAGCAAGCAACCCAAACTCAGTTAACAAATCCAAGCAATATCTTCTTTGAGATAAACAAACACCTTGTTTAGTTTCAATCACTTCAATGCCAAGAAAGTATTTAAGTTTTCCTAAATCTTTAATTTGAAATTTAGAATTCAGAAAAACTTTAAAACTTTCAATTTCTTTCAAATTATTCCCAGTCATTATTATATCATCCACATAAACAAGTAGAGCAATAAAGTTACCTGAGTCATTCTTAGTAAACAAAGAATAATCGCTTTTACTCTGTTTGAACCCATTCTCAATAAGAGCACTAGTCAGTTTAGCATTCCATTGTCTAGGTGCTTGTTTCAACCCATACAAAGATTTCTTGAGTCTACAAACTCTTTTATCATTAACATCAAAGTAACCCTCAGGTAAAGTCATATAAACAGTTTCATTAAGATCACCATAAAGAAAAGCATTATTAACATCAAGTTGAAAAATAGGCCAGCACATTTGAACAGCAAGATTCACAACACATCTAATAGTGACAATCTTAACCACAGGAGAAAAGGTTTCATCAAAGTCAACACCTTCCTTTTGGCTATAACCTTTAACAACTAATCTACCCTTATATCTTTCAACCTCTCCTATGGACTTATACTTAATCTTATAAACCCACTTATTTCCTATGGCCTTTCTACCAACAGGTAATTCACAAACCTCAAAAGTGTCATTACTATAAAGTGCATACATTTCTTTATCCATTGCATCTCTCCAGTGCTGTTGTTTGTAAGCTTCTCTAAAAGTTTTTGGTTCAACAGCTTTATTTAGCTCAACAACAAAACAAAAGTTTTCAGAACTTAGTTTTGAGTAGTTAACAAATTTTTCAAGCTCATACTTAACTTTAGATTCAACTACAAAATCTTTATATTTATTTGGAAAACCCGAAGTTCTATTAGACTTTCTTACAGAAGACTGATCATTATTATCAAAAACTACCTCTTCTGTTTGTTCAGGTAAGGGACTACTGACACCCTCAGAAGTGCTCACATCTAGAGGTGTAGTAGCCATCTCACTTGTACTGGCAACCCCATTGGAACCAGCAGAGTGCCCCAAATCACCCTGTTCATGGTCAATAGTTGGGCTACCTAGATGCAAGGAGTTTCCACCCTCACCCTCATGATGATCATCTTGACTATTGTTATCATCATTGGGTGTGTCAGAGCTGTCACATGTCACTTCATTAAAGAAATTAACATGATTTAGACCCTGACTGAGAGGGTCAGGAGTAGCAGAAGAGTGATTTATCTTGAAAGGGAACACATTTTCAAAAAATCTAACATCTCTAGAAAAGATAAACTGTTTCCTCTCAAGACTATACAATTTATAACCTTTTTGAGAATTAGAGTAGCCAACAAGAACACATTTTTCTGCTCTACTACTAAACTTATCATTGCTGGTAAGTATAGTAGCAAAACAAAGACATCCAAAAGTTCTTAAATGACTTAAAACAGGTTTACTTTTAAAAACAAGATTGTAAGGAGAGTCTCCATTCAGCATTGTAGATGGCAATCTGTTAATAAGATAAGTAGCAGTAAGCACACATTCAGACCACAAAAATAAAGGCAATCCCCCCTGAAACATAAGGGATCTAGCAACATTTAAAAGATGCCTATGTTTCCTCTCAACAACCCCATTCTGTTGAGGTGTATACGCACAAGAGGTCTGATGTATAATACCTTTGTCTTTACAGAACTTATCAAATTGATTATTAACAAACTCAGTTCCATTATCACTTCTAAAAATTTTAACACTTTTCTCAAATTGTGTATTAATCAGATTATAAAACACTTGAATACATTCAAACACCTCATGCTTACTCTTAAGTAAGTAAACCCAAACAGCCCTGGTGAAATCATCAACAACAGTTAAAAAATATCTATATCCTTCTTTACTTTTAACTCTATAAGGACCCCAAAGATCCAAGTGAACAAGTTCACCAAGAAAAGTAGTTTTATGATCACTCAAGGGAAAAGGTTCCCTTGTCTGTTTAGCCTTTTGACAAATGTCACAAGGCTCAGTTTCATTACTATTTAAAAAATTGATTTCACCTTTTAGCTCAGATAAGACTTGATCAGAGGGATGACCAAGTCTACAATGCCAAGTTTTCTTAGGTAACTGACACACAGATTTAAAATTCTTAATATCTAGGCCAATACCTTGATTTCCATCAAAGTAATATAAACCATCCATTTGTCTACCAATCCCTAGAACACTCATTCCCCTCAAATCTTGAGGTAAAACATAACAATTTGTTTCATCAAAAGCAATAACAAAGTTACTATCTCTAGCCACTTTATGAACATACATTAAACTAACACAGTATTCTGGAACAACTAACACATCATATAGAGTCAAATGTTTGGTGAGAACCACATTTCCAACTTTGGTAATCAAGGCTTCAGTACCATTAGGATGTGAAACCTTGATACCAAGTTTGGAAATATCAAGAACATTCACCAAAAATTTGTCAGTATATGTTAAGTGTTGATTTGCACCAGAATCAACAATAATTCCAGCTGCCACAAGAGCAGCTCTCATTTTACTATTATGACAAAAAAATCTTTTGAAATTTTGATTAAAGAATTTACTAGTGTTAAGAATAATACCTGCCATATTGGCATGAACATTTTCCCATTTCCATCTGTTTTAACAGAGGTTTCTTTAATCAAAGAAAGAAGTTTTGAAATCTGTTCATCAGAAAAAGCAGAAGTGGAACTAGATCCAACAGAATTGTTATTGTTAACAAATCTTTTATTAAAGTTTTGAGTACCTTGATTGTTACCATTATTACCATTTCTTTTATTTTTCCCAAAATCAGCAGGATATCTAATGATTTTAAAACATCTATCCGCAGTATGTCCATGAAACCCACAATGTTCACAAACCAAGAGAGGACCACCAGAGGTCCTTCTATTATCATTATTCCTAGATCCATTGTTGGGTCTGAAAGAATTACCAGAGGTGGGAGACCTTTGGAAATTCCCCTTATTAGGCACACTGGAGTTGAACACAGATGATTGAGACTTTTGGGAAGTCCCACCACCTGAACCAGTAACCACATATCTGTGAGATTCCTCACTAGATATGATGGCAAATGCCCCTTTCACATCAGGGAGAGGGTCTCTAGACAAAATATTGCTTCTAATTTGCATATATGAGTCATCTAATCCCATTAAAAATTGCATAAGCTTCATTAATTGATTATGTTTTTTAAAATCCTCAGCAGCATGACAAGTGCATTTAGGCAATTGTATTAAAGCATCAAATTGTTTCCACAAAGTACTCAACTTATTAAAATACTCAGCAATCAACCATTTTTAGACAAAGAGTTGATTTTATGATGCAGATTAAAAGTAACAGATCCATCAACCCTATCAAAAGTTTCCTTTAATTCAGTCTACACATCAGAAGCTCTTTTTGAAAAAATTTGCCCAAGAAACAATTCTTCTGATATGGAATTTAAGATCCATCCCAAAACAACAGCATTCACCCTGTCCCATTGTCTACCTAGGACTTCATCAGTATTAGATCTTCTACAAGACCCATCTATAAACCTAGTCTTATTCTTTCCCTCTAAGGCCAATAACATAGCACAAGACCACACATTATAGTTCTCAGTCCCTTTTAGTTTTATAGACACAACAGTAAGGGTGGCAGAATCATTAGGGTGTAAATGAAGAGGATGGCTGAGGTCAAGTTTACTAATTAAGGTAACTTGAACTTCATCATCATCAGTCCCATTCTCAGACTAAGGTGGGGTATTACTATGCACAGACATAATGCAAAGAAATCAAACACACAAAAAAGGGTCAAGAAGGTAGTTCCCAGGCTTCCTTGCCACTCAAAGTGGTAGGTCAAGGGCTAAACACACAAACAACCACAAAATATCTTATGACAATAAAGAAAACAGGTACCAAGTAAGCACAGAAAACACAAACCACAATAATCTCAACTTCAACAACCCAAATCCTACTCCCTGTCACTAAACAAGAAAGTAAATAACATAATTAAAGAAGAGAGCGTGAGAGGTGTTACAGTGCACGCAAGAACACAACCAGCAGCGGAACAATCAACCCAGGTAATGATTATTGATTCACTTAGTCAAGAATTACAACCCACACAATCTAAATCAGCCCAGAATCACCAAGATCCAACAAACCAGATCAAGAACCTAGAAACCAACCACCAATCGAAACCAGAGATCAAAAACCCCCAAACTTATCCAAACCCTAATTTTCTCAAAAATTAGGCGTTTTGAAAAACCCTTTTTGAATTTATCAATTAGAACCAATAATCACTAATTAACCACAGTTAATAAGGTTTAATCAAAGTAATTTTGAAAAACCCCCAAATTTTAGAAACCCTAATTTTTCCGAAATCGTTTTAAAAAGAGCAAGATGAAGAGCCTTGCTCTGATACCATGTAAAATTTTATAATGAATCCAGAAAACAAGACTTGAATCTCAATTCAAGTCAATCTTATTATTCAACCAAAACAATCACAAGATCAAAAAGCAACTGATCTCAATCAGTACAACAACCAGAATGAATCACACAACTTGCCACTGCTACTCAGGTGCAAGTCTATTGACTATCTTGCCAATAGTTTGATACAATACACTCAATCTCACAATGAATACTAACAACAGATCTCTACTAACTTTGATTGAATAACAAAAGATAAGACTGCGTAATTTTGATGTGTTGAAGATGAAAAACCCTAGCAGGGAAAAGAGTATATATAGCTCCTCTCAGCATCTTTCAAGACTTGTCAACTTCAGCCCTCACACTTCTTAGCTTTAGTCAACTCAACTCCAAGATACAAATTAGCTATAACTGAAAATACAACAAAGTACAAATTAGTCCCTCAACTTATAATTCCAGGTTGAGTTATTTATTTCAACAGCAACCTTCAATGTTGCTGATTTATCACCATATAAAGCGACTAGTGATGACGAGATGGACTCGGGGACGAGTCCTTTTGAAGCGGGGGAAGATGATGCAGAACCATGCACTCACATTTCTAATTTGAGTGGTTATATCACATTTTAATAGCTCTATTTGTTTCCTTTTCTTAGTAGACTTATTTTCCATTTGAATAAGTATTGTTTAGGAGGTTATACTCCTACTCAATTTAGAGTCTTTAAAGTAGGAATGTAAATCATTCATTATTTTGGAGTGATTCTAACATTCCTATAAGTACTTGGTTATTTCTCTGTAATAAGACATATTCATTCGTATTTAATTCAAGAACAATATCTGGTGTTTTACCTTTGGAGTGTTTTCGAGTTGGCCATTTGATTAGCGACCCGCATCACTGCTCCCCGGACGTAACCTTGAACGGATCAGGCTGGTTGATAAAGGAAGACAAATTCATTTCTGCAAAAACAAAGGACAAACAATT
Organism: Artemisia argyi; assembly: GCA_030686995.1. Lineage (NCBI taxonomy): Eukaryota > Viridiplantae > Streptophyta > Magnoliopsida > Asterales > Asteraceae > Artemisia > Artemisia argyi. Next base: position 141,745,054 of record CM060696.1, on the reverse strand, counting down.
AGACTCGTACAAACGAAGCAAGAGAAGGTTAAGACAAAATAAAATCTCCAAACAACCCACCCGCTTCATCCGGCCATAAGAAGGTTGGACGACTGAATGTAAATGGTCTATTTATATTTAAACTACTTTATAATGCATTTAGGACTATTATATAATTAGAACGGCTTAAAATTTAGACTTTTACTTGCTTATTATGGAAGGATTTCAAATTTAATTGGTTAGGAAGCAGGTTGGTTAGCAAGTTGGTTAGGAAGTTTGTTAGGAAGCATGTTAGTTGTTCAAACTAAAATTATTTGGCTTAACCATCTCTACTTATAAGCATAAAGACAACTATAGTCACGTGTACCAAAATAACCGAATAATCGAATAACGCAAAATATAGTCACATGTACCCGCCGCCGCATTGCGCGGATACCGTTCTAGTTTTATCAAATAATTGAAACAATCCAAAAATTAGATTCAGTTAGGCCTTAAAAGATCAACTGTTTTGGTGTAGCCCATGACCAATTGTGTAACTTTAAAGTTGGTATGTTGGTGCATGCATGGGTAGTAGATTTTTAATACCGAGCTTAATTTTATTTATTTATATAGATATAGATTATAAAGCCAATTACTAAAATGGATCATATTCACATTCACTTTACAAAAGAGACTATATTTATTGATTTTGCAAAGTACGTTTTCACTGAAAAACCTAATTGATCATGTGAACTACACAATGAACAACAAGTACATTGCTCATGCATATATTACTGTAACAAAAGTTTTACAAAACCATTTTAATCTAATAAATGTTAAATGAACGGTCAAAATTTAAGGAACAATGAATGGAGAATTAAAAAGGTTATGGCATTGAATAGATACATTTTCTCTACTCGCCTACTCCTAACTCTCGCCCAGACACCTTGCTAGCTCGCCTAGGACTAACTAAAACGCATAACACTCCCCCCAGCCTCGCCTAGTCTTGCCCAACTTCGCATAGCCCTCACCCACCACTCGCCCGCCCCTCGCCCAGCCTTAAGGCTCGTCGAACACTTCGCCCATCCCTCGCCCCGGCTCAAGACTCGCCCAACACTCCTTCTATACACGTGTATGGTTAAAAACTAATCTACTAATCAATCTGGATCATATTTCAAAGTTCATTTTGGAAAATTTATATGTGAGGTTCAGATTTGTAAAGTAATGAGTAAATTACATCGTTCGTCCTTGTGGTTTGCGTTGACCGCAGCCTATCGTCCTTTGACCGAAAAAAATGCACCACCCGTCCTTAAGTGGCAAACGTTATCCTCCATTAGTCCTTCATTCTAACGGTCTTCACTAACGCTCGTTAACCAGTTAAAGGTGATATACATGTATGGGTATTTTTGTCCTTTTAGCCTTTTTTTTTAAAAAAGTACTAAACACTTCACTGATATTTACTGTATCATCATTCACCTAACTATTTCTTTCTCTCTCATTGTCTCTTTCTTTCTCTCTCTATTGCTTCTACTTTTTCACAACCAAGATCCAATATCTACTTTTTTACAACCAAGATTATTAGTAAATGTTTTTTAGTTTGATGATAACTAACAAGTATGAACTTTTACTTTGTCATAAAATTCCAATCTTTAACAACCAAAATCGCATGTATCTTAGTTTTCATCTAACCAAAAATATCACTAATAATCTTATCATCTTCAACAAACCTAAAGCCAACCAGTCAACTCAACCATATCGACCACCCATCCGCGCCACCTGTCGCACCCACATACGCGGTCGCCACCACCACCGAGGTCAAAACCATTCACATCCGCGCCACCAGTCGCCTCCGTTTCCATCGGTAGTACAATATGTAATATCAATCAAGTTTTGTTTATGTTTGGTGGTTTAATTGGTTTGGATGATTTTTTTTTTTTTTTTTTTTTTTTTTTTTTTTTTTTTGATATGGGGTTTTGCTATAAGTGGGTTTAAAGGGTTTATTTGGTGGGATTTAATTCTTTGTTGATGGATACTTGATTATTGATGGTATCTCAATTTGGTTGCTAGTTTAAGAGTTAGGATCAAATAGGAAGAATAATTAAAATAAGAAGTAACAACAACCACATATTTCAGATGCACCTACAAAAGTGGATCCATCTTCCTTCAAAATTTTCCTCCTAATTTGAAATGTGTGGTTAGAATTACTTCTTACCCTTCCTATTTTTATTATTCTTCTTACTTGATCCCTTCCCGCTAGTTTAATTGATTTCTCGTGAAGCTTTTTAACAAGACATTATATACTTGGGTAAATTGCAAAAATGGTCCTTAACGTTCCACAAAATTGCAAAAACGGGACCGAGACAAAAAGTAGCGCAAAAAAGCCACCCACGTTCCACATTTTCGCAAAACTGCCACTGAGAGCCATTTTACGTTAATTTTCCCGTTAAGTGCCACGTAGTTGAGGGTAGTATCGTCATTTCACGGTTCCTGCCTAAAACAATATTAGACCACCAAACAAGCACATTAATCCCCTGATCCAAACACTCCCTTGCCCAAAGTCAATCGCATTTTTTGCCCCAAAGTTTCCAATTACGATTTCCGAACCGGAAAAAATTGAAGAAGATGGATAGTTTATTTGGGAAAAACCACGAACGATCGTCCCCGATCCCTAATCTTCATCAACTTTACGGTATGTTTTGGGCATTGTTAATTGTATCAATTTTTTTTTTATCTACAGTGATATGTGATTGTAATAAACAGTACGAATAGGATGTGGATTATACATTAAGTTGATTTTTCATGTTGTTAGTGTGTGTGTTGATGTTTATTGTTTGCATACAGAATCAAAGCCGACCTACTTCACTCTGAAAGTAACCCACGGTGGAAAATTTACGCCACTACCAGGAAGGATGTATGTTGATCCAGTTATTTCGTGGTATGATTGTGTGGATTATGACTTGTTTAGCTTTTACGCCTTTGAAGAGTTGGTAGCTGACATAGGTGTGAAAGGTGGGGTTGCAGGCTATTATTATAGGATACCAGGCGAGACGTTGGATGTTGGGTTGTACCCGTTGACGACTGATGAGGATGTGATGAATATGTTGGATTTGATTCCAACGCATAGAGAGATTGAGGTGTATGTTGAGTTGAAACGCAGAAGACCCAAAAGAGGACGAAAATGTAAAATAACGGATGAAGTACAGGTGGAGCCTTCAAATGATCCTACCATCGATCCAGAACAAGCTGAGACTTCAATTGATGGTACCAATGGTCAATCACCTGTGCCTATGATTGCTGGTCAAGAACAACAAGCTGAAGATAATGTTGGTGTGGGAGACGATTTGATTACAGACACTCCTTCTGCGCAACCACATGTAAGCCGAGTTGTTGGTGACACAGACAGTCAAGCTGTGCAACAACATGTAAATGGCGTTGATGGCCCAGAACAAGTTGAGCAACAATCTCAACATACAGATGATGACTTGTACCAGTTTGCCAGTCCTGGAGATAATGTTGGTGTGGGAGACGACTTGATTACAGACATGGTTGCAGAACTTGACCAGAGTGAGGATGTGGTTTTAGAGCTCAACAAAAAGTATGTTGATTTAGAAGAAGTAGTGGAAAGGGATGATGTTGAAAGGGATGATGTGGGCACCTCAACACAGCAGGTAAACGAGGAAGAACATGTTGTACATGTGTCTGAGTTTGAAGATGAAGAGGATGATCTGACAGCCCCTATTGAGCCACAAGTGGAAATGACGGACTTTAAGTTTGATTTTGATCCCCACTTTGAGAATGTATCAAAGTTAGCTGATGAGTGTATGGCGGATTATACGGATCATGATAGTGGCTATAACTTTGATGATGATTTTCATAGTGATGAAGAAGCCAATAATAACAAATTTGTCACCCTACGCAAGATAAGGTTAAAAGAAATAAGGAAGGAGTATGAGGGTAGGGCGAATGTCAAGAAGGGAGAGTTTTTGTAACAGAAACATTTAAACACCCCAAGGACATCAAAGATAAGCTCAGAATCTATGCGTTGGAGTCCCGAAGAGATATTAAGATTGAAAAGTGTGACCAAGAAAGGATTCGAGCGATGTGTAGAGGGACTGTTGTGGGTTATGGCAGAAATGATACAGGAAGTTGTCAACCATCAGCTTCTTCTTCGCAGTCAAAGGGCAAATTTGCAAGTTCCAAAACCTACAAAAAAAAAGAGCAAGGCCATGTGCGAATGGTCCCTACACGTGTCAAAAGTGGGTGATGAAAGGAGTTGGAGTGTCAAAACATTAAATGATGAACATAAATGCCTACAAACAAGAAAAATTAAATTGTTGACTGCACGATTCCTTTCATCCGAGGTTGCTAAAATTCTTGTTAGGGACCGGACAGCCCCGACAGCTGCAATAGCAATGGAAATAAATGAAAAATTGCAGCTTGATGTCCCGACCACAAAGATATCAAGAGCAAGGGAATTTGCTCAGAAACAAATTGACGGCGACCATGAAGAACAATATGCCAATCTTAGGGATTACGCTTTGGAATTGAAGAATAGAAACCCAGATACAACTGTGAAGATTCAAGTTAAAGCAAACCCTGATTCAAGTGTTTCTTCAAGGGTTTTCAGACGGATCTATGTTTGTATTGGTGCATTGAAAAAAGGTTACAAAGCAGGCAGAAGGGACATACTAGGGCTGGATGGGGCATTTATCAAAGGACATCACACTGGTCAAGTCTTAACTGCTGTTGGTGTCGATAGCAATAATGGCCTATATCCAGTTGCTTATGCAGTGGTTGAAACTGAGTCCAAGAGTTCATGGTTATGGTTCCTTAGCAATCTTGGAGATGACCTTGATTTGAAACCAAATTCAAACTTCACCTTTATATCCGACAGACAAAAGGTATAAACATTGTGTAAATTCAATTAGTTGATTTCCAATCCAATTCGATCCTCATTAACATATTAAGTTTTGTACCAATCTACAGGGAATATTACCAGCCATTGCAGAACTGTTTCCTGCTGCTGAACATCGCTTCTGTATGCGACACATATATGACAACATGAAGCAGTTATTTAAGGGGGAGAGTATCAAGGAGCTTGTTTGGAGGTGTGCTAGAGCATCAGCAATCCCTGAGTTTAATAGAGGAATGGAAGAGCTAAAATCAATCGACTCTAAAGCTTATGACTGGTTAAGGAAGATACCAGCATCATCATGGTCAAGGTCACATTTTTCAGGTACACTATACACATATTATGACTTTCATCTGTACTATTAATAATATTGAAAATGATTTTGATATTATGACTGTCATCTGTAATGTTAATAAGATTAAAAGTGATGTTGATATTATTACTGTCATTTGTAATATTAATAAGATTAAAAGTGATGTTGATATTCATATATTGGTTACAGGGAGAGCTAAATGTGACATCCTTCTTAACAACTTATGTGAATCGTTCAATAGCAAGTTAGTGGGCGGCAGAGATCAACCAATCATTGGTTGTTTGGAGTACATCAGGCAGTATCTTGTGAAGAGAAGTGTTAGTGTGCAGCATGTAATAGACAGATGTGAAGGTCTCTTAACCCCAACAACAACTAAAATTTTAGAAACCATCAAGGAGGAAGCAAATGAGTATAAGGTTTTATGGAGTGGGGGGGATACATACAAGTGTGCGGGAGGTTGGGGTGACAAATGTGTTGTGAATATGCCGAAAATGGAATGCACATGTAGGAGATGGGAACTCACTGGTATTTCATGTAAGCATGTTGTTGCGGCTATCAACGACATGGCTAAACACATCAAGGAATCAACTGACAACATGGTTGTAATCCCAGAGGATTATGTGCACCAATGCTATTGGTTAACCACATGGAGGGCGATGTATCAATACAAGATTGAAGGAATTGCTGGTCGACACTTTTGGCCCAAATGCCCTATCCCTAGTGAACTAAAGCCATCTCACTACCATGTTCCAATTGGGAGACCATGGAAGAAGAGAAGAGTGTCAAGGGATGAGATTGCTGAACAGGTTATGAAAAAATCAATGGTGAAGAATGGGAAGCTGTCAAAAAGGGGCAAGACTGTCAAATGTGGTGCATGTGGTGGGCAGGGTCATAATAAGAGAGCTTGTACGGGGCGAAGAGGCAACCAAGGGACAAGAAGAAGGGAAGGAGTACCAGATGAGGTACTAGAGAGATCAACTCAGCCAGTGGGATCTTCTGCAACAGAGGTGGGAGCAGGGCCAAGTCAGCCAGTTGGAACACAACCAAGTGAGGTAGCAGGAGGGCCAAGTCATCAAGTTGGAACACAAGCAAGTCATGTATCACAATCTACTAGGAATGGTGGAGGTCAAAGGAAGAATAGGATCAAGAGAAAAGCCAAAATCGCCAAGTGAGTCAACACAATTGTGATGGTGCAATAACCTTTGGTTGGTTATTTGTTTATGTGTTTTAACACAATAAGTGTATGGATTGTGTAACTGAGTTTCTGTCTTCTAGACAATAATTTGTACGTGATTTGTTTTTTAGACTTGATTAATCAGGAATGGTATTTGTTTTCATTTTGGTTTACCATCATTATTTGCTGCATAATACTGTGCACAATTTGTGGTTTGCCATCAGCATATACTTATTTGTTGTATAATGTTGTGCACAATTTGTGGTTTGCCATCATCATATACTTACGTATATTGAATGACCCAACATGCCCACTACATAAGTATACCGAATGACCCAAACTTGTTTTGACTTTTTGTAAGTCAAAGTTGATAAGGAACCAGAAACCAAGTTTACTGCATATTGATTTTGTAATATTGACTACATTTGTCTTCTTATAATAACAAGGACAACCAAAACAACGATGATCCCACTATACTGCTAAAATCAAACACTTTTTATTAACATGAAGGTCAATACAAACCAGGGATGACCTTATACCCTGTGATGATACAACCCAGAAAGATGTCATCACACCTACATACCAACGACCAACCTAAAGCAACTTAATGGCAATGAAAAAAAAGAGCCAACTAAAAATAAGAAACTTGTTGAGCTTCTTAATCCGCTGATCCATCTCCCTCATCAACCTCACCTGCTCCTCCAACTCTTCTTCAAGCTCGTTCCTCGCCCTCAACAGGTCAAGAATCACAGCAACTGCTCGGCAACACATTAGAGGATCCGTCCATCCAATAAACCCACATGAAGGACAACAGTAGAATCGTCGTCCTGGGTTCCTGTTTGTCCAGCTTGTTTTGATTGTTGTTTGTTTCCCACAGTCACAGATCAAGACCATATTTTTTGCCGGATTTCGGAAAGTGTGAAAGTTTGATGTGCTGCAACGTTCATATTTAACTGGGACTGGATAGTGTATCGTTTGTAAAAAAGGCAAGCAATCGCTTGCAAATTTAGTCCCTCAAGCTACAGTGTCACTAGCTTAGTACGCGGTGAACAGTAAAATGACGATACTGCCCTCAATTACGTGGCACTTAACGGGAAAATTATCGGAAAAGGGCTCTCAGTGGCGATTTTATGAAAATGTGGAACGTGGGTGGCTTTTTTGCGCTACTTTTTGTCTCGATCCCATTTTTGCAATTTTGTGAAACGTTAAGTACCATTTTTGCAATTTACCCTATATACTTTTTCGCTATCTTTGTTTTTTAACACAACTTTGTTAGTTATCAATTATTGTAATTCACATTTTGAAATTCAAATCTCACTCCTTTTATTTGATTGTATGACCATAAATCAAAATTGACGTCTCACTCAATTTTTATTTTACAATTTGATGAGACAAATATGAAAACAAAAATAATACAATTTAGGGAAAAAGATGAAAAAAAAAAATTACAAAAAGGGAAAACCGAAAATTAATTTTGGGCGTGGGCAGTGAATGGATACGAACTTTTATTTGATGTTTTTGTTTTGTGTTTATTTTATTTTTAATTTATAGATTTTGTAGTAGATTTTGATACATTGTAAGGATAGTGGTGGTGGCGACGGCGGCAGCGGATATGCATAGCGGTGGCAACGGATATGGGTGGTGGTGATGGCGAAGGGTGGTGGGTTTTTAATATATGAGTTTGAGTTATTGTGTATACTAATGAATAAATTTTAAATCTCATTGTTGTATACATTTTTGATAAGACACCGGAGTTGAAATTATAGTGATAAAGATGATGACAGTGTATGTTTTATATACACACAGGAAAATAAATACAATTTTTTTTCCCAATAAATTTGATAACGATGATGATTATTAAAAAAGGAAAAAGAAAAAAGAAACAAAAAGGTATTTGGATGGATGGTGGGTAGTTATGGAACTTATGGTTAAAGATAAGAGTATACTAGCAGGGTACCCGCGTGATGCGGCGGCGGATACCCTGTGACTACATTTCGCGGCGAGCAAATATTTTTGGATTTCATATTTTTTTTATAACAATAATTGTACAAATGAATGATAATTTAAATTAAAATAATTTCAAGCAATAACAATGATATATCATTTCTTAACATTTTTTAATAATAGTCTTAATTACTTTATATGTTAGTAGAGATAAATAAATAATTAAAATTGATTATTTGGTTGGTTTTGGTTATACCCTTAATAAGCAAATTTCGGAGCCCAATTCTACTGCACAACCTATATTTTACAAGAGAACCCAAGAGGAGTCTAATGAATTAATGATAATCTATAACCCTAAAATAACGTCTCACACTCACACGTCCATCCCTATTCTTTCTCTTCTTATTTTGTGCAGTCACCACACAAAAATTATGTTGCAAATACAACACAAAGATTATCTACCCTTTCATTCTCTTGTTATATAGACGTATTTATTATCAAAATTCATGGGAAAAACTAATTTAGAATCAATGGACAAATTAGAAAATTCAGTGAGCAACCTTAGTATAAGTTTCAAGCCCGTGAAGGTGTTTCATGAAAGTTTGATAAAATTACACGGATGGTTCTTGTGAAATAATGAATCTGGCACCCCTGTGGTTAAATAAAAATTTCATGAATGGTCCTTGAGGGGAATAAAAAAATAATAATTAAAAAAAAAAAAACACCCTACAACATACTTTATCTCTCATTTTCATCTCTTCCAAAACATAAACACTCCTTCCCCCTCTTATAATACCAAAGCCGTCTCTCTCTCTCTCCTCTCTTTTCTGCCGCCGCCTGTCACCCTCGAAACACCATCACCGCCACTCAAACAACCTCACCTCCACCACCAATATCTTCTCTTCCTTTTGCTACTGCACACGCGCCCTAAATAGTTTCACCACCACCTCGTTTTGCCTCCACCGCCGTCAAAACACCACCACCACCATCATTTTAACACTTAAACTTGTAGATCTATTGAAGAAAGGTGAGAAAACGCGTTTATACGCGTGGTTTGACTTGGTCACGAGTCAAACTTCTGACTAATTTTATGATTTTGGGTACAAATGAAATGGTGGTTTGGTAATGGTATTTGGTTATGGTTCGGACTGATGATGATTAAAATTGAAGTCAAACTCTGATTTGGAATTAAGGGTTGTACATTTAATTACATTGTACATTCAGTGGGAAAAGTTTGCATTCATGGCTTGGAGGGTTGTGCATTGTTTTAATGGAGGGTTGTACATTATGTTTAAGTAGTTGTAATAATAGGTCAAGGGGTGTTTTAAATGTTATTTAATGTATAATTGTAAGATTTTGGTATGAATTTCGAGTTATGCTTGTTAGTTGTGTTTAAATCAAATATAGTTAAGACTAGGTTAGTCAGGGTTATTACCTTTCAAACATGGACGGGGCTTATTAGGGGCAACAGGGGGTTGTGCCCCCCCTCCCCCCTCCCCCCCCCCCCCCCCCCAAAAAAAAAAAATCTAAGACCACTAAGCCTTATTTTTTGTAGTTTTATTTATAATTTCTAATAATTAGTATAAATGTAAAATAATTATAGGTTTGGCCCTTTCAAAATTATTACGACTACATTTCGGCCCTTCCGATAACATTGCTCAAGCTCCGTCCATGCTTTCAAAGTACATGCATTAGGGAAATATATATGTACAAGTCTTCCATAACTTTTTAACGAAAAGATTATAACATCTTAGTTGATTTAAACGTTATGATATATGAGAAAAGTTCAATACGAAACAACATTTATCTAAAGAACAAATAACATGATCTCAACCATCCATCTTTATTTCATCCAACAATTTAGATTAAAAGAACAAATATATTGTGGGGGCATTTTAGTCATTCCATACTTTCTACCTAACCCCCTAAACACACACAATGTACACACACTCATCCCCAATTCCCTCAGATCCCCGACCAACACCTGATGACGGTTTAACATCATCGCTATCCATCTGCATACTCTGTAATTAGATGAATTTAATTACAATTTGATGATCTTACACAGGCCAAGACTACCACCAACGTCACTACCACTATTGTTACCCACTGCCATGGTGCTGCCATCAACCACCGTTATCCGACCAATAGTACCGCCTCCACCATAAAAAATAAAACAAAAAAGGGATTTAAAATTATTAAATCCATAAATCCATTTAAAATATATAATAGACTGATGACGGTTTAACATCATCGCTATCCATCTGCATAATCTGTAATTAGATGAATTTAATTACAATTTGAGATACCCGTGTTGGGATATGAGTTCGAGAAGAAGGATATATAGACTGAAAAGTAAGCCTAATACTATAATTGTTTTGCTTTTTAGGAAAGAATTAATATTAGTTTAATAAATACATTTCTACATCTAATTTAATAATATTGTCTTTTTTAATAGAATATTTTAGTCTTTTGATGTCTTTTTTTTCTGTTTGAACGGTTCGCGCCCGTTTAACCCGAATTTATAAAGAATCTCATGGATTATACAGAATCCCATGGGATTTATATAGAATCTCATGGGAAAATTTCGTCTTTTTACGAATCCCATGGGATTTTTACGGATCCCGTGGGATTTTTCTGGACGGAAATTTTGAAAAAAAAAAATCGTCTTTTTACGAATCTCATGGGATTTTTACGAATCCCTTGGGATTTTTACGAATCCTGTGTGATTTTTCTGGACATAAATTTTGAAAAAAAAAACCGTCTTTTTACAAATCCCATGGGATTTTTACGAATCCCATGAGATTTTTTTGGACGGAAATTTTGAAAAAAAAAAATCATCTTTTTACAAATCCTGTGGGATTTCTTTATGAATCCCGTGGGATTTTTCTGGACGGAAATTTTGCAAAAAAAAAAAATCGTCTTTTTACGAATCCCATGGGATTTTTACGAATCCTATAGGATTTTTCTGGACGGAAATTTTGAAAAAAGAATCGTCTTTTTATGAATCCCATGGGATCTTTTACGAATCCCGTGGGATTTTTCTGGACGGAAATTTTGAAAAAAAAAATCTGTCTTTTTACGAATCCATGGGATTTTTACGAATCCCGTGGGGTTTTTCTAGACGGAAATTTTGAAAAAAAAAATCGCCTTTTTACGAATCCCGTGGGATTTTTCTGGACGAAATTTTGAAAAAAAAGTTCGTCCGAAAGTATATAACAATGCATATCTATAGAAAGATAATTTTTTTCTCGTCGCGATGGTGTATTTTTCATAGCTTGAAGATTTACGTTGTTTTTAAAAAAAATGTGAAAATTGGGTTTTTATATTAAATGAGCTAAAATGCCAATTTTGCCCTACCTTTGTTATTTTTTGATTTGATTTTAGCCATTGGATAAATGGTGAATGGATAGTTGAGATTGGCTTATTTATTTTTTAAGTGATACATGTTTTGTATAGATCTCACCTCTATGATATATATGATTGATGTATCATGTATGTTTGGCCATTCAAATCCATATCAAGAATGGATTCAACATTTTATTTCCTGAACGATTCATCACATTATGAGTAAAACTTAATACACATAAGTCACATAAAGTCCCATAAAGATGTCCGAACACAAAATATAGTTTCATATTCAAAATTTTGCTACAAAGTTCAACTTTGAAAATATTCTAACAAGTGTATTGGCACAAACATGGTGCCACAGGCATTATTGGTTCTAAACATTTTCCGGTCCCATGTTTGAACTTCTTAGAACACTTCTCGTTACAACATCCCGTGAGGCAACCGTCGGTGCATAACCCCAATGTAGTCTTGCAACTCTTCATAGCTTTTGTCATCATCTCCAATTCTTTTGAACCTAGTGCCATTTTCTCCTTAGATGCCACCACTGATAGAGATAAACCCAAAAAGAAAGGTATCAAAACATGTTATGACCGAGTTCAAACTATCGATTATGAAATAATTAAAGTAAACGAAACATAACGAGACATACCAAGAAAACATGCAAGAAGTACGAGTAGTACGGTGAGTTGCGTACGTGTTGCACTGGTCGCCATTGTTATTGCTACCTTTGCTATTAAGGTGTTTTTGTAAGAGAATGAGAAAGGAATATTTTTGTATTATTTGATGATCATAACATACAATGTAGACCTCATATATATTGAGCCAATAGAAGAGAAATATATGGAAAATACTAATTATCTAGTCACTAATGAGCTAATCTCCTAATCTTTACTATATATAAAGCTCTCCAAAATTTTAATACATACAAGAAATTAAGCATGATTTACAATATTTTAATGCACTCAATTTTCATAATTACAAAAAAGTAAGCATATTGTACAACAAAATATAACATGGTGTCATTTTAAGACCAAAATTCTATCAAACAACATTAATGCTATTAAAAACATCATTTCATAAAAAATTAAATCCATTTAAGCACAATGTACATAGCTGCAATCAATTTTCAAATTTACAACAAAATAAGCATAGTGTACAAAAAAATAAGCATGATATAATTTTGAGACTTACAGCATTAATGCTATTAAAGTGGTAAATGTTATTATTATTAATGACTATAACGACTACTACTTACAAAAAAAGAAAAGAAAAAATAATAATAATGTACAACACTTTAATGCACATAATTTTCAGACGTACAAGACAAGAAGCATAGTGTACAACAAAGCATAATATTAATGCTATTTAATGTAGTCAATTATTTAACTGGTCAATAAATACAATTAATACAGTTATTAAAGACCTTTTAAATAAGAAATACAAATTATCATGAATATTGTATAACCAAATTGAACACAATTTCTGCATTAAATTTCACTACTACAAATAATAAAGCACATTATACAAATATTCAAGCCCGAACGAGCAACAAGCCAAATGGGCTTGAGCCCGAACGGGCGCGAATCAAACGGGCTCGAGCCCAAACGAGCACGGGTTATACGAAATTTTTGATATCCGTAAATTTATTATCAATAAAAACATAATAAACTAAAATACATTAAAAAAAATTATTTCAGAGTCGCTGCAACGCGCGAATACTTTGCTAGTCTCATACTAATCATCTAGACATTAATCGGTAATCATAATAAATGTACAATACATAAACAGCTAATACAATTGATAACTAACAGTTTTTATTAGCAAAATTTTATTGTTGGTGATTTGATTTTGTCTCATAAGTAGTATATATCATGGACCTACACGTTATTATCTTTTGCAAAAGCAAAAAGATTCGTAATCTCGTATTTGCTTTTCGGTGCTATCAAATATCCACCGTTATTAAAAGATTTGTTTCCCTCTTATTACTAAATAAAAGTAATATTTGCTTTATAGTAAAGATTGGATGGGACAAAAAAATAGGCATTTTGAATTATGTCAATATTGATGAACAACTTTATGTCAATTTGAGTATTCGTAGAGCGTCAAATAGTTTTAGTAATAAAATAAAATTTATGTGTTATAAACGAAAAGTAATAAAATAGTTTGAATATTTAGGAATTAAACATAATGTTTTGAAACTCGGTTCGACCCAAGCGGTTCAACCAGTTGAACCGTTCAGGTCAAAAAAATAAGTCAAATTAAACTGGGTCAACCCGTCAGGTTTGATTGAAAAATGGGTCAAGTTAAACCGGTTCAGCCAACCGGATTTGAAGCGACCCGGGTCAACCTGGTTTTCGATGTGTATTAATAACGTGTTAATAGTTTCCAGCTTTGCATATACTTTCCCAAAATAGTGTAAGGACTTCCAAAATCTATACTTTCTAATAAACCAAAATAATTTACAAGCCCTTTAATGCATGCGATGCAATTAATTTGCTGATGTGTCTTGGCTGTGATTGGTTGATTATTTAATGCGTACAACTTCATGATTGCAATACTTCCTCACACTTTATAATCGCCATTCAATTTTTGGTAACTAATTAAGTCATTCAAATTGCCATTCTTTGAATCAATCCTCCACAATTAATCTGCTATTTTTGCTAACTCATTAAACACAATTAATTTTTCACCAAAGCTTATTTCAATAGCTTCCACTCTAAATTAATAACGCCTCCAATATCAATTCATACTAGTTTCAAATAGGGATGGCAACCGGGGGGGGGGGGGGGGGGGGATGTCGAGGATTGTACTTCCCATCCCCATCCCTGTTTTATACTTTCTATCCCCATCCCCGTCTCCATCCCCATCGGGGAATTGCTTTACATCCCCATCCTCATCCCCAATGGGGATTGGGGATCCCCGCGGGGATTCGGGGATTCTCTACCCTTATGAAATAACTTAAAAACTCCATAAATTCGTCGAAAATATAAAGAATTTTGACTCATAAAAGTACCTCAATAAACGTGCATCGCTCATAGTTATATTAATTACAATTTCAATTTAACTTTAAAGCATTGTAAATATTATAACATCAAATATAATATAAAAACAATATGTATCATATGTATGTATTCGAACGAAATAGTTAAGTAATATGTAATTGGTACTTATACTTCTAAATCTCAATGTGTTTGATCCTATGAATATCACATATGCATATAAACATACATGTTCATACTCATAAACATATGTACAAATACATATACAAGTTAATCGAGTATGGATAAAACATATAAATTCTAAATAATTATACACTAGAAAGATCGGGGTCGGGGCTGGGGTCGGGGATTTATGATAACCCCATCCCTGCCCCATCCCCAATTTAATATTTCAGGGGATTCCCCATCTTCCTCCCCATCCCCGGTCAACTCGGGGATTCCCCACTCAAATTGGCTTTGGGGATCGGGTCTCCATCGGGTACGGATTTTTTACCATCCCTAGTTTCAAAAAACCCAAAAATCCTTTCTGAATAAAAATCATATTCAAAACAAAATCAAAATCACCTTTCTACCACATTTCATCCAATAATTTCGGTAAGATTTAATTATATTGAATCTATTTGGTTTATGATGCAAACCTAATTTTTTTAATGTTTATGATGCTAACCCAGTAATTCAATTCAAATTGATTTTTGATTGTTTCAATTCAATCGATGATACAAGTTTCGATTTAATTTGTTTTTTCAATTTAAATGTTAATTCAAGTTTTAGTTTAATTTGTTTTTATGTTTATGATGAAAAAATTTAGTAATGGTAGACTTAATTTGTTATTTCTCATATGAGTTTTTATTGAGAACTAATTTTTTTTAAGGGATAATTAGTAAAATAGTCCGGTTGCCCTGGGTCTAGGCATATTTAGCTCGTTTTTGAAAAATTCCCATTTTAGCCCGGGTTGCCCTGGGCAACTAATGCATAGCCAACTACAGAGTGCCACGTCGGGGCAACTTTTTTGTATTTTGGCCAACTTTTTTGAATTTTAGGCAACTTGTCATCTTTCGGTTGGCTATGCGATAGTTGCCCAGGGCAACCTGGGCTAAAACGGGAATTTTTAAAAAACGGGCTAAATATGCCTAGACCGCAGGGCAACGGGTCATCTTGGTAATTTTCCCTTTTTTTAATCATTTTTTTTTGCAGGTTGTGTTTTAGGATTCATGATTTTGGCTGTCAAATATCTTTGGTTGATTTATTTATAAGGATATCATCGCGGGGTAAGTTAAATTTATAATTATTGATAAGTATCATTGTCAATTTGGCAGAATAGATGAAAATTGGTAACTTCTTTTGTTCTTTCTGGTATTATGAATATTTAAAACAAAATATGTTATTGAATTAGTAATCAAATTCATTTAAGTAGCTGCAATATAATTTTAGATGTTGTAATACTTGGTAACTTCCTTTATTATGAGTTTTGTGTTTCTGGTCCTCAAATGCAAATGTTGCATTACAGGCAAAGAAAACATGGGAATACAATCTTTTACTGCATTTATCGCAACACCAACGACAACCTCAAATAAAGGCTATCCAGGCACGGTATACTTTTGATCAGGTGACAATTTGTCATGTTCTTTTGCAATTCATATTATAAATTGAATTATGACATGACTAGGTTTACCTCCTAATAAATTTCTTAATATCAGCATTTTGCTTTTATGAACCCATGGAATACAATTATTTGGCATTCTCATTTTTCTTAATTTGTCGACGTATCAGTAGCATTTGTTGGTTCGGGTTAAAGTGACAAAAGCTTTTTATATTTTTGGTGTAAATCTTCATTAGTTATAACACCCGCGCACGCACAGTGTTTTTTCTAATTTTTTGAATAATGTATTTTGATCAGTTGTAATACGAAACGTGACAAATGGTTTGAGTGTCTCAAAATATACAAAAGTAATCCAATATATTTTCTAAATGCATATATCTGTTAAACTGTATTATACTCGTATTTTTTGTAACATTTATTCTAATTATCTCCATCCTCGATCAGATAGACTTGGCTATTTGTTATGTCATTGCATGTATTGTTTGATATGAGACTTTTATTTCTCATAGAGGAATTGTCATACCCAGAAATGTGTTAGAAAATGTATATGTCAAATAATTTTCTTGTACGTTGTGTCTAAATGATTTTGTTGAAATATTGTAGTACATGTAACGGAAAGTAAAGTTCAACGATTAATGAAATTAGAGTGTGAATTTTGAATGCTATAACTTTAAGATGTTTGTTATCCTTATCGAGCTCTACAAATGCAAACAACTCTTTGGTAGCCTTGACGCTTACAAATTACAAACCATACAGGATCAATTATAAAAGGCTTGAAAGCTCATTACTTCAGATTTATAGGCAATTTTAGAAAACTTGCCAAACGTTTAATATTAAACTAAATTTAGTTCTTTAAACTTGTACTAATAAATCAGCTGTAAAACAAAACAATATTACATCCAGTTAGAATAAAAAACCAAACATCTTTATGATTTCAATTTGTCAAAATATAACACCAAGTACCAGGTGTTCATTTGGATACATGATGAGCATTATTGATCATGGTTCCCAAATACTTAGAGATCAAAATGAATTGAAAAACAATATTGATATTTATTTAGTTATATCATATACTTACCTAAAGGTATGAAGGTACCCATCATTCTCGTGGTATATGACCTTTTCCAGCACCTGGTAATACGTTGAGTTCAATATCCGAGATTTTTGCATCGAACTCATCATCAAATAATGTATTGTTACGACTTGATATCTCGGTGCCCCACTTTAGGTGCAATAGCCTCATGTTAATCCAAAAAAAAAAAAAAAAAAAAAAAAAAAAAAAAATACCTTTCAATTAACCTATGACTATTTCAAGCCTTGTTTTCCAAACAACTGACCATTATTTTGATTACTAATAATAAAAACTAATAATGTCATATCATCCATATATAAACAAACCTTAATTTAGGACGCTGTTACATGTATATGTAAGCACGAAACACCATATATCATGTAAATTTATGAATGTAGTTTGATGAGACGAAAAATGTACCGCTTTTAGGGGGTCATTTAAGCCCAAAGTCGAGATTATTTGATCAAATATTGCCTTAAATCATTCCTTTTATCATGTTAGGTACTTTATAGAAGAAATCTGGAAAAGGAAGCATTTTGGACGTTTTTGAAGCGAAAAGTGAAGAAAACGGCAAAGTCTCCAAATCAAGCTGGAAACAGCACCTGACGGCGTCACGTATTGCATGTGACGGCGTCACGTTATGGCAAAGAGGTAGATAAAAAGTATTACGAGACGCGCCAGAATGTTTTTGGAATTTAACACATGACGGCGTCACCAAGGCCGTCACGTGTAATTTGCTCTTGACGGCCATGAGAAGACTAACACATGACGGCGTCAGATCTGGATCTAGGCAATACGAGGATTTCTTTGGCGGCGAGTTGACGGCGTCAAACTCAACACGTGACGCCGTCAGACCCTAAAATCTATATATAGTTTTCTAAATTTTGTGTATTAAGAGAGGAGAATTTTAGAGAGACTTTTGGGAGAACTTGTGGGGACTGGGGAAACCCTAGGTCGAATTTTACAGCGTTTTTCACCCTTTTATCATCCATGTTCTAATAAAGATAAGTCTTCCAATAATCATTCAATATGTCTATGTATTGTTTGATTCTATCTTATGCTCGTCTTTACTTTAACATCCTAGGCTAGGTTTTCTTTGTGTTTGCTTAGATGTAATGAAACCTAGCTATTGATTATTGGTTGGTTGTTTGTTATTAATTGTAATGGATGAATGATTTCGATTTTAGGCTTACGAAAACTGGCAGACTTCCAATTGGTAACATGCTTGAACGTCTTAAAAAATATGATCGGATGTGTACTACGATGAATTGGTTATATTTAATGCATGAGTAACTACTAAGGAGGCCATGTTAGGAGCTAGTTGTAATACCCCCATTTTCACAGACCGCAACGGATTTAGGGTTGGGGTATTACTCCATGGTATCACAATCACAATAATAGAAAACGACTCGAAAATAGACATTTTATTAATAAGTTATCATTCATTAAAATATCAGAGTTTTATTAAGATGAGGTCCCTTGAATCTAAGTGTGAAATAGTGTTTGAATGATAACAAGATTGAAAGTCCTCCGAGTTCAGTGCCACTTCCTACCAAAGCTCCGTAATGGCTATATACCTAGGATACATGCTTAAAGAGTTCCGTAATGGCTATATACCTAGGATACATGCTTAAAGAGTCAACACTAGGTGTTGAGTGAGAGTCATAGGTTTAAGTAGTGGTAGTAGTGTGAATGCAAGTTTAGTAAAGCATGGGCTACGCTGTTTTACACCCATGTAGAGTAGTAGAAACCGTATTTAAACAGTTGTATCTGTCAGTATTGTATGATCAGTACAATACTACAGACAAGGCTTTATTGCACTAAGCTCATGAAACCGTTCTAACAGTCCAGGTCATGGGGGCTGCAGACCCACCATGAGGGGAAGAGTTGGATAACTTGCCAAAGTTAGTCCTTAGGATTTCAAGTATAGTACTTATTGGTACTCCCCCAGCAACGGGAGTTGTCAAACTCCAATAGATCTATCAACTATACTCACGTTCACTCGGGTACCCCCGCACAAGTGATTATGGTTCATGAATTTTGGATATGTAGTGATGGCGGATATAGTTTACTCGTGCAATAATTAATGAAAAGATTTGTATTCGGTTTAAAGTAAAGCAAGCAGCATGTATTCCCCTCACAGAGTTTGTAAAGCATTTAGAAAGCATTTAAAAGGTGTGAGGTTATGAAAACTCACTTGGGCTTTAGTATGAAAGTGACTCAAGGATTAGACTGCTGACTCACGTATCCTGTGGGTAGGGTTTGGTGTGTGTGTGTGTATGTATGTCAAGTCTTAGTCTAGATTTTTAAGTAATTATTCTTAAGGTTTCTAGATATAACATAACACCGTTTGGGCCATCACAATTCAAAAGTATATGACTCCTCATATGAAGCTCCATACTATTGTATTATGTTATCAATATAATACCGTTCGGACCATCATAATTCAGAAGTTAATACTCCTCATATGAAGCTCCCTATTATTGATTTATGTTGTTATTAAGTTTTAGTTATAACATAACACTGTTCGGGTCATCATGATCCAGAAGTACATGCAATAATCGCTTGAGGAGCCAGGGCACTTTAATTCGTAAACCCAGCAAACTTGTCAAAACGAAATATCCACACGGTACTCCTCACATGAAGCTCCCTAGTATTGTATTATGTTATCAACATAATACCGTTCGGGCCATCATAATTCAGAAGTTAATACTCCTCACATGAAGCTCCCTATTATTGATTTATGTTGTTATTAAGTTTTAGTTATAGCATAACACTGTTCGGGCCATCATAATCCAGAAGTACATGCAATAATCGTTTAAGGAGCCAGGGCACTTTAATTCGTAAACCCAGCAAACTTGTCAAAATGAAATATCCACATGGTACTCCTCACATGAAGCTCCCTAATATTGTGTTATGTTTCTAACTCAAAAATAGGTTTTTATACTTATTATGAAAATAGTCCATTTATACCCTTTAAATTTATATATTACACTTTCTACCCTAAACTTATAAACATATACTAGTAACAATTAAGCATATAACTTCCTATCTTTCACACAACTAGACCTTATACTTATATATTTTCAAATAATGGCAGAAATAGTCCTTAAACTATACTAACTTTCTATATTTACCCTTTATACACTTAAATTTACTATATTTGCAAAACTAGTCCTTTTTAGTTTATAACTTATTTTACTTACTATCCTTAGGTTTTAATACTTTGAAAAATGAGTCCTTACACTAATAACTTCTAGAAAATGTCAAAAACAGTCCCTAGACTTTATAGTTTCAGGAATTTACCATATATACCCCTAAGCATGAAAACTATTGCAAAACTAGTCCTAATATTAAGTAAACTATATTTTTATGTAACTACTAAGTTTCCTAGCTTGTGTTAATATAATATATACTTATTTAAGTCATTTAAACCAGATTATAGCACATAATAAGGCAATTTAGCATGTAAGCACATATTTATCTAAAACTAGGGTTTTAAAATGTAAAGTCCTAAATGAAAATGATCAAGGCTTACCTAAAGGTTTTAAGGCATGTACTAGGAGTCCTAGGTCAGTACTATAGTCATTAAAATCAAAGTGGAGGTTTACATAGGTCGGTTTAGTGTTAACGTGGGGGTTCTAGGGTTTCTAGGTCAAAAACGACTCGATAGGGCTTCTAGGTTTCTATGACTCGACTTCTAAATTTATTAGGACACAATTACTACTCTAAGGACCAGAGAATGTGAGGTGTTTAAGAGGTGAAGGTGTGGTTTGAATGGGAGAGGGTAGCGAGGTATTTATAGGGCTCGCTAGCCCTTATGGTTAAGTTAACTTGGTGTGGTGGCCAAGTAACGTGGGGAGCAAGGTAAGGACAGGTGGGGGTGACTAGGAGAGGCTATGTGATGAGAATGATAGGCTATGGGGGTAGAATAGGGTGGTGTGGAGTGTTTGTGACCGTGTATGGGTTTTGGGGTGACAAGGAGCTCGGTGACGAGCCTCCTTGGTGGCTATTTGGTGACCGAAAGGTGGTGGTATGGCGGTGGAGGATAGGTGCTTGTAAGCTGTTTAGAGCCTATAGAGGCGGTTTGGAGTCGTGTGTGGTTGTAATGTGGTCGTGGGGTGGTTTTGGTCAAAGGTGGTAACAAGGTGGTGATGCACCACCTTGCTTGTGTGCTTAGAGGTGTTAGGGTGCTAGGTTATTATTAGGGAGGTGCTAGGGTGCTTGCTTGGTAGCTTAGAGTAGTATAGTAGCTAGTTTTAGGTTTTTAAATCTAGTTTTAACCTAGTTTTTCCTAGAAAGAGTTTAGGGTTTTGCCTTGGGTTTAGTGCCTAATTTGGGTTCCTAAGAGTGTTTAGTAACTAATCCTAAGTCTAAGGGGTTTATACTAAGTGAGGGTAACTTATGGGAAAGGTTTGGGAAGGTTTGACCTAGTTTTGTGACCTAAATGACTTAATTGTGTTTAGTGGGAGATTAGGGTTTATCCTATGGTTTAGTGACTATATTAGTGTCCTATGAGTGCCTAATGACTAATCCTAAGTCCTAAGAGGTTTATACTAAGTGGTGGTAACCTATGGTGAAGTTTTGGGATAGTTTAGACCAAATTCTGGGAAGTTATGATCTAGTTAGGGTTTTGTGCTTAAGGGACTTGTACCTAAGTTCTAAGGGGTTGTACTAGTGACTAAGGGTCCTAAGGTATCCTAATGTTCCTAAGGTAACTTATACTTAAGCCTTGAACACTTTCAAACTATTTCAGATAAGCAATTAGAGTTTTAAAGATAACCGTAAACACATAGGGTTCAATTAGGGTTTTATTAGGGTTTCTAATAGATAGCATATTAGAGTGATAGATTACTTAGTGTAATAATGTTTAGAACCTAGACTTGACATACTGGGGTGTTTACATAGTGTAAACATAGTGGTGTTGGGATTATGTGGATACGTGAGCATGTCTAAAGAGTCATGCATGCAATAAAAAGTAAAAATTTACCTTGTGGTGGAAATGATGTTGATGAAATTTTATGGGTTATTACACTAGTAGTCGGCTCGACATAGGAAGAGGTAGAAACTTATAGAGTTAGGGAAGATCGTACGCGTCAAAAGCAAGAAGGGTTTGAAAGTTATTTCTGATGCAGATGGTAATATATAAAAAACTACTACAAATGTAGTCTATGAAGAAGCTCTTCAAGGTCTATGATCAGCGTTCAAGAAATATGTACAATATACATATTTCATGTTTTATGTCATTTTTTATATTTACATTTATAATTAATCACAAACTTCTTCCACTTACATTTTTTTTTAAAACTTTTTAGGTGCTCACGGAATAAATATTGGGTTGAAGTGTTACAATGCTCACTACATACATTTGATTCTCAAGATCATCAAGATTGGAGGTCACGATGCAAAGGACGTTTATTATATAGATATTTACAAGCATAGTAGTTTATATTCTCATTCACTTATAACTTATTATTTCGTTCAAAAAATATTTTAAATTGTTTACGTTCGTTGCTCTTACTTACATATTTTTTAAAACTTATTAGATGTTCACATAATGGACCTTTTGTTGAAGTGTAGAATGGTCACTACATACATTTGTTTCTGAAGACAAACATATTGGAGATCATGAGGCAATGAACATTTATTACACAAATATTTACAAGCATTGTATTATATAATATGAGTCACTTATAACTTATTATTCCGTTACAAGAAAATTTCATAGTGTTTACGTTCGTTATTCTTTCTTATTTTGTTCACGTACTTACTTTTTTTAATCAAAAACCCTCTAAAATCCCGTGGATTCCACGGGTATGAATGACGCGTCTAGATCCTCGCTGGCACTACAAACGACACGTCTTCTTTGAAAAGTTCACCCTACTCAACGTGTTGGTCAAGGACTTTTGAGGGAACTCGGTCGTTTGGACGACCGAGTTATGTAGATTGAGGATTTTTATTTATTTTTATTTATTTATTTTTTTTTAGTACATTGTGGGATAGATTTGTGTATAAAGTGAGGTATATTTGGGTGGTGATATTGATTGTGCTATTACACCATGGTGGTGGTGATGTTGGTTTTGAAGAGAGAAACTGACGTGACGCTGAATTTACGATACAGACACTATTAACACCATGGTTTAATTACATTTCATAATAATTTCATAATATCGTTTTGATAAGCTGGACATATTTTCTTTGCATTGAGTTTATTAAAGTATGGGTTGTGTGTGGTTTTGATTAAAATTATGAAACTAAAGTTACCCAAAAAATAAATACTTTGATTTAAAAATTAAAAAAAAAAGGAGAAAATCATGGTTAACAAAAAAGAAAATTATTCAATACACTTTTATTTACTTTTGACTCTTTGTAAATAAGGTAAGATACTAAAATGTTAACATCACAATAACAATCATCTTAGAAATAACCCATTTCCAAAAATATTAGCTTAAGAATACACATTTGATTTTCTTAGTTAGGTTAATTATTAGCTCGAGTTAAAAAAAACAGTATGCTGATTAAAATATTTTAGTCACTTTTAATATTATTTTTAAGACTTCAAATACAATCAATTATGAAAACAATATCTATCTTTATGACCATAATCAGGAACTAACTGTAACTACATTATATCTTTGAGGACTTTAGTGTAATTTAGGTAAATAGTCATCTAAGTCAAAGTCAATAGGACCTGAGTGCAAATTTCAGTTAATGTCAGTTATCCCATTCATAACAGATTTTCCCGCCTTATTTTTTCACCTGAGCTAACTATATATAAACGCCTATCATCACATTTTCAAAGCCATTTCCTCTCTAACACTCAAAATCACTCTGTAACAAAAATGAATCAAAAACCAAAAATCGACAAGTACGCAAAGGCGAGAATCGAAGAACCGAATCAGCAGTTGCCTAAATCGTTACTAAAACCTGGTAGTGATCCGAATTCTGATCTCTGCTATGAGAGAATCTTTGGTAAGAATCTTGTGTTTGATTCGTTTCTCATGATGTTTTTTTTTAAAGATTCTTATTGGTAGTTATTGTTATGTATCGTAATCTGATTTGCTTGACTTTTTGTTTTGGTAAGAAGCTGATCAATATCTATGCGACTTACTAATATTTCGTATGTTTATTTCGTTTCTCGTGATGTTGTTGTGGAGAAGTTCGTTTATTTATAAGAGATTCTTGTTGTGTAATGTTTCTTTAACGCGATGTGATTGTTTAGGTGGTTCTTGCGGTTTATATGTGCTGATAATCTGATTTATATGACCGATTTGTCTGACTAATTAAATTTCTATGAAATTTTATTGGTTTTTGCCAATTTTTGTGTTTAATTCGTTTCTTGTGATGTGTCATTTGTTCTGTATTTATTTTGCAGATAGTTTTTGTTGCTTTTATTTATCAGTATTGCGATTTATTTGATCTGTTTGTTTGATCTTTTCACAAATTGATCAATGTGTATATTTTGCATTTGAGATAGATGTATGTGTATTCGTTACTGCGAGTGTATTGTTTACTGAACTTGATTTGTTGCTTTCATATTCAGTTATCTAATTGTTTTAATTCATCAAAAAGTGACTCGTAATGAATGTTTATATTTGGTGTTTGAGGTAATGTGTGTGTTTTATATGCGATGAAATAAAAAAATAGATCAAATCATGTATTTTGTGTGTTTGAGGTATTGTGATGAAATAAGGCAGATAGATGTGTGTGTATCAAACCTGTAATCAACTAATATCAATTGTAATCTGATCTGTGCATTTTCTTGACGGTCATTTCTTGTGTTTGATGCTATTTATAAGAGATTTCTGCTTTGTTTTGTTTAATATACTTGATCTTTACGTGTAAGTAGTTATTGTTGTTAGTATTTATCCGTAATCTAATTAATCGATCCGTTTGTGTATAATTTGCGTTTGAGGTAATCTGTGTATTTTTGTGATGAATTCAACCAAATAGATCAGATAAAGCTACTAAATACTTAGTGTCTTTGAGGTAACTTTTGTGAATCGATCTTCTAATGGTCTCGTATGCTGATAATATATATCAAAAAGATCACCTGTGATTCTCTTAGAAAATATTGGTTGTTGCTTACTAGGTTTCTGTATTAATAAGGTCATTGGTGTGATCTGCTTATAAATGCTGCTTAATATGGATTCTGTCGTTTATATAAGAAGTCGGAATGAGGACTTGCATGTGTAAATGTCTCTGTACTTGTCGATAAAAAAAATCGATCTAACAGTATGCCTATTAAGTTCTTGAATAGATTGTTTATATTCATTCTGCACTATCACTACTATAGTGCCATTAAAGCATCCATGTTTCGCCTCTATTTACTTGTATTACTGTTTTCTACTTAAGATGTTCTTGATTGATGTGTTTTCTTTTTGAATCATTAACAGAAGAGGATAATCGAAAAGCTCAGCATCTCGCTGAGGCAATTGCTGCAGGAGCACAACTTGGTAGGAAAGTGTATCGGATTCGTAACAAAGAAGTAAGTGACTTCTGCACAGTTTATCTATTCCATAAACAACGGCAACTTTCCTTCTTTTACCAATGATTTGTTTTTTAATTTCCCTATTGACAGCTTATCAAAGTACTTGAGGTAGACTTCGCAGGGATGATACACATTCACAGAGTCTCAAAAGCCACGATCGGACTATTAGCTGATACTGAAACCAATGAACACAGTCACGCATATCTTGACTTAGTGGGCACAGTTGAACAAGTAAATAAGGCTGAAGAACTCATCCTAAACAAAGTCCTGAAGGTTAAATATATTTCATTCATTGACATCATTTTTAATTTGTATCTAATCTGATCCCAATATTTTGCTTTATTGATTATAGACCTACAGTAGCGTCTGCTATCCGGTAATTTTGATGCCACCAACTGTTTATGGGTATGAAATGAAGATTCACGAAAACAAGGTGATAAATCATTACTTAATCCATCACAAAATTAGCTGTATGCCAGTTTTACCTTGAAAGAATTTTTGACAGGCTTGTTTATTGTATATATTTTTTTGTAGGTTTCACGTATTCTTGGCTTTGAACGAGCCCATATTGTGAGAATGGAAATGACATCTGGTGCATGGATAAGGGTTTGTTACTTTATATGACAAATAAGCAAAAACCCAGAAGTTTGTTCATATCTATTAGGTTATTAAAATTATAATTCTGAATGTTCAGGTTAATCCTAAACCTCCACGTGGTGGTAAAGAATGGGAGAGAGTAGTGAGCGTTTATGGTCCTCGTGAGAATGTTATCAAGGCAGTTTCATTAATTCACCAAACAATATCTGAGGTGATCTTTTAGCTTAATTTGTTAAGGATAAGTTGGTTGGTGCGTATATCAGTGGTGCTTATTAGATTTTTTTTTTTTTTTTTTTTTTTTTTTTTTTTTTTTTTTTTTTTTCAGCCAATGGAATCTTTTGAAGCTGGAAATGACTTTGAGCCTACATGTGCTGAGCTAATTGGTGGTAAGAATTCTGGTGAAGGAAGTGAACCTAAGGGATCTAAACAAACTGAGGAAGCCGAGCATAAGGAATCTGGTGATATGGGAAAAGGGAAGGAAGCTGCTTCTGGTTCTGGGCAAACCGTCAAATAAAAGCATCTGACATGTTTAAGAATAATGTGAATATGAAGCAGCAGCATGTTGAAGAAACTGTTTCTGATGAAGCATCTGAGCTAAAGTAGTTTACTTGATATACATTTAGTGATAAATCCATGTTTTTTCCTACACAAACCAAACTTTGTCATACTACAGATTGTGCAATGAAACACCAATCACACCATCTTCACTAATGGTTTGACTCGAAGATGGTCAATTTTACTCATGGCCATTTAGAAGAAACAGTAGACATACAATTCAAGGATAACCTTCACAAAAATAATAATAATAATAATAATAATAAATAAATTGGAGATGCTCACATTTAGTTTCTGGAAGTATTTATGTTTTCCTTCAGTTAATGGCTTAATGCACACTAACTCTAGTCCATGAAATTGGAATACCAAAGTTAAATAATGCTTTTAAGTACTGTAATAAACATGTGATAAAAATTAGTGAAGGTGGCAATTTCAACGCATTTATAAGTTGGATTATGTTTTTTCTCAAACGGGTTGAATATCACGTATTAGCTATAAAGGTAGTAGTCAAACGGGTTGAAACTTTTGTTTTAAGATTTTGATGCACACAACTTCTACAATTGTTTTATTCACAGATATAGAATATTCGTGTCATAGCGTCGTTTTTGAATCAAAATTAGTAATCGTGACAAATAAGTTTGTGCGGGTCAATCCAGACCCACCTGACCCAACATGTACTAGTAATTGTATTGTTTCAACCCGTACCTGTTTTGACCCAGAACCCAACCCATCCATCTTGACACCCAGGGGCGGAGCCAGGATTTAAAGTTAAGGGGTGCCGAGATTTTTTGTAAAACAGTAATCGTATTATATGCAAATTGAATCACCATGCCCCGTGTCATGGCTGTCAGCCTGTGATTGTAATTCTGGTGTTATGAACAATAACATCTCTTTTCCTATAAAACCGTCTAAAATTTTTTTCTTTATATTGTCCATAATTTAATTTAGAAGCTATGTAAAAGTATAAACTGCAGAAACAAACACTCCATTGTGCAGAATGTGCAGACAAGGAATGCAGGCTCAAGGCAGCTTACCTCACCACCAAAGATGATAATTATGTTGAATAAGAGTTTGTACACGTGTCAAGTAATGTAGTTGTACAGTACAATAGCTGTTAGCTAAGTAGTTAGTTTTGTATACTCGTAACTATAAACACATAAACTCAACTATGTACCAAAAGTTAAAAATACCAAGATCCTACCATTCATATAAAAGCATTCAATGTTACAAATTATAAGAGAAATTTTAAGCTAGTTCCCGTTTATAAATATTTTGTAAAATAGACTTTCTACCATAAACTCAATAAAATTATATGAAATTGTACGAGACCACGAGTTTAATATTTAGAACATAAAAATTTGAAAAGTAAACATAAAAAAAAACATAGATTTATTAAAGAATGAGGCTTGACAAGTTAATTATACACGTTGCAGACTAAAGAACTAGGAACAAAAGATGTATTGTAACATTTAAGCTTGAATATAGATTCATAATCATATAGTCAATCAGTATCGGGAAAGTCATGTTTTAGTTATATTGGGTCTTTCTTTATTTATGGTCACGTAAAGAGGAGGCCAATTGACTAACGATTAGTGAAATGGCCTTGTTGTCGATTTACTAACTGCATTAGGTGAAATGGCTCAAGGTGCAAGTGTGCCCTTGATTTTTCCTGTGTGGCAAAGGGAGCTGCTATTTGCTCGAGATCCACCACGTGTTACATTCAATCATCATGAGTATGAAGAAGTGCAAGAGATCAAAGACAACATCCTCTCAATGGGCGAAATGACAGAACAATCGGGCCTAACGAGGTTTTAGCCCTTCGTAGGTTTGTTCCAGATAAGCTAAAAAGTTGCTCTACTTTTGATGTCGTAACAGCTTGTATATGGCGTTGTCGTACTATTGTTTTACAACCAAATTCAGAAGACAATATGCGTCTAATGTTCTTTGTTAATGCACGTACCAAGTTGAATCCTCGTATCCCTGTTGGCTATTATGGAAATTGCGGTGTTATACCATGTGTAATTTCCAAAGCTAGAGACCTATCGAACAAAACATTAGATCATGCACTAAAACTTGTAATGAAAGCCAAATCTATAGTCTCCGAATAGTATGTGAGGTCGACAATTGACCTAATGGTTATCAAAGGACGACCTCATTTCAATATTGCTACGACCTACATCATATCAAGCGTGACTATGCATTTAACGAAGTCGATTTTGGGTGGGGAAAAGCAACTTTTGGAGGGCCTGCCGAAGAAGAAATTATCCCAGAATCTTTAGTACATGCCTGCTACGAACAACAAAGGTGAATTCGGAACCATGGTTCCCATAACCTTGCCAAGCCTAGTGATGGAAAAGTTTATAAAAGAGCTAAGTATCATGTTAATGTCAGATTGCCAAAATCCGGTTTTAATTACTTGTTCCCAAAATCTCTTCTGCGATCTAACTGCAACACTTCTTAGCGAATAATGACAGGAGATATGTATATTAAGTGTTTGTGTGTGGCTATACTTTGGTTGTACTATTCTCTCTAGATAATCTATCAAAGTTTGATAATTATAGTTCTATGTCTAGATGATGCCCCGTTAATTGATTTCAGTGTAGATTTTTTCATTCGACATGAGAAACTTTAATATTATTATTATTAGATTTAGAGGAGAGTGAATGAAATGTAATTCTCATTAATGAAATGAAGTGAAGGATACAACTTATATACTTGTTACATGAGAAAGTCAAAGATGAAAGTCAAATAGGCTAATAACTAGAACTACACTACACTATACATAACTAAACGACTGTTACATTGAGTCACATTTAACTAAACTCTCTTTTTTTTTTTTTTTTTTTTTTTTTTTTTTTTTAGTATAATCTGCATCTTGTGGAGGCTTTGCCTTCTTGTGCTCAACACTGCTTTATTGGTAGCTTGTGTAGATGAGCTTGTTGAGGAGTTGTGGCTTATTTAACCAACCCCCCCCCCCCCCCCCCCCCCCCCCAGTTGGCACTATGTATGGATCACAAGTGCTCAACTTGGATAGACATCTCTAGTATAGATACTTACTTAAACCTTTGGTCAATATGTCAACAATCTATGAAGGGAAGGAACAAAGATAGGCTTGATTTGTACACTTCTTATTCTGTCTTACAAAGTGACAATCTATTTCAATGTGCTTTGTTCTAGCATATTGGACAGGATTGTTTGCAAGGGCAATAGTACAGACATTATCACACATAACCAATGATGGTGTAGGAACCTTAACTCCCAAATCATAAAGCAGACACTTTAACCAAGATGTTTCACATGAGCTGTCAGCTAAGGATCTATATTCTGCTTCAGTTGAGGATCTTGAGACTACAGACTGCTTCTTTGATTGCCAAGAGATGGGGCTTTTACCTAGGAAGAGAACAAAGTCAGAAACAGACCTTCTTATGATTAGGCAGCTTGCCGAATCACTGTCACAATATGTGGTTAGTTCAAGTGTGTTTGAACTTGGAAAGAAAATGCCTTGTCTTGGACAAAGTTTAATGTACTTAAGAACCCCTTGTAAAGCTGCAAGGTGAGGAGTCCTTGGGAAATGTGAAAACTGACTTAGTGTTTGAGCTGCAAAGGCAAGGTTAGGCCTTGTGATGGTTAGGTAAATCGGTTTTCCCACAATGGTTCTATAAAGTGTTGGATCAGGAAGCTCATCACCATCTGTCTCATTGAGCATATTTTCTCTTACACATGACTTCAATCCCCAAGTAGTAGTGAATGAGGCCCAAATCCTTGATACTGAACTCCTTATGCAGTTGATCTTTGATGAATTGCAAGTAGGTTGAGTCTTTGCCTGTTAGAAGAATGTCATCAACATACACTAGGAGTGAGGTGGTTGAGTTTTGATGGTGGATAGTGAATAAGGATGTGTCCACATAACTTTGTTTGAAGCCCAAACTAAGTAAGAAGGCAGTCAACTTTGAAACCACTGTCTATTAGCTTGCTTTAGACCATATAGTGACTTTGTCAACTTGTAGACAATATTAGGTGGTAGATTCTTGTTGCAGCCTTTTAGTACAGTCATATAGACATCTTCATTTAAGTCCCCATGGAGGAAAGCATTATTGACATCTAGTTGTTGAATTTCCCAACCATTGTGAACAACAACTATAATCATGGTCCTGACTGCGGACATCTTTGCAACTATTGCAAAGGTCTCATTATAGTCCACCCCTTCCTTTTGGTTGAAACCCTTTACTACTATTCCTTGCTTTGTGATGAGGCGAAAAATGAGCCGTTTTTAGGGGGTCATTTATGCCCGGAATTGAATTTATTTGATCAAATATTGCCCTAAATCGTTCCTTTTGTGATTTTAGGTACTTTGGGAGTGAATTCTGGAAAAGGAAGCATTTTGGACGTTTTTGGAGCATAAAAGTGAATAAAACGGCAAAGACTTAATTTTCCATGCTGAGAACAGTACCTGACGGCGTCAAGAAAGGAATTGTGACGGCGTCAGGAGTAAAATCCATGACGACCCAGTGAAAACCTGAAGGCGTCAAGAGAAGGGCGTCAAGAGTTAAATTGGTGTCGGCCTGAAGATGGACTACACGTGACGGCGTCAAACCTAGATCTAGGCAGTCCGAGGAGTTTATTGGCGGCGAGATAACGGCGTCAGACATTTACTCTTGACGCCGTCACCTCACAAAATCTATATATACTTTTCTATTTTTCATTCATTAGGAGAGGAACTTGTGTGGAGAATACTAGGGTCGAACCTAATAAACCCTAGGTCGTTTGTAACAGTATTTTCAAGGGTTTTCACCTCTTGAAACCTTTCATATTCAATTAAGATAAGTCCTCTTTCAATTCATTCAATATGTCTATGTGTTGTTTGAATATATCTTATGCTTGTCTTGATTTTAACATGCTAGGCTAGATCTTTCATGTGCTTGCTTAGATGTAATGAAACCTAGATGTTAATTATAGGTTGATTGCTTGTTTATAGTTGTAATGGATGAATGATTTCAATGTTAGGCTTAAGAAAACTGGCAGATCTCCATTGTGTAACTTGCTTGAACGTCTTAAGAAACATGAACCGATGTGTACTAGGTTTTTATGATTGTATTTAATGCATGAGCGAATTCTAGTGATCCCATGTTAGGAGCTTCTTAGCCGGCTCGACATAGGAGTGAAGTAGGAGCTTATAGGATTGGGGAAGTAAGTACGCCACCCCATGAATGGTATTAAGGAATACAATCCGTCATCCACGCAACTGTAACAAGTAATTAACCTGTAAAAGATATCTAGGGAGTAGTGAAACCTAAGTAAACACAATTCTCCCATATATTGCTCACACCATTATCTTAATTTAGTTTATTTTCATTTTTGTTATTTTATTTTGATTGCATCTTAGTTACTGGGTTAGTTGATTAGCAACTAATTTCGCCCAACTCCTTCAAAACCGAGATTTTTAATTGCTTTTCTAAAAACATAAAAATACAAAAAGAATCATCCCTCATCTCTAGACCTAGTCTTTAGGTTTTCTAATCCTAGCGACACTATTCCCAAGTTGAACGATCAATCCCCCGGTACTTGTCACTATACTATACTACAACGATCAGGTACACTGCCTGGTGGGGATTGTAAGCTTCTCGAGATCCTTCGAGAGGTAAAGCCTGGTGCAATTCCCACGCATCACTTTGTATCTTTCAACTGTGCCATCAACTCTGAGTTTGATTTTGAATACCCATTTGCAGCCAATTGGGATTTTGCTAGGTGAAAGAGTAGTGTAAATCCATGTATTGTTCTGCTCCATAGCTGTGATCCGTTTATCCATAGCATTGATCCAACTTTGGTCCTTGGCAGCCTGTGTGTAAGATTGTGGTTCCAATATGTAAAAGATGAGGCTTTAGTTAATTAGGACCTATCCATGGTGTTTAGATTAGCTTACCGGGTGGACTAATCGGCTTTTTGAGTTTTTGTAAAGTCGCAAAGCTCCCTTTTTAAGGTTTATAAGCTTATGAAATTGAGCGTATGGCTTATTTGAGTTTGTAAGAGTAAGGTTAATAAGATATCAAGACAAAAAAAGTGAGCTTATCTACACATATCAAATTTTTCATTAGTCCACTAATCCAAAAGTTATACAATGATAGTGTCTTTATCTTAATTGAATGATGATTGTTACATGGTGTAAGTAGTTGGACATTTTAGCTTCTAGATTCTGGTGTCGGATTAGCTATTACAAAAGGTGTCAGGTTTTCTGTATGTGAAGGATGCATTACAATTTAGTAATCTACAGTTACATGGTTCCGTTAAAGCTGTCCCTTGGTGCTCACCAAGGCAAAAGGGGTTTTATAACAGAGCTTTTGCTTTATGTGTTCTATCAAATGTTAAAAATATTATTTGGTTAAGCTGTTGGTATGTCTATATCTGTATATGTTTTTTGAATGAACGATTTGTCGGATTCCCTAAATGCTATGGGCGTGTTTGGTGCGCGTGCTCATAGGAACTTATAGGTGCGCAAGCTTAATTTTGAAAAAAAATCTTAGCTTTAGTTGGAATATAATTTCGTTTGATTGATAAAGCCTATTAAAACTGTTCCTAAAATGCATAAGCTTCAAGTTATAAGCTATCTAAGGTAGTGTTTGAAAGAAGCTTAAAGCTTCTCTAACTGGCTGTAGTGGTTGACGCGTCATTTGCTTGTATCACGCGTGGAATACGACTCCATTACCGGTAGTCTAATAGGCGTGGAACAAGACTACATTGGTACCCTTCCTAAAAAGCATGTTCGTAATTCATGAACCTCTTGTAACATATTCCACAATATATCATCTAAAATACTCATCAGAGTTAAGGGGGTCCATGAAATCGCGGGAACCTGATGTAATATTGCTTCATAGTGATTTTTTTTGTAAAAGTTGTTAGATCTTTTATTTATTTATTTTATTAAGTGGGGTAATTTCACATCTCTCACCAAAATTACAAATTTTATATTTACCCAAATCATGTTTTAAAAACATTATACATTATGTATTCATAAATTGTAATTTAAGTATATATGAAATTAATCATGAAAAGAAGAGAAAATATGAAATTCATTTTTTTTAAATGCACCGGGTTCAAAAGTTTTGTGATGCTAGCACTTGCTTAGTTAGCACACTGGTGTGTATTAATTTACACACCTTTTACTTGACCAAAACCGGAACAAAAAGACCAAAAACTAACCAATTATGCCAAATATGTTGTGTTTTTGCATTTTTAAATGTGCATGTATGGATATTGTGTAAAAGGACAAAAATCATGGAAAGCTGGCAAACACGAGCACGGGATTGGAAAGAGTGTCAAAAGCCAGAGCCGGGGAGCATTGTTCAAGTCCGGATTAATAATCAAGATCAATTTGTCAAAACCAATCCTTGAAGATTCATTATTGTCAATTTCAGCCCTTGGATATAGTTTTTGGAAATGGCAGATTTGGTCCCTTGGATTTTCAAGATTACACTAGTGGTCCTTGAACTTTTACTAAAATCCTAAGTCTTAATCTTATAACACTTAGCCTGGTCCAATGTTTTCTTAAAATCCAAAACACCAAAGCCCAATCCAACCATTTACCAAATCCGAGCCCAACTATACCACGGTTAAATCTATATCAAAAGGGTCAAAGGTCAATTTTGGTCAAACAATTATGTAAAAGTTACCCCGCGTCCCACTTTTTCCCCAAATACTATTTTACCCAGAAATCCCCAATCACATAAACCTTAATCAGACACAACACCAAATTAACCCAAACTAATATAATTCACCATTCATTAGTTAATCATGGGTTAATTTAGAGGGTACCCCATGTGCAAGGAACGTGACAGAAAGAATATTGGTGCTATAAGGACACATGGTGGCTTGTGATTGGATGCACCACGTCATTCCAATCATTGGATTCTATTTCTAGAAGCATGTCAGCACATGTCAGAGAGATTGCACGAATTGAGACAGATGGCAGCATACTATTGGATAAGCCACATCATTTTTAGTGATCCAAGGGCTGTGGAATGATCAAAAGAAACACAAATTGATCTAATGGCTATGAGGAATGGAGAAGAAGCACAAAGTTGCACAGGATTGCCAGCATGGCATGAGACCCCCTACACTCTCACCTCATCTATAAATAGTACCCATTTTAGCTTAATTCTGTGTAGTTAGTTTTAGTAATAAAACTCTGCCAATTTTATTTCAGCTTTGTAATTTCATTTTTTCCTTGTAATCATTTGTTCAGTTAAATAGAATTACATTCAGATTTCTTTTAATAGCATTGTTCCTTTTATTAGCTTATCAATTTAATCTTTAGTTAACTTGGCTTTTTGATTCAAATAGTTTTACAGAAGTTAGCTTAAGCTGTTTCTAATTCATCCCTTTTTCAAATTGCTATCAAACTTTAAAAAAAATATAAAAATAAGAAAATAATAAAAATATAAAAAATAGTTTTCAAATTTAATTTCAGTTTGTATTCAAATCTAATGGAAAATATGAGCAGCTTATATTAGCTTTTTAGCTATTGTGACTGTTATATGTAGTCTATCTAGTTCTAAATCAAATAAGATCAGAAGTCAACAAAGGGTCAAAGCCCTTAGATTCTCTTAATACCTGGTGTACATTGACTAGTTGAGATAGAAGTGGAAGATCTCAGCCTGTCTAAAGACAGGCAAGCTCAGTGAGCTCCCTCTATTTTAGCTGAGGGAGATGTATTTTGGTAACTAACTGATTTGAAATTCTCATAAGTTGTGTCTATTGTGGATTCTGTTATAGCATTAGTAGTTTCTGTTACATAGATTCAGATTTGCTGTTCTTGATGTAGTAATTACTGAGATTGAGTTTATTTGTTAGCTTGATTAATCTGAGTTTTTTTTTTAGTTACATAGCTTTACTGGTTAATTTGTTTTATTGAATGATTTGTGACTTGTAATCTCTGTTGGTTATAGTTGATAATAACTGTTGTTTGCTGTTGGATTGTGATTTAAAACTATTTTAGATTGAATTGGTGGTTTGTAGTTGTAACGGTGGTTTTAGTGTTGTACTGTTTGATTTAGGTAGTACTAGAGTAACTGAGTTTAGCTGGTATCTGTTAATCATCACTGTGCAACTGAGTTTAATTCCAAGTATTTAGATATCATTTGATATTTGGAATTATGATTAGTGATTCATTTCAGATAGGTGTAGTGTAATTTGACAGTTAAAGGAGTGTTTGGATTTGCAATTTAGTTGTAGTTGTTGTTGTTTGTAGATTGGAATCTCTGCACTAGAAGATTATATTAGAATAAAATAGGTTTGTAAAAGCATAAAACAGTAGGTCATTCACTTATAAGTCAAAGTAAGATTTCAAGTCAGCTTAACTGATTGCGTTATTGAATTCAGTTAGTAGTATGGCAGTAGTAGTTGCATATTAGACTAGTCTAGCTTAATCTATTGTATTAGTAGATTTTTAATACATTTAGGAGTAGTATTGCTTAATTGAATTTGGAAAAAGTCAAATAAGTAGAATCTATCATAAAGTTAACTGAGCATTAGATTTGTTGTTCACTGCTGCTGATATTGGGTCATTTTAGAGTTTCATTTGTTAGTTTATGATAGAGTGTTTTAGTTTATTTTCAACTCAGTAGTGCTAGCTTCCAATTGCCCCCATAATCTTGTAGTATAGAGCTTATTAGATGCTGTTTATTTGCATTGCTATTTAGTGGCTAGAACATGTTTGCTTATTGAATAATTGGGCTGCAATTGCTTGTTTGAGCTTGTGTTTGAGTTTCATTGGTTTTACTGAGTTTCTTTATAGTTGTATGAGTGTTGTGAATGGTCTGCTTCTCCTGGCTTATTCATTTCCTTACCTGCTCAAGATTTAGCTTATTGTGTAACTGCTTATTGATTGCATATCTTATTTCTGAGTTATATTTCATGATTTTTGAGCATCATTGACCTTATTTTGGCATATTTCATCTGTTTGATCAGTTTGGTTAAGATTTGTGGCAAGTGCTTATAAATAAGCACTTGCCATAAGCTGTTTTATAAGCTAATAAGCACTTCTTCTTAACTTTTCCTTTTCAAAATTTTTCTGCAAGTTCTCCATAATATTTTAGATTTTCTGTAAATTTTTCATATTTTTCTGAGTTGTTTTGATATTTTTTTTAATATTTCTTCATTATTAATCACTTTTAAATCATCTTTAATTACCAAAAATCCATAAAAAAATCAGAAAAAGCTTTAAAAAATACAAAAATATTTTAAAAATTATTTTATAATATTCTAGATTTTTTAGAATAGATTTTATAATTTTCCCATTATTTTTCATATTATCTTTTATTTTTAATTACTTTGTAATTCAATAAATAGAATTTAAATCATAGAAAATTAATAAAAAGCCAAAAAAATATTTTTGTTTTTCTTAAAATTCTTTTTATTAGTTTAAGATTTTTAGAAAATTGTTTTAAATTTGTAGGATCATTTTTAGAATAAAAGTCGCGTTTTATTTCGTACGTTACGTTTTAAAATTACGTTTGCATTTCCGTTTTCACGTTTTTAACTTTTGTGCATAAGTAGCTTGTACCTTTTGCATATTTCACTATTTCTTTTCACATTTTGATTTCACAATCACTTTTCACTTTACACTTTTCACTACACGATTCCCAATTCGATTATTCGATATTCCATTCGAACCTTCGTTGGGAGAACGACCCGGGAAATACTTTCACAAGTATTTCTTCGGAAAATAATTATATACTATAATTGACACACATCACACACTAGTAGGTGAAAATTAAACTCAATATCTATTAAAATCAATAGTTGTTATTGCAATGACACTCTTTTGTTCAATTTTTCTGGTTGTATTAATAAATTTCAACTAACTAGAACAAAAACACTGCTCATGGTATTCGCGTAGGAAACTAGGCAAAGTTGATATTTTGCCAAAAAAATAAAGTAAAAAGATAATTACTGCATGTAAAGACAAATACCCACACAACAATATACTTTCCATTTTCTTGCAACAATACTATCTTGCAGAGTTAAAAGCACTTCTGCATACTCCTCTGAACAATATATTTAAATGTTTATGTAATTTTGAAAATGTAATAAATTAAGGCTAGTTGTTAGCCAGCGGCCAAGAACCAAAAACATATACATAGTCATAACTAGAAGCATCTCCTAGAACAAACCACATCATACTATTTATGGAAAGTTTTAATTATAGCCGTGCTATTATGTTTAGCATATGGTTCAAATCTAAAAATACATTGTCCGAAGTTTATAACCATTGAGCCATCGATAAATGGGACAGTTACATATATACCCAAAAAACTTGCATATTTGCATATTTTTCAAAACATGCATGCTTAACTATTGTTGTACGTTATGCATTAAAAACTTGTATTTTGAAAAAATATGCAAATTACATAAGTTTCATTGGGTATATATGCAACTCCCTCGTGATAAATATCCTTGGTTAATTGGTTAGAATCACAAAAACAATTTTAGCGGGTGTTTGGATTGCATGCACATTTATGAAAATGTCTGAAACTGATTTATATTCTTTATCTGATTATTTTTAAATAAGATAAAGTTGAATATATTTGATTATTCAAAATAGTTATTTCAAAAAGCAATAGTAAGATCTGTTATTTTATTTTTTTTATTGAGCAACCAGACATGTACTAAATAATAGACCATGTTAACTTAAAAAAAATAAAAAAATAAATAAAATAAATAAAATAAAAATAAAACCGTATAAAATTATTGTATCTTAAGGGGGTTGGCAACACATGCGGGGAGGCACGGTGCGGGGTGGCTTCCGTGCGGGAACACCGCCGCCGACCCTGCGGTACCGCACGGGGAGGTGTTTTTGCGGGGAAGATTACCGCACGAGACTAGCGAAAAAAGG
Organism: Artemisia argyi; assembly: GCA_030686995.1. Classification (NCBI taxonomy): domain Eukaryota; kingdom Viridiplantae; phylum Streptophyta; class Magnoliopsida; order Asterales; family Asteraceae; genus Artemisia; species Artemisia argyi. Next base: position 141,706,201 of record CM060696.1, on the reverse strand, counting down.
AACGTTGGAGCCTCAAAAATACGAACGTTGGAGCCTAAAAAAATGAATGGATTTTTTTTTTTTTTTTTTTTTTTTTTTTTTACTATATATTGGACTGGTAGTGGTGGATGCTGCTATTACTATTTGTGAGTGGTAGTGGTGCAATTTAGGGTTAGTAGGAGAAAGTTGGTAGTGGTAGTGGTAGTGGTATTTATGGGCCTTAAAAGGGCCAGGGCCAGGCCCATGCCCATGCCCAGGCGATGGAAGTTTATTAACTTTTGAGTTTAGAATAAAAATGAAAGAAACTAGTATTAACTTTTGAGTTTATAATAAAAATGAAAGAAATTAGCAGTAGGAATTTAATGGAATTTTTTTTATATATAATTTTAATGAAATTTAAAAACAAAAAAAAATGAAAAAAAAAATGAGTGAAGGGTGAGTGATGTGATGTCAACAAAAAATGAGTGAGTGATGAAAAAAGTGGGAGGGTGACGTGGCATAAAGGGATTGGTTGTTTGTGAGTGAAGGGAGTTGGTGTGAGTGATGCATTAAAAGATGGCTTCGTAATCATATTAACATTGGATTTGGAGCTAGTTTATATCTCGATGTACGAAGTACACGAACATCACCACTTTCCTTTTTCTTGCAATAAAAATTTTCTTGCAGACTTGAAAGCACTCCTGCATATTCCTATGTACAAATTTTAAATGCTTGCGTAATTTTGATAAGAGATATAAAGGCCGGTAGGTAGCCAAGAGCCAAAACCATAAATAACGAAGTGTTTTGTATTAGACGTACGTAAGTGAGTATCTCATTAACAAAAAGGTTGTAACGCTTTATAAGAGATAGTACGTGATTTTGGGTTATTTAGATATATGTTAATACGAGTAGTATTCCTCTCGGAAAAAGCCTCTCACAAAGACAAGATTTAAACTTTTTTTTTTTTTTTTTTTTTTTTTTTTTTTTTTTTTGGAAAGGCAGATTTAAACTATTTATGGTTTAGTTATTTAGATATTTTTGCACGTATTTGAGAGCCGAGAGGTATCCATTGACGAAGAAAATGGTTAATTATAATACAGTAATAAAAATTTTGTGGAATAAAATGGCAGAATATTGTTTGAGAACGAAAATTAATGAGATACTTAGAGTGATAGGTACGGTTGGTGCTAGAAACTTATCAAAAATATAGGAAGGGTTCGATTAAGGTATAACACAGCTTTTAGGGTGTGTATTACTAAAATAAAAAAAACTTATCAAACCCATAGTTTTCTAGCAATACACACGCTAAAAGGTGCTTTTACTTTTGGCAAACTTATAGCAATATATCCACTTATTAGACTTTTGTTTTTTCTCTATAAATTAAGGCACATTCCCTCTTACTGCTTTCATCAAATAACAAAACGATTATTAGCATTTTCTTCATTTTAAAGAATTTAGGTATGCAAAACCTTTGCATCCCAATATTCATTGTCTAAATATTGTATTATATTTGCTTAGTCGTCCTCCTGTTAAATCCGTCAAGTTATTGCATTAATAAACCTACATATATTAGCTTTGCATCCCAGAAATTTAAATCAACCATTTTTTATGCATGCATTGAAAACCTTTCTGGCACACATTTCTGATCAAACACATACTTTGTGTGTCTTATTTGATAGTTCACAACAAGCAAGGCATCAACAACATGAGGCGTGGGCGTGCACGAGGTCAAGGTATATATATAACTTAATAACGTATATATGTTTTGTTTAAATTCAGTCGTAACTCGTAACAAACTTGGATTATATGTAAATAATTGTAAAATATATATGCAGAAAGAGAAAGGATCGATTGGCTTCACATTCAGCCGATGAATAACGAAGATCCACAAGAGGAGTATTGGAATATGCATGTTATAATGGGTTTCCTTTTGTCTGGTTTTTTTCTTTTCGGCAATTTCTTTTATTTAAGTCATATGACTTGGTTATTTGCTCCTGTAACGAGTCAAGTTATAGGTATGATGAGTGGCATTAGTCACTTTAGTTATTTGGTTGCCTATGTGGCAGGATATGATCGAGTTACTAAGAAATTAGTTTCGGCTGCTACATGGCTAATTGTTATGGTCATATGTGTTGTTTTGGCACACATATACTATATACTAGATTTGGAGTGATGGTTTGGCTAATTGTTATGGTCATATGTGTTGCTTTAGCACACATATATTGTATGATTGTATCTAGATTTTAAGTTAGTAGTTTGGTTGGTATCAAGTTTAAAATTATGAAAAGTGTTATGTAATTGACTTCATTAGTATGTATCATCAATTGTTGTTAGGCGTTTGGATTTTCAATTGATTTTTTTTTAGTACGAGGCAGCGTGGCCCGTGCAATGCACGGGCTTTGTTTAACATAAAGTATCATCGGGTTTGCAAGGGTTATGCGTATTTTGTTTTTATGTACATAGTTTTGATGGGGGTTTGTTATCAAATACACGACTGAGTTTAATCATTGTTACGAAACATAAAGTATCAAATAAAAAAAATTTGTTTAAGAAAGCTTTTATAAATAGTATTGTTTCACATTAAAGGTATCAAATACACAACTGAGTTTCATTTCGTTCTTACTCGCTCGGTGCTTCAAGTTTGTGCACCATCGTGGGTATATTTTTAAGCCGAGCTATTGCATGTTGACAGGCTTCAAAAAAAGTTGTAACCAAAAGTTAAGAAAACATTATATGGTGTAATATATTATTAGTTAAGTATAATAAAATAAAATTAGTTAAGTTAATTAAGTAGTAAACCATTTTTTTAGGTTTTCCCTCTTTACCTGAAATATACAGGTATTTCATTTCCCCTTCCCATAATCTTTTCTGATTAACTAAAATCATAAGCAATTAACTCTTCTTGTACATGATCTGCAACACTTGGTCTGGTCGATTCGATTAAGGGTGTTCCTAAAGAATATATATTGTGTTAAACGGGCACTCCTAATTAGATGCAGGGGGTCTGATTGGTTTATTTGAATCAACAATTGAAGATATTCTTACCAGGTGTGATCTTTTTTTATATATTATATGTTTGTCTTTGTCATTTATGCGGAAATTAGATACCCTTTTGATGTTTATTCTTGGCCACTACTGATTAAAGACACTTTAAGCATGTTTTTTATTAAAGTGAAACAATATGATGTGATTATCGAGTTTTTAGGAATACCTTGGTGTGCTAGGGTAGGTTGTTAAAAGCATCTTTATAAACAATGTTCCTTGTGTGATGCTTTAAGTTCTCGTCGGTGTCTTCCATCATTAGGATTTTCAGTCCTTTCGGGCTTGTGACTCTTGATATCGCCACATACAATTGTCTGTGGTTTAACACGGATGCTGGCAAATACATGCCGACAAAATCAAGTGATTGATCTTGGCTTTTGTTTATCGATATCGCCACATACAGTTGTCCGTGGTTTAACTCTATTGGATATAACTGTTCCTGCTCGAGAGCATCGGTTGATCCTTTACAGATTTCTTCTGAACTTTTCTATGTGATAGATTGACCTTTCATCTTTTTAAACATATGTTTGTTGATGTCGTCCACATCATCATTTTTCGGTGTTAGTATTGCCCTTTCCCTTAGATAGCCTTCATTTGTTTGCCTTACAATGAAGTCCGGAAATGTTTGTTTAACAATTTCTTCTATAGGACACATCTATTCTTTAATGAGGAATTTGTTTGGGATTTCAATCCAAGTTGGTGCATCTTCACATTCTTTCATTTTCGCCGGTACCTTTCCATCCCCCACATCCAAAACCCATTGATTAAATTTTTGTTTATCTGTGTCAATACTCCTATGGGTGTCATATTCATTTACTCTTATACTACGGGTGAGTTTAAAAACTTGACATTTGGCCCATAATTTTGTTCTGTTGATGCAAGAGCTGATCACTTCTTGTCTTTTTGCAATTGGTATAATCAGCAAAATTTGCCTAAAGTCCCCTCTAAGCAACATAGTCATTCTTCCAAACATGCGTTCCCTGTTTGTTACGTTTGGATACCCTAGTATGTCTCTTAGGGTCTTTTCTAGTGCTTCAAAGGCGTATCTCTAATTCATGGGTGCCTCATCCCATGATTAGGCTGACTTGTTCATTAGCTCCGCCATGTGTGTGTAACTTTTTGTAAATAGAATTTTTTCAAGAAAAGGGTATCGAATACATGAGTGACTTTCATCATCGTAACGAATAACATGTTATTTCAAACACATAATTTATATTGCACACAATTTAGGTGTTTTTCTTTTGTCTCTTACACCAAAATTGATGTACCGGCTTCGAGTCGTGTCTTCCTTCTGTAACGATTGTGTCGTTATATTTCTAAGTGGTATCGGTTGCAAATATGGCCGTGCGATGCACATATCTTTTATGGTTTTCAATTTTGCAAATGTTAAGCGTATTTTGTTAACGTATACATATATTCCATCCAAGTTATTTCTTGTGAATAGAATGATTTCAAGAAGAAAGAATACATGATTTTTATCATCGTAACACAAATTCATAATTATAAATACTACGTATAACTTAGGTGCTTGTTTTTTGAAGACAACTTGTTAAACCAAATTTGACGTATCCCCCGTGAGTCTTGCTAACTATGTTTCGAGTTTGATGTAAACAACACTAATTGTTAGCCCTTGATTGTTGGCTTAAGGATTTGAAATACAAATGTTTACTAACTAAATTTTCATGCAACATTAATCGTCATTTAATGCTAAAGAATGCTCAGAATCATTTGCTCAATCAATATTTTTTATCATTTATTTGTATCGATGCATTAATGCTCTCATTCAAACATGGAACTCATTCTTGATCGCTATTATTTCATTTTATTTGTTAAATATTTCCAAGAAATTAAACTCAACTTTAATGGCAAACACGTCTACCATAAAGCCCCATATGTATCTTGAGAGATTTTGTTCTAGATAAACTGAAGTATTCATGCATAATGCGTTGTCATATTTCTTTTATGTGTTTGTGTGAAGATGTAATATTTTATAAACTGTTATGTTAAATGTTCATACTTGATTTATTTGCATTCATTAAAAAAAATGGAATTACAAATAATAGTTCAAAAATATATACAACTTAGATACTTATTACTTTGTTTTGTGACTACCTTTTTTCCTTGAACATTTAGTTTTCGAAGTAAAGTTCAATACATTTTCCAATGTTTATCATTCAAATTCGAAATTTACCCTTAATAATACACACAATGTAATAACTTAAAAGTTTCTACGTAGGGAAAAAAGTTTGATACATCTTATATTTTCAGTAGCAGAGTATATATTGCTCTATATATCATGTCATATATCAAGTGTTCATACTTTTGTGAAAATTGTTCAACTATCCAATATGTGTATATAGGGTGTTGACAATGTCATATATCGGAGTATATATTGCTCTTTAACTTCTACAACTCACCCATCTCAAACTAATTTGAGCACCAGGATTCTCTTTAGCTTGTACCACTACAATAAGAACAAAGCAAAAGCAAGTTACGTATAGTTGCTGCTGTAGAAACATAAATAAAAAAAGAAGATTAGAATATAAGGATGAAAGGGTGAGAGAAGGCATCACCTTCGACTCATTTGGGCTGCAAATGCAAGGGAGGGAAAAAAAGTAAGTCACATATTAAAGTTAAACGTTTCATGATTAGTTTGTCCACAAAGACCGTATCGACCGACCTTAATGTGAAAAAAATAGGCTCACATACAAATAACCAAACTGTAAAACATGATTATATGAAAGAAAAAAAAAAGAAAAAAGATCAACATATACATAATAAACATTTCATTCATACTAACATTTACAAACATTGTCTTTACAAAACTATAATATACATAGTACCTGCCATGCATAAACTCTAAACAAACCTAAACGCCCAAAAACCCAAAAGAATGTTAACAACCGACAACCCATAACCCATCTACAATACCATTTAGCTTAGTCCTAAAAAGCAACTTCTCTGAAACATGAATATGTGCCTCAGTAACCATAATCATCGGCCTTCTCGCCTTATCCATATCCCCCTTCTGGGCTTCTTTCAGATCATTCAAACATTTCCATAGCATGAATTTTAGCTGTGAGATGAAATTACTAATGAGTAGAATGCTGTAGAAGCCCACTATAAATACAAAAAACAATCATTATGAATATGAACAGACCTTGAGACACCTAATAGTCATATATAAAACACGACTTGGTTTTGGAAGATATGGCACTAAAAGTTGAAGAGCTAGTCGTATATTATAAGGCAACAATGAGAAGTCTGCTGCCTCAAGAACCAATAACCCATGCAAAAGTCCTAGCTATCATTATTAATACAAAAAAGAATGACATGGAAAAATATAACAAAAAGATGTTACTACTGACAAAAAATATAAATGTAAGCTATACTACGGATGAAGTAACACCATGAATGAATTGAAGAGTGCTCTTGTTTTTTGGTCAGTCTGTAATCCATGGTCGTGGTGTGGTCGTTTGGCGCCTCGAGCATGGTTGCGAATGGTCGTGTATATAGAGAAAGAAGGGTATGTTTAGAGAGAAATATGGTGGTTGTGATGAGGGAAGAATAAGGTGATGGTCTTTATATAGAGAAGTGAAGGCAAGATGTTGTGTATAATCCATTTAATGTGTAATTTGCAAGCAAGTGAAAGGACTAAAACATTAAATAATGGAGACTTGAAAAGAAGTTGGTTATATTTTAGTGCAATTAGTATTCCCATTTATGAGTGAAGTTTAATTATTCTTTTGCAACCCATCAACACATCTACGATTAGTATTGTATATTTATGTATCCTTAAAAGCTCTTAAAAGCTTCAAAATAAGCTCCGCATGTGCTAAATTCATTAGCTTAAACTACATATTTGAGTTTCTTAGCTTGTAACATTAATGCTCACATTCAATAGGGGAACTCATTTTTTATATATATATAGATATTTGTTCACGATTGGTTGCTTGTAATTAATGTCGTATTGATAATCACGAATTATTTTGGATAAGTTGGAGTTAATTTGTAACAAAATATTACTGAGCTGAAACATGAAGCGAATATATAAAGATAACAGATCCATGTAAAGGATGAAAAAGGGTTCATTTGATGTTTAATCTGGAATTATGTTGTCAATACTCAATACAGTATAAAAATGATATGCAGTTCAAGGTGTACGGATTTTAGAATCGTAATTACCTTGATATCAACTTTCACAAAAAAATAAATAAATAAAATAAAAATAAAAATTGAAGAAGCTAGAGCGTAAGAGCATGGGGTAAGTTGACCCCGAGTTATACCATAACTCACCGCCACGTCAGCGTTAACTTCACTTTGCCATTGCGTTAACTTTAGGGGGCGGTAAGATAACTCACCTGAGTTATGCCTTAACTTCCCTGCGTTATCATATAACTCACCCCAAAAAGCAACTTACCGTTGCGTTAAGTTATAACTCACCCCCAAAAGTTATGCCTTAACGTGCGTTATGCCTATAACTCACCACGTTAACTTCCCTTTCCTTTTTAGCCCAGGTAACATAACTCGGTGCGTTAACTTGGTGAGTTAAGTTATAACTCACCCTCAAAAGGCAATGATGAGAAAGAAAATGATGAGAGAGAAAATGATTAATTGATTTAAATAATTTTGTTTTAAGATTCAAAGTATATATTAAAATTAAAATTGAGGGCCCGTTTGATATGTGTTTTTTATAGGTTTAGATTCAAATAAAGGTTAAAATCTTTGTTTGGTATGGATGATAGGTTTAAAAATTAAGGTTCAAACCCCTAAACTCAACCATCCATAAATCTCAAACTTCCCTTTAACTTTTCTATACTTTTCAATTTTTTGTGGACCCCATCTATACCATTTTCTCATTCTTTTTTTATATTTATTTATTTTTTCTTATTATAAAATTATACAGTATTCTTTTATTAAATTTTTTTCTCTTTTCATTTAATTTAAACATATATTAAATCCAACTCCTAATCTAAATTCAAATCATAATCCAAATCTAAATCAAAATTCTAAACTCATCTACAAACCAAACGGGCATGAAATTATTGATTTTAAAATTAAAAAATAATTATATAATAATAAGTTGGTACCACTAAAAAAAAGTAAGAGACAAAAAAATAACAATAATAATAATAATAATAATAATAATAATAATAATCACCATCTTTGAGAGGAAGAAGGTAAGGGTTTCAAATACCTTTTGATTCTATTTTAGTAGGATCATTATCAACCAAACGTCATTATACAAAATTCATTCTATTACTTTTACTCCACACTCTCAAAACAAACGGCCTTAAATCTTCATAGTATTTACATTTACTCGGGATTCGAAAAGAAAATAGATAACCCATTGCTAACTAAAAAGTACGTGTACAACTAGATGTTACAAAATTTAAAAAAATGTTTCAATCAACCACTATATAATAGCCTACCATGGAAGCGACACCTAAGCGAGTGAATGCCATGTCATTGCCTACTGGATTGCCTACATGGCACACACATCTCAAGCAATAAAATTCGGACGAATAAAAAGGCTACTCATGGGACTCGAACCCTTGACCTCTTGAACAAAGAACAAACACTCAACCACTAGATCACTTGAGTGTTTGTGTTGAAAGCTTTGAAAACAAAATATAGATGCTTAAAATAAACATCCAAAACAGTCGCTAATAATTAGGATCTCAATCTCTTTAATGATGATTAGAAAAAGTGTGATTTATTTTCAATTTAGCTAAAGTTACGGAGCATTAATTTGAACATTCAATGAGATTAATTTGAACATTCAATGAGAGGAGCGTATGATTATCAAATTCAAAATACAAATACTATCACCAATTCATTTTCATCAAACCTAAAATCACCCCAAAACGTTTCAATTTCAATGACCGGTTCATCATTATTATAAACAAATCAGAGACGCGTCTAGGGTTTTATATTGTGAAAAGTTAAGTGACAGATTCGATTTGTGTTTGTGTTTCACGGTTCTATGTCACTATTATAAACACAATCACAAAGGTATGCTATTGATTTTTACATTTTTTATATCATGACATGTTTATTACTGTAACTGATTTCCTTTTATGTCTAGTTTGTGGTGAAATTATAATTTTGAATTCATAATCAATTCCCTGATGAGATTCTATGCACACCAAGTGTTTGATATAATGTATATGAATTAGGAAATGTAGTCAAGGTTGATCTATTATCAAGTACACATGACTATTAGATTAGGAGTTTGTTCATGTCATATATTACTCTACGGTGTGCTTGGAGAATGTTACATTTAGGGGGCGTCGACTAATTTGTTTTGTTTTTGTAACTTTTATTTTGATGTCATTTTTTAAATGTAATAGAAACTTTTGTTTTTTTGTTTTATAGAAGACCAAAAATGGTTGAACATGTCATATTCCACAATGATGCATCAAAACTATAAGCGAATGAGCCATTTTGGTAAGCAATCCCAAACACCCAATATGGTCTAAATATTGCAGCTTTTTTCAAAATTTATCTTATTGTTTATTTGATTTACATGTCCATGTGATAATTCACTGATGCATAGGGATTGCACCAGGCTTTACCTCTCAAGGGATCTTGAGAAGCTTACAACCCCCACCAGGCAGTGTACCTGATCGATGTAGTATAGTATAATGACAAGTACCGGGGGATTGATCGTTCAGCTAGGAATAGTGTCGCTAGGATTAGAAAACCTAAAGACTAGGTCTAGAGATGAGGGATGATTCTTTTTGTATTTTTATATTTTTATGAAAGCAAATAAAAATCTTAGGTTTGAAGGAGTTGGGCGGAATTAGTTGCAAGTCAACTAACCCAATTACTAAGATGCAATCAAAATAAAATACTAAATTGAAAATAAAACTAAATTAAACTAGAGTTGTGAGCAATATATGGGATAATTGTGTTTACTTAGATTTCACTACTCCCTAGATATCTTTTACAGGTTAATTACTTGTTACAGTTGCGTGGATGACGGATTGTATTCCTTAAAACCATTCATGGGGTGGCGTACTTACTTCCCCAATCCTATAAGCGCCTACTTCACTCCTATGTCGAGCCGGCTAAGAAGCTCCTAACATGGGATCACTAGAATTTGCTCATGCATTAAATACAACCAATAAAACCTAGTACACATCTGTTCATGTTTCCTAAGACATTCAAGCATGTTACACAATGGAGATCTGCCAGTTTTCTTAAGCCTAACATTGAAATCATTCATCCAATACAACTATAAACAGGTAATCAACATATAATTAACATCTAGGTTTCATTACATCTAACGAAACACAAGATAGATCTAGCCTAGCATGTTAAAATCAAGACAAGCATAAGATATATTCAAACAACACATAGACATATTAAATGAATTAAGAGAAGACTTATCTCAATTGAACATGAAAGGATTCAAGGGGTGAAAACCCTTGAAAATACTGTAAAATACGGCCTAGGGTTTACAAAGTTCGGCCCTAGTATTCTCCACACAAGTTCCTCCCTTTATGAATGAAAAATAGAAAACTATATATAGATTCTGATAGGTGACGGCGTCAAGAATAAACTTCTGACGCCGTCATCTCGCCGCCAAATAATTTCTCGGACTGCCTAGATCTGGGTCTGACGCCGTCATGTGTACTCCTTATGCAGGCCGTCACCAAAATTAGTCTTGACGCCCGTGTTGTGACGCCTTCAGGTTTTCACTGGGTTGTCACGGATTTTACTCTTGACGCCGTCATGATTTTCTTCTTGACGCCGTCAGGTACTGTTCTCAGCATGGAAAATTAAGTCTTTGCCGTTTTCTTCACTTTTATGCTCCAAAAACGTCCGAATTGCTTCCTTTTCCAGAATTCACTCCCAAAGTACCTAAAATCACAAAAGGAACGATTTAGAGCAATATTTGATCAAATAAATTCAATTCTGGGCTTAAATGACCCCCTGAAAGTGATTCATTTTTCGCCTCATCATATACCCTTACACTTGAGATTTGCTTGTCCTCAAGCAAATGCGCTTTTATTCTAGTCAAAACACAAGTTAGGGGTCATTTAACACTAATATAAAAGTAATTACAACAATTAATCGTTCCACTAAAGACCAAAGACAAACACGGAGGTCATACACTAGCACCTCACAAATAGTGTTTAGATACTCACATCTCTCAGGTGTAATAAAGTAATAGATTATCATAGGCTTGGGAAAGGATCAAACCTCCACCACATGGCGTAAGCACCTAGGATAAACTATCAAAGAGGTCTTTTAAAGGGTTGTAACGTTAGGTGTAGGGATATGGAATACACGGTTTTGTTGGATATAGGCAGTCTTTACTGGTGGTGAGTTAACAATCTTGGTTAATTACATGTACAATAAGGCGTTGCTAAGCCAAGACTAGACTTGACTTAAGCTAATAAATGAAAAATAACAAAAACATAAAATGAAACGGGATGGTAGTCCGGTTTTTTTTTTTTCTTTTTTTTTTTTTTTTTTTTTTTTTTTTTTTACCATCCAAAATAATACATCATAGGGAATGAACATTCCCCTTACACTTGAATTTTTACATACAATAAACTAATCTAATGACTCGAATTAAGAAAATCAAAACACTTGGAGTACTTTTAAGATTAACGTACATATGGGGGTAATAAATGATGTTCTTCCCCATTACTCCATAAAATAAGTACTTTACCTATGAGTCTCAATCGTCCCAAAACAATATGTACAAGGATATGACTCGATTTAGCAACCATGTAATCAATTAGATAATTAACTAAGGGTTTAACAAATAACAATAATGTACTAAAGATGAGTGCATACACGAAAGGCTAAGGCGATTTGGTTGTACATTTAAGTGGGGTGTAACAAATTCTTCTTTTAAGTAAGATGCTTAAAGTTAGAAACGAAAAGATAAGCTCGGAGGGGTGTACTAGGGGTTTCGTGTACTAAAAATGAGTACAACTAATGGTGCGGGAAAAATTAATTAACTTAACTAGCCAAGTAATATGACTTAAATGGTCAAGTAATTATGATACGGGTTTAACACAAAGGTGATCCTAATGCCTCTTATCATGTAGTAAATCCTACTACACGAATGTAGTCTCACTAGCGGTCTCGGGATGCATCACTAACGCAAGTTCTAGAATCTAAATGCTACCGGTACACTCATAAGCACTAATAGTAAATGCTTTTCCTATCAAATCTAAAGGCAAACCTCACATATTTGGATGGAAATTTTTTTTGAATAGTACGGTTTTGTGCTAGTCATACAATCTCCTATCCATGAAACGCTTGCTATGGCTAAAGTTTCACTCCTAAATGTTGTAAAAAATTTTAAATTTGGCGCTAAAATTGCACTAACAAGTATTTCTCATAGTTTTATTACACATCTACTATCAAACAAACAAACTCAAGCAAAAGTGTATCTGTAAGGTATCATCATTTTACCATCCCCTTACACTTAGGATGAACATTGTCCCCAATGTTTAAGTAAAGAATATAAAAGTGAAATAAGTAAAACAAATGAAATCAAATACTCCCTTGATTCGCTCGGTATGGATAATAAGGTGGCCAGGTTAGATCTTCCTCCAAGAAAATGAACAATCAAAGCTTCCCTTCCAGAATATAAGTCATCTTCTTGTCATACATAACCTGTAAAACCTGAGGAAAACAGACAAGGCAACCTCGCATAAAATTGGTGGCAATCTACGTATACTAATAAAACCTAGAAAACAAAATAAGATATAATGCTTGTGGAATGATGTTCGCAGATTTCCTGGAGATTATAAAACTAATAATTCAACAAAAACTTTAAGACTCCGTTAGAAAAACAAAACTGGTAAAATTTCCAGAATTTTACATGTGACGCCGTCAAGAGTAAACTCTTGACGCCGTCAGAAGTGACCTGCAGAAATTCTTATGTTAAGTTTCCGGAAAATTTCTGGAAAAACTTCGTCATACTTCCTGGAAAATCCTGCAAAAAATCATTATGACTCGATACAAGCATTTGACTCTAACAAATACGAATATACATGTTCACTTAATATCGTGGAGAATCATGATCGAGTTTTTGTTTCTTAAAAACATATTTGGGGTTTCCCCTTACACTTATCTTTTGCGAAATACCTTTGGATGAAGTTAAGACTAAGCCAAACAACAAAATAAAGTATTTTCACCATTTTAGTATTGAAACATGATCTACCAACAATAAAAATAAAACACGCATACAGAAACAAATAAAATAAAACAAACAATCAAACAAATAAAACAAATAAAACCGGCTTGGGTTGCCTCCCAAGAAGCGCTTGTTTTTGTTCGAGTCACGAGCCTGACTCTACCCTTATTTAACGGAAATAGGGGAGGTTTTCCCTACACTTAGGATTAAGTGCAGGTGGAAGTAGCGATACACACCCTTAGGGTGGAAATATGCCATATGAGGAAAGAGTTGTGGATGAATTATATGCTCAAAGGGCCGTGCTCCTCTCATCATAACCTTACCTAATTCAATTGGGTTAGTGGACGGATTAAGGTTTTCTCTTAGAAAGGGATCATCTTCTATCAACTTCGAGAGACTCCTAGTTGGGAATCCATCTTGACCTAATAAACCCGGTTTAAACCCATAATGTTTCTTATGCTCAATCATGAATGGTTGATGTAAGCATGTAAGGTCATTTTCGACTCCTATATTGGCTTCCTCTCTACAAGGCTTAGACTCCACTACCTTTATCCTAAGACTACCCGGATAATATGGTTTAATGGGTGGATCGGAACCTATTTCAATTCCTAAATTTTCATCCAAGGATGGAAGATTAGGTAACGGTTTTGGTTGAGGCTCCGGTTCATCAAAACTAGGGACTTCCCTAGAACTAAGAGTAAGATTATCATTATAAGTATTCAAACCTATATCATCTAGTTGTGTTTGGTCCAAGGGTTCTACCTCAATTGGGGTTCCTATAGTCTCTTCTACTTCTTCCGGGTAAGTCACGGGCGGTGTATGTGCCTCAAATGATGGTAGGACTTGTGGGGTACTTTGTGGGCTCATGTTATTTACTTCACCATTCCTTGTGTTAAGATCACCTATATCCTCAACATATGTTTTATTATAATCTAACCCTAACATTTTCCCAAGTATCTCACGTGCTTCCCTAGGAATCTCAACTTCTATATCCGAATCATAAGGATCATCCTCAATATTCTGACTGCTATATACAAATTACCCAAAAGATTCATCATCTGTTTCTTGAGATTCATCATCATCGATCATAAAACGTAGGTCTTTTTTATCAATGTGATCATGTTCGGCTACATCCTCCATCACATCAAGGTCACCTATGTGTTCATCCTGTATTATGGTAGGGCCTAACCATGACATGCAGCTAGGTGGCTCATACGAAACTATCCTAGGTGAAGGCTCATATGGTGCATAGGTTTCACTAAGTGAGGCATTTTGAGGGGCTGATGGAGCTCCTAAGGTGAATTCTTTAAAAGCATTATGCACTTGGCCTCTTTTCTCAAGGTACTCAATAAAATCAATATAAGATCCTGTCCGCCTCATTTCATTCGTCCATCTTGGTATATCCAAACTGGTGTAATTATATTTTTTCTGGTAATATTCTAGTGTCGGACTTGGTGGATTCGCGTTCTCCATAATGGTGAACGGAATACTTAATGAACTTAATTTACTAACAAAGGCACAAAGAAAAAGATAGACTAAAGAAAACCTAAAAATAAAAATAAAATCTTACTAGAAAGGAATCTAGCAAGTAGACCTAATAAAAAGAAATTCTAACCTAGACAATAACTATTCCCCGGGCTGCGGCGCAAAAAACTTGATGCGTAGGGATTGCACCAGGCTTTACCTCTCAAGGGATCTTGAGAAGCTTACAACACCCACCAGGCAGTGTACCTGATCGATGTAGTATAGTATAATGACAAGTACCGGGGGATTGATTGTTCAGCTAGGAATAGTGTCGCTAGGATTAGAAAACCTAAAAACTAGGTCTAGAGATGAGGGATGATTCTTTTTATATTTTTATATTTTTATGAAAGCAATTAAAAATCTCAGGTTTGAAAGAGTTGGGCGGAATTAGTTGCTAGTCAACTAACCCAATTACTAAGATGCAATCAAAATAAAATACTAAAATGAAAATAAAACTAAATTAAACTAGAGTTGTGAGCAATATATGGGAGAATTGTGTTTACTTAGATTTCACTACTCCCTAGATATCTTTTACAGGTTAATTACTTGTTATAGTTGCGTGGATGACGGATTGTATTCCTTAATACCATTCATGGGGTGGCGTACTTACTTCCCCAATCCTATAAGCGCCTACTTCACTCCTATGTCGAGCCGGCTAAGAAGCTCCTAACATGGGATCACTAGAATTTGCTCATGCATTAAATACAACCAATAAAACCTAGTACACATCGGTTCATGTTTCCTAAGACGTTCAAGCATGTTACACAATGGAGATCTGCCAGTTTTCTTAAGCCTAACATTGAAATCATTCATCCAATACAACTATAAACAAGTAACCAACATATAATTAACATCTAGGTTTCATTACATCTAAGGAAACACAAGATAGATCTAGCCTAGCATGTTAAAATCAAGACAAGCATAAGATATATTCAAACAACACATAGACATATTGAATGAATTAAGAGAAGACTTATCTCAATTGAACATTAAAGGATTCAAGGGGTGAAAACCCTTGAAAATACTGTAAAATATGACCTAGGGTTTACAAAGTTCGGCCCTAGTATTCTCCACACAAGTTCCTCCCTTTATGAATGAAAAATAGAAAACTATATATAGATTCTGATAAGTGACGGCGTCAAGAACAAACTTCTGACGTCGTCATCTCGCCGCCAAATCTTTTTTCAGACTGCCTAGATCTAGGTCTGACGTCGTCATGTGTACTCCTTTTGCAGGCCGTCACCAAAAATAGTCTTAACGCCCTTGTTGTGTCGTCTTCAGGTTTTCACTGGGTTATCACGGATTTTACTCTTGACGCCGTCATGATTTTCTTCTTGACGCCGTCAGGTACTATTCTCAGCATGGAAAATTAAGTCTTTGCCGTTTTCTTCACTTTTATGCTCCAAAAACGTCCGAATTGCTTCCTTTTCCAGAATTCACTCCCAAAGTATCTAAAATCACAAAAGGAACGATTTAGGGCAATATTTGATCAAATAAATTCAATTCCGGGCTTACATGACCCCCTAAAAGTGGTTCATTTTGCGCCTTATCATTCACGTGTCCATATGTTCTACATTTGGATTGGGTTTTAACTGGTTATAATGTCACTAATGTAATCTTTTGTCTAGCACGTGCTCAACAAGGTATCATAAAGCAATATGGATGCAATAATCTTGCATCAATAAGGGTCGGGTTCAGGCATGTGCCAGAAAATGTAACCTTGCCATATTTATTAATGAATGGTGGCATGCGTTTTAGGAGGGTATGGTTGATTTCATTAAAAGAAAAAGCTGCAGGTTATCATATCATATGTCCATCTGTCTATGCTCAACATTTAGTTAGTAATTTTGTTTGGATTTCCTCAAATATTTTTATCTAAACTGTCTTCAAATGTTTTATGACAACACAACGAAAATCTCAAGTTTCTTCAACTTCCGTTGCCACATACACTATCTCTTATGAGCTAGATGCTATATGAGTTTGGTGCTAATGGATACATGTATATGCAGAAATGTTCAAAGACAGTTTAAGTGTGCGCACAACTTCACAAAAGAGCAACAAGCGTATATAAGTAACAGGTACACGAAAAATAAACAGGTGCAAAATTACACCGAAGTTTATTTATCAGCAGTACAATTTTATAAATTTGTTGCAAAACATAAACCAATGTTCAAATTGAAAGTTTCAGGTATATGCAGGCTGCCATAAAAAATTTGGAAATATGAACAATTTACTCCAATGGAATGAATTATATGGTGAACAGGAGTCACAAAGAAAATGATTTGAAGCTTCTGGATGAAACGATGACGAACTGTCTTAAAATATAATGAATCGGTGAATTTCATTTTGAGAAACTGATTGCTTGTATGAGGTAATGAAACATTTTATACATAAAGTATTTTACTACTATGAATTGGTACATTCCATTTTTGGCATTTTCAACATTGGATTTGTTTATTGAAAATTTTCACCATCTCTTCAATTAGCAAATCAATGAACTATATGATTACCATTAGTGTTTATAGCAATATTGTACTTGAAAGCTGCTATAAAGCGTAAAAAAATTGTTTGTAGTAATGGTCTTAAAAGTGACATTGTTTGATTCAAGTTTACTGTTTGCAGTGATATTCTTAGAGCATATGCAGGATTCATGTGAGAAATAGATGATGGCGAAACATGTTTACCAGGATTATGACAACACCCGTTTAAAGGAATTTCTCTTACTAGGATTTGATTCATGTAATTTGTTTTTGTTCAGTCTCTGTTACCATGATTTGATGTAGGACAATAGCTTATTCAGTTTTTTTACCTTATTTGGCTTCTGCATTTTACTTTTATCATAGAGTTAATTGCATTTTTTGTCCTTGTGGTTTGGCCAAATTGCATGTTTGGTCCCCAAAACTTTGAAAGTGCAATCCAAACTTCAAAATGGGAACTATCTCTGCACTAGCAAAGTTTTGGAGACCAAACCTGCAATTTGGCCAAACCACAGGAACCAAAAATGCAATTAACTCTTTATCATATGTTCCATTAGTTGTGGTATGGGGTACACTTCAATATTCATTTGGAAAAACACTAGATTTGCTGCTCATTTTGGTAATATGAATAGTTGATATAATCAGCTCAACATGTATTAATAAATATAATTGCCCATGCACTAATGCTATTATTTTTCAACTATTTGCAGGTGAATAATAATTTTCTTACACTTGGCACTACAAACAAATAAGTCTCGGTAGGAGAGGGCGTTCATGGTAGGAGTATTACTATATATATGCGTATGAGGTTATTTAGGATTCTTTTTTTAGTAAGGAGATAAGCATCTCTATAAAGAACATCATGGGTTTGTTAAGTAAATTAACATACCCATTTGTCTTTTAACTTATCATAAACCACAACATTATAAAATTATCTTTTAACTGATTGTTATACATTGGTACGTAGGATGTCGGATAGAGGAGTCATTTGCTGTGGAAAGAGATGGAATCATGGCTCGATTAAGGAATACGCTTATTCTCAAGCATTTCCGATTCTTAGTTTTGAGCTTCCTTAACTTCTTCTTAGGTACCTTCAGCATTCAAAGACGCATGTACCCTCTATATACTAAAATATGTGTGCTATGTATCTGCTCACATAATGATAATCAGATTTTTTCCATTACTATTGGGTGTTTTTTTATTTTGTTAATGGGTTGCTTACTTTATTTAAGAAAACAACGCTTTTACAATATTGTTGCTCATAACTCATAAGTATGAAGCGTTATAAAAAGGATAAAATTGAATGTTACTTAAATGATCAGCCAACAAATTTATTACCTTTCAATCATAATGTTCTGTATTCAACTCAAGAAAATTTAGCTAGGACAACCTAATGGCTGATAAATCTAGGGACGATACTGATAAAAATAATGCTTATTTTTATGATCATGATGCTTGATGCTAATATTGGATAATTAGATATAATTGATGAAGATTCAGCCCAATAATATTAGTGACGTCAGTGAGTTATTGCCTTGTATTTGTGTTTAATCCATTGCAGTATTCCAATTGTATGGCATAAAACACATGTTTATTGTAGTATATTGCATTTGTGTTAATTATCATTCCTACATATTCAGTTGCCCTATAATCTTCTAGGCTTCGAGTATGGGCATAACACACATGTTTGTTTTTTATTATTTAAAGTCAAATACTTAGTTCAGGAGTAGCTACAATATGGATAAGCATGAATCTATGAGTCTTTTTAAATTTAAATGTCTCAAATAAGGGAGAGTTTGGAATTTGGGAAAGCTTATTAATCTCTTTATGCAATGGATAGATGCGCTATGTAGAAAGTAGGAAGTACTGTTTTAGTGACCACTCAGGGGTTTTTCAGTGTTATCTTAGATCGAAACTAATATGACTTTTTCAACAAGCTTTGTTTGTAGTTTACATAGTATGGTTCTGAAATAACACTGATTACTTTCGTGTCCATGTTAGCACAAGTCATTAATATTTGCTAAGATATTTATGCCTATATAGAGGTCATGAAAATGTGACTGTTGAAAGTACGAGTATATGTATTTATGCTAGATGCTAAGCGTCGAGGATTAAGGGATGAAATTTACCATACTTATGTAACATGTGATTTAACTGGAGATCTAGATAATAATCTAGTTGTTGATCATATTTTGAAGTTTAGGTTGGCAAAGCCCAAGCTTCTTGGCTATAATAACTATTTAGAGGTTTAAATTTGTTCTTTTTGACAGTTTACTTGCTATCTACGTATATTTCTTATTGCTTTTATTCTTTTTATATCATTGGCTTATGAGGAGTTAATCATTAGTTAAGCATGGTGAAAAAAAATGGCTATTGTTGAGAAAGCAGAACAGCTTCTAAAAAAGATGTGGACTACTTTTTGGAAGTTGGGATGCATTCTTTTTCGACATTTTCACAAGAATAAAACAATATTGAAACTTGGATGGTAGGCTAATGTGTTCCTGTCACTAAGCCTATTGCTGCAGAAACAAAGCCCGTAGCTGCTCAACCAAAGCTTAATGAAACTTCATTTTCAGTAATATTGATCTTTCTAATATGTCTGTAGTTTTTTTTTTTTTTTTTTTTTTTTTTTTTTTTTTGCTCTTTGAGGCATTATTAAGGCAAGTTTACACTACAAAAGCAGGTACTACATGTAGTACCTGTGAAAAAAATGATAATTATTGAATTATAGAAGTTTATGACAAGGCTGTAAAAAGCAACTCACTTAGTTTTGTTTGGGTAAAACTGAACTGATTTTATCCACTCCAAAGAATGCTGTAACATGTGCTCTTTCTCCACAAAAAATGTGAACAGGTCTTTTCTGAAGTTAGATACATATCGATTGAAGCACAATCAATCATCTATTGTATCGATGAGGGGGTGTTTGGATTTGCTATTTTGTACTCCACACACATTTTGAGAAAGTTTCACTTTTAATCGCATTGAGTTTTAAATTGTTATCATAGGATTAATCTGAGCCTTATACATATTTGAAAAGACATTTATAAAGTAATATGTGCCTGATATCAAAAATTGATTATGTTAGTTTGATTCTAGGTTCACTATATTGTAGATGTTTACTTTGTCGACAGATTTGGTTATGTGAATTGATGTTTGGCAGAGGTTTCGGTAGTTTGACAGGCAGGGGTGTCGCTTTCGTTCTTTCTCGCATGGCTTCTGAAAGGTTAGAATTGGCTTTTCCTCTTTTTGTATCAATTACATTGAAAAGGGTTAATATGAGTGGGTTGGTCAAGAGAAAATTTGTGGTGTACTTCACTAATAACTTTGCCACGTCCCTATTGATAGACTTCCGTTATTTTCTGTCTTTCAGATAAAAATGGGCTAAATACTAAAGATGAAGTTGGAACAAGTAGCACGACTTCTCCATTGCAAGTCCGCCGTTAATTCCTGCTGGAAAGCAGATGGTGCAGAAGAAACCATCGGTTGCAGAAATAGAACGCGCAATTGCTGTTGACATTTACAAAGAATGTAAGTGCAACAACTTTTGATCAAAATGAGTCGGGTGCATTATTTAATTATTTGTTGGAATGAGATACAGAGGTATGGCACTGAGGAAAACAGAATTCTAAGAAAGGTCATGAACTTTTTTGATCCAACTTTCTACATTCGATAACTTTCTACATTCGATGTTTGTTTATTGAAATTGTGAAGACAATGTAAACGTCTTTCTTTTTAGATTATAATTGTAGTAAAATTTTGTATTCAAACATCCCGCGTGGAAGCGCGGGGCTTCACAACTTGTGTTTTATCATTTGCAAAACAGTTATTAAAGACACTTATTGAAGTTATATTGTATTAAATTATTTTGTTTAATATATTTGCCGTTGTTCATTATTTATTTACACGCAATTGATTTTGTCAAACAATGTATGAATTTGTATTTTTATGCCTAACCATTATTTACTTATTTTATTATGAATACCATTTCCTTTATAAAAACATTATAGATATAATGCATAAACACGTCATAATGAATATATGCTTTATATATATCAAGCTAAAAAATAATTAATTTTATGTATACTATTTATTATTACTACATATAATATATGAGCAATATATAAAAGGAATTATTTTTATTTATCCCTTCAAAAATTTTTGTAAAACAATGTAATGAAGCGTACCCGGCCATCGGCCGGGTCATGAAGCTAGTAATTCATATTTTAGTAACGTGTCATATAAAAAACAGTGACACTTGTCACATGACGTGTGACAAAAGTTAAAAAATTGTTACCACTGGTTTTATATGTGTTCATTTCTGCTCATGTTTAATTACAACTCATTTTTACTAGGGGTGGAAACGAAACGAGCCGAGCCCGAGCCTGCCAGAGCTCGAGCTCGGCTCGTTTATATTTTAGAAAGCTCGAGCTCGAGCTTGGCTCGGTCCGAGCCTTAAGAATTGAGCTCGAGCTCGGCTCGTATTATGATTTATAAAGCTTGAGCTCGGCTCGTTTGTCTAAAGCTCGTTTATTTGTAGACTGGAGCCAAATTAAAAAAAAAAAAAAAAAAAAAAAAAAAAAAAAAAAAAAAAAAAACTTAAAAAAGTAAAGATGTAGACAGAAGGGATTTAAACCAAAGTAAAACATTACATACAAAATATAGCAGATTAGCATCTATTGTTATTAGTTATTACCAAGAAAAGATGTCATGTATCATATGGATCAAAAGATCTAACAAAAGTTCTAGTAGACCAACAAAACCAACACAAATCTTTCAAAAAAACAAAGTTACCTGTGGCATCGGATGTAAGAATCGAAGTCAGTGTAAATGAAAAGAGAATAGTGGTGGCCGGTGGGTAGAACTAGAATAACTGAAAAGACAAATCTCAAAACTCAAAAGCCTAATACTAATATGTGGCTTAAACTAATTTTAATAAATTATAATTTGGTTCTAGAAAGTTACATAGGAAATCGGAATAAGAATAGGAAACGTTGCATTTTTTTATACATATATTTGAATTCTCAGTGATAAATTGATAAAATTTTGAGCGTACGAATATTTATTTGGGACATATACGTTTGCTCTTCATAAAATTGCACTTTTATCTATTATTTTATCACTATAAAATACATAGATATACGTTTGTATATGTATTATATTATCATATATGTATACATACACAAAACATACTTGAGCTCGTTTAGGCTCGCGAGCCTAATCGAGCTTGGTATATAAAGCTCGGGCTCGGGCTCGTTTATTAAACGAGCTTTAATTTAGGCTCGGGCTCGAGCTCGTTTAGGCTCGGCTCGTTCGAGCTTTTTACCGATCCGATCCCGAGCTTTTTACGAGCAGCTTGGCTCATTTCCACCCCTAATTTTTACTCATGTATTAACTAATTAACGTATTCGAAGAATTGGCGACATAAACTATATCATTAGTCCATTGTAGTTTAATTTAAATAGTTTTGTATGGGCATCAGTAATCATATCATACAAAGATACTGCCACACTTAACCACCTATTTTCATGTCTCCTGTCACACTGCATTTCTTTCCACATTCGTTTAATGAAATCAATACGGACAAGCTTAGACCCACGTTAAAAAAAGAGGGTTGTATTTAGGTGCTGTTTGTTTTGGGTATATGGAATAAAAGAAAGGAATTAGTTGTGAAAACAATTGTTTGTTTCAAGGTTTGGGCTACGTAACAGTGGATAATACCTTTAGATAAGGCTTTCAACGAAACCTCCCAAGTCCTTGTGGTTTTCTGACAAAGATGCTGTAATTGTTGACTTTTGTACCCAATTTAAACAAATGTGTGTACTTCTCTTCCATATATTTTTTATTTTCAAATAGGTAGTTTACTTTTTATACAATCTTTAGTTTATAAATTAAATTTATTTATATATAATAATATATTTTCTCTCTCCAAATCAAAATCCGAATCTAAATCCAAATCCGAAACCTATTTACAACCAAACAGGCCCTTAGTTTTAAAATGCATGTTGGTATAATCATGTTGGGATGGGGATCTTATATACAACTTGACTCAAATTTTACCTCTTAACTTGAGATGATCTCATTCGATGATATTATAGTACTCTGTCGTTATTCTTAACTGATTTTCTAATAGTTTTTTACTTGATTTTTTTACACTAATAGCTTACCAAGGGGTGATGATGTACTTATTTTTGAATGAACAAGCTGATGATGCTAATGATTTAGAGAAGTAATGTTATCAAATGTAATCCACTTTCTTATGTTTCTTTTATAGAAAAATGCTAAATTCTCCTACCAAAACCTCCTACTTATCCTCCTACTTATAGGATTCTGACAAGTGTCAGAACTGACGATTTGGATGCAGAGAGAACGATTGGGAAAAAAAAATATATAATATTATTGTGTGTGTAGGAGGATTAGTATGAGGATATTGTAAGAGGTTGTAGCAATGCTCTTTTTTATAGTAATGTTATCAATGTAATCCACTTTCATATGTTTTTTTAAGACTTCTAACAACGTATTTTAAACAAAATAAATAAATAAACAAATAAATAAAATAGTAAGGAGATGCATTTAGTTTTATAAATTATAAATACTTCTAAATTTGATGGTTGTGATTCTTTCTCATGGCCACGAACACGTGTTAACGTGTTCTTAAAAGGTATGTTCTACTTTATTTAAGAGAAAAATATGTTCAAATATAGTAATTTATCACTTTATTTAATGTTCATTAAATGCATTCTTTTGATAAATTAAAAAAATTTGTGTTTATTAACTAAACATTCATTTGTACAAGGTGGGCACTTGTTAGCAAAATCATAATTATATTTATCATTGGATCTTCACATATAAAAATGAATTCATAATTTGATAAATCAAACTAAAATAACATAGATTGCCAACACACATTTTTTGTTTGATTACGTTTAAAGCCAAATAATCTCACTACAGCCCTAAATTGTTTGACGAACGAAAAAATTAATTCACAACTTAAACATAATAATAAAATACTATAAACCGCCTATATCTTCCTATAAAACGCAAACACGAACACAAACACATGCAATCTTTAAAACCCTCTCTCGATCTCTTATCACCTAATCATTCTCAGCTAGAAGATACGAATAAATCCCACAATTCCTTTTTTCCGGCACCCTAAACCGCCTATATCTTCCTATAAAACGCAAACACAAACACAAACACAAACACAATCTTTAAAACCCTCTCTCGATCTCTTATCACCTAATATATACGAATAAGCTATAAGGAATCTATCGACTGCAGCAGCCCTTATGGAGAGAATTACTCCACGTCCTACATGGCATGCTCCATGGAAGAACTACAGAGTCATTAGTGGCAACTTGGGATGGGTGCGATCTATTGCTTTTAGCCGTGACAATAAGTGGTTCTGTACCGGTTCTGCAGATGGAACGATCAAGATTTTGGAAACTGGTTCAGGAAAGTTAAAGTTGACTCTGACAGGGCATATTGGGCAAGTTAGAGGTGTTGCGGTAAGCTCCAGGCATCCCCACATGATGTTCTCGGTTGGCGATGACAAACTCGTTAAATGCTGGGACTTAGAACGGAACAAGGTTGTCGGATCGTATCATGGCCATCTAAGTGGTGTATATTGCTTAGCACTTCATCCCACTCTTGATGTTTTGCTTACCGGGGGACGTGATTCTGTTTGTCGGGTATGGGACATTGTCAGCAACATGCAAATTCGTTCCTTTTCGGGTCATGGTAATACAGTCTCTTCTGTTTTTTCTCGATCTACAGATCCTCAAGTTATAACTGGTTCTCATGATTCAACGATTAAGTTATGGGATCTTAGGCATGGTAACACAATGGCGACTCTAACGCATCACAAGAAGTCCGTGCGTGCATTGGCCAAGCATCCGACACAAGAGAGTTTTGCTTCAGCGTCTGCGGATAATATTAAAAAGTTTAGCCTCCCAAGAGGAGAGTTTTTGCACAACACGCTCTCTCAACAGAAGACCATAATCAATACAATGGCAGTTAATCAAGAAGGCGTCTTGGCTACCGGAGGTGATAATGGGAGTTTATGGTTCTGGGACTGGAAAAGCGGTCATAGTTTCCAGAAATCTCAAACGATCGTTCAACCTGGGTCATTGGATAGCGAGGCTAGTATTTATGCACTATCTTATGATATCACTGGGTCGAGGCTCGTCACGGGTGGAGCAGACAAGACAATAAAGATGTGGAAACAAGTTCAAGCCACCTAAAGATATCCGAAAATTCTAAATGTCTACTGTTTTTATTAAGTTTTAACAATTTATTGCATTAGGTTGCATTTCAACTAATGCATAACAATTTATAGCACTATCTACTGTGTATGACGGGGGATAGAGATAGTATCAAATAAATCATAACTAGAAGTATCTTTTGCGTTTGTGTATCGAAGTTGTAATGTGTGTGCAGTTTAATTTGCGTATATCTGTGTGTATTCATTACTGCCTTTTCTTGGTTTGATTTGTTTCTCGTGATGATTTCGCCGTATTTATAAGATATTTATGCCTTATTTGTTTAATATATGTGATGTTACGGTTTAGGTAGTTTTTATTGTTTTTATATAAGAGACCTTGAGGTAATCTGTGAGTGTAATTTGTGACGGAATTCAACAAATTGATCAAATATTTTGTGACGGAATCATGATGAGTACTTTGTGTGTTTGAGATAACGTGCATGAATCGATCCTGTAATGGTCTGATCGATATTGTACTCTGTGTGTATTCTGTGTTTATTTTTACGTGTATGAATCGATCACTGTTGATCATATGAGGTCAGTAGTTCAGCAAATTAACTGGCGGCAGAGATATTGTGAATCAAAACATCGCCTCCAGACTTACATGTGTAATTGTCTGTATTTTGTTCGATCAAGAAAACTGACCAAACAGCTTACCTATTAAATACTCTTATGCCTTTTAAATTTTTAGTATCAGGAATCTGTGAACTTGTGATTCTTTTGTTCTAATTCATTTGGAATTATCATTACTAGTCCCGGTGATGCATACATAATTCACACATATATGTTTTTATATTATAATATATGTGTGAAAATCAGTTCATGTCATTAATTTGTATAATTTCTCGACCAAATGAAACTAAGGGGATGTTTAGGTAAGATTAATAGCTTATACATTCTCAAGAACAACCCTCATTTAAGAAACTTGCACTTGATAGCTTACCCCCCACCCCTGCACAAGAAATAAAAGCCACATAAATAAGTGTATCCAAGCACCTTCAAAGAGCTTAAAAGCTTTTTTGAAAACACAAAAACTACTAAAGTCCCTCAAATAAGCTTATCCAAACACCCCCTAACACTTATTCGAAAATAATCTCGTTACAGAAGAGGATAATCGAAGAGCTCAGCATTTAATTACATGTGCACAAGTATCAAGTTTTAACAATTTATAGCACTATCAACTAGGTTGCATTTCAACTAATACAGAGGACTAAATACGAATATTTTGTATCTCAGAGGACTTAAGGGCAACTTAATGAACTCTCAGTCTGTAACAGACTTTCCCGCCTTTTTTCTATTTCAGTTGAATATATAAACGTTTGTATCACATTTTCAACTCCATTTCTTCTCTAACAATCAAATATTTCTCTGTAAAAAATGGATCAAGAACAAAAAATCGACAAATACGCAAAGGCAAAAATCGAAGATCCGAATCCACAGTTTCCTAAATCGTTACTGAATAATCTCACCTATACGAAAATTTTCGGTAACTATCTGATTATAAATTTCTTAATATTTACGAGCTTGTATATCTTTCTGCTATTTGCTTTGTATACTTTGTTTCACGAGATTTCAACTGTGTTCTTTAGTTATTTGAACTGATCTTATTGTGTACTTTGATGTTTTTATGTTCAATAATATGATTTTTTTTTTTTTTTTTTTCTCTCTCTCTTGATATGAGGTAATGTGTGTGACGGGACATGCATAGAGATAATATCAATTAAATCATAATTAGAAGTATTTTGTGCATTTGTGTATCTGAGTTGTAATGTGTGTGTAGTTTGCGTATATCTGTGTGTATTCGTTACTGCCTTTTCTTGGTTTGATTCGTTATCGTGATGATTTTGGCGTGTTTATAAGAGATTTATGCTTTATTTGGTTAATATGCGTGATGTTGTAGTATAGTTAGTTCTTATTGTTTTTATAAGAGATTTTGAGGTGTATTTTGTGACGGAATCCATCAAATAGATCAAATATTTTGTGGCGGAATCATGATAAGTACTTTGTGTGTTGAGATAACGTGTATGAATCGATTCTGTAATGGCTGATCGATATTGTACTCTGTGTGTATTCTGTGTTTATTTTCACGTGTATAAATCGATCCCTGTTGATCATATGAGGTCAGTAGATCAGTACAATATGTATTATCTTTGATACAAATTAACTGGCGGCAGAGATATTGTGTATCAAAACATCACCCGAGGACTTACATGTGTAACTGTCTCTGTATTTTGTTCGATCAAGAAAACTGACCAAAGTTTACCTATTAAATACTATTATGTCTTATAAATTTTTAGTATCAGGAATCTGTGACATTGTGAATCTTTTGTTATTATTCATTCGGAGCTATCATCACTAGTCTCCATGATACTGATGCATACACAATTCAGTGTAAATAGTACAGTAGTTTTTTTCTAACATTTATCAATTTTTCAAGATATTATTTTTGTATAATCTGTTTCGTGAAATAATATGTGTGTAATCAGCTCATGTCATTAATTTGTATAATATCAAGACCAAATGAAACTAAGGGGGTGTTTTGGTAAGCTTAACAGCTTATACATTCTCAAGATCCCCATTTCAGAAACTTGTGGTTAGTATCTTAATCCCCTGACACGAAATAAAAGCCACAGAAATAAGCTTACCAAGCACTTACAAAGAGCCTAAAAGCTTGTTGAAATCATAAAAATTACTAAAGCCCCTCAAATAAGCTTATCCAAACACCCCCTAACACTTATTTGAAAATAATCTCGTTACAGAAGAGGATAATCGAAGAGCTCAGCATTTAGCTGAAGAAATTGCAGCAGGAGCACAGTTTAGTAGGAAAGTATATCGTATTCGTTATATAGATGTAAGTGACATTTGCACAATTTACTAATTCCAAACACATGTACAACCCAATTTTCAATATCGCGATAATGACTTACTTTCAATTATTCTAATGACAGCTTGATAAAGTTCTTGAGGAAGACTTCGAAGGGATGTTACCCATTCACAGAGCCTCAAAAGCCACAATTGGTTTATTATCTGATGATGAAACTATTAAACACAGGCATTCATATATAGACTTAGTGGGCACTGTTGAACAAGTTAAAATGGCTGAAGAACTCATCCTAGATAAAGTTCTCAAGGTCGAATATTTCTTACTCATTGACATTGTTTATTTTTTTCATTTGAAACTAATTTGACCCAGTATTTTGCTTCGTTATTTGTAGACATACAGTAGTGACTGTTATCCAGTGATTTTGATGCCACCAACTATTCATGAGTATGAAATGAAGATCACCTTCGACAAGGTAACAAATATGTACTAAGTGAACTTACTTCCAAAATTCGTTTCTTCAACAAAATCACTGTCCACTATTCACATCAAACCTTAAGATATGTGGAGTTAAATGTTGTTTTAGAGCATCTAAATGCCACTTTAACCCTTAATGCAGTTAAGATATCAGTGAGATTGAAAATTTGAAATTTGGTGATAAGGCATGGAAAACGTTGCAAATTATGCCTTGCAATCATTATGTACCTTGTTGTTTCTAAAATCATAGCTGATTGTATATGTTTTCGGAGGTTTCGTCAATTATTGGCTTGTTCCGAGTCAAAATCTTGACGCTGGAAATGACATCCGGTACATGGATAACGGTCTGTTTCTTTGTATGATAAATTAGTAAAATCCATAAAAATGATACACTCAAATATATTAGATTAATAAAAGTATAATTGCGAATGTTCATGTTCAGATGAGTCCTCCTCCTCCTCCTGGCGTTATAGAAAAGGAAAGAGTAGCGATCATATATGGTCCTCGTGAAAATGTTATCAAGGCAGTTTCATTAATCCGATCAGCAATGTCTCAGGTGATTTTAACTTAATTTGCTACGAAATTGTGGTTGGTTTATGTATTACTTGCGTTTATGAGATACTTTTTTTTTGGCAGCCTATGGAATCGTTTGAAGGGGAAAGTGATTTTAAAGAGCCTATGGAAGGTGCTTCTGGTAAGGGTCAAAATAACAAAAACACATCAACCAGAATGAACACGGAGTACAAATTTTACAGTCTAATTCGATAATATGTACACAACTGGTTAAAGTTGGGGGACTAAATCTAAAATACTAAATTTACAGAGCTGTTGAATCTCTAGGGACTAAAATGTAAAAAAACGAACTTACACTCACCAAATTAGTTTAAATACAAATTCAGTTGCAACTACTTTTCCCGCCTTTTTACTGATCAAAATCCTCTTCAATTTTATCGCACTCATTTCTTTCTATTCACCTGCAACTCAAAAATGGAAGGAGGAAGTTCAACTGATCAAGATGAACGAGATCTAAAACAAAAAGCCGAACAAGAATCAAAAGAACGAGATCGAAAAGGAAAAGCGAAAGTTGAAGAATCGGATGACGTTCCCGCAGCACCGAAACCGGAAATCAGAAGCTTTATCGATAACGATCATCATTATTTCAAGATAATCGGTATGAAGTTAAAAGGCCTAATGATTTGAAAATGCATCCAAGTTGACACTTTTTGTTGTTCTATGTAGCCAACTTTTTTTTTTGCTATTATAACACAAACCTTTTGAATTTCGTCTATTGTGTGTATTTATGGCCGTTTTTTCATATAAAATAACCATTTTACCCCCTCAAATTTTGAAAAAAGCATGGGTAAAATGGTCACAAAATACACACAATAGACGAAATTCAAAAGGTTTATGTTATAATAGCAAAAAAAAAAAAGTTAGCTACATAGAACAACAAAAAGTGTCAACTTGAATGTATTTTCAGGCCATTAGCCCAAGTTAAAATTACTGTTTTAGTTAATTAGATTTTGACTTTAATTACTATAGTTGAATTAATGACGTCATTGTGTTAAAAAATGTGTATATGTCTTTGCGTTTTCGATGTTCGATATAATTTATCAATGAAATTTTCTGTGTTTATGATCTGAATTTGTTGAAATGATGACGTCATTCTGTTATATGCTGTTGATGTAGATCTGTCATGAAAATCGAGCTGAATAACTTAAATGTTGTTAATGTGTATTCGGTGTTCGATGTTCGATCTAATTTTTCAATGATATTTTCTGGTTAAGTATGAATAATCCGTAAGAAGTTCTGATTACTATTGTGTTTCTGATCAAGTTATGATGATTAATCGATAGTTCCGGTATATATTTGAATTAATTGATTGATGAATAACTGTAGTTGAATTTATTGTTGTGTATCTAGTCATGATTTAGGGCTAATTTTGCGATTTGTAGTGTGAATTCTCAATGTGTGGGATCATTCTAGAACATTCGGTGTTTTCTGTTGTAGAATTCGATTATTTTGACTCCATTAGAAGCCCTAAAGAAATTTGATTATTTCTTAATGCTGATGATAACTTAATATGTGTCGTCACTATATCAATGGTAGAGTTGTTATAAGAGCTTTATTTGTTTTAAACATGTGTATGTTTTATAAACGACTGATATCCAATAGTGATCTGTAGAAACATTTTCTGTTTTAGTATATATGATCTTTGATGAATCATTATTATACAAACTAGTTATAATGCCCGCGCACGCGCGGGTTTTTTAAAATTTTTTGAATCATATATTTTTATTTATTAAAAAACAAAAATTTAATCTTTGTTTTGTTTGATTTATGATGTTTAATTATAGTTTTATAATCTTTATTTTTAAATAAATTTATTACTAAATAAGGTATGAATGCATTTTTTTGAAATGAAAAATTCCCAATAGGGGTTTTGTTTTATTATATAAAAGATGCTAACGTTCTTTAAGTATCGATCTTGAAGTCACCTATGTGTTTGCTGTGTCTTGGATGTCTTGGACTGATGTGAATATCTGTCAATTCTAATTGCCGATAAAATGTATACGAAATTTGCTTCTTAATTTCGACATATATTAAACACATGTAGTTTTAATCCCATAATTTGCTGAGCTTATATGCAATTTACTTGTATTCTACTGCCATAGTATATCATCAATATTGTACTTTGATGATGCATGCCTAATTTAGTTATGGAGAATAATAGTCCATGCAGGAATCATCAGCAGCGATCTACAAAAGTATTAGTTTATGATTATGCGAGCTTGTGCATGTTTAACATTTTACATATTTTCAATATTATCAGTGTTGTACTTGGATGATATATATGGAATTAGTCTAGTTGGACGACAGTTCATAAGCATAAATCGGTATTTCTCTAGGGGTTGTAAAAGTTACTCGGATGATAGTTCAGAAGCATAAATCGTTATTTCTCTAGGGGTAATAAACATTACTCGGATGATAGTTCATAAGCATAAATCGTTATTTCTCTAGGGATTATAGAAATCGGTCAATGTTCATTGTAGGATGCTCGTTAAGGTCACTCTTGTTATCTTGTATTTAATCTACAAACATATAATCTGGTATCAGGTCAGCTTCCAGTTGGCCCAAAATATGTGGAAGGAGTGACGAGGGAATTAGTAAGGATTCGTGCTAAAGATGTAAGTTCTCATCTAGTTTATTTATTTATTTATTTCATTTTTCATGTCACCAGAATGTTGATTACATTATGTTATTTTTCAATCAATAGGTTCATAAGATTCTAGGGAACCAAGATGGAATGCTAATGAGCATTCATAGTGTCTCAGGGGCTACAATTGGGATATTTACTGATGCAACAGCCAGGTTTCATTGTCACGCATATCTCGAACTGTTGGGTACTGCTGATCAGATTAAAATTGCTGAATTGCTGGTTACAGATGCAATCACAGAGGTCAACTTACTACCATTTTCCACTTTCTTTTTGGCAAGCCCTCCTTGGTTCA
Source organism: Artemisia argyi (assembly GCA_030686995.1). NCBI lineage: Eukaryota > Viridiplantae > Streptophyta > Magnoliopsida > Asterales > Asteraceae > Artemisia > Artemisia argyi. The sequence goes on along the minus strand of CM060696.1, from coordinate 141,673,959 downwards.
TCAAAATAATAACATCTGAGATTAGTATAAATTTGCATTTAGAAGTGGTAATTTCGACCCATTTACTTATATATGGGTCAATTTGGGTTGTGTTTTAGCTCAAACATTTCAAATCGATAAAAGTGGTTAGAAGGGGAACGGGTTGAAACTTGAAAGTCACCCACAGTCTGATTTCAATATTCAACCTCCTAGAACATTGTTAGACAAAGATTATTGCAACAGTTTTATTTTTGGATTCATAACTAAGACTGAACTGTTAAAGAAAAAGTTTAAAAGTAAACAAAAGTGTGCTTGACATGACCCTATTTTCACCAATACTAAAAGTGATCTGCTTCAACTCGAACCCATTTTGAGCCTTTATCCAACCCATTCGTCTATCCACCTATAGTTTTGTGCCAATACGGATACCATCATTTTTATTTTGGTGATAAAAGAACCTAGTTTGAAAACTCGTCACTTTAGAAGTTAAATGTTGGTTGATACCACCTTTGTAGGTTTTGCTAACTTTGGGAAGTCTGTGGTGTTTCATGCTTTGCTAAACGTGACTTTCTTCTTTGCAGATATATGATGTGTCCTCTGTCCCAACAGCTATAATGCCGTTAGATATTTGTCACAAATCAATGAACATCCCTTTTCTTAAGGTGGTAAAATCACCTTATTTGGAGTAAAAACCATCAGTTCTGTAATTTATTTTTGGCATACAAAAGTTTTGTTGTTTGTGATTGTGTATGTATAAAGGTTTTCCCTCTAATGGGAATCGGTGATACCAATCTCACGAGAATTGAAGCGGAGTCTGGTACATGGTTAGAGGTTTGTTCTTAAACTTAATCTTAATCAGATAACAAACAAATCATAATCTTTTTTTTTTTTTTTTTTTTTTTTTTTTTGAATTTTGAATTTTGAATTTTGATAAATTTTTTAACTGATTTCATGTATCACTAACTGTTACTTATCTAGCTGGAGGACAATGCTCCTCCAGTGGATGGGGAAGCATGGGAGACAACCGTCAAAATTTATGGTAGTAAGCAGCAGGTTAAGAATGTGATGGAGATGATCAGTGCAATTGTCTATGAGGTTAGTTGTTTTCCAATTGTTTTACATTATAACCAACGTGATGTTAATTTGACTCGTTGTGTTAGAATATAATAATCATGACAATCATAAATAGGTAAACACATTTGCGGAAGCGTAGGAACATCTATAACACATAAGAGATTAACATAAATTAAATAAGAACGTACAGTGGTGATTCTAGCCCGAACAAGAATCAAAAGCAATTGTCTTTAACAATATGAAGAACCCTAATTAGGGTTTATATGGATCAATGATTAACCCCTTACCGTTTTGTTAATCGATCCCTTGATAACAACAAAAGTATGTTGTTACCTCGTTCTTGTACACACAAACTACCAACGAATAAAGGTTTGATGCAAGTAAACAAAACACTTATATTTTAGACTTGGAAAAATCGATCCAAACCCTTGGGAGGTGTTGATTCGATCGGCCAAGAAACAAAGAAAGAAAACAAGGATTTTAGGGTTAGAGTGTGTGCACAAAAGATGTGAAAGTCTAACTCTTGGCCTTGTATATATACTAGAGAATACTTGGAGGACAAGACAAACATGGGTTGGGCTTGCCCCTCCCTTGTTCGACCGGCCTAGCACATCCCTAAGGGATTCTAGATCCTTCTTGACTCCTAAGTTACACTCTAGTCCATACCTTTCGTCCCTAACGATAGTTAGTCCATACAGTTAATAACTAACGACCGTTTAGTCCATTAAGTGTTATAAATATATATATTCGATACATTTAATATATATATATATATATATATTTATTTTCATTATTCTTGTTTGTAAAGTGTGCAATCCCGAGGTCTCGGGTTCGATACTAGACATTTACATATTAATATTTATCCATATATTTAACAGCTCCCACTTGGATATCTATTAATAGTAAAATGACATTGGTTAGCGTCTTGCAACACTCCAATGCCCCTAGTTCAATCCGAGCTAGGTTTTCTGGAAAAACCTTTAATGATTCATCATTATAATTATCCTTTTGTTTCTAATACCACATTAATAAAGATGTGAGGTTCTTTATTAAATTTCTATTTCTCGTCTCTTTATGATTTAACAAAATTACCAAAACATCTGAACGTATTCCAGATAGACTTTGGGCGTGGCCACGCAAACATTTTGTCAACCCTACGAGGGGCCCAGCAGTATTAAACTTCTGAACAAAACAGAAGGAACAAATTCTTTCTTGACTACAAGAATAACCCATGAATTTTGCAACACTTCTGAAAACAACCCTTATGACTCCCTGTTACGGTGAGCGGTAGATTGCTTCACAAAAATGCACTACATCCATGACACTTATCTGGTATCCCAAGTCTGAGGATAACTTTAAATATGATTCTCACATTAAATATTAAATCATATTATTGGGATGAGTCCAATATTAAATTCATCTAAAATCATGTGAAATTGGTATGTCAACGCATCAATATACTTTCAAGTATATTCTTAACCAATACTCAGATTTGTCTTAGTTTAATGATATTCCCATATCATTAATCGACAATGGACAATTTAGAACAACATAAGTTATTCACGGATTTAAACATGCAAATATAGGACACAATTTATTATTAATGAAACCAAACGTACTAAGTACTTTAATTCATTATAAATAATAATTGCTTAATGTCCTTTATCCAAATACCAAAATAGATCAATGCATGATAATTCTAGTTAATGAATTATGCCTTAAGTCATGTCATTCATACTTGTTGACAAGGCATAAATCAACTAACCTTGATCTAAAGGAATTTTGAGAATACTTATTTCAAGAATTCAATAAGCGAGATTCTTGTATGTGTTCATCCAACTTTCTTGATATAGCCACATAATATTCATAAATGGTGTGACATCCTCAATCACTAATTTATGATAATCAAACTTTCAAACATTTTAAAGTTTAAAGTATTCTAATTCTTTACTGTGTAATGCAACTATGCTCTTAGTTGATCACAACTAGTTTACATGGCCATTAACAAGGATAAAATCCTACCATGACTCGTTATTGAGTATCATCTCAATTAAACCAGCATCATTGTATATAATCACAATATGCTCTTTAAAATTTTCGTAAACTCAATATCCATTGTGTAATGTTTAGGAGCTATTCCAATTTGAGGATCATTATTCTAATTTCAAACATTTTCCATTAGAATATCTATTACACAAGTTATATAATAACTTTTAATTGGATATCTAATATTGTCAAATCATTAAGCACTTAAGCATAATACAACAATAATATAATGCACATGAAAATTCTTCAGTCAAACTTAGATTTATATTCATGTTCTATCTTTTCATAATATATATCCATTTTCTAAATGATATATTATGTTCTATTAGAATTTATTTACCGCACATGTTTATTTAATAATAAACTTTTGTTCCAAGATTGTATGTTATATTTCCTAAATCTTTCAAGTAACGTTTCATTCCAAATTAAGTCTAACCTTTTACTTATATGGAATGTTACTCTTATATGTTATACAACATATATGATTTAGTGAATCAAACATAATACTCCCACTAGCTTTCAGGAATACTTAGAAATTACCTTATTTTAATTATAAACCTAAACATAGATTTAATAATTTATCATAAGAATAATCTCCTAGATGCATGCATTTATCCATTCATGGATTATTGCACTTTGTACACTTCCACAGATTTTCTTGAATTCATAAACTCTTTTTGATTACTTATCGTCCTCGCTCAAGTAATTATTCAAGAAAGAGTTTTGATATTCATTGTCAAATTTTATATTCATATAAATATGACAATTAAGCATCTTTGTATCTTTAATGTGATTAGAAAAGAGTATTCAATCATAGTTAATTGCTTAAGTATAATTAATAATCTTGTAATAAGACATGCATTAAGATATGTGTACAATTTTGTCCATATGATTTTTACACAAAGATTTAAACCACTAGGGTTACATAATCTTTGAATAAACTCATCTCCATTCTCTAACCATTAAGAATTAAGATAAACCAAATTTTAAATTTGAATGTCTTTATGAACAGTATCTATAACATTCATATTATGAGTAATTTACCCAATTCATTATTTTGGTAATACTACATCATATAATCGTCAGTATATTCATTAAATATATGAGATATCCAAGTGGATCTATGAATGATAATTCCATCATTTTGAGGTTTATCATTTACATGTTAAGCCTCATCATGATTTTAACTAGTGTGGTTTTAGAAGATTATGTATCTTGTAATTCTATCTTTTTAAGATAAAATACTCCCACTTGCCTTTAGCAATATAGAGACTGTCTATAACTACTTAGCAATTAGAGCAACAATCCAGCGTTCTCTTTTAGGACATTACAAATACATATTGATAGTTCCTGATATTCTTTTGTTAACAACCTTCTTATAAGTAACTTAACAAATTCAGAACTTCAATTTAAGACTTAATGTGATTCATCACAACAATCGCTTATTAATCTTCTAGGAGTCTAATTGAGTATATTCAAGCCATACTCAATTCTTAACCTTGATAACTTTCGGAAGAAAAGAAGTCATAGTTATCTTTAATCAAACAATACCAATAGAGTTTGATTCTTTCTAATTGAACACACAACATACTTGTAGTATTTCATTAGAAGTAATATTGTAAGACAATCAAACAATATGTAAGATAACCATATATCTTTTAGCTTGTCTATTTACTAACTAAATCAACTTAATGGTATAATAGTATTTTCAAGCCAACTGCATGCTTTATAACACAAGTACTTTTTAATCAAGTCACTTCATGTTTATGTTGCATTAAAACATAAACGTGTTATAATCCCACTGTACGTTACTAATCATTGATTAACTCAATGACTTCTTGTATACGTCTTAATTAAAGGCCATAACAAGCTAACGTCTTACTTTATTATAAGTCTTGTAATACTTAGAAGACTTCATGTTTATAACTATACAATAAAATATAAACATGTATAATTAAAGTAATCATGAACACCATCATTTGGTTTCAATAATATTTTCAAGTTAACATACTGCTTCATGTTTATTTATGTCATTCTAAGAATACATAATTATTGAAGTAGTATTAAATTACTTCATGCATTTATGTCATTCCAATAATACATAAATATTATAGTTTGAAGTTGTCTTGTTATCATATTGACACATGTTCTAATAGATATCTAATTTAGAAACTGTAAATTATCCATGTAGGTCTCACGCATGCATGGAAATTCACCTTGTTGTTAATATTTAGTCTGCGTCTCACGTTTACTAAATTATAACACCAAGTGTTTCTTAGATTAGATGTATTAAATCTAATTAGAATTATAATCTCTTACTTGCAGTTAAGAGAATCCTTTAAATCATATTCTTATGTGTTGTACTTTGCACACAATGAAGATTTCTCCCACTTGTGCATTAAACAACACCATGTTACATTTAAACAACACGCACGCGCTTGTCAATGTGAACAATATGATTTGTGTCATTAGCATAACTAGTAGATATAGAGTTACTCAATCAATCAAGGAAACGTACATGACTATCCTTGAAAATATTAGTGTCTATATTTGGAAAGTAATTACCTTGAGATATTCAAAAGATAATCTAAGTTATAATCAAGACAATAAGTCTTGTAACTCCCACTGAATTAGAGAACATAATAATAATCCCTTATTCATTCATAAGAACACAATACTCCCACTAAATTTGACAACATTGTAAATGTTTCATTAATTAGTGAAAGAAATAGTGTACTATTTACTTTCCTATATCTTTTAAGAAAACCCATTCAAACAATTATATAGGTTATAAAAGGATGTAATCTACTACATAAATGTGATTCATCACATTTCACATTATTAACTTGAAAAAGCTGGGCATGCAATTTCTTCCTGTATAGATCTACCATTCCAACAATTGTATGTAGTATCTTTAAATGGTCAAATCAAAACAACTAGATAAAATAATCTAATTTGTCTTTTACCATTATGCAGTAATCAGTCTAGTTTCTAATTTAATAACTCATAAGGTGCATATACTCTTACTATTAAAGTTTGCTATGAGTTATGTATTTAGAATTTAGACAATTCTAATCATCCTATTATACCTTTCTCATTCATGAAAAGGAATAGGATTTAAGTCTCACACTTCTCGTAATGGAAAGAAGACTATATTTATTCTTTTAGTAACATTGACTCTAACCAAAAAAACCCAAACGGGTGTAGATCAATTAAAAGAATAACTTACGTTTACGGTTTTGAGTTGCATTAATACATTTAAAGAATTTGCAAAATTCAATTTTAGTATTTTCGATAATTTATATTTCCAAGAAAATATAATACCCAAGGATATATTCATATAACCAACATATTTTCTTGAAAATCTAGGATCCAACTTTACATAGATTCCACCACATCAGTTGATCTGCTAGTGGTGAAAGTATAAAAGATGGTAATCTGTCGAACAATAATTGGCAAACACTTTTCCAATTCCTAGATCATTATGGGATTTACATCAAATTGATTCATCAATTTGTCATGTAAGCATGTTTCATCCCATCTCATGCCTTAAGCTCTAGGTCTCACGCATCAACTTAATTAAGTTGTCTAACTTAGAAACTGCAAATTCTCCATGTGTGGTCTCACGCACACTCGGAAATTTACCTTGTCATTAAAATTTAGCCTGCGTCTCACGTTTACTAAATAATAACTTCAAGTGTTTCTTATAGTTAGATGACATGTAACTTAAATTTTTAAGGGTATTTAGTTTGATGTGAAAATCAAAACATGTACAAAGATGCATGCACTCATCTTTATAACATAAGTTTTCATAAAAACTTTTTATATCCAATTCGTGAAATTAATACACAAAGTTTTACTTGAGGTTTATGCCAAAACCCTAAGATGACTTTCTACAATTATGATTTTAAGAGTAATTCATTTAAGATATATTCAAGATTGTGATAACCAAGGCAGACTCTAAGGCTCTTTTCTAAGCCTTCAAATCACGGTTATGAATATCATCTTAAAGGACTTAATTTTAAAAGCATATTTGTACAAAACATCAATCAAGCAAAAGTTTATGGATTCAATCTCAAAATAGTAATAAAGTTTGAATTTTGCTAGTCTCGCCTGGGAGCTGATTACCGTGCGAATCGGACCACGATTGGCAATAAGACCTTGCAAGATTCTTACTTTATCACGTTAGGGTTTCACAATTATTAGTCCGTTTTAATTTTCTTTATAAAAACAACCCTTTTATTGCTTACAACAAGTCCAACTAAAACAATAAAACAAGTATCAAAGAAAATCAAACAACCAATAATAAATAAGTGAAACAATTAGCCACATGCAATCCGTATTAGAAAAGATCCTAATAAAATCAATTCTAGGTATAATAATGCATGTAATCAACTAAGGCCTTCTCCTCTTAATGGAGGAGAGTCACATACATTGACGAATCAATTGCGTAGGCCAAAGCTAATAAACATACCACATAGCATATATAAATCGATTTTAATATGTATTGGAGTTTTCCCCAATATAAGATCTATCTTAACATGTGAAAATAAAAAAAGATCCATGACGAACATGCATGTAAGTCACGGATTAAAACCTAACAATTAGCAATTAGGTCACAAGATACGTTCAATTAACCGGTTAATGACCTAGGGTTTCTAGTGATTACACATAATCCAATAAAACCACAAAACCCTAATTAGGGTTTCATGGAAAAAACGACTCCCCCCCAAAATTAGGGTTAGGGTTTCGAATTTAAAAAATAGGAAAAACCCTAGATCAAAAAACATGTATCTAAAACAATTAAAGATCCGATTTTTATTACGTTTTAGTAATCAATTACATGTTAAACCTGGCTCTGATACCACTGTTAGAATATAATAATCATGACAATCATAAATAGGTAAACACATTTGCGGAAGCGTAGGAACATCTATAACACATAAGAGATTAACATAAATTAAATAAGAATGTACCGTGGTGATTCTAGCCCGAACAAGAATCAAAAGCAATTGTCTTTAACAATATGAAGAACCCTAATTAGGGTTTATATGGATCAATGATTAACCCCTTACCGTTTTGTTAATCGATCCCTTGATAACAACAAAAGTATGTTGTTACCTCGTTCTTGTACACACAAACTACCAACGAATAAAGGTTTGATGCAAGTAAACAAAACACTTATATTTTAGACTTGGAAAAATCGATCCAAACCCTTGGGAGGTGTTGATTCGATCGGCCAAGAAACAAAGAAAGAAAACAAGGATTTTAGGGTTAGAGTGTGTGCACAAAAGATGTGAAAGTCTAACCCTTGGCCTTGTATATATACTAGAGAATACTTGGAGGACAAGACAAACATGGGTTGGGCTTGCCCCTCCCTTGTTCGACCGGCCTAGCACATCCCTAAGGGATTCTAGATCCTTCTTGACTCCTAAGTTACACTCTAGTCCATACCTTTCGTCCCTAACGATAGTTAGTCCATACAGTTAATAACTAACGACCGTTTAGTCCATTAAGTTTTATAAATATATATATTCGATACATTTAATATATATATATTTATTTTCATTATTCTTGTTTGTAAAGTGTGCAATCCCGAGGTCTCGGGTTCGATACTAGACATTTACATATTAATATTTATCCATATATTTAACACGTTGTAGTCATGTTACTTTTCTTGGTACATTTGAGTCATCAAAAGATAGTTATTGTGTACAATTTAGATCATTTTTGTAACTATAATAAGTTTGCGAAAGTTGTATGTGCTGTTAGCAGTATACGACATATTTACATGATAATTTTAATTTTTGTAAGCAAACACCCCGTGAAAATTGAATTTCATATAAATATCTTCTATATTAAAATAATGTAACATTTATATATAATGTGAAAACTTAAAAAAAAAAAAAACTTTCCAATCTGATCTAGACATTTACTGGGAGATCTTTCATATAAATTGTTTTGTCATCAGGGTCCTGTTCTACCAGCAAATGAAGGGGATCTTGGTATTGAAGAAATTGGATATAATGAAGAAGGCGAGAAACAAGATTTCGTAGCGTGGGAAGACGAATTGGAGACATATTACGAAAATCATGGTTGGGAAAATATAAGGGAGGTGGATTTTGAAAAAGGTGGTTCTGGTGAGCAGAAGGAATGTGCTGCATCAGGAAGTGGTACACAAAAGAATGATGAAGAATCTGAAGATAAGAAGTCTGTTAACAAAGAGGAGCAGAAGGAGGATGTTGAATCCGGAAGTGGTACACAAAAGAATTTTGAAGAATCTGAGGATAAGAAGTCTGTTAACGAAGAGGAGCAGAAGGAGGATGTTGAATCCGGAAGTGATACAAAAAAGAATTTTGAAGAATCTGAGGATAAGAAGTCTGTTAATGAAGAGGAGCAGAAGGAGGATGTTGAATCCGGAAGTGGTACACAAAATAATGTTTGAAGGTTCAGAGGATAAGAAGTCCGTTAAAGAAGACGAGCAGAAGGAATGTGTTGACACAGGAAGTGGTGCACAGAAGAATGTTGCAGGAGCTGCTTCGCCTGATTCTAACATCAGCAACATATGATAATGGCGAATTTCACCAGGTATATAGATACATATGTCATAACATAGACCAGATTGGGCAAGTAAACCTTTGTTTGTGTGGTGATGTTGGATACTGTCATTTACTTTACTAAGTCGCAAAGGCATCGAATTCTAATCAATGCATATAAGATCAAATACTTTCTCTTGGTAGAATAACAAATCCTGGCCAAGAATAGTAGTGGTATACATTTTGGTTACATAAAACTTCGAGTATGAATGACAATTAGAATATCTTGCTTTTATTCCATTAAAAATATGAGGGTATGTTTGTACCTTGCTATGGCTATATGTCTGTTTGCTACTCGTTGTGTATACATAACATAAAAAAATTTATAAAATGGAATGCCTGCAGTATGCATTTCCAGTTTTTTTTAGGAGGGAAGGAGGCTTATCCTGACATTTGGTTGAGTCATGAAACGGTTTTTGACCTTTTAGAATTGTTAAATTGGTTTTTCCTTGCAAATCTTTGCTGCTATGTAAATTGTTCGGGTGATATAGAAAGCGTGTTCAGTAAATTCGATCCTGGTTAAGTTTTTGGTGGGCTATTTGAGCTTCTATTTGTTGCTTTTCATTGATATATGTCAAGTGTTGGTATGGTGTGGTAGTGTGTATGTATGATTTACTGTTTGTGATTGGCAGTCTTGATGTAGCCTGCATGTCGTGGCCGGTAGTATACATTGATCCGAGTTTGATTTTGCTTAGGTTCCGTTCTTCTGCGATAGCTATCAAGTACATCTTTTAATTAGCTCAAGTTTTAGTCTACTGCAAGTGTTTTCCTTTTCTGCAAGTACTAATTTATAGTTCACTCAACTGTATCGATCTATGGTGTACTAGTTATCCTATTTTCTGGTTTAGGGTAAAATAGTTCCGTTATATGTTGGGTGTTGCTTCTAGTGTTTCTGGTCCTAAGCTCAGCCTAGTGGTTTTTTTTTTTTTTTTTTTTTTGGGTGCTGATCTTTCTGGGTTAGATAGTTATTTTTGGTTCATTCTAGTATTAGTAGTTTCTTTCTTTACTGCTTCTATATCTTGTAGATGTAGGAATTGGAGTTGACTTTGTTTATTGAGAGTCATTGTTAATAGCTAGGTTGTCAACTTGCCATACTCGTATAATGAGAGTTCTTTTTAATGGTGGTAATTTGAATTTTGAGCATGATACATAACCAACTAGTGATATCAAGTATCAACTGCTCAACATGAATGTTCTTAAATAACATTATATTAACTTCTGGAATTGGACAATTAACAGCTATCGACTGCTCACCGACTCAACCTATAACCCACAAACACTTTTACACTTCGTTGTGGTCATGATGATTCCGTTGGGCCATAGTTCTTTTGATTTCCCAATATAATACGTATTATTAGGTTAATGTTACTTGTATTAGATAGCAATGTGCTTTTTCTAGTGTTCCGATTTAGTAGTTATTATACTTCTTTATTCCGCGCTAGTATTTGTACTTCCAGTATATGTTCATTTAGTGTATTACGGCATAATGTGACAGTTTTAGTACGAATCGCAATTAGCTTTCGACAATCACATTTGGTAGGACGATTCGACATTAATATCCATAACTTTGGTAGAACGAAATTGACATTGTTCTTTGTTCTTGACCACAATTTTGGGAAAAATGTAAAAATCATAACACATGTTATAAAACACAAGAAGCTTGATAAAGTGAATTTGCCAAGTCGTAAAATCAAATCGTCATGCCACCTCACTGAATATGTCATCTAAGCTAGCACTAAAGTAGTAACCTGTTACACACCAACTAGACATAAATTGTAAGTACAAATATTATTATAGTGAGACAAAAAACGGTATGATTAATAAACTTGAACCTTCGGGTGGGGGGATCTTTATTTAATACAGTAACAGTAACACTAACACCATATATTTTATTTTAAGGGTGTTCACGGCCTCACGAGGCAGTTCGGTTAGTTGGTAGATTTAAATTATCCATTGCGAGATGAATAATTTGCTACTCAAAACTGAACCGTACTAGGCGGATAACCGGACGTGCAGAATACCCGACATGATCGGGTTACCCGCGATTCATGTCACGGTTAACCACTTTAGATGTTTAATCGTTTTTAACCTTATGAACAACAATATTATCTAGAACAAAATATGTCATTTTAGTAGAATTAAATAACATTTGATATATTAAAGTAATATTAAAGTTGTTCGGTCATAATAATTTCATTCAAATAATCATACTTAACATAATTAACTGAATATATCTATTCGACATCTATAGGTTACGATTATATTAACTAATTTTCACACATAGATATTTAGTAAGGGTGCGTTTGGTTCACAGAATGTTTTTGAAGGAATTGTAATCTTTAGAAGGAATTGTAATTTGAATGAATTGTAATTCAAATAATTGGAATGTGTTGTAATTGTAATGTGTTGGAATTGTAATTGATGAAATCTGTCATTATGTTTGGTTGACTCACAACGTAATGTAATTCAGAAAAACATTAATAATAATAATAATAACAAAATAGTAATAAGAATATTATTTATTAAATAATAATATTATTTATTAAATAATAATAAAAATAATTTAATTACAATATAATAATAATAATAATAATAATAATAATATTAAAATAATAATAATAATAATAATAATAATAATAATAATAATAATAAGAATAATAATAACAATATAATAGTAATAATAATAATAATAATAATAATAATAATAATAATAATAATAAATAATTAATATTTTTAATATAGTAATAATAATAATAATAATAATAATAATAATAATAATAATAATAATAATAATAATAATAATAATAATAATAATCTGAATTACAATTACATCCATACTGCCAACCAAACAGGATTGTAATGTAATTCAGATTACAATTACAACGAATTACATCGAATTACAGCGAACCAAACGTCCCCTAAATGTAGAGCAAAAGAATTGCTATAAAAGTAGTGTAATAATAATTGATACTTGTACAATTATTTGAATATTTAGTTAAAAACCTTCATGTATGTTATACTTTATAGTTCGGTTCGGTTCGGTTGGCCGCGGATATCAAGAAATAAAACCCGAATCGAAACGTGTTAAGTGGTTTTTTCGGCTTCAGTTTTTTTTGTTTTGGTTTCTTGGATTTCGAGTTTTTTGAATTTCGGATTAAGCGGTTCGGCTTGATTTCTTGGGTTTTTTAAACACCCTAATATTTTTAAGCCATTTTAATTATGTTCTATTATGAATAATCAAAAAATTATGATTATCTTAGACCACATCCCATTTAAGCACTTAAACAACAAATTTAAATGGGGAAATTTTCATTTATGACGCTGAAGGCATCAATTATTCGAGTGTGTTACATAAGTGGCGTATTGATAAAACTATGACTCATATTTTGCTAGGTGCAAACAACTTTAAGTGGTCACACAACCTCTTGAAAAGGGAGAGCTTTACCTGTTTTGAGTCTGTGTGGCGGTGAGCTCAAACCCCGTAAATTAGTCAGGCAAAAGGTCGGAAATCATGGTTAAGAAAAAAAAAGAAAAAAAAAAAAAAACTCATTTTTTAATGTAAATTATTCTTAGTACCCCTAATTGAATGCATATGAATTACTTGAATCGGTAGTTCAC